>CM043016.1:102115390-102797476 GCA_023690525.1 Holotrichia oblita | reverse complement strand
TAAACGATCGAAACGTTATTGTAATAATTTGCTTAATTTAATAATTTTGCTTTCCTCGCTGCCCAGGTCTCCACTCGAATCCAGTCTAAGAAAACTAATCGACGAAGATTGCACGGGACCAGAGCGAAAGAATATTAACGGTACAAATAAGTGAAATCTAATAAAATTATAACTTTATTAGTTAATTAGTTAACTTGAAGATACTACAAACGGATGTATAGTTTTAGGTTGGTTGTCGCTAATACCTTGTGTATGATGAAATCTACTGCAAGCATCTCTGAAGTAATAATTACATTTACTATAAATATTTTTTTTGTCCAGTATTTCGTCCAATTTACCATACATTCGTTTTATTCGAAACAGTTTTGGGTAATACTAAAGTAGAAACTGGCTCCCTTGAATACGTTTAAAATGACCGAAGGCGCTATGGCTATTTTCTGCACGGACAAACACGAGAAGGGACTTAGACAACTGTGCGACACTACACTGATAAAACATTAAACCTAGCAACTCTAAACTGACATAAAATCCTGAGTCCTTTTACCCTGCCTTTGTCTCCGAGTGAAAGGAGTAGCAGCTCGGTCGAAAATCAGACGAGAAAATGAAAAAGGAAAAAATGCATGGACAAGGAACGTGTATGAGGGAGAAAGTTGAAAAGAAAAAACAAACGCGATTGTCGTAAATAATGGAACTCCCAAAATCGCGTCCTAGTTTTATTTTAACGTTGTACTTAAAACCTCCGGTTTAAGACGAAAGTTTAAGAATTACAGAGTAAATTAATTGAGTCCGGTAATAAAATAAAATGAAACTGCCCCAGTACAACTACCGCTTGCTACTAAAAACCAAGAATTGAGAGAATCGCAATAAGTATTTGTAGTTTCTTTCGGGAGTTCTAATGGCATATCTTAAAAGTACCTCAAAATAACAGCAAGCACTTCGTACGGAGGTTGATCAGAAATTTTCGATTCTTTTAAACATTTGCGTTGTCTTACAGGCAACGATTTCATCATTTACTTGAAAGCAATTATGGAACAAGTGTTCGCTTAATTCAATTTTATGCCCGTAGTACCCATTACAAGCACTTTAAGATATTACTTCAAATTGTCTTTTCTGTAACGAAACAACTACTAACTGTTTTGTATGTAACTTTAAATGTAACTTTGAAAAAGAAACTCTTATAGATTTGCATGTTAATAAGTGCCAGATACAATAATACAATTAATATTTATTAATTTATTTTATATATGTAATATGTTACCGGCAATCTGTATAATCCAACATATGTATATACGGTAACGTATACATCAAGTGAACTAAGACCGTAAAAACTCGATTGTATTTCTAACAAATAGTTCCCTAATAGCTGCTCATTATCCTCAGAAAATACAGGATTACATCTCCAGAAAAATGGTTCAGGAATGGTATTTGTATTTTGCTTTAAGCGTTTAATTAAGCAAGTTTTTGGAATTTTAAACTGTCTAGAAACTTCCCTAATACCTAATCGGCTGCTTATTGCTTGAACTGCATTGTTAGCGTCGTCTTGAGTCCATTCGGTAAATATCGCTTCCTTATAATTTCTCATCTAATTGTAATTGTTTTTATTATAGATTGGAAAATATAGGGTAATGAGGACTACGGTCCTGCTTGTCCTGGATTTCAGTGGTCCCCTACTACCCCAAATGAACCAAGTAGATAGTTGCTTATTAAGCGGCAGATACACGTGTTAGTAAAAGTTGAGGTTAGGTTTATTGCTAATTTAATGTAATACAAAACTTAATTTTGGAGTGTGTTTTAACTGTCATCTTGGTAATAAATAATATTGCAACATAAAAATTTTTATCAACTTACCACAAAAGTTTTTTTGTCAAATTTTAGAGACAAACGTATTTGACTGACGACGTTGACAGAATATTGCTTACCACTACCACCCACCTCAGTAATAAGAAATCACGCGAAATTTAAAATATGTATGAACTACGTCTATGGTCCTAGTTACCCATCAGGTGGTCCTCGCTGTCCCGGTCTCCCCTACCGCTTTCCCCTCCATTTCTCAGTAAACGGGCAAGGAAGTACGCAGAAGTTTCCTCTATATTTTCACAGTTTATATATAGGGGAGAGTTTATTAAGGTTATGCAATGTTTTTGTTTTATTTAGTGCGGAATAGTCAGTTAATACTTAATAATAAGTAATTCAACATTTCCTGCTCACAGAAATTGCATTGTAAACTCTTTTCAATTAGATGAATTGAGCAACGCTGTTAGCTAGTGAACTCAGATCTGAATTCTTTCTATTACTATAGAAACTCCTACAAGTTGATCAGCTTACTGGCATAACGTAATAAAGAGTTAGCTATTTTGTTTCCTTTGATTCATAAATGACCTGGCACTCATAATCTTTGACTTTTATAACAGACAACTAACTATGGTCTATGAGAATCCGTATGTAAAAAACTTGAAAGGTATGGTGTTGCTAATACAATTTTTTGGCATGGTGGCATATTCAAAGCATAGACCACAATAACAATACTTAATGACGCTACAACAAACGATTGTTGCCAAAATAGTAAAGCAACTCCAGAAGATGATGGATGCATTCTAGTTAAGTAAGATTAATCTGTTAATCCCTATAATCGTTCGGAAATCATAATAAGATCAGTGGCTTAAAATAAAATAATATTCTCTTTATTTATGAAAATAAAATAATTTTCGTTGGAAGGATTACTTTTTGATTTATACTTGTCCCCTATAAAAATAATTTAAGACCGCCGCTATTCTATGTTTTCTTAGTTTGTTTTTTAGGTTGAATAAGTTTAAAAATAGGGTTTACCAATTTTACTTCGTATATTTTAACTTTATAACTTGTGTAATTCAGGCGCTATTGAATTAAATTTCCTTATAAGTTTCTCTAATTGATTTATTTCAGAAATTTTCTATCAATTGCCTAATATTAAGTCAAAAAATAACGAAAAGTACTTTGCTGAAGGTTATTGAAATCGATGTGTTAGATAAAGTTCTCAATTTTTTTTCGTAATACAATACAGAATAAACCTATTTCTATCCGATTATGGATAAATACATCTAACCTACGTTTATAAATGAGTCTATCGCATGTCAAGTTCCTATAATAAATACAGCCATTTTTTTCTGAAATGATTACAACCAATTGGATAACAACCTCCTGTCTGTTGCTTATCAATTTTATACTATTTATGATTTTCCTGGCGATGATATGCAATATATGTAAAACTATCCGATATATGTACCTATATAAAATATGTGTCTAATGTATTGATATGATCGAACTAAATTTTCTAGTAATTATGATAGCTTCAATAGACTTCTAATTCACAGCATTTTGTGAATTGTTAAAAACTTATTTCATAGGAATGGGTATTTGTGATAGATCCTAAGAAATTTTGTGGATTGCTGATTACGTAAAAATGCTTTCTTAAACATACTTTTACTGCACATTACAAAAGACGGATTTCTTATACCTGCACATTTGTGTATATAAAATAGTACAATATAAGATGCATTTTTATAAACTTAACTTCTGGGAAAAGCGATATTTTTGTGGACACTTAAGAAAAAACAGTAACTGAGATCAGAACTTTATATTCTCTTAGTTATAAGTTTTAAATTAATATGGGTAGAATCTAATTGATTTTTCTCAATATATTTGAAGTACATACACATATCACACCTAAATTAAAGAATATCTTTCTAACATAAGTCAAAAACTTTACACGGATTCTAATGCCATTTGATTCTAGTGCTTAGTTCGAATTTACTGTTGTTTTACGACTTTTTAATCTTCAGTGTGATAATATGCTGACAATAAAATTTAGAAATGGAGGAAAACAACGATAGCCGTGTTTACTTTAAATTATAGGTTTTAGAAAACATTCCGTGTCCAAAAGATTCAATCATGTTATTTATTAGAATTTTTTTTTGGTAAGTGGAAATTTAATGGACATCGCCAGCTTGGTTCGAGCGCTGACGATAGTGGCACTCCCAGTTGGAAGTGCAAAACTGGTATACCCACTAAAACCACCCTTTCTCTCCTGTAGTACGCCGCCGGAACCGCCGAAGCTTCTACATACATCAGCCAATGTACAAGTGCCTATTCTCAAATTAGTCTTGTCGCATCGTTGCCTGACCCGCTCCTCGGTTTTCTTCATTTTCATGATGCCCGTTATCATGCGATCGATGCTATCCCAGTTCTCCTCTGAGCTTATCATAGTAGTGATAAGATTGTCCACGCGGATCTCCAGGCCGACCTCCATTGTGGCACTCCTTCATAATGAACTCCATCTGGGACAGTGGAAGATTGTGTGCTCCGCCGTATGTAGCTCTCCACAGTACCTATATACAGTGGTCCGCCGAGTCTCTGTTAAACCTCATGGCATATGTATGAAAGACCCCGTGCCCAGACAGAGCCTGGGTCAGGGAGTAATCGGTTTGTCGGAATTTGCATCCATGCCACAACCGAACATCCGGTATTAGCCTTTTGGTCCATTGCGCGTTACCCTGACCCGCTCCTCGGTTTTCTTCATTTTCATGATGCCCGTTATCATGATCAATGCTATCCCAGTTCTCCTCCGAGCTTATCATAGTTGTGATAAGATTGTCCACGCGGATCTCCAGGCCGACCTCCATTGTGGCACTCCTTCATAATGAACTCCATCTGGGACAGTGGAGGATTGTATGCTCCGCCGTATGTAGCTCTCCACAGTATATACAGTGGTCCGCCGAGTCTCTATTAAACCTCATGGCATATGTACGAAAGACCCCGAGCCCAGACAGAGCCTGGGTCAGGAAGTAATCGGTTCGTCGGAATTTGCATCCATTCTACAACCGAACATCCGGTATTAGCCTTTTGGTCCATTGCGCGTTACTGTTGTTATCATCCCAACGAGCCTGCCACATGCCGAGGTAATCATTCTGGCATTAGTCCGTCCATTGGAAGTATGGTGCTCATGCACGCGTTTTCTCTCCTCCGCCTGCAAGTCCACTGGCACGACCCCGGTTATCACCTATAGCGCCTCTTCAGACACAGTTCTAAAAGCAGACGCCACCCGCAAGAGCATGTGTCTTTGGACTCTTCCAAGTATGTCGCGGTACTTCTCAATCTTCAGGGCACTGGACCATATGGGGGCGCCGTGGAGAATTATATTATGCACAGATGCACATACCACAGCTCTTTTGCAGCTACTAGGACCTCCTGGTTGGGCATTAGTCGAATTAGGTTTCGATGATGTATGGCCCGAAGTTGCCTCTACTGTCAAAGATTACGTCGAGATACCTGACGGTTTTCTTGGCATGACTGTCGTGCCATTCAGGGTGAATACC
Organism: Holotrichia oblita; assembly: GCA_023690525.1. NCBI lineage: Eukaryota > Metazoa > Arthropoda > Insecta > Coleoptera > Scarabaeidae > Holotrichia > Holotrichia oblita. The sequence goes on along the minus strand of CM043016.1, from coordinate 102,792,125 downwards.
ACATGGTCTCCTCCTTCCATCTCTAACCAGACCAGCGTCAGTTTTTTCCAGCGCAAGTGTTAGCTTGTGCTTCTTCATCTTCAAGTGCCAATTTGCGTTAGGAATTCGTTCACGTTCTTCATGAGCACAGCCTAGCTATTAGCTATTAGCCCCCACAATCAGCGCCAGATCATCCGCGAAGGCAATTGTTGCGGCGTCCACTAGTTCCACAGGGTCGGTCCCACGACTGAGCGCTGTGGAACGCCGGAGCCAACATTCATGAGCGTGTCACGATCAGCCATGACGTTCCTTTTCGAAGGTAACTAGATATTAAGTTGATCCAGTAGCTTGATATTCTTTTTGGCACGTAGTTTTTCAATAATTAGGCCGTGGCTGGCCTACAGTCATAATCTCGAATGATTTTGAGTGTCTCCTCCAGAGCATGGATGGTCGACTTCCCTTTCTAAACCCATACTGATAGCTATGCAGGTCGCCTCCTTCTTCAATTTCCTTGACCAGTCTGTTCCTGATTAGAGTTTCCAACAATTTTCTGATTGTGTTTAGTATGCATAAAGGTCGGTAGAGCTCGCCTTATCTGGGAGTTTCCCGTTCTTTTGTTAGGATGACCTTTAGCAATTTTTCCAGGCACTCGGAAACTCCAGTGATTTTAGTTGTGCGGTCATGACGGCCAACATCCATTCGGGCAAAATATCGGTCACCAATTTAATTCCCCTTAGATGGGATCTTATCAATTCCAGCCGCTTTTTCCGGTCTTTATAGCTGCAGCCAAGTCTTTAACTCCGCGATCATAAAACGTTTGGCACCTTCGTTAACACGTTCGTCAGACCATACATCACTTCCTGGTGGGAATAACTCTGCAGTATATTGCCCTTTTTTGTCGACACATAGCTCGTATGGCGCCAGTCCTCCTATTAGAATTAGATGAATATATTTAGTTATATTGTTAGCATAAACAAGAATATGTTGAAAAACAGGCATACCTTGCAAAATATTTAATAATGATGTGAGTGTGAAAACCCTAATTCTTATTTTGACTGGGTTGGGAACAAAATCTCATTAAGGCGTAGGTTGCTATAGTGCTATTTAATGTTCATACAGTAAATGTAGGAAAATTGAATGCGGAAAATAGAATGAAGGCGTAATTTACAATGGTAATGGTGCATACTGTACATTCTTAGACAAATTTATTAGGTATCCTGAATATACTATCCCAGCCAAATTAACAAAACTATGTAGATATCTAGATCTATTATCCATCTATCTAGATTAATATCTAAATAAACAGATACTACACCTTCAATTTGATGACCTATCCGTTTTGGTACATTGTTAACAAATGCTTGCACGCAGATATTAGTGTTTGGACCCTATTCGAAACATTGTATTGTTTAGTATTTTTTAAGCTGTATTTCTATTTAAATCGATATCGAAGACTTCCACGGTCCGAATGTCTATTAACATATTATATCAATAATATGTTTCTATTTAACGTTATTGAAGTTAGTTGATCAGTGACTTTAAATTGTCTTTTAAAATTATCTATTTATACTTATATGTATGTATGTATACTACTTGTTTATCTATCCTTATACATTAGTTGAGTGTAGATTTTCACGATCGTCGTTTACTGTGTTGCAGTCTTCCGGGCTGTCGCGTTGCGTTGGTAAGTTTGCACTTGACGTTTTGCTGATCAAGCTGTCAGCTTCTTCAGAAGTTTTCTAAACACTGATGTTGTCTTCTACTCCCCATTATATACCTCATTATATCCTCATGCATATCCTCTTTTCTTATTTTATCAACCCAACGTTTGAAAGACTTATTCGATATGTTTCAATGTTTAAAACTTAGCAATTCAAGACATTTTATTGTCTTTTTCTGCAACGCCAGAGTTTCTTCATGCTTTTTATGGTTATTCGTGCGTTTTAAAGCTCAGTAAATTATATTTGGAGAAACCAATAGATTTAGTATATTAAGCAGCTCTGTAGCAGTCGGACAATGATTTTGCGTAGCATATTTATTTAGAGCTGTTTGCGTTAGACGTAGAGATATCGGGGACGACAGGATGACATTCGCAGAGAATGGGTTAGACTTTACTTAGTAGATTGCAATGAAGAAGAAAGACTTTTTTAACGCAAACTTGTAATCGTATATCATTTTGTTAACGTATTATCGTAGGTTACTTCGGTAGTCGCTTGGGACATATATTCAACGAAAATAAGTTTTCGTTGGCCATAAAATACGGAACAGGATCCTTGCTGAAGATTGTGCGCGGGCTCTCCTTACGGAAACGATAAACGATTATAGATTAATTACATCAATTGCTATCTTTGTTCTCTCTTTGTGTTTCGAAGTGTTGCACACAAACAACCCGCTCACACTTTATACAAAGTTGTCTCGATTTCTTGTCTTTCATTTGCTGCATGTCTTCCTGAAGTTATATTTTCGTACTGTAGTTTAGAAAAAAATTAAAATGTTCTCTTTTGTAGTTGCTTTTAGACCATTGTCAATTTTGAACCGGCAACCACATTTTCTTGAGCCAAATCTTTTCCCAGCTGCAGAGAAAATTTTCTTCTTGTATCTAAGTAAACAGACTCATAATTTGGGTTTTTAAGTGTCCATATATACGCATTTATGAGAGAAATAACATGGGCCCTAATATAAAACAATATGTAGTTTATAGTTCGTATTTTCGTGGCCTATCTTGTCATCTTCATGCTCAGTTTATAACAGCTTTGTCTTTTTTGGATATAAGATACCAAAGTATAATGTTCTCCATAAACAAATATAGAAAACTATTCTTTTCTTCAAGATGTAGCAAGTTCTTTATTGCACAGTATTCCACATAATGTCAGATCTTTGTTTCATATATGTGAAAAAATTATCAGTTGTAATTCGATATCCGTGATCCACATGATTAGTTAGTTCAAAAACAGCTTCTTTACTTTTGCTCCTTTTCTGGTCTAAGAAAAGTCAGTCTAGCTAACATAATAATGCAACAAGAATAAACGATTTCCGTTTAACGTCGTATCTCTAAAATTATCTAAATACATACCTAAGCAATATACATAACGGTACTACTGAACAAGTTACGTGCTAGCGTTTTATGTTTTCCCAATATACTGAATAAGTTTTAGGTGTGTGTTAAAGTTAATCCAGATTGATGTGAACGAGCGATGGACATTGAGCGGACGGTTTGCGATTGGTGTACGGCTGGCAGACGAGAATAGCTAACTAAATTACAGCTGCATTACTTCGCTGCTAATTTATCGCTGTACAGATTTGGGCCCGCTTTGTTTTCAAGCGCGAGTTTTCAAGTATAATGACGGGATTTATGTGTTTTATGAGAATAATCACATACCATTTATTTCTAAATGCGATTATGCTTATTTACGTTTATTTCTCTACTATTTTCTCACGTCTAGGTTACTAGGTTTTGCAGCTGCAAATTAATACGGAGCAACGCAAAATGTATGATTTATCCCATTATAAGAATCATTGACAACCGATCTAGTTTTGATTCTTGTCGGGGAATGAATACAATTCAAACTATTAATGAAACACAATGTCTCTGATCAACGAAGATACAATTTTCAATAGTATCATTCAAAAGAAATAGTGGGAAAATTAGAAATTGTGATAAAGAAATTACAGCTATGACTATTAACGTAGCACGTGTTTCTGTTTAGTAATTTGAGATTAATTGCACTAAATCTAAACTACTCAGGTGTAATCAAGCGTCAAAGTTACTAAGCGTAACTAACCTAATTTATGCATATGTATTACACAGACTACAATGTAGCTCAATATCTTAGCTTGCATTAATTATAATCTTTTTCTGTAAATGCTGGCTTGTACTCTCATAGTTGATTAATTATCGCTGCTAAATAAATAATTTCATTCAGTAAATGTTGTACGTGTTCAATTTGATTTTTAAAAATTTAGAAAATTATAAGAGTAGTTAATGTATACAGCAATAACGACAGAGAATATATTAAATAACACAATGGGAACTCTTGAACGTTAAGGTTGAGATTTCACTGAAATGTTAATAATTTCATAACATAAAACTAAGATTTCCACGTTAGCGAATGAAAACGTTTCATTGAGTATAAGTGTTAGTCAACGTAAATTTCTATGTCTAATTGTAAGTACCTAATGTTCGCTCTATTTCTAAAATTTTTCAATTATATTGTAATTCCGAGTACATTTCTTAGAACGGTACATTTTTTATATTTGAAAGACTGATAAGTTGTTTCCTTTGACTAAAACAATTTAAAAGTTGATTAGTTTACTTTTTGTTTATGTTTTTGTTTGACAATAATGTAAAATATGCCTTACCTATAAGGTAGAACGGAACCTTTAAGTTATATTTTAAAATACGCACAATTTAGTTAAAATCTTTCTTGAGTAACGGTTTCACTGATTTATTACTACAAAATTGGCAAAAATAATATACTTCAGTATGATCACTGTCAATATCAGCACAGGAATTATGTGTCTACTTGTGACAAGAACCACAACTTATCCAACCTTCGGTAGAATTTAAATAAAATCTATTGCAGTAGACATTAGGCATCCCTATCTTCTTACTACAGCTCTTTTGTGCTTTTCTATCTACAGAGGGCCCGGATTTCGTAGGGACAACATGGGTAACTTTTTTATTTGAAGAAAAAGGGAGACGGTTAAATTAGCTAAAAGGTGTAGATTCAAAAGCTCATTAAGAATCCGTTTTCAAATTTTACGTGTCATGCTTCATTTGTTTAATATCGAAGAAAAACTGAAATCTTCTGATTTCTTTTATTTGCCGTAACTTTTTTGTTACTTGAGATATTAAGATGCTGCTTGAAGTAATTCAAATTGTAATCTAAATACTTTTATTGACGCTTAATAAAACAAATTTCTGTTGCGCAATTTTTGAGTAATCTAACCTCAACATTTTAAAGTGGAACCGTGCAATTTTGGAGGCTCTTTTAAAAGGAGATTTTTTCCTGAATACAATCATGTATTAGTCAGTAAAATTTGAAAATGGATTCTTAGTGAGCTTCTGAATTTCTAATTTTCTAATTTAACCGTCTCTCTATGTCTTCAAATCAAAAAGGTACCCATGTTGTCCCTACGAAATCCGTGTACCCTGTATAGTTTTTGCCTTTCCAGTAAAGTTTTGTTTATTGACAAAACTTTTAGTTTTCTTTTACTTTTTTGGTGTATCTTCTTCTTCTTTTTTACTTTTAATAGTTTCAAGGTTTCTTTTGTAAAGAGGTAAAGAGGAGAAGAAGTCAAGATGGCTGTTTGACTCTTGTTTTGGTTAACATTTCTGTTATTTTTGGATTGAACTTTTGGACAAGGTAATAGGGAAGTGTTGGAAAATGACATGTGAAGAGAATCAACATCGGTGGCATATTCTGGCCAGATTCCAAACTTATTTCCAGACTATTTTGACACAAGAGCTGTGATAGCTTCCACTAAGTTAATGTTTACTGACGCAGACGGCAGACAATGTGGAACTGTCAATAACGTCTATGTTAATTTTCTGGCCAAAGTCCATTTGTCTCAAAGTTTTAAAATGCTGTGCTCATGGTTGATCTATTAAAAAATGCCGACCTAAAAAGAGACTGTCATAACTTTTTCAGGATTTACTCCATGCCATTTGTGAGTTTCTTGCTCGTAATATAAATTGTAGCTTCATGAAAGATATATATGTATAAGGGGTAAAGACTGTGTAACAAATGAGGAGAGAGGAAAAGCACAACAAAACGTCAATTTCTCTCGCATTATCAATAGTTTCCAGATTTTTCATTTGGGTCGAATACTCATTTAAAATCAGAAGAACTACGTTGTCTTTCCTCGCTTTGTAGAAATCTGCAAATTTGTCAAATCCTCTTAAGAGAACATTGGCATTTATCTATACTGTTTCGTGACATTTTGTTTAAGCACCAGGGGAAAGACCAAATTCAAATTCTTGCCTAATTGTCTTGCGGGAAAATACAAGCATTAACCGCATGTAAGCATCTGCTATATCAACTGGCGTTTTCCTCGTGTCACAAGAATTTTTGAATGACCTTTGGTAGTACCAGTGATCCTAGTTTCATCATAATTATAAATACTAGGTGAAAAGATATGGTTCGACAGCCTTTAATGATAAAATCGAATAGTCTAACTTCCATGTTTTGTAAATATAGGACAACTTCTAAATACGGTTCTACTTAAAATGCATATCGGAATTTCTCTCGTGATTTATCTATAGAAAATGTTTCATGTCTTTGTTTCTTCTAAATACTCTTCTGCAAAGTCATTTTAGAAAGGGTGAATCGTACCGAAGCTTTCCTAAGATTCTTATCTTGCCTTAAATCTGAATTTACTGCCACTTACATATCCCCCGGTGACCATTCTTAACGATTCGTCTTGCGAACGTAATTTCTTACCAGGCAACTTTAGTATGAATTTAAGAAAAATAAATTCGTGGCAATATCAAATTCTGACTATTCCGCTCCACATTTTAGGGTTATGTTTGCAGAAATTTTCTGGAATGACTTTGAAGCTAATTTGTACGAGAATACATAAAAGTGCACACAGTAAGAAGTGTTTAATCAGAAATGTCTTAATAGGAAATTAAATAAGCTGTTAAGCGTCACTTACCTTGATATTATAAATTCATAGACTTCGCAATACTTAACAAACAAATAATCAATGCGTAGACCACGTCCGCAGGATTACACAGAGTTTCAGTAACAGCGCAGTTTTCCTCAGCGTTAATTAGCGTAGTGTTTGTAAAAGTTTCACATTCTGTCAAGAAAATAAATTTGTGGTTCTGCCCCTAGTTCACCTCCGTAGATTATACACGGTTATTCTCTAGTCTGGTTCACTATTTATCGATAAATGTTCTTGACTTCGGTAAACGAGTAAGCCGTTGCAATTAAAGATGAATATCTAGCAGTGAATATATCCATCCAAATGTATAGAATTCTGAATATCTCTTAGTGAGATTCTGCCACATTTATCACTTTGTGTTTTGACACAAGAATTACTTTCAACATTGTTTGTGGCAAAAAGCGCTTTTGGGAAAAAGTGTGCAATTTCTATTGATAATGCAACAGGATTTTGAAATTCAAATTAATTTTTAGCCCATAATGTTTCATTATGTCTAAAAATTGGAATCTTCTCATTTATTTTTTTCTATCTGCGGTGAGTGCATGCGTTACTTGTCGGCTTACCTCTACTAGCTTTTTCTCTGTATTTTTAGGTTTGTAAATGCGTTTTCTGGACTTTGCTACAACATTAGCTCGATGTAAGAAAAATGCATTGGTGATTGTTTATCAACAGCAAATGGTAATTGGCCGGAGGATTCGACTCCCGTAAAATACTCCATATTTACCTTACAGAAATTAAATTATCTAATTCACCTTATAAACATATACATATGTGTGTGTAAGTACTCTTCACTATCAAACTTTGACATGAACTTTAATTTCAAAGTTGAAATGGTGCTGTTGATTTACCAAACGCTATAGCTTGATGCTGACAAAATTCCCTCCTTCAATCCTGACGAAGAAGAAATACCTAGTAGCTTTAAAATTACTTCCAAAATATAAATAAATAAAATTCGCTGAACTAAAATTTTTGATTTATATTTATGTGAGAGCCTTACTCCATTACATTATTCTGGCATTCTTTCTTCATATCGCATTCTTTCTATCAAGTGGTATATCTCTTGCAGCCTACCGCCTCACTTATTTAACAATAATTATATATTGTTGTGGAAAATATCATTAAACTTGAATTTGTTAATAATTGTGGCCTGTAAATATTATAAAACTTACCAATGGAACACAGAACGACTCGAATATAATAAACACAAAGAACTCGCATCAATCACATAGGTAATTTATCGCAATATAGTATACAATTTTATAGATGATAGAATAGTTATTCACATTAACAAAAGAGGTGAGTCTGATCTGTCTATAGAGATCACATTGTAATCAGACTTAAATCTAACTTCCACACCTGAATAGCGGTACTAACAGTTTGGATTTCGATTAAATTTTAAATTTAGGTTACTGAATTGATTTGCGAATTTTGAAATGAATTTATGTAATAATAAGAACTATGAATGTTAGTTCAAGGGTGTAGAAATCTGTATCTGCGCTAGCTATCTTCTTAACCTAGAAGATCTTGCGCTCTCTCTTTCTTCAACGTTGAGATTTGGGTGTGCTGAAAATCACATAGGTATACCCTAAAACAATATCAGTTTCATTATTATTCAGCTATAAATTGGTAGTCGTGATCGTATGCAAGTACACTGGAACTTCGTCTATATCCGCAGTTCGAAACGTAAACATTCACTCATATCCTCTCAAGAGGAGTCCCCCACACTTATCCTGTTAGCGGAGAGGAAAGGCCGTGCTACGCGCTGATTGGCTCATATGAATACGTGCACTATCGGGTGGTGGATGCCGAGGGGATATAAATGAGTGCTATAGTGAGGATATAAGCGAGCGTGAACATAAGTGAGCGCGGATATAAATGAGGTTCCAGTGTACTGAATTAACTTAGTTATTTTAATATACAATTATACTGTTGCTCCAACTGACATTTGACTAAAAATCAACGTTCTATGATGATCAAATTGACGTACTTGCAAATTAAAAATGGGGTCATAATTAAACTTGGCAAATTCGCTACACCTGCCAGTGGCTTACACATGCAATTTTGCATCTAATTTAAATTATAAGAAAACATTTACGCACTGTATTCACCATTGGACGATTGTTCACCGATTGTGACATACTACATACTAATTTACAATTCAAGGTGGTTATTTGTCAGCAGTACGCTGACCACTCGTACCTGCTGCCATGCATGTGGTAAGCATAAGCCATGTTTAGTCATAATACTGCTATATATTTAGCTACATACCAAAAATTAGTTTGGAAAAAGACGGGTAAATCCAAAATTGTTTGGAGATAGGGTCTATAGATAGATAATTTCAATTAATGAATCTGATTTTATTTATTTATAATATTTCGGAAATTTTTATTTCGTATTTACTGAGATTTTGTATACTACATTTGAGTGAAAGATAAACAGTATATGTATATACTACAGGGTCCGGCAACGAAGCGGGGACGGAAGATTACGCTTATTTGAAAGTTTGTCAAATATTTAGTCGTCGGATATTCTTCCGCACCATCAAGTGCACGTTTTAAAAATATTTTGTTTTATACAGGGTGTTCCAGATGGAAATGCCAGACTAAAGTTGCATTTTTTTAAATGGAACACCCTGTATATTAATAGAGAAAATGATCCGCGCTTGAAAGCTGGTTACAACGATATAATGTTGTATAGGTCTAACGTTGATAGTTTCTGTGTAAACAATGATTTTACTTGATAAATTGATACATTTCAGTAGGCTATTCTGCATAGGGAACAACAAAAAATTCGAAACCAAAAGAGTAGAATATTTTTTACTAGTATGGACTGTCGTTACTATGTGAAATAAATTATGCAGCTGCTCACTTTATACAGGGTGTTCACAATTTTGTAAAATCGAAGAAATATCGAAATTCTTAAATGGAACATCCTGTATATTTTCAGCTCATTGGAAAGCCTTTTACTACGCTTTCTATTGATACCTCATTTGATAGACCTAGGATAGATCATTTTCTAATTATTTCTTCTTAAAGTTGAATTAATGAGAAATGCTTGTATTTTTAGTAGCTAATTTGCACTTCAAACCTACTGTAAGATTGGATATTCAACAAATAATCCATAAATGGTCTATAACAAGAAGAAACTCCATTTAGTATGAAAAACAATTGATTTTCACTCAGCGGTGAAAGCAAACATTAAATTAATATAAAGTAATATAGCATTTTCAATAGATTCACTGCTGATCAAGTTATCTGGTGTTTTAAGCTTGTATACTTAATAACCAAGTTGTAAAAAATTTCGTTTTGTGTTATACAGTATTTCGTTCAATCTTTAAAATCAGTTGTTATATTGACTAATTTTCTTTACTCAAGAAATGGTAAATATGATATTTATTCTTGAGGAGTGTACAAGAAATTGTCTCCTAGCAAGTAGAGTATATGCAGGGAGATTTCGAAACCTTGAAAGGGGACCGGAAGCATTTGAAAGATTATTAGAGAAATTTATAGAAACTGATGGTGTAACCTACAAGAAGGGAGAAACAAATAAACCGGTAATCAATAAACAAAGCGAACTGGCCGTATTATTAATAATACAGGAAAATCCACATACAGAACATCTAGAGCGAGTAAGGCTAGCTAGAAAAGAGATAGATCTAGAGTGGGGCGGTTGTAAAACATATACGGAATTGACGCATTGGCGAGCGTGCTATTCCGTATATGTTTTACAACCGCTCCACTCTAGATCTATCTTTTTTTCTAGCTGGCCTTAGTCGCTCTAAATGTTCTGTATGTGGACAGATGTAAGTATAGATTGTATTTCAAGGGTAACAGTTATTGAAGGTAGGAGCTTGCGTTTGTTGAGTAACTTCTAAAATTAGTCATTATAACAATTTCTTTTAAAGATTGAACGAAATACTGTATAACACAAAACGAAATTTTGTACAACTTGGTTATTAGTATACAAGCTTAAAACTGACACCTCTACTTTATATTAAATTAATGTTACCTTTCACCACTGAGTGAAAATCATTTGTTTCTCATACTAAATGGAGTTTCTTCTTGTTATAGCCTATTTATGGATTATTTGTTGAATATCCGATCTTACAGTAGGTTTGAAATAAATGCAAATTAACTACTAAAAATACAAGCATTTCTCATTAATTCAATTTTAAAAAGAAATAATTAAAAAATGATCTATCCTAGGTGCATCAAATGAGGTATCAATAGAAAGCGTAGTAAAAAGGCTTTCCAATGAGCTGAAAATATACAGGGTGTTCCATTTAAAAATTTCGAGATTTCTTCGATTTTGCAAAATTGTGAACACCCTGTATAAAGCGAGCAGTTGCAGAATTTATTTCACATAGTAACGATAGTCCGTACTAGTAAAAAATATTCTACTCTGTTGATTTCGAATTTTTTTGTTTTTCCCTATGCAGAATAGCCTACTGAAATGTATCAATTTATCAAGTAAAATCATTGTTTACACAGAAACTATCAACTTTAGACCTATACAACATTATATTGTTGTAACCAGCTTTCAAGCGCGGATCATTTTCTCTGTTAATAGACAGGGTGTTCCATTTAAAAAAATGCAACTTTAGTCTGGCATTTCCATCTGGAACACCCTGTATAAAACAAAATATTTTTAAAATGTGCACTTGATGGTGCGGAAGGATATACTATGACTAAATATTTGACAAACTTTCAAATAAGCGTGTAATCTTCCGTCCCCGCTTCGTTGCCGGACCCTGTATATGTATAAAATAAGAACGAGAGAACAAACTAAATTAAAAATAGTCTATAATATTAATTTATCATTTAGTTGCTCGTAGTGAGCATAAATACGTTCATAAAACATGTTCATTCCATATATCACTTGATGTGCACAATAGATTATTTAATACTCATTAAATCAAGCTCATGAATTTTCATGTACACTTCATACATATGTACTCATCTAGTTATACATATCGTACATGTGTTTTGTGTAATATATACGTGAATACGCAGCAATGCATCGTACAAATATTTTTACAATGAAAGTTTAATTTCAATTTCAATAGACACTATTATCACTGCGAGGGTATGTATGTATTGCTACGCCTGCCTGCATGCTAAACGTTATTCAGTCGCTCGCATCTAGATGTGCAGTGAAGCGTCAATAGCAGATACGCTCTCTATTACTAACAGGCTAAAGCTTTAGAATCGTTTGAGTTAGAGGTCGTTTAGCTGAACATGCTACGACATTGGGTCTACTACATCAAGCGAAAGAATCTATTGCGCACAGAGCAAAACTACATCAACGTGTAGCGATCAGGAATAGAATCCACGTGGAAATTATTTGAATATTATTCATTACCATCATAGATGAAATTATTTTTATTGCTGTGTGATGCTCTTTGAGCACATAAAAATAAAGCTACCTCTGGGTTACAAGCTTTATAATTTTTAAGAAATTAGAAAGAAGTTATCAAATTATCACTAAAGCTACTTTTTGTTCATAATTAACATATTCAGTAAAAACATTTGTTTTTTTTAATTTTTCTTTTGTGAAAGTCGAGAGCAATAAATATGATACCGTTGCATAGAGAATTTAAACACCTAACACTAAAAACAAAATACCATTATTTCAAAGAAAAACTCTTGCACTGATAATATAAAAAAAAGTCTGGGATTTTGGCGATTTACTAACAAATAAAGTAACTACCAAATTACAAATGATTAAGTTAATAACAAGTGGCGGTAATTCTTCGCCAGAAACTATCGCCAATGTGATAAGTGCAATCAGAAAAGGATGTTGAAGCAAAATGGGGAACATAATCTTTTTCTCCTTCCTACATCCAGTGAAGAAATCTCTAATATAATAAAAAACTCAGGAACTCCAAAAGTGGTAGTCCAGATACAATAATTAGTATTGAGACTTTTAAAGTAATTCACATTGAGATTTCAGGATGTCTGATAACCATTTCTAACAATTGTTTTAATTAGGGTTATTTTTGAAGGTAATTCAAATAAAGAATTTACCCAACATCGCATCGTGAAAACTTTCTATCCTCTTTGAGAATTAAAAGTTCCCAGTCTACTATCTGCTGCATCAATTCATTGGTTATTAATAATATACAATTGACAGATTTTGTTCTTAAGGATCCACCACACCATGAGAAACATAATACTCTTGTAAATTGTTATGGTTTTCATTATCAGATCGTATTCGACTTCACTTACTCTTTTATATTAGTTCTATATGTCGTATCGTCAAAATTCTGTGTAAAATTCTCTATCTTCGATCATTTGCAGAGTATCAGCGTCGGTGAAAGGTTACTAATAAATAAACCTAATATTTACAAGACCACAAACATTGACAATAAATGAGGTTATTGGTAAGGTTACAGTAATCAGAAAATTACGTCAGTATTGGTAGTCAAAGAAGAAAAAAATTCAACGATCAATAGTCCTAAAGGATTAATTTGTTAATATCTACTTTTGTTATAATATTATTGTAGTATTTGTACTAAATTTATTTCTATTCAAAAGAATTATTTACACGCATCACGAGTCATCTCACACAATATGCCGAATAATAACTTTCCAAGATCTTAAACTAAAGATCACAAACCGTTGGTTAGCCGTTCGAATAAATTTCGTGCAAACGATTAAATGTTCTACTTGAATTGAAATAACCCTATTAGTGTTCCAATAAGTGTTTCATATGAAATAGTCGGCAAAGTGCGATATAGCAATATCAATAAACTTTGTCGAAAACTAGTTGGCGATTGTTTCTTGCAATAAACCTCATTAAAAGTATGTATATACTACGTAGCTATCTATGTTTAGATCCTATAAAATGACATCACTAGTAGCATTATATGACTACTTTAAACCACATCCAGGAAAGAACCTAGATTTTCAAGGACGTACGGAACCGTGCAATCAGAACAGTAGGAAAATAGGTGACATAATAAAATAAAGAAAATAATTATTTATCATTTATGAAGCGTAAAACTCTTTTCGTTTGCGTTTTCAGTATAGCATTTAATATTTACAGATTCCTAAATTTAATTCGGAAATTCTTTAAAAAGTTCTGCATTTGTTTAAACAGTGGCGGCTTCTTCAATCTATGTAACTTCAACATAATTCTGTACAAAGTATAAAACTGCACAACTACATTCAACACTTCTTAACGATTCTAAGATACCTCCAAAAAGTAATATAATTGTTAGACAGCATGTGAGAAATGAAGATTTCGCAGGCCAAACTTTAAAAATGGATTCCCTGTTTGGTACACTGAGGTATCCAACACGAATAAAGGGATCTACGTTGGAGTTTTTGGTTCAAACACTAGTTTAGATATATGTAGATATAGATCTTTATGTTCGAGAATGATTCAAAAACGAGCGAAGATTTATATTTAAGCCGATAGCTAAGCCGGTCTGAAAGGATTGGTTTTATATAGCTTTAAATCTGAATTGATCTCTGTATGTCGAGGCAATGTTAGGCAGCTGGCTACAAATAAGATGGTATCCCTGATGTGGGTTTCAGAGCACTTCAATGCTAACAGACATGCTAGGGCAGAAAAACTTGAAACACAGAGTCAATATGAGTTTTGTGGCCGAAAACCTTTCTTTGGCGTTTCAAAGGGCTAATTTAGAAAAAAAGACTGGGAGGTAAAAGAGGGCGTCCTCTTCCAGTAAACAACAACAAGTTTAAGTGAAGAAAATTTCTTGCCAAATGGCAACAAAAAGCTATGTCATCTTCGAAAGCCAAAGTGAAGAACACTTACAGATGTCTTGAAAGGACAGGCAAAGTGGATCAGGAGTAGTAGTAGAGGCGATTATAACGCCAGAGGAAATCAAAGCCAGTTCACGTAAAACAATCCTAGGATTCGTTAAGAATATTGGTTTGAAACTAAGAGAACTGGGTAATCACAATAGATCAATAGGTCGTAGTGAAAAGAGATACCTGAAACCTGTACGACCTTTCTAAAATACCGTGAAATACATTCAAAAGTTTAATTGTAACGGACAATATCTAGTCTGAAATAAACTACAAGAAAATATATTATTTTAGTTTTTATTTATTTATTTAATAATATTGCGTATGTTATGATGTCTTTTAAATTCTAAATCCAACTTACAAGGAAACACAGGCAAGTGGTGGTGACCGATTTAAATGAAATTTGGTGGGTTTGTATATTGATGCAGTGTAAGAACAACGGTATAGTGCTTTTCAAATTGCAAGAAACTAACTTTTAAATCCTTAATGCTTTTATTGCACCTCCGGTAGTAATACTCTTGAGAAGGGTACTGTTTACCTGCTTAATTACACTATATGAATCGCCGGGCCGTATTATATATACTTCAACTAATATTCTGTCATCTAATTGTAATTATTGTTAATGGTACTTGGGGGTAGGTATATATACATGTAATATTTAGTTTACTTATCATTTGTAGTTAACATTTGTTGCTGTATACTTATTTGAATTTTCACGAACATGTGGCGACCTTTTGCTGAGTATGTTAGTGATCGTGATGTGCATAGTGATGATGAAAGTGGAGTACGGAAGAGAAAATATTTATCACAAGATGCAAAGCAGATACTTCTCAATATCTATAAGACTCTGATGGAAGAAAATAACGAAGGACAAACCAAGAACATTCAATGAACGTCGCAATTAATGTGCCTATTGGAACAATATACAAGGCAATTAAAAATAACGCAGAGCCTCGAAAGCAAAGAAGTGACAAAGGAGCACCGAGGAAAATTAAAGAGTATGAAATTGATATTATTAGGCAACAAGTATATTGCATGTATAGAGAAAATGTTGTACCTACAATTGAGTCCTTACATAAAAAAGTTAATGATGAAACTATTGATATCCAATGTTCAAAAACAACCTTGTGGCGGACGTTAAAAAAGGCGGGTTTTAAATTTTGTACTATAGATAAACGCGCCACAATTATGGAAAGTTCGAGGTTGCAGAAAATGCGGTACGAATACTTGATGGCAATAAAAAAATATAGACAGGAAGGGCGATTTATATGTTATTTAGGTGAAACGTGGTATGATACCCACGACACTATTTGCAAAGGTTGGGTAGACAATTCAGCCACGTGTCAGTTGGACGCGCCGGTTTCGAGAGGGAAGAGAATAATTATTCTCCACGCTGGGTCAGAGAAAGGGTGGATCGCGCAGCCGCTATTATCTGCAAAAAATGTAAAATGCTCTAGCTTGGATTACCATGAGGACATGACTTCAACCTTATTTGAAGAATGGTTTTGTAATACTTTACTGCCAAATTTACCAGAAAGTAGTGTGATAGTAATGGACAACGCCTCGTATCATTCACGACAGCAAAATAAAGTTCCTACAAAATGTAATAATAAGAAAGATATTAAAGAATTTTTAGAAGCAAATAATTTATATTATGAGGAGCATTATACAAAAAACCAATTATTAGAAGTGATGAGTACAAAAGAATATTTGAAGGATTATTATGTGGATAATAGAGCCAAAGAAGCAGGACATACAATTTTACGTTTAGCGCCGTACCATTGCATTTTCAACCCAATTGAATTGATATGGGCCCAACTTAAGAATACCATAAGGCGAACAAATCAAACGCCTAAATTTAGTGAAAGCACTATAACACACATAAAAAATGCGATGGAACATATAACTGCTGATAATTGGAGAAATGCCGTTAAACACGCAATATCAAAAGAAAACGAATACATGGATATGTATAATATAGTACCACCTTTAATTATAAACTTGCAATACAATTCAGAGTCAGACTCAGATATCGATTTCCAAGACGACTCAATCACATCAGATGATGATTTGTGAAATACGGTGTATATTAAGTATTATATTGTATAATACTGCCACGGTCTACTTTTATATAAACATGACTTACAATTTTATTGTGCATTACCAACTAATTGTTAAGCTTCATATATCTCACTTATTATTTTTTGTAAATAAACCTAATGTATATTATTTATTATATATATTTACAATTAAAATAGCGTTTTACTATTACCTTATAGTGCCGTAATTTATACTCAATCCGGCCCCTGCATTCATATGCTGCAAGCAGGTAAACAGTACCCTTCTCAAGAGTATTACTACCGGAGGTGCAATAAAAGCATTAAGGATTTAAAAGTTAGTTTCTTGCAATTTGAAAAGCACTATAACTTCCATAGCTGCTAAATCGCCCGTTTTCGGGGGGTGGGGCGCGCTAAAGCCAACGCTACCCTTCGTTATTTGCTTTAATATCTCCAAAACTATAAGACATATCAAAAAGAGTTAAGACAAATATATAACTGTTTTATGAGTACTACAAGATAGCTATAATAGTTTGTCTATCATAGTTCTTGTTTTCCAGAAACAACCTCACCCCCTATATTTTTTAAAAATTTTAAAATTTTTATTTGCTGGAAAAGTTATGCAGAATTCACCCATATACCTATATTAAACAATCTATAAAATAACTCATTTTAACATAAAACAATAAGATACGAATTGTGTAGGTATACAGAATGTTTCAGAATAAGATGCTGATCCTAAAGGCTGTCAATCCTTACGTGATTTTATGAAGAAAAGTTCAAATAAACATATGTCCTACATCTCTTAAATTTTGAGCTACAGTGTATTCAAGTTTTGAGGAAAAATCGTTTTTTTATCAAAACTTTAATATTTTCCTAGACATTTTTTATAATTTAGATTAGCTGTTGAAAGTGGCTACCACCTGCAAGTATGCATGCTTCAGCTCTTTTCCTCATTGAATCTCGTACTCTTTGAAAAATTCCTGGAGTATTCCTGAGAGTGTCACAACAAAGTATTATGCGGATTTCTCAACTCCTCTTTAGTGTGTATTGGGGTGCTATAAACCAAAGTCTTAAGGTGTCCCCACAGGAGGAAATCTAGGCTGTGTAGATCTGGGAATCTATGTGGCCACGATTGTGTTCGTCCCCGCCCTATCCAGCGATTTCTATAAAATTGATTTAAAAATTTCCGCCTCTGGAGGCTGAAATGTGCACGTGCACCGCCGTGCATAAACCACATACGATGACGGATTAAAATAGGAACGTCGTCTAGCAAATTTGGTAAACTCTGTTCAAGAAACTGACGGTAAGCGTTTCCGTCCAATCAGCCTGGTAGAAAATAAGGCCCAATTAAATAATCATCAATAATTCCAGCCCAAACATTTACCGAAAATTGGTTTTGGTGGCGGGATTCTGTGATGGCATGTGGGTTTTCTTCAGCCCAAAAATGATTGTTATGAAAATTTCTTATTGCGTTCCTGGAAAAATTGGCTTCGTCCGTAAATTTTGGCGTCAAATTCAGGATTTTCGGTAACCATTTGAAGAAACCATTGGCAGAAATTTATACGTAATGGAAAATCCCGAGGAAGTAGGGCCTGGACCCGTTGAATATGATAGGGATATAACAAAAATTCATGAAGAATTCTCCAGACTAGGATATGAGTAATATTTAAAATATTTCCAATTTGTCTGGTGTCAGGGTTTTGTTCCACTAAATTTAAAACAGCTTCTTCGGTTTCCGGTGTTCGTGCGGTATGGTGTGCCCCTTTTAGGTAGTTTTTCGATTGAAAAGATCCCGTTTCGCATAACTTTTTGTGGGTTCCTGATATCGTTCGGGCATCCGGAACTATTCTATTTGGATACCGCTCCTGGTATAATCGTCTGGCTTCATATGCATTGTCGTCAGCAAACCCGTACAAGTGGTGCATATCAGCAAACTCAGCATTTGTAAAATTTACCATGATACTTATACGTTTTAAAGGTATTACGATTTTAAAATTTAATTTAAGTGCAATTTTCGTGTACTTAAATAACTATCTGTCAATCTGTTGGGCATTATCTAATTATTTCGTCATTGCAATTGTTCCCTTGACAACAAAGTTCATAGCCTCCTTGTCTAAAATGATGATAGGTACATAGCAATAATTATGCCCATTTAATGATCTCAATTTTTTGATCGGAAGCCGTTCATCGGACGAAAAAAAAACAGGAAATCAAATTTACCTTTAAATAAATGGAGATTTTAAAAATAATTTTTATTTTAAGAAAAAGCAGTAGCATACATAATATTTCTCTAAAAATATCTAGTCCACATCCTGTACGGACGCCACTGAATAAAAAATTTAAAAAATTTCTACCTATATCAAAAAATAGCTGTTTTTGCTTAGAAGGCATATGCCAAATTTTATTAAAATATATAGAAAGATATTAAAGCTGTGATAAAAAAACGATTTTTTTTCTCAAAACTTGAATACCCTGTAGCTCAAAATTTAAGAGTTTTAGGACATAGATTTATTTGAACATTTCTTCTTAAAATCACGTAAGGATTGACACCCTTAAGGATCAGCATCTTATTCTGAAACACACTGTACATGTAAATAATATTACAGTTTTCAGTTTATTGACAACGAGTACCTTTCGCAATTAGGCTGTTAAAATGTGTTTCTTGAAGTCATGAGAATCAACGTTGCTAATGTTCATACAATTCTTTTACTTTCACCTTGTATAATAATATTGAATACAATAAAAGTATAGTGCCGAAACTAAAGTAATTAACTAATGAAAATGAAGATAATGAAATTGGTACCTATTAACACCGTATTCCCGAATACGGGTGATTTAGCATCTATGGAAGATACCGTTGTTCTTACACTGCATCAGTCTGCAAACCCACCAAATTTCATTTAAATCGGTCACCACCACTTGCCTGTTTCCTTGTTAGTTGTTTCGTGTTTACTATATTACGTCGTTGACCTTTTTTGGTAACTTTAGGCCTTCTGCCCGATTTCAAATTTTGAAAAAAATTTTTTTAAATATTTTTTTATTTATAATGGCGGCTATGCTCAAGTTTTCCGTGCTATTAGAATTCTATTGCAGAAAAAAAACGCGTTTCTCGATTCACCCTATTACATATACTTTAGAGAATGAATGTTCGCATGATGATGCAGAAAGTGTCCTTCAGAACCAACCAATAATTCAGTTTTTTCTGTGTATTAATTTGTTTTCAGTTTGACTGCCTTTTCGTTTACCTTCTCTATTATTTGAAATAAACTATTATTTGTTTACTGTGTGTTTTGTTATAAATTCTCGAATAAAATCAGTGTTTTTATCGAAACAAACTTAAGAACCTAAGAACATAGATTCTTGTCTATCTGCTCGATAAATAATTTTTCTTATGGTTCTAAAATTGATTGGCATTATTATTTCATTTGCGTTTATATGTCATTAATGGTAATGGGTGTTGGCAAACGCTATACTACGTAATAACGCAGGTATTAAAAGTATCTGAAAAAGAATATATTTTTGCAGCAATCTTTCCATTTATTTCACATTACGTAGCTATTTTACCTGCTCATAAGCAAATTGCTTTATTACTGCAAACATCCAGTTAAATGTTAAAAGTTTCTATGTGCGACATTAGGTCTACGTCGCTTGCCGGGTGAGTCGATTTTAAATCAACCGAGTGTACATGTATCCTAGAATCTGAATTAAAAGATAGAAACACAAGTATACCTCGTTTTTCGACGCTTCGAGTTTCGTCGTTTCGCTTTTTCATCGGTTATGAATTACAGACATACATATGTACCTTGCTTTTCGACTTTCGTCAGTGTTTCAGTCCCTAACATGTCGAAAGAGCGACGTATGCCTGTATATATACAGATTGGTAACATATGTTTTAATAAAATACATATAATCTGACATAAATTTAATAAAGACTATTCTCTCTTATTTCAATTAATGTCTTCAATCGATTTAGCAATTCTGGACTACTACACAGTTTACAATAAACATTCAGCATTTATCCAAAAAATAACTTAAACATTTTTAGATTGGTGCTACTACATTTCTTCACCATTATTCCTCATCTACTGATTAAAACTCACCTCTCGAAAACTGATTCACTTTTAGAAATTTATAACAATATCGTTTCTTTGACATAACATGCTTGAAATATAAATAGTACTACTAAACTAGAGGCATAGAATTGCATTTTCCAAAAATTAAAATTACATGAGATATTCTTTAAACTTCTTAAAGAGTAAAATTTTTGAATGAAAGATAATGATTCGCCATGATCATAAGTTTTACAAAAGAGTATAATGAATATTCTCATGACTGTTGTAAGAAAACTACGTTCTCATTTCTTAATAATCTTACAACCTAGTTTTAGTCTTACCGCTAGACAAGCAACAATAAAATATCATTTAATACGAATCGTATTTTTGTAAAGAAAAATCATTACATATCAATTAATCTTATAACATTAAATTAAAAATACAGTGAAATATGTACATATAGCTATGTATATATAGGTGTACGTGCGATGGCTAATAAATGATTTTTGTGTACTTGCTGAATCCAGTCTAGAAAAACAAAGACTAAGGGATGTGATTACTGAAACTGTATTCTTCTTACACTTACGAATATCACAGAAAAGCTTGAAATAAACAAATGCGAATCGGCAAATATAGTACACCGTTATCAAGTGAGCGCATGCTCAAAGTTTTTCCGAGCTTTGGAGCTCCGTTATCCGCAGTCGCTCCGCGAGGATCGGTTCGAATACCTGGTTTTCGTTAACTGATGGTAATAAAATTCGTGTACGGGACACGCTTTATTCGGGGAAAAACTGAAAGGTGCAATTGTTAGTGATGTAAATTGTATGTCAAAATGATTCGGAACTGTCGAATAATCGATGCCACACCACGTTACGCCGAATATAGCCAGATTTTAGATGAGATTGTTTTTACCTCAAGTAAATAAGACGCTGTGTAGTTAAAAGCAAATAAGTTATACAATCGTGATAAACAATGTCGATTTAATGCTGTTGATTAGAAATCTGTGTTTTATGTTTAAATATAAACTCGTTTATTACTAAACCGCGAGCAAAATGTACTGTGTGAAGTGACGTATTAAATAAAATAATTCGTTTCTTCTAAAGGTAAATTATCTTGAATGCAGTGTTAAAGTTAGGTGTGTGTAGTCGCAGTTGCCAAGCGCATAGCATAACTGAGATGAGCGATAAAAACTCCAGCTTGATACACTAGCTACACTCGAACTACCAGTTTTATCAGTGTTCCTTATTACAACTACGAAAAAGCTTAGAAAATGAAATCTTTGATCTATTTGCTCGTACTATTGGCCTACTTGGTGCTACTCAAGGCGGAAACGCAGGCAAAACTGGAACACACCGATAAAGAAGGTAGGATTTTTTTTTACATTTCTCAAAATTACAATCTAAATTACACCTTACTTAAGCATATAATTTTTAATTAATTTATCTTTCTAACTTCTCTGGAGGAATATAAATTTTCAATAATTAATGTTCAGCTTGTCGCCTTGAATTATAAATTTACCTAATTCTTCTTAAAGAAATAATTTGTTTTAATTTCACGTCTGTGGAGTTTATGTTTCCCTCGACTCCGGTACCGAAATATTTTCGGGTGTTGATTGGTGTATGTTACACGTAACACGTAACGAATAAAAATTACTTCCAATAAACCTGAAAATTAAATTATGGGCACTACAGTTAACGTATGGGTCTTATTTATTTTTTTAATTACTTTGAATGGTGAGCTAAGTATAAATTTTGCCCGTCTAACTTTCATCGCTTCCAGCTATAATTAAAGACTGTGATTCTGTGCAGTCTATGTAACTATCTAATTTATCGTCACGCATCAGTACTGCTGCACTTCAATTGGTAATCTATATATCTAAGTACCTAAAGGAATGTCCAGAGTTGTCCAAACATCATTAAATAAGATGTTAGACTTTTGAATTGTTTATTACATTGTTAAAATTTTATAACTTTCCCTTCATAATAATTGCTACGGCATTGATTCCTTTCCATATCACAAGAACGATGAGAATGTTATGGTCATCATATTATATAGCATATTACTAACAAATTCACTCTACACATTAGTATCTATATATATCGAACGAAATATATATTATATTATTATCACTTCACGTTGTTTAATACCAAAATATATGAATATGCTTCTGGTTTCATTTAACTCGTTTAGAAACTATTGAAAACTCTAATACATATATTAACTCCGATATGGTTTCCATACCAAGAAGTATTTTATTATATATCGATACCTTACATAATTCTTGTGATATATGATTTCGGGAGACCGTGTCAAACCTAGAGACATAATTGGCGCAACAGTATTAGAAATTACTTTGGAAAGGGTAGAAGTGATAGTAGACTTGAACTCATAATATACATAGAGTCTATATTGCAGACGACGGGTCAAAGATTGCGACTACACTATCAAATAGACGGCTAATAAAAATACTCGATAAAAATAATTAATAATAGTAATATTATTGATGGCAAATTACAGGCAATGAGTGCTATTTTCCAGTACTATTTTTTCAGTAACTGATTTTTGGGGACTACTTTTTTTGTATTACTCAAATTAATGGAGTTATTTAAATCATCAATGCCAATATATTATACAGAACATTTAGAGCGACTGAGGCCAGCTAGAAAAGAGATAGATCTAGAGTGGGGAGGTTGTAAAAGATATAAGGAATTAACGCATTGGCAAGCGTGCTATATGGTTTACAACCGCCCCACTCTAGATCTATCTTTTTTCTAGCTGGCCTCAGTCGCTCTAAATGTTCTGTATAAGTATACCATTGATTTACATAGGTTGGTTATACGTCTCAGGAAATTATGGTTTCAATATACATATATTAGATATTATTGCTTTCTTACGTTACTGGCGTGAAAAAATTACAATCTCGGCTTTTTTACCAGTAAGTTTTTACATCTAATGTTTTTGCAGATATTGCTCACATTTTTAAGTCGCATTGCCATAACAGATAATGAGATCGATACGGTAATCAGAAATGTTCCGACTATAATTCAAAAATATATTACATTACATTATGACGCAAGATATTTGATTACTTCACATAACGGAAAATAACATTATAGAAACGATCAGTTGTCAGATGATATATTATATTATAATTTTGATAAAATCGGTTGAAAGAAACAGAAGTAAAAGTACATATTTCAATCCTTCTCAGGCCAGTGATATGAAGAAGTGATATTGAGCTCTAATATTTTTAAGATATAAATATTTCCTTATATCGATTGGAACATAATATATCAGCTTGAGAACAAAAAAATATGAAAAGCTCTGATGCAATTTCAGTGTAAATCCAGTTATACCCTTTGATAAATATATTTTGTATGAAATGTATGTCTCTTTTCTGCTTACAGTCGAAAAGCAACAGTAGCTAAGTGAAAAATTTCTAAGTAAAATTGAATTAATCATACAAAGTTGACAGGATGTCACGCAAACCGTTTTCGAGTAATATAATAAAGAGGAAAGCTTTTTCACATCAATCAATGAATTTGCAAAAGTTATCTCATCATTGTTCCAAATCATGATATTATGTTAAATACAAGGTTTTAAACATTGTTTTCCCATTGTTATAGTAAACGCCTAAAGTGTGTGCGGGCAATAATGTCGCGACTTTACTACCTGTAACCGTTGTATGTGTAATTTTATATCGATAGCTGGTCTAATACATCAAAGCAATCTAACCAGTAAAATATTAAAATATATTGGTTTATTACCAATGGTTGAAATATTAAATACTGTACATTTAGGTTTTGTAGAGAATTTAAGAAAATGTATTTATGCGAATGGGAGAGTTTTAAATTCTTTTTTTACTCCTACTAATCACCTTATTTCGGTTTAAATGTTTGTTAGATTGGGTTAATAATTACATATATTACAATTGATTAAATTGATAGTTTTTCAAACTACTGCGATACTGACAGCATGGAAATTTTAATGTTTAACTTATGTAGAAACAATAAGTTGGTCTTGAGTGATCAACTTGCATAAATCTGCATCGGCAAGTGCAAAAACATTAGCCGCTGGCGGTATGAGCTTGTATACTGGGCGATACAACTTCCCTGACTTTTATAAACACAATATTTTAGTCATTTTGTTGCGCAAATAGTAGTTGTATGCGAAATATATTCAAATAGTTATCAGATTTCGTAATTTAGTTACACTTTACGATAAGCAAATGGCAGAATAGTGATTTAAGTCAAATCTGACAAATGTCATACACATTAACATGCGTTACGTAAAATTTCCGTAAACTAATAGCGTTTTCCACTGGGGGAACTCGTGTTGCACCGACACTGCCCTAGAGTCGCGTCATATGACGTAATCACTGATTCTGCCCTCGCTCAGAGCTAGTGCAATACGTGTAACATAGGTATGTCGATAAAACTGGCGTTAGGGCTTTAATGCTTTGTCGAGATGAACTGCTCATCGCAAAAAAAATGAAAATCTTTATAAAAGTAAATACTTAGTAATACGTATAAAGGAAAAGTAGATAAAGAATTACGCCAGAAACTATTACGTACAATGATTGTTTAATTATTATTCATTTCTGAAAATGGTCTTTTAGTGGACAAAATATTTTGTATAAAATACGCAACAACGTATTTCATGGATGATGATTAGGAACAATTCGTATCATTATCTGTATCTGAGAATATCATAAAGTAGTATATTTCAAAATTTAATAGTAATTTGCAGAATATTTTCGGCCATAACGATTACCCGATAAAATATTGACTGTTTGCATTTATATACCCACTTGCCCTCGAAAGTACAATAAACTGAATAACTTGTAATAACTTCAGATTGCACTACAAGTGGCCCCGTCAATTTTGAGAGGTCCAGTTTTTCGCACTCAAGGTCAAATATAGTGACGCTCACATGTCGTCACTTCTACGTAAGCAGCATGAAATTTACCAGTGGAACACGTATGATTTTTGCTTGCAGCGAGTGCTAAGACCAGTGGAACAGCCAACACCGAGTTAGTGCACTTTTAGTGCACTTTTAGTGCGCTCTAAATGTCCGAGTGGAAAATGCTATAAGCTTGAAACTTTGAAACCGCGAAATTTAAATAATCAAATTTCATTCTTTCTTATTACAAACACAGTTGGATAAAATATTTAATAGGTACTTAAGTGATTGTGATATGTTAGCAATACCATCTTCTTACAATACAGTGATAGAAAATATAAACGTGCTATTTAATAAAATGCAAATTGATTTCGGCGTGATGTCATCATTAATGTTATAAAATTTGTATTGTTATTAAAATGTGCTCCTCATCGACCACTATAAGTTTACTTGGTCGGATTTAAAAATTTTTATTTAGCTTGGCCGTAATTCTAGTGCATCATTTTAAGTGGCCCACCCTGTATATACCTCTAATAAAACCGTTGACTTATTAACTAAAAATGTGTTTTCCCGTTTTTTAACTTTAGATTCTGATCGGCATTTCAATTTCGAATGTCTAGTTTATATAATATATATGTATTCATCAAGAAAAACGGAAAGGAATGTAAGTACCCTGGTACTTACTAATAATTTTTACTAATAACTGTATTCCTGATAAAAGATTACAAATTGAAAAATATTAAATACGAACCAAATATAAGATCTGTAGATTTACTATTCGATTCATTAAATGAAAACAATGGATAGTTTTGTATTTGATGTCGATTAGGATACCTGGAAATCTGCCTAAACGAATCAATTTGAAATACGTGGCTTATAATAAATTTTGTTTTACTTTGTTTTTTATTAATTAACTCCAAGCTAGGGCATTTCATTTTTCCAAAATAATGGGTGTAAAGTCAGGTATGGAGGGCGATCCACAGGTTGGCATACTACAGTAGGACTAAACAGGTTGAAGAGAATTTGATTTGCACAACAATAGTCAGCCGCCTAACCACTGCGGCCATCGACCCGTTATAAAAACAGTATTAGTAGAATATGGTAATTTTTGTGATATTCTTGGAGAAGATATAATATAAGTTGAAGGATTATGCATTCTACAAAAACTTTTTGAATAAAAAAGAGATAACAACAAGAACAAAAATGACGGTGTATCAAACAGTATACTTACAAGTCTTAACCTATGGAGCAGAAAATTGGATACTTGATGAAAGACAAACAAAACGACTACAATCCAGTGACATTAGACAGATGCTGACAACAAAATCATTAAGAACTGAAGTAGAAGAAAAGAAACTGAAATGGTGGGGACACTTGATCAGAATGAATGAAAGTAGACAGGTGAAGCGGGTATGGGAGGTAAGGAAAATCGGGAAAAATCGGAGAGGACGACCCAGAAAAACGTGGAACAGCAGTACGGATGAACTTCTGAAAAAAAGAGGAAAAACGTGGAACGAGGTAAAGGCCCTAGTCAGAAAAAGGAAAGAGTGGCGTGAATTTGTTAAATCTGTGGAACTAAATTAAGAGAACTTGACACCTCGACACCTTCGGGTATAAGAGGTAAATACAAGATGTGTTATTAAATTCTGTTATGGTTTAGACCTACATTCTAATAGTACCCTTTAGTGGCTTTCCGAGATTGTTAAAACTTGAATATCTTTTGAGATCATTTTTATAAATTACTTAACCTTCTGTTTCGATATTACAGGTATACGTGACATATATCATCCAAATTGAAACTTCACGAGAAGCGTTAGGGAATGAAATTTTATTTCGTCGTGTTCCACGAAGATAAGATTTTTGTAAAAATATTTTTAATGAAAATATAGGACAATATTCAGAAACTATATAAAAGCGCTTTGTTTTTTAGTTTAAAAGTTAGAAATTCAATATTCAATAATAAACAAGCTTTCCGTGACCCAGTATGGTTTGTTCAAAATTTAACACATTTCACTAGATGGCGCAGAAACACCCCAACAAAATTTTATTAGAAGTGTCCAATCTATAGAGAATGAAATGTATATATTATCTATGGCATTAGATACAGGGCATGACAGGTGTGTTGACAGTGACAATTATATTATAAAAAAGACGTTTTGACGATAAGACGTGTAAGTATATGAAATACATTTATGTTGTGGAATCAAATGTAATAGAACTTTCACTCTTCAATGTGTAGTTTTTGTGTACTAAAATATGAAATGTAAAAACGTATAAGTAAAGCAAGAATTTGGAAAAGCCGTTAATAGTTATATTGCATATGATGCTGTCAACACGTAAAAAGAAAAACGATGTGACTTTTACTAAATATTTGTTAACCATGAAAGATATTGAAATGATATTATTCACATTGCAAGCAAACAAGTACAGCATCTACACGAAATGAAGAAAATTGGCAAACATGCTTTGTTCAAGGAGATGACAGTCCTCTTCGTG
This sequence comes from Holotrichia oblita, assembly GCA_023690525.1. NCBI lineage: Eukaryota > Metazoa > Arthropoda > Insecta > Coleoptera > Scarabaeidae > Holotrichia > Holotrichia oblita. The sequence goes on along the minus strand of CM043016.1, from coordinate 102,764,192 downwards.
ATAATATATTCTTGACTATAAATGGTTATTCTATACAAGGATTCATTGACAGCGGAAGTAATCTGAACTTGTTAAAAGGCAGCAGTTAGGTGCAGATGGGAGCGCCAAAATTTGATAATACTTGTGTTTCGGTAAAAGGATTAGGAAATGCGCCAATAAAAACATTCACGTCTGAAGTAAAAGTCAGTGAGCACATTCTTAAAGCCGACATCGTAATACAGAAAACCATCTAGACGTAGCTAAACCAGGGCATGAGAAGAGAATTAGCGAAATTATAACTAATTATAAACCAAAACACCCTAAAGAAACGAAGGTAAGTATGCACAAACATTATATAACTATGTACACTCATTTTTAGCAGATGTAACTACTCTCTTTTTGGATTTAGGCTTTAGATTAATGGTTGAGTGGAAGAACAGGTGTCAACTTTTAGTGACGCATCTGAACTCCGCCGCTCACTTCATTATTAATATTAATACAGAAATACTTTTGATTTTTTTGTAACATAGGTACATAATAATATGTTGGAAATAAAGACGCTTTTCCGGATTGATTTTAAAATTATTCTTGCAACGAGATACAAAACATTTCATGATTAATGGATATCAAATAAGATTAAAATAAAAATAAACCAGGATTTAAAAGGTGATAATGTTAAAAAATACACAAATTAAAACTGAAAACTCTAAGCACACCACAAAATAATAACACAATAGTTTATCAAACAAATATGAAAATAAATACTATGACAGAATACAGATAGACAGGAGGTGGATTTCGTTTGACGTTTACGTAGCTAACAAAAAAAAGAAAGATTACATTTCTGATTAAGAAAACATTGATGTGGTATTTCTATCTCTTTCCATATCATACTTTTGGCAAGCTTCTCTGTCAATTTACTATTATCACGTCATAAATGCGGTAAATTCAAAATTAAAACTTTGATATTTTTTCTCGGCCTATTTATTAATAATATAAAAAAAAGAAAATATGTACGTAGACACTATAATTTAATGTACACTTTAAGAAAAAAATATTAAAAAAAAATCCGGGCGGCCCCATTCTATATTTAATGTTTTCAATGCAGTAGATACCAAAGTAATTATTCGATTACATCGACTAGGTTGCACATTTTAGCAACAACAGTAGCTGTAATTTCACATTCATTTTTTTCAGTGAAGACGTGACTACACTGTTCGTATTTCTTATATGCTTTCTTTACCTTTTACTTTTTCTCAAATTGAAATTGTCTGCTGCCCAGATGGAGTCGTATAAAGGCACTGTACTTATGGAGCGAGGTACAAATGCGAGAAAGTCCAATTACGTGTTTATTATAAGAGACCGGAGAAAATGTTATTAAGATAAAAGTTAAAGCGTAGAGGAAACCACATTTTGAAAATAGATTTAGATGTACAAGATGACTTGTAGTGTCGCGATCAATGAAACTAACTTTATTTAAAACGAAGCACCTTGCATATTTTGACGATTTTGGATTTCTCTTGGTCAATTCCTTAGTCTAATAAAGGATTTTTCTATTCTATAGATTACTTTAAAAGATATTGGCACTTTGCAGCTTATGGCAGTAATAAACTCTTTTGCTAACAAACTATCCTATTCACTAAGAATTCACTAAACGGTTTGATTTTAATTTATTTCCTGCGAAAATATTAAGCTAAAATGGATATTCCATTTAGAAATATCAAAATACTGGAGAGTCGTTTTCGATTCTTGCATAATAGTATATTATAGTATCAGTATCTAACGCAGAAAAAGGTTATTATTTTTACATTACATATTTAGGAATTTTTATGTGATTTGATTTTACTGCTGTTTGTATCAGTTACTACGAGAAGAACTGATTCATACGATTTTTGCACCGAAAGAAGTAATGAAAATGCTTTAATTGCAAGGGGATTTACCATCAGCAATTACCTCAGAGGTGACAATCAAATATATTTAACGGAACAGACTGAAAATATAAACAATGGAAAATCTTGTACATATCAGAGTCATAAAAAACAAAGAGGAGCGATTACTTTCAGCTGGAATATCCGTCAACACTTTAATCTGATACTATACAGAATTCGGTCGGCATGCTAATTGCATATCAACAGTAAATCCTAGATCTTTGATAATATTATGTGTATCACATGTTAAGGATGTCACGACAAATAGAAAATTGAGTTTTCCCGACATTTAGAAAAAACTTATTTTACAAAAACCGCTGATATGATTCGCGTACATAACATGTACTACATATACTAACTTTAAAACATTATGGGTTGTTTTCAAAGTATGCGTTATATAGGGTAAGTCCCGACTATTCTATCGATCTCTAAATAACATCAATTTAAAATTTCAGTTACATACAAATCAATTAGGAGTATATTTTAAAATTATTCGCTACCGGCTTAGTTTCAGAGAAGCTCAATATGTCAAAATTGAGTTATTTTTGCTGGGACAGCCTGTATGATGTGCCCCTTCAACTTTGTATATACATATGTATATCTAGCTATTGCTAATTTCGAGAAAATTAGATTTTTACGAAAATGTTGATCTTTCCCGAAAAAGTAAAAAACTTGTATTACTTGCTATACTTACATTTAGATAAAATTATTTCGACATATAGTGCTTCCAATAAATTGAATATTCGAATATTACTTGTCTGAATTGAATGAATATTTGCTCCTTTTTTTGAATATTTGACTATTTGGATGTAAAAATGCTGAAAACTTCCCGCCCAAGTTTGCAATATATTGATATTCATATCACGATATTAAAGATTTCCACGGTCCGAGTCTCTATTATGAGGAGGTTTTGACCACGTAATAGTAGATGTAATATATATCTACAATACAAAAATAAGCAAAAACAAAATAATCTGCAGGTTTCTGTTACTATTCTCCTTTTGAGGATGTGGCTGGAACAGCCATTTGGGGGTTTGGAAGAAAATAATGTAAAATAGAGTATAAACAAATACATTTGCTAAACTCGACACCACTAATATAAATGGCTTCTTTAGAGGCAAAATGTGGAATGGGAGCCGTTATCTTCTGGCGCCTCCTACCGACTGTTTGCTTTTTGCACTTATTTTATTTTGTTTTCTGTTTATTTTTATATTGTATATATTAGCAGATGTACCAGAAAAGAGCTTATAACGCAAAAGTCATACAAAACATAGCTCAATATGTACGGTAATGAATGATTCGCAATTATTAAATGTGTTTTTCAGAACATTTTAGATTCCTTAAAATATCGGGACTTATTGAATAAGATATATTTTCTGTTTTCAGATTCAAATCTATAGGCGTAGTAGTTGGAGTATTGTATACTAAAATTTTAATGTTCCCATAGAGACAAATCCATGATAGTTAATTCTGGAGATGTAAGAGGCCACTGACATAGAGCTCCGCGTCCAATCCATCTGTTACGAAATTTTCTGTTAGCTGCGTGATTACATTTTGTTTAATTTCAATAGAAATTGACGTGAAATTATAGAAACGACATATATGGTCTATTGTTATTTATTTATCAAAATAACACTGACGAAGTTACCTTTCCCCACTTATTTGCAGCTGTCAATAAAATTAATGACTATAAGATTTGTCCTACTTTTTTTGCAACCAACAACCAAGTATATCAGTTGCCTAGTCATCTATATTTCTCGAAATTTATTATTATGAAAAGTTGCCTCTTCGGTGAATAATGCATATCTAAACATCATTTTCATCGCCAATTTTATCATCATAAACAAATATCTAACCTTAATTCAAAATCGCATCCATAGAAATTCTTGTGAACTTGTATAATATGCCAAAGGTGATATTTATGTTTCTTTAAAATTCTAGGCACACTTGATACGGACTCTAAAGTGAGCTTATTAATAGTTTCTCCAGAACCCAAGTATACATTGTCGATCACAAATTCTAAAACAAAGTATTCATTGTCTTGCATTTACAGCAGGCTTCGCTTCAGTATCCCTGGTAAGATGTATCCCTGTAGTGTATTATCCGTTTGCCAAAAAGTCCGAAATGTTTTTTCAAAACTTGTCTTCTCTGGATTTGATCAATCAGAATGTTTTTATCTGTATATCTATATATCTTATGTAAAACAAATATTATACCAATTATTTCTTGTTGAACATATTCTTCTAGTTTATATATCTAATTCTTCAGATACTAGACATAATAATTATTTAAAGTATACTATTTCCAGGTACATATCGTTTTTAGCTTAATAACAGCCTTGGACTAGATGAACATTTCACTTTTAAAGGAGCATGCTCTATTTAGGTGAAAAAAAGTATTGGTGTTGGAGGATTTTTAAGAATATCGTTAATAACGTTTTAATCGTTAAATTTAAAAATAGATAAGTTTTAGATGGAGGGTTTAATATGCGTTGAGGTGGAATAGATAAATACAGAGTCTTCATTTAAGTTAAACAAGTTATTGTTCGAAAAAATATAAAATATTAACTGTTTTGCTGATTGTAATTGCCATGTAGCGAATATCTAAATACTCAATTGTTTTATTAGACGCAAAATATGTCAAAATAACTTGTACAGTAGTCTTAGTAGTAGTCCTTAGTGTTGTCCTGTTTTTATTTTTTTCAGAAAGATCCACATAATTTTCTCGAAGTTGTCAACAGATAGGTATAGGAAACTATTAATAAAATTAACTTAGCTTACAACGCAGGATATGAAAACTGCATATATTACAGGATGTTCCACTAAAAAGAGACCAACTTTGATATATTAAATTTTTTTGAAGCACCGCATGTATAATTGCAAATGTTTCCTCCTCATTGATTGAATATGTGACAGAAACCTCAAATCAAATGAAAATGAATTATATCTTTTAGCGTTTGGAGACAGAACTCGGAGTGAATTGTCGTGTAGCAGCCAATATACATATACAGGGTGGGGCACCACATTCGCCTCGGTTGATATACAAAAAACGGCAATACATATTTAAATTTTTTTGCTGGAGCATGTATAGGTCTATTAGGAGCACGTTGAAATATACAGGGTGTTCCAAAAGAAAGTTACACATCAAAGTTATCAAAATTTAAACGGAACACCATGTATATTATTGCATATTTCGATGACGCAGACTAAATAAAGGCAAGTTACTGTGGTATTCCCTAACCTAGGTTCAACAGTTTCTGAGATATTTAACAATTTTGAAAAATGTAGATCAATATTTAGAATGAGTACCTGGCGTACGTATTTAAGTTACGTGTTTCAAGTTGTATTATTTCATTAGCACAACCATTACATCTAATGCTAAAATAAAGATGTTTTCTAAAAATTATACATGCTGGTTAAAATCTTACTTCTAATTCTGGGTACTATTAATGCTCAATAACTTGCTTATTTTAAATGCAACACCCTGTATCTAACATCGTCATTCGATTCTAATTTTATTTCTCGTTTAAAAGTTGTTAAGGTTTCCTATACCTATCTCTTACAGTTTCTTTGTAAAAGTCAATTTAGTGTTTCAATTGGCGATTATGTACTAAAAATTTGGTTAAATCAAGGTAGCTTTGACATGATGACAATAATGTCAGAGATTAATTTTGTTTAATTGCCCCACCCTGTATACATGTATATCTATGTTTTAGTTACATTGAATCTATCTAATAATGATATACATAGGCTTGCTTCAATTGTTTAATGCCAATTTTTTCAAAGATCTGGTAGTGAGCGTATAAAAATTGGAATCCAGTATACACTACAATTGCTATTTCTATTGCTTTTTCTTTGGGTAATACTTATCTGTGAATCTTATATACTAAATAGGTCGTGTTAAAAAAATATATATAGTTTTTTGATTGTAGTCTATGAGATATCAAATTCAAAAGTTAGAGTATGACACGAACCTGTATAATATTGATGACGTATCGAAAATTCACACACGCGCATATATTCTACTTCAATTTATCCTGCATACATATATACAATTGCTCTTCTATTCAATTATTGCAGCTCATAGACAGGCGCTTAATTGCGACAAATTGTTATAAATCCCTCTAACGTGCCATCGTTTAATATCGTAATTGGTTAATTACTATCGGACATGTTAAATAGGTAATCAAACATATTATGCGAAATAATTTGCTTTTAAACAGATTTTATCGGTTTGAATTATGCACCGATATCTTAAATAATAGCAGGGAATACGTAAAGTTGAACGAATGGCCTACTTTTCAATGCAGTCCTTTTTATTTAACTATGTACCTGCACAGTTAGTGGTTTTAATGTAACTGGCCATCGAATAAAAAAATAGTGAAATTGTTATTCTGCGGTTTGCGATCTTTTTGCTTTCGCTTTTGCTGAAATGGGCAACAGTGTTAGTCTCGTAGTGTTCCGTATTATTTTTTCGTTTTTCGTATAAATGTACGTGAGCAGAATGGAGTGCACAAGCGACCACTGTTTGAAAATCGAGAAAACATACAAGTGACGTCCTTTTATGACTCCACATAAAATAAAATTAATTTTGTAATGGGGCCGCGTATACCCTCAATTGCAAAATTAACAAGTATATTTAATTTTATACCCTACAAGCGCAATCGTACATTAATTCAAATAGTTTTCAATTTTGTTCACTTAATTACGGGAAATTTCAGAGCTACATTGCAAAAGCTCTTTATAGTCTTCGTAAAACGAAACATCCTAAGTTACAATTTTGCTGGCACAGAAGCACAACTGATGTTGCTAGCGAGCCAAATTGGATAGTTTTGCGGTAAATGAGAATTTATAGCAACTTTCTTTTAGGGTAACATCGGGTTAGAATGTTAAAACGTTTCTAGTATTTCATTAGCATTTTAAACGGTTGCAAAATCGTATATTAATTAATTGTTAAAATATATAAATATCAAGTATAAAAAGAATGGTTATATTATCAACATAAAGCTAATAATAATGGTTCTTTTTAGTTTTAGTAGGCGCTATTACGCACTTTACTTATACTGTTAATCATATATGATTAATAATGCGTCCAACCTTTTTAGGTTTGGTGTGTATGCACCACAATTATTGATAAACAAAATACTAGTAAATTAGAAAGAGTAATAAAATATCGATATCTCCAAATTTATAGTTCTTGAGCATTTTAGAAGAACTAGATGATATTATCATATTGGTTCATTAGAAAAATTCATTAGACAACAGTTAAACTGGCGAAGAGGTTTTCCAAAAGGTTTAAATAAGGGAGGTAGAGATTCCCATCTATTAGTAGAATAATGTGAGCTTTCTCCAGAACTATAAGTAATATACATATGTATGTATCAAAGTACAATTAGTAGTAATAATAATAATAGTATTCATTGCGCAACGGCAATAACATCAATAACAGGGCAATATAAAAAATACAAAATACAAATTCTTAGAACTATAAAACTTTTACGGCACAACAACACATGCAATGAAAATAATAGGAGACAATATTAGCGTTACTGAATTTGTACAATTCTGCTCATAATTCTTTTAGTAGTAGGTATATGAAAATTTCAAACAAGAAATTCAAATAATATATAAATATTAAAACATTGTTTTTATAATAGAATAGAATATATTTAATATTTGGTCACATCGCCGTCTGTAGCAATGACCTCGATTATCTGCGTAGCATTAAACGCACTACATTTCGTGTTAGGTGTTTATTCTCACTAAGATGAACAGTTCTTTTATAAATATTTTTGATCATAAGTTCCAACACATTTTCAAGTGGCTTTAGATCTGGACTTTTTGGAGACCATGGCAGAACTTCTATATTGTGCTTCTGGAACCACTGTCCAACAACATTGACTATATGGACAGGGACAATTGTTTTGCTGAAATATGTAGTTATTTTTTGGAAATATTTGCGCTACAGATGATAGCATTATATGCTTCAATATATGTACCATATGTATGCGACAACAACAAAACGTCTAGCGATGTTCCAGTATACACCCAAACCTGCCGAACTCATCCAAACCCACGCGTTTACCGACAAGGTTTCAGATTTCTGTAAGCGACATATGTATAATTTTCATCAAGTCGGTTATGTTTTGGCTACTACTAAGCAAGTTATTTTAGCAAACTGCATTTAACGATGATTATTAATATTTTATCAGTGGTAATTTTATCAGCAACACGAGCCTAGACTTGGTCAATTTAATCTTAATAATATTCTACCGGGTCCATAATTTTCCTTTGCGCTAACAACCAGCGCCGTTCGTACCCTGTTTCAGTCAAATGCTCATTGGAGCTGAAAAAATATGCTTTAACATAATTTTTCTATAACGTTAATATTGTTGCCGCTAACAATAATACACGTTTCTAAATGGTGTTTACTAAAAGGCGTATTTCCTGATTGACAGTGTGGTCATTTCCTTCCATTATACACGAACCTACTACTTTTAATGATTTCAGATTTGTAATACTACTTTTACTCTCCAAAGTTGTTGATTAAGTTATTGTCAGATCTTCCGCTTGCATTACCGAGCTATCGGTTGAAGTTTCGTTTGGAATATATATACATACTGACACATCATGCAGCCATTCAGTACATTGTAGCGTACTGGTTATACTTCGTGTTAATACGGTCACTTCTTGTGATCGTATCTGAGTATTCTAAGGCAGCGAATACAAAACTGCATTGAGGCTGGTGGCCGCCAATTTGAACATTTAATTCGATAGCCGTCTGCTTCCTTCCACTGTTTACCTTATGTAAACAATTTGTAGCTGCTATGAACATTTATTTTCTACTTTTACATTTAACAAACAAATACAAAACATTTGCTGCACTTACTTTTATTATGTCCTCATTTTTTCGAAATATCTCGATTAATATTAATTTCAGCTCATATGTGGTTTACTGGTTTTGAATTCACAACTTATTGCTCTTTTAGAATTTGATAAAAAAATACCATATGCTATTTGAAAAAAAAAGAATTGACCTTGCTATGGCCTTTGTGTCTTTCTCTATAGTGACAACAGTAGCGCCATCGAACGAGCCCCTTCATATATTTTTTTTTAATGTGTGGTGGGTGCTGAGTTGCAGTGACTCCGTAAGCTGTATCGCTTGTTTGGCTATCACTGCTACTCTTGCGGTGTAGTTTTTGTGTGTGTAAGTTGTGTTTAATAGTTAAACTTTTATAGTTAAACTTTTTTCTAATACTTTTCTTCATAACACTAATTGTTTTGAAGATATTATAGTGTTACACTTTAGATGGACCACCCTGTATATATGATTTCTGATTTCGATTAAGCATATCTTCCTCAATCCTTCGATATAAGCCCGTATTGAATTGTACCGAGTATTTCCGAAGTTATGGTCAATTTTGTCAGAAAATCATTACGTGTTCAACGTAATGTACAGAGTGGGCCACTAAGAGAGGTAAGCGGCTGTATCTCAGAAAGTATTTGTCCTAGGTTCTACGGGAAAAAATATTGATAGTTAAAGTAACCAAGAGAAATTTCTGGAAATTATTGTCAAGTTCCAAATTTTACCGCCGGAGGGCGTAACTGCTATGTTCAAATCTAAAATTCCTATTATCTCAGAAAATCGCAGAATAAGCTATAATCTTTGACATCATCAATTGAAAGCCCATTTCATACCAGATAATTTTCTTTCGTGACATTTTTTCTGTTTTCTGTATCTGTTATAATAAGAGAAGAGCAAGACCATCTATTCGTCAATTTTTAAAGATTAATATTTCCGTCACTATTCAACCTATCCGAATAATCTTGGACTCGTTTGAAAGGGAATTATGTGGACTTTAAACAGTGTTTATATGGTATATCCATTAGTGTCTAACTAATATACTAGGGGTCGCTATCTGGAGCGGTAACTTATTTCTACGATTTTCTTAAAAAAAAATAAATAGAACGATACTATTGCGTAAATAGGTTCGTAAGTGGATTTAAATTACATACATTTTACTGGAAACAGCATTTCGATATCTCTATTTGTTCCCAAGTTATCGCAAAAAAAAAACTAGCAAGTATAAAGATACAAATTAGTCAGGCAATAATAACTTAAAAAATACGTTGACTTTGAAAAACATTGCATATCTCTAATGACAGTATTATAAGGTCAAATTATTTATTTTGTCTTCCGCTGATGTTAGTTTTGATCATTCAAAATGCTTGTTACGAATCTTGAGGCCGTCGATATGATGGCATTTTACCTTGAGTGTTTGCAGAATGCAGCAATAGCTCAAAGAGAGTACCTACGCGTTGAGTCACGTAATGTTTAATGTATTTTTTCACAGAATGTTCAAAATCAGAAATATTTATTAATTTACATATATGTTATGTACCTATATATATATGTATATTCTTTCTGAATGCAAACATATACTTTTGTAGAGATTAATCGATTTATTGTTTATATGTAATTCTAAGATGTAATGTAATAACTTGCCTTGAGGCTTTACAGTACTCACTATGAATCCGACCCTAATAGTTAGTGAATGTTTGCTTTCAATATTCCCAGAAAAATGTAAGTGATTGTTTTTAATTAAATATACAGGGTGTCTAAAATGAAAAAATATGAAAAATGGAAAGATACAATTATGTAGAATATAAATCCAAAAAATTGTAGTTCAATTACGACGCGAATGCCAACATTAAAATCCCCCTTATAAATTGTAATATGTGTCGCCTATGAATGCACAATATGCTTAAAAAATACCTCGCAAACTAACGCAAGATATCGGAAAAATAGCTGGCGAAGTTATAACAACTACGAGATAGTGATGATGTGTCAGTGTTTTTAAATAGATTAGAATGCTTAAGGGTTCAATAACATCAATATGACTACGTATGAAAATGGTATGGAAGACTAATTTATAAAGGAACTTTTATTTTTAATGAAATAAACATAAATGAAAATGATATCATACTTCATCATGCTTTGTGTATCTAAGACATATTCCGAACATTTACATACAACATTGACAAAGAGACTGAACCAGATTGTGCGCTACACACACGTTAAATAGCGTTCATCTATCGCTACGTCTAGTCTGTGCTACGATGTGCCATAGGCGCATACAACATGGATTACTTAAAACACAGTGGCGCGACGAATACTTTATAAATATCTTTGTCATTTTTTTTTCTCGCGCCTGGGAGGGAATTTGCGCAAAATATTTTGGAATTAACTTTAATAAAATAACATTTTTCCATTTTTTATATTTTTTCATTTTATATCGAAGACACCCTGTATATTTAAAATATGTAAATCTAGCTCTTATCTGCAAAAATTCTTCGGACGCTAGTCCGTGGTATTCCTATCTCTAACGATAAAGTTCTAATACTAATGTGGGGATTAAACTCTGTATATGCCAAAACGTCGATAATATTTTCTTCGGTTCTGTCGTTACGACGTCTATGAAACATAGGTCGGCGAAAACTTCCAGCGGCACATAATCGGTGAACCAAGCGCGGAAAAACTGTTCTTCCGAAATTATGGCGATGTGAATATCGCAACGCGTACTCTCTTTGAGCTAATACTGCTTTCTGCAAACACTCAAAGTAAACTGCTATCATATGGACGGCCTCAACATTCGTAACAAGCACTTTGAATGGTCAAAACCAACATCAACAGAAGAAAAAATAAATAATTTGACGTTATAATACTGTCATTAGAGAGTCTTCCAAAGCCAACTTATTTTTTAAGTTATTATTGCCTGACTTGTTTGTATCTTGATACTTGCTAGTTTAGGTATTTTTTTGCAATAACTTGGGACCAAATAGAGATATCGACATGCGGTTTTCAGTAAAATATGTGTAATTTAAATACGCTTAATAACCTATTAACGCAATAATATCATTCCATTTAATTTTTTTAAGAAAATCGTAAAAATATGTACTCCTATCTGAAATTGATTCAGTATGATAAAAATGACAATAGAATATTATTGAAAATTTTTGCTGCGGTTGTGAGAATCCAAGACGTTTATTTGATTTATATAATATGATTCATAATAAAAAAAACTACATCTAATTAAAAAATTGACCTTTTATAATATGAAAGTCGTTTTCCAGAAATATATTACTTTTTATAATTTGGTAGTGATAAACTCAATGCTAGTTTATAACTACTAGAAGTGCTTTTAATTTATATTGTGATATAGTTATTGTTGTCATAAAAACCACCATTTTCGTAAAATGAAATTCTTCGGTCTCGCTTTAAATATTATCTTTATAAATTCTACAACTACTAAGATACATCTCCCAGTACGTTATGACTGCCAAGTAAAGCAATATAAACGCAAAAATCCGGGGGATTTGGCATAACTTTCATTATTACAACATAATGAGATATTAATGCAGTGAGGGGATGCAATTTTCTTTATTCTGTTGTCAACGTCCTTAGTTGCGACAGACGACGCAAAGTTGCATCCTTATTACTATTTTCTCTTGCAGTTAATAAATTAAGGCAAGAAGTTCTTTTGACGTGCTCCTTGCAGCAGTGTCGTGAGGCCAAAACAAAGAGGAAACAAGCGGACGATAACGGTATAAGCAAGAACAGAATCAGAGTGGAAGACACTGTGCTCTCTCTGTGTTTTATTGCATGTTTACACATCACTTGTTTTCCCATTCATTTTACCGAGATGACAAACACTTGGAGATTTCGCTGCTATTAATTTTGGATTTTTGTTTGATATTAAAGCAGACCCAGAGACAGTACTGACAGCGTTTAAGTAATTAATTTTTTAGAAACTCTTCGATCTTTGACGCCTTTTAATTAAATTTGTTCTCCGGTTCCGCATAACCAGCGCGGAATTGGTGTTTTTATTGCATTGTTTAAACTTCGCATCTCACCAATAAAATCGATTTTGGATATTGCAATGGTTTAACTATTGCATCTTTACACCGTAGCTGCATTTATATTCGGTATGTTGATTCTAAGCAGCTGACTGTAATTGCAATATAATGCAAAATAGCTACTTACGTATTTGCTAGCAGGGTACACTGCGTAAAATGTATCAATTATCCTTACTTGATTTTTTTTCTGAAAAAACACACTGTGTGTACATCTAGAAAAATTATTATGTATGCTAGACCGTACGATTCTAAACAAAGAGAAATATATATTATATATATAGACGTATTAGTAAAACAAGCCGGAGACTAATGGCATGCATGTTAAAATTTGATTCCGAAATATAATTTGGCTACAGTCGAGTACATCAAATATCTATTCGAGTAACAAACTATTTTGCTAAAGATGTCAAGTAATAAAACCTTAAATAACCAATTTAATTAGTATGTTCCGGTGCCTATGTGTTGAGGACATAGAAAAAGGGGTATAAAAGCAGTATAATTGATAAAATACTTTTAACATGATAAAAGTTTGTATGACATAATTACAATTATAGAAGTAGTCAGTATCTTTATTATGGATGAAAATGCCAGAAATATTAATAAGCTATGTTGTGAAATTTTGGTTTAAGTATGCTAGTATGAAAGCTAGGTACTTATGTATAACGAATGCGAACAAATATACATAGGAACCACCAGCCAATGGCTATAAAATAACAGTGAAAAGAGCAGCTTTATCCTGTCATCATTTCGCTACCGGTCACGATATAGATTTTGACAACATGTACATTCTAGCGAAGCAAAGAGGAGACAGAACACGGATGTTCCTAGAACCTTAGAGCGGTAGTTATTGACAATTTTAAACTTGCTAATAGTTACTGTAGGACGCAGAGGATTCACGGCGGCGTATGTATTTTTGTGCGTTCAAATTTGCAGTTTACTGCGCTTGATCTTGATTTCCTCTGCTGTGATATTGACTTTGAGGTCACGGGTGTTGAATCTGACAACTATTATATTTTTAGTATTTACAGATCACCTTCTGGTGATTTCGCTTATTTTATAGAGAAACTTTCTGCATTACTGGTCAAATTTATTGGGAAACGACTCGCTATCTGTGGTGATTTCAATGTCAGATTTGAGATCGCTGACACGAACGCTAAAGTTTTGTGTGATCTGTTCTTGGCTTATGGTTTATGCCAGGTTAATTACGAATGTACACGTCTTAATTCTTGTCTAGATAATTGGTTTACCAACATTGATGTGTCGTCTCTTGCTGTAAGCACGAATGATTGTATTGCTTCGGATCATTCCGGCCTTTTACTTAAAATTATATCTAAGTCTACTAATAATATTTCCAAACGAATAACTTATAGACCCATCACGGAACAGGGATTATTTTATCTTTATAATACATTGGAATATATAAATTGGTCTTTTATAGTTGATACCAATTTAGATTTAGATTTTAAAGCTGATACTTTTGTAAACATAGTGACTGATGCGCTTGAAACGTGTTTTCCACTAAAATCTAGAATGGCAGGCAAAAATAGTTCTGTGAACTGGTTTACTGATGAATTGGTGCTTTTACGTGATAAATTGTGTTTCTTTAGACAGCTTCGGAGTAAATATCCTAATTTAATGTCAAATGAGATGCTGCGGGCCTTGCGTAGGGAATATAGAAGTAAGTTGCGAGAGGCTAGGGTCGGAGCCTACAGCAATTTTATTTCTACTAATAGTAATTTACAATCCCCTCTGTGGGGCATAATTAATGGCACTAGATCTCCTGGAGCTGATGATGGGTTTGGGTCTTTAAATGCCACTCTGCTCAATAATTATTTTGTATCGATTCCTGATAAAATCGGTGTAGGTCTGCCACAAACGGATATTGATCCTCTAAGTTTTTTGAGAAATGATATTGATGTATCTTTTGCTTTTCAAGAGGTGCGTTATTCCATTGTTAGATCTATATTTGATAATTTAAAGAGCTCTTCAAGTAAAGATGTGTATGGCATTAATACAAAAATTTTCAAAACCTTGAAAAACAATGTAGTTTATCCACTCACTAATTTAATTAATCAGTGCATTGCAAATGGTTATTATCCGAAAGCCTTTAAAGTTTCTTCGGTAACCCCCATATTAAAGAAGGGTAGCGCGGAGAACCCTGATAACTTTCGTCCTATTTCCATAACTCCTATTTTTTCTAAAATTTTTGAGAATATCTTAAAGACTCAATTGTATACATACTTTGAAACGAATTCCCTTTTTTTCGGGTCAGGATGGTTTTCGTGGTAAATTGTCTACAAGTCATTGCCAAATTTTAATTAATTTTGAAAACAAAAACTTTATTCAAGCTACATTTTATGATCTAACTAAAGCCTTTGACTGCGTTGACCATGGTGTTTTGACTGAGAAATTGAAATACTATAAATTCTCTTGTGACAGTATTGCTTTGATTCAGTCTTTTCTTACCGATCGTTTTCAATGTGTTAAGTTTGCTGGCAGTAAGTCAGAGTATCTTGAAGTGAGGTGAGGTGTTCCGCAGGGTTCGGTGTTGGTACCTTGTCTTTTCTTGATCTACATTAATGATATGCCGCACAGCAACCTCAATTCTAAATTCATTTTGTATGCTGATGATACTACCACGATTGATGTCAATGTTCATTTTGATGAATTGCAACGATCAGCGGCTGAAACAAGCACCAATGTTGAAAATTGGCTGTTAGCCAATAAACTAAGTCTGAATGTCTCTAAAACCCAGTCTCAACTGTTTGCATTGAGACCACATAATACTGATACCGTCAATCCCTCTGTTAAGTTTTTGGGAGTGACTATTGACGGGGCATTGACGTGGGAAGCTCACGCTGATATAACTTGTACTAAGTTATCCAAATTAATTTTTCTGTTGAGATCATTGAAGGACAAGCTATCCCCGCGTTATCTGATCCAGGCATATTTTGGCCTATTTCACGCCACTATGCGTTATGCCATTTTAAACTGGGGTCATTCTGTTCACCTGCGCAAGGTTTTTCGCAGTGCACCGTCGTTGCGTTCGGGTTTTGGCTGGCCTCGGATATAGAGATGATTGTCGACCGCACTTTAAAGAAATCAAAATCCTGTCAACTCCATGTGTATACATATTGGAGTGTTTATTTTATATTAAACAGCATTTATCGGACTATACATGAAGCAACCATTTTCATAACTACCAAACGCGTCACAGCAATGATTATTCAATAAAATTCTTTAATGTTTTACCTCTTAGGATTCAAGAGTTACCATTCTTAAATTTCAAAACCATCATCAAAAAGTACTTAACCTGTAAAGCCTTCTACTCATTTGATGAATTTTTACAAAATAGCTTTAGCGATATTTAACTATGTTTTGTAATGTAATTTGTATATATCTTTGACCTGTGTATGCACGTAGGTGTGATAGCAGCAATAAATATTATTATTATTATTATTAGACGTATTACATACAAACCGAAAGAAACACCATGAACTTCAGATCAGATTTGGATACCTTGAGCGACATTTACAGTTTACTCGTCAATATTAACATCACGAATACAGAAGAAGACAAAATTTTAACATCCTTCAACGACGAACTCCTGGACGATCTTAATACCATTATTATCATCATTGATTGCGATTAAACCGCCGACGATATGTCGTTTGCCATGTTTTCCCTAGTCTCGTAGAGAATTGTTAGAGCTTGGCCAAAAAATACAGTGATATACGAATAATTCAAATCATTTTTATTATTGTATAATAGTTATATTAAATTTACATTAGCATATGATTTAATATTGTAATAATTAGTATTGCTGTTGAAAATGTAAATACAACCCAATATATTAAGAATTTCTTTGTTTTTAGATATTTTTGTTAATAGACATGGCTGTTCACATTTCCACTTTTATAAAACGCTCTTAGCTTCGTCTCTAAAAAAAAAATAAACTAAAGAAATCTAAGTTCTTCACTGGATCTCTTGGTGCAGAAATAGAACACTAAACACTTTAACCCACTAAACACCAAAAAGGAAACTTGTTTGGTGTTTAGTGGGTTAAAGTGTTTAGTGTTCTAAAGAAATCTACTTGATTATGGATTTGTTAAGTTGATTCACAAAAAGCTAGTCTATAGGGACAAGTCATTCTCGAGTAACTCTTGATGCAACTGCATATAGTATGGATGGAATTTATTTTTACACAATATTCTTTGAACAGCCGTTTGACTTATTTTGTTGGCGCGAGATTTCATGAGTAATAGTATACGGATTGACCACAACTGAAGAAATGTATGTTAAGAAATGTAAATCGATCATTTGAAGAATGGCTAAAATGTTGCGTTAATGTTTTTGGTAAACATTCACAGTGGAATCCATTATATTAGGAACATTTGGTTTAATTGATTAAATATTAATATTATCGGTATAAGTTTAATATTTTGCTGTTTTAACAAGATTATCTCAATTTATGATTTAATAGTTTTTTACTGTAATTTTGCCATGGCTAATTTGACATAATGCAAGTATTTCAAAAAGGCTCACCTTCATTAAGAAAATATTAAATATCTCAGAAATTAACCATTTTAGATATACGGACTGGTTAATAAAACTAAAAGTACATAGAGTGTCCATCCCTTTCCTAATATAAAACACAGGACAATCCATTAAAAGAATTGAGAAAATAATGCATTTGTGTTTTGAATGGCTCTGTACACAATTTTCGCAATATTGGAAAAATATGATTTCGCTATAAAAGGAGTTATTCCAGTGAAAAACTAATTTCAAGCTGTAACGTGGAATACACACGCAATGATCTTCATACAAAATTGACCATAAGTTCTGAAATACTTTGTATAACTCAATAAAACCTTATATCGAAAGTAGAAAGAAGATGCGCTTAATCTAAATTTGAAATAATACATACTATGTCCCATTCAAGAAAATGTAAGTTTGGTTCACCGTGGCAATACGAAACATTCTGTATATATGAAAATATTTTTGAAATGTGTAGCTTAAGTCTCCCTATAATTTTCGTACGTAAAGTTTTTTGATACCTTGAATATTGATGGATATATTGAGCTTTGACGCACTAATGCCCCACCCTGTATATCTACATGTTGTATGTATAAATAGCCCATTGCCTATACACACAGTATATACAGACTGGTGGAGTTATACGTACCGTGCATATTACACACACTAGCGCACGCATATTTGATATGTACCATCTGTAGGCGTAGCAAAGTTACAATAGTGGGGAGACATTCGTAAGGGTTTTCAACTTTCAATCGTATTAGTGCGGCAGGAGTGTCGTAAGGGTCTACATGTTTGCTTTTAGGAATTAGTCTGTGTGGCTTGATTATCTAGTTTTCGAAATGATGTATCTATACAATAACATTGAACTGAAACAAAACTCTATAAAAATTGTAACTAAAATAAAATTCTTATATTCAAAACGAAACATAATTCTATAATGAAATTGAAAATGTGTTTCTCTCTTTCAAATACATATCCTCCTATGACATGCATAACACCCCACTTCTCTGTATCACATACATATATACGTACAAACATGTCTATGTGTGTGTATTTGAAGTCGCATGTTATATGTTTTCTCTAGCTTTTTTCTTCAGTATTTTATAATTATCATTTTTTTTGAAAATGTGGCTCTCTAAAATACAGGCATTTTACTTTTATTCATTATTTTGTTTATTATTGATTCTAATGAGATCCTGTCATTAATCTCTTATCGCGTTGGTTATAAAGTTATCCCGGTTTACTCGCCATTGTATTGACAATCGGATTGACAATCAGACTTACTTGCCTCAAGGGTCATATGCCGACAGAAGTAGGCAGAAGTAAAATCACCCAATCGATCAAGAAATGTAAAATATTATCGAATTTATAATAAGAAGTTCAAATAAATATCAATAAGATAACGTTTGCAATAAAAATTGGATAATAATAATAATTATATACATTATACAGAAGACGACATGTACTTATTCACTTATACTTTTTCAGTGTAAGCAAAAGTGTGCGCTGCCATAAAATGTGATAGAAATTTAAAAATTATTCGGTATAGTTCTTTTAATTTATTTTATACACGCATGCACTGAAATCACGTAAAATGTTTTCCCATTCAACAAAACAACAGAACAGAAAAAAATAAATTGGGTGGTAATGAACGGCGCAAAATCAACAAACGCCTGTCAGGAGATAGCCTTTCCCTTGTTAAAATTTGCAACACGCTGTCTCAAACTACTACGCGCTATTTTATTACCGTTTGTGTACGGTCGGTGTACGGTTACTGCCGCTTACAGCCAAGTATCGTGAATACGGAACGACTTGCTCTATTTCAGGGAGTTCGCGTACTGGCAAACGCATGATTAGACTATAAATTTCTCCATACCATCCAACCAGCCAGCTTTTCTGATGCGGAAATCGTTGTTAATTTACGGTCGCGATATTGGATGCGTAATTTTTAATTAAGATTTTAAGATCAGAATGTAAACGTCACGTTGGAATATGCCTTTTACTGTCGTATTATTTAAGTTTATATAATTCCTGTTGAAGTTGTATGCTAGGAAATTTAGTCATACATCCAGCGTCTAATTTGTTGCCATAAATTCAGAGCTATTTCATCTATCTCAGATAATATTTCGGTAAATTCTATTAGCGTTTTATAATAATCGTTACGCATACTTATTTTATTGAATATGTTTTAAAAGCAATCAGAAATAACTTGTGCATTCTTGTGAGACTAGCTGTATTTATTGTATTTGGCATATCATAATATCATATAAAAATTACTAAATTGGCGGGTCCATGAACTTAGTTCCTCTCAATTCAGATATTTATCTCAGAATCTAGCACCTCATTGCTTAGAACTAGAACCAGCTTAATGCAAAAAGCTAGCGTCACGTAAACTTCTCTAATATCTAATCATAATAAATTATTATGATTAGAACACTAAATATGTGCCATTGAAATTTAAAGAAAAGAGTACTTAATAATAATATAATTTTACTTAGCAGTGGCTAATATTATTACATTTAATTTACATTAATACTTATCTAAAACATACTTAATAACTAATCTCTTAAATTCATTTAGATTTTCACTGTGTTTTATAAAGTCCGGTAATTCATTGTACATATAATGCGATACTACAAAAATACTTTTAGTTGTTTTCTTCCTTATTATATAGTTGTATGAAAAAGTATAATGGTTGTGAATTTCACCAACATATTGTATCCTATTTTAACACCGAAGTGTTTATTTTCTTGGCGTAAGTACATGTATATACAATCCAATTTTCCAACCGCCAATGAATTAAACATATTTTTATTTTAAAAATATATTGTCCGAAGGTGGAGTCGAACCACCAAGTATGGCTATCGCGGCCCACTCGCAACACCGTTGCGCTAACCGGCGACTCGACTTCCACTTATAATTTTCACAAATATATGTGAATGCGATGTAAAGGCCTACGATAGGCAACAGTCTTAGTATAGTGCTTTTCAAATTGCAAGAAACTAACTTTTAAATCCTTAATGCTTTTATTGCACCTCCGGTAGTAATACTCTTGAGAAGGGTACTGTTTACCTGCTTAATTACACTATATGAATCGCCGGGCCGTATTATATATACTTCAACTAATATTCTGTCATCTAATTGTAATTATTGTTAATGGTACTTGGGGGTAGGTATATATACATGTAATATTTAGTTTACTTATCATTTGTAGTTAACATTTGTTGCTGTATACTTATTTGAATTTTCACGAACATGTGGCGACCTTTTGCTGAGTATGTTAGTGATCGTGATGTGCATAGTGATGATGAAAGTGGAGTACGGAAGAGAAAATATTTATCACAAGATGCAAAGCAGATACTTCTCAATATCTATAAGACTCTGATGGAAGAAAATAACGAAGGACAAACCAAGAACATTCAATGAACGTCGCAATTAATGTGCCTATTGGAACAATATACAAGGCAATTAAAAATAACGCAGAGCCTCGAAAGCAAAGAAGTGACAAAGGAGCACCGAGGAAAATTAAAGAGTATGAAATTGATATTATTAGGCAACAAGTATATTGCATGTATAGAGAAAATGTTGTACCTACAATTGAGTCCTTACATAAAAAAGTTAATGATGAAACTATTGATATCCAATGTTCAAAAACAACCTTGTGGCGGACGTTAAAAAAGGCGGGTTTTAAATTTTGTACTATAGATAAACGCGCCACAATTATGGAAAGTTCGAGGTTGCAGAAAATGCGGTACGAATACTTGATGGCAATAAAAAAATATAGACAGGAAGGGCGATTTATATGTTATTTAGGTGAAACGTGGTATGATACCCACGACACTATTTGCAAAGGTTGGGTAGACAATTCAGCCACGTGTCAGTTGGACGCGCCGGTTTCGAGAGGGAAGAGAATAATTATTCTCCACGCTGGGTCAGAGAAAGGGTGGATCGCGCAGCCGCTATTATCTGCAAAAAATGTAAAATGCTCTAGCTTGGATTACCATGAGGACATGACTTCAACCTTATTTGAAGAATGGTTTTGTAATACTTTACTGCCAAATTTACCAGAAAGTAGTGTGATAGTAATGGACAACGCCTCGTATCATTCACGACAGCAAAATAAAGTTCCTACAAAATGTAATAATAAGAAAGATATTAAAGAATTTTTAGAAGCAAATAATTTATATTATGAGGAGCATTATACAAAAAACCAATTATTAGAAGTGATGAGTACAAAAGAATATTTGAAGGATTATTATGTGGATAATAGAGCCAAAGAAGCAGGACATACAATTTTACGTTTAGCGCCGTACCATTGCATTTTCAACCCAATTGAATTGATATGGGCCCAACTTAAGAATACCATAAGGCGAACAAATCAAACGCCTAAATTTAGTGAAAGCACTATAACACACATAAAAAATGCGATGGAACATATAACTGCTGATAATTGGAGAAATGCCGTTAAACACGCAATATCAAAAGAAAACGAATACATGGATATGTATAATATAGTACCACCTTTAATTATAAACTTGCAATACAATTCAGAGTCAGACTCAGATATCGATTTCCAAGACGACTCAATCACATCAGATGATGATTTGTGAAATACGGTGTATATTAAGTATTATATTGTATAATACTGCCACGGTCTACTTTTATATAAACATGACTTACAATTTTATTGTGCATTACCAACTAATTGTTAAGCTTCATATATCTCACTTATTATTTTTTGTAAATAAACCTAATGTATATTATTTATTATATATATTTACAATTAAAATAGCGTTTTACTATTACCTTATAGTGCCGTAATTTATACTCAATCCGGCCCCTGCATTCATATGCTGCAAGCAGGTAAACAGTACCCTTCTCAAGAGTATTACTACCGGAGGTGCAATAAAAGCATTAAGGATTTAAAAGTTAGTTTCTTGCAATTTGAAAAGCACTATACCGAAGTGTTAATTTAAATATCTCTCTATTTTGGACTTTGTGTGAAATTTCTGTAAATCACCTTTATTTAGCATCCACAAGACAGTTGAACAAAATTGTAGATATGGAACAATCAATGCCTTAATATAACCTTAACATATACTGACATTTGTCTTCATATTCCATAGAGAAAATTAACTTTTTTAGTCATTTTGTTAGTTATATATTTTATATGTTCCTTAAATTCTAAATGTTTGTCTATTATGACACGTAAGTATTTAATATGATCTACTTATTTATCTGTATCTGTGTCGTTTATTTTTATTCTAAATGTATTCAAACTACTTTACTACCAATACACATAAATTTAGTTTTATTAATATTATAAAATAAGTGAAATAAAGATACCACTTAAAAAGTTGTAAAAAATTCAATTATTTGCTTTTGATGCCAGCACCATCACATCCAGTGCAAGTTACCTCTCTGTTATCAAAATTTTGTGTCCAAATTGCGCTATTGAGATGCGAAGAAAACTGATTACTTCATTATTTAAAAATTAGGTAGGTTATAACAGTTTATACAGGTCATTGTAGAAAATAGCTACTGATAATGTAAAAATAAAATTGAAGATGTGTGTTAGTTATAATCATTTTGGTAGCCGAAAATTAATATTGACAATTAATTATCATAAAATTCTGCATAATTATTAATGCGTGTAGCAACGATAGATATTGGCTGTATTAGAAATGCATAAACGATTAAACGATAGAAAGGTGATTTCTCGTGATACCTCTGTGCGCTGCAGTTGGACCACAGTGTGATTAAAATTTGGAGTTTTTTGATTCCCGTAGATATCGATTTCGAAATCGGACAGTCCAAAGTGATCCATGTTTAAAATAGCAGTTACTTTTTTTTAATTTGATCACACAAGAAGACTTCAAGTTTCAGGGTTCTGTAGGGATTTATTTTGAAAACAATCGGTCCAAAAATAAAAACCTTAGAACAGTAACCATTTCTTGTATCAAACTTGATCACACACTAAAGTTTAGATATCGATCATTTGCATCAAATTTCACTTGAGTTTGGAAACCTCGAGGTCCCACAGACATTGATCTTGCAAACGATCGAACCAAAAACAAAACAGTTTGAAATGGCGTGCACTGTGTTCAAATTTATGTGTATGTACAGTCGCTTGCAATAAATCTGCGAACATTATGCCAATTTCTGTTTTTTCGATGTATTGAAATATACTTTTAAAATGTGTTTAAAAATGTCAACTTGACAGTACAATACATGTTTTATACAATGTGGAAACCACTTATGGAATAAAATTGTTTGTGTCCTTATTTTAGAAAATTATAAAAAAACGCCGGGACACGTCATCGCCATGCTTTATGCAATTATAATTACATACTTCAAGACTCTAATCATCCACAAATACCTGCTGAGTTCTATTTTCCAAATATGGTTCGTATTCTCATGAAATGGTTAGAAGTTGATATTTTAACGATAAAGGCTATGTTCCGATTAAAAAGTATTCCCAAAGCAATTCGACTGAACATCGAAATAGATTGTTGGTATTATTTAAGTAGTATTAATTATATATACAAAAAATTAAATCAATAAAGCTGATCTCTCCGAGATATTTGCATAAAGGTTGAAAATCTGAAGTTAAATTATTTGAAATAGTCGTGGTCACTCTACAAAAATCGGAAGGTAATTCTAGCTAATAATGATTTTTGGGGGTTGAAGTAAAGATAAGTTTTGTATTTTAAAGTTTAATACTACATACATTATATTTTATATGGTACATTTTTTAACTTTCAAAAATAAATAAAAAGTAAATAGGTATTAATGATACACGCATGATGTATTTTTCTTCTCTGTTTTCAGAGTTAACTTCACAAGATACGTGTGCAATTATACTTCCTGCATATTCAGTGTTTATTTACACAAGGAATTTTTTGGCAATTGAAGGTGTATAACGTTAGGTATGCCCTTACCGACGCAGTTCAAGCGGTGTGTCCAGCTTTATCTAAATAATAAACCCTTGCAGCTATATTAAACCAACAATCAACACCTCCAATTGTTTGTACAATTATATTTATATTTAATTCCATCTTACGGTTAGATTCATACTCGATATATCATTTATACCCTCCCTCAATAATATGTCGAGATGGGATTATTACTTTTACTGTAGTACTTTTATCTTTCAATTTTTTAAAATTAATCCTCGTATCATCATTTAGCAAGTTTACAAACACAAAATTAGTGGCCTAATTCAGTAATTTACGTCATAATCATATTGACCAGTGAAGAGCACATCTAATTCTACACTAGTATTTTTGGTCAGTCCTAAATAGCGGTATCCTAAAGCTAGCTTTTTCTTATTTCTTTTTTCAATTATTTTACCGCCCACTCTATCTTTCAATGTATATGTATCTTATATATAACTTATAATATTTTGTTAAAGCCTTTTGTCTCATCTTAACCGTTTTGCAAATATGTTATAAAGTAATGGAGCTATCCGACAGCATAACTTGTGATGAAATAACTAAAATCTTTTCTTTAGCCTGCCATGTACTTCTTCCACAGCCAGAGGACTTTCAGTTACGAACAGTTGGTCATTGGAATCTTTGATCCTTAACTCGAGATCGTGTTCCTTTAAAGACAGGCTTTATCTCAATAAATATTGTTTGCTTTCTGACACTGTAACATCTCTTTGCTTTTTATGTATTATTATTAGCTGGGCTATTCCTATCGAATTATATACTTTGTTTTTATGTTGGCACATAAAATATACATATACCTACATATGTCGAATATAGCAGTGTTACGCTTATTTTACGTATCTTCACTATGATGTTCTACTAAAGTTCAAAAATGCACTCTGAAGTATAAAAGTGGCATATCTACTGTAAACTAACAGTGTTAACTAAACATTAGCTTGAAATATGTACCATCTTTTTGTAGAGTGGCCATAGCTATTGTTTACTTAGCCCTTCTTTAAACGAAATCAAAACTCAATTTTTAACTTTTTATCGACTTGCAAATAAACAACATTCAATAATGGCAATATTTTATACCGATGTTTGTTTTTGGGGTGCTTTTTAATGACCGCGGAAGATAATGACATCATCGGCATAGCGGAAACATGGCCGGAGGATGGATTCTACTCTGCAGAATTTTGTCCATGCAGCTACACGGTTTACAGGTGTGATAGAAGGCCTACTGAAACTGATAAAACAACCGGTGGAAGTGTGTTGCTAGCAGTAAAAGACTCATTTGTGCCAACTCCTATAAATTTATTTACATTGTTGCACTCTTTCCCACTCATACATACCTCATACCTTATGTAACTATTCATTGCTTTGAAAGCTTTCTGGATGCGCTTGGGCAGTATACTATACATACTCCGAACCTTTCGATCCTTGGCGACTTTAATACCTATTACTCACTTCAATAATACCCACATAAATGATCCTTATACACAAATCATGACGCATTTCCTTGCACTTAATAATTTAACCCAACATAACACCATTACAAATGGTAATAATCCCCTACTGGACTTAGTTTTGTCGACATTCGGAGCGGAGGTGCTTAGAGACCCTTTCCCTATTTTGCCAGAAGATGAACACCATCCAGCGTTACAAATACTTTTACCATATTCCATTAGCAAGTTTAAAAATTTCAGCAATAACCAGCACAATAAATGTTATAATTTTAAGAAAGCCGATTTCCAGCAACTATATCAAACTTTAGCTCCAACCGATTGGAGCTTGAACACTGTTTCTGTTGTAAATTCAGCGTGCAATCTGTTTTATGATAAGCTATATTCAATATTTGATCTATGTACATGTTCCACTTTATAAATCACTTAATAGGAATTATCCTATATGGTACTCCTCGCAAATCATATATAACATTAAACTCAAAGCGTATTACTTCAAACAGTTTAAACAATCGCGAAGCACATTTGCATTGGACCAGTACAAATGGTTAAGAATTGAGGTTAAACAACAATTAAAGATTGCGTACAAAGATTATGTTCTTAATTCAGAGGCATCAATTATTGAAGACCCTCAGATGTTTTGGGCTTTTGTTCATAATAGAACTGGTAAATCTCGAATGCCGTCAACAGTCACTTATGATGATTCTATGTATGATATCTCACAGGATGTCGTAAACGCATTTGCTCACTATTTTAGCAGCGTCTACACAACAGATTCAGGTGATAGAGAATTGTCATCTATACATACTTCTACCCCGTACATACACATACATACCTATGATAGGTGAAGTTGAGACTGACGCCGCCATTAAAAAGCTTAGAGATGGGATGCTAGCTGGACCAGATGGTATCCCGAGCATCCTAGTACGTGACTGTCGGACAGTTCTCACCTATCCTCTTACCAAGATTTTTGGCTTAGCACTAACGTCTGCAAGTCCAATTTTAAAGGAAGAATCCCCTAGTGATGTGCGGAATTACAGGCCAATATCGATTCTTAACAACTTCGCAAAGATTTTTGAATCTGTTCTTCATTAAAAAATTTATCCAACGGTTAACCACTTGATATCTCCAGATAAACATGGATTCATGTTCACTCTATTCATTAATGACTTGATGGATATTATTAATACTGGTAAATGTATGTTTGCAGATGATCTCACAATCTTTACCACAGTAAATTCCATTGCTGATTGTTATTATTTACAAGATCAGGTCAATCGGTTAACCGAGTGGTGTACTACTAATGGTTTACAATTAAATGCCGATAAATGCAGAATTATGAGCTACACTAGAAAACAGAACTCTATTCTATTTGACTATATCATCAACGGAACTTCACTCCTTCGAGAAAAGTTGTAAGAGATTTCGGTATTTATCTTGATGATTCCCTTACCTTTTCCACTCATCGTGAAAACATCGTAATGTCAGCTATGAAGATGTTTTTTGATTAGAAGCTCTTCTTTGTTTCATATTGAAACAATTAAACTACTTTACTTCGCATTCGTCAGAACTAAGCTGGAGTATGGTTATCTAATCTGCCATCCATTCTACTCCATACACTCTACTCTCTTCACTAAATTCCCCTATAGTGTCAATGTCACGCAGCTTTAATCTAATATCATCACTTTACACTACAGTTTACACCTCTACAGAGCCACTACACCTCCACGACGCGAAGCGTAGTGGCTTTAAATGTTTAAAATAAAAATTTTGCAAAATACTTTCGAGTTAATACTAACAGTATAACAGAATAAACGACAAAAATTTGTTTTTATTAAACTTGAAACAAATAAATCCGAAGAGGTGCATCTACGCACCTTTGGCTGTTAATGTGTTTTAATATATTGTTTTGTCAAATGCGACAGAAATTAAAAATCAAATGATTTTCATACAAATATAACAATAAATATAGTACAAAATGCCCTAAATATTATCCCTCCCTCTTTCTTACCTTAAATTTAAATGTGTATAATGTGTATATGTAACAATCCAATTTCTTTTCCCTCCGCTAGATCCGCTTGTAAAATTGTTATTCTCCTGTATTTGCTTCCTAGGTGCGTTTATTCTATCTTCTGATGTCCTTGGACTCAGCCACCAACTTTATGTTTGATTATGTTGTTTTTAATTTGTTCTTATATCACTTTTATATCTCTTTATTTTAATTGAAATATTTTGTTGACTATTTTCTGTCTGGCATATTTCAATTCTGTTTACATCCAACCTGTTGCACCCAGGACTACCAAAAACTGCCGTGATGTCATCCCACACCCCTCCCTATATGCTCTCACTATATTCAAACGATAACAGTAAGTAAATTAATGAAATTAAAAAAAAATGAATTGAATATAATATAATACCTACATAATTAGGTATATTATATATAATATAACTTATACAGATCGGTTGAGATATAGGTTTATATATACCGTGCATATTACACACACTAGCGCACGCATATTTTACACACACTTATCATCTGCAGGCGTGGCAAAGTTAGTTAGTGGGGAGACATTCGACGATGCCGTGAATTAACGGATCCTTAGTATTGGGCGACACCACCAGAGGTATCGATACTGGGTATTGATCCATATCGTTTTAAAAACTATCGATATATATTATGTATTGTATTGCCGCAAAAGTATCGATCTTGCGAAATATCGATACAAAATATCGATAAATTTATTTGTTTTTCTTAATAGTAGTAAATAGTAAAACTTTATTAAAACAAAAAACAAAATGAAGAACAAATGTAGGTAACTACTCTTTATTTAAAACCATAGACCTTCCCATACGAGAAATTTCACAGTTGCCCCGGTGCGGGCGCTTGTTTAGTTAAACCCTTAGACACAAGATGGCAGCAGGGCGAAATAAATTTTAAAGTATTTTTATCTATAAGTTTATTTTGATTCAAGGATCGATACCAAGCAATAAAGGATCGATCCAGTGCCATATCAGAACTTCAAGTATCGATCCAAAATATCGTGGATCGAACCGCAAAAGATCGATACTTTAAAATAACGATCCGTATCGCCCAATACTAAACCTTACACATCAGATACATGGTACATGTCTATGTGTGTGTATTTGAAGTCGAATGGGAACCGTTCATTAGGCCAATCTGTATAGCCTTTCAAGAAGACTAAAATTACAATACAGAATTCTAATTTATGGGTAGTATAGGTAAAAATCTGCAAAACAGGTTATATATAACGACAGATACCAGTGTAAGGTATACAACTATTTGAAATTTGAAACTGTAAATAAATTTAATTATATATTTTGATATTCAACCTGTATTATATACCAGTATTATTATATCAGTCTTTTAAGTAAGATATAAGAAGAGGCAATTATTGACACAATTTTAATATTAAAGCGTATTCATTATGGCGGAATTTACAATAAAATCACTACGATTATCGATTACGAATTACTTTCAATACGATTTTATTAAAAGTCACGTCAAATTAGTTTCGATTAATTATTGTATATGTATCAAATTCTTTATAGTACACACATACAGTTTGAGCTTTGTTCTTACCGAGATTATTCAATGTACACTGGTGAGCATAAAATCCAGGACATTAAAATTATATTTTTAGAATTTCTAGTTAAGAACTTGTATGCATTTGCAAGTTATAAATCATTGTAGCGTATTTGGCGGATTACATTAGTACTGAATAATGAAGCCTTTATAGCGACTTGTTGACAGTTATCTTATAAGCTAAGTAAGCTTCTAAAAATGTTGGTCATATGTTTAGAGTTGTTGTTTTAGAGTTCAAAAAGCCTGCAGAAAATGTGAACGCCTTTGGCGAGTATATTGTTAATGTCTACCGGCCTCCAAAGTTCTCTGATACTGATAATTGAAATTCTTTAGGTAATTAATTAGCTATTACTATTAATGTACATAAAATAACAGATGACGATATTTATCCTGGTATACGGAAACTGAAAGGTAAGTATATGGCGGGTCAGGACCAGGAACTTAGCTTTCTTATTAAGGATTGCTGGACAATTAAATTATATTTTCAACCTTGCACTGCAAACATTATCATATTGAATTATCAAATGTGTGTCTCATTCTTAAGTCGGGAAATGTTGATTTTTGCAACTATAGACTGATCTCTATGTTGTCCAATTTCTCAAAAGTTTTTGTCACTGTGATATATAATTCACAGTTGTGTTCTAGTAGTTGTATTCTAGTATCTCGCCTTTCAAAATGACTCGCAACATAGTTTTATTGGTGGTAGATCAACAGTCACTAATTTGATGTCTTTCAGTCAATATGCAATTTCACTTATCGATAATGGAAGTCAAGTGGATGTGCTTTCAAATTTTCTTGCGACAACTTTCGACGTCTCGTAGAGATCTACTCTAGGTCCTGTTTCTCTTATTCATTAGCAACATTAGTACCTATGTTAATTGTAAATCTTATTGTTTGTTGAAAATGTGAAGTTATTTGCATCTATATGTATATGTATTGACCTTTGATTGGCACTACAAGCTAATTTGATTAACATTTACGAATAACTATCTCCAATCATCTATGATTATTGCTTACGTGATGACATACTGCCACGAGGTTAGAGCATTAAGAATCTTGGTATACTTTTTGATATCTGTTTGTCTTGACATACAGGTTTTTAAAATCGTATATGATTCTAATACGCTAGGATCCTCTACTGTATTAAATAATTCTGTCAAAATCACTGTTCTGTATTACAGTCTCTCTCTCTTACATTCTAAACTTGAATATGGTACTATAATCTGAAATCCAATATACATATATATTTTGTCTTTGGAAAATGTTTAACGTAAGCTATTGAAATATTTAGCAGGTAAGTTGGATGGGGTCTACCATGCAAGGGTAGAGTAGTAGATAGTTTAGTCATATACTATCTTAAAAAATGGATATACTTTCATTGGAGGAAAGATAGTCTCTTAATTGTCTGAAAACTGGCAGTAAATTAATCTTTATACCATGTAGATTGGTCAACAATATCACTTTGAATATACATATATATGTATATTTGAATAGCCCTATAGTTGAAGTTGTAAGATCAGCTGACTAGCGACGTTAGAGTCTTCGAACCCAGTCGAGAGTGATTTCTAGCAGTCCTCTCGGGTTGATTCTCAGGAGCTGCAACGATAATTTTGACTAACAATAAATATTTTTTGAATTATGTAGTTAAATTGCTAAAACTTTTTCTGAAGTAGACAGAAAAAAAACAGAAGTTTTCTTTTTCTCTCGCTTCATTATTTATTTCACAATTTTTTCAATTTATTTGTAGTTTTCTTTAAGAAAAGTATAAATTTTCTATGTATAAAAGTTATCCAAACAACTCATAGTTTTATTAGCTGTCGAATCGCCACGTTTTATGATACAGTCCTCTCAAAAATTTGCAATATCTTTAAGTTTTTGTATTCAAATACATTATATTGACCAAGAATGCAATTTATTTTCGAAAAAATGAAAGAAGTAATCATTTTTATATTTCATTAAGAGAGTAAATAGTAGCCTTATGAAACGGAGTCTGTTGATATAAGGAAAACATCAGAATGTATCCGTCGAAATAAAATGGAAATTTATATAATTATTTTGTGTATAGTTTAAGTGTATGCCACTGTTAGTTACTAAGCGCTTAGATCGTTAGCGGACAATACAATTTCTAATTCTAAGAATAAATTGTATTTTTCTGGTTTTAAAAGCCAGAAGTAGACTGAGACTCAATGGTCTATACAAATAGTAAAAATTCCAATTAGTGAGTGTTGACTGTAGGTTTTCTCAATAGCATATAACGATACCCTACGTCAGCATAAAATAATCCGACTAAGTTTAACAATGCAACGGCAGTTATTACATTCGGAGAAATGGCAACGCGCTTCTACTTGCCGTTACTTCACTAACTGTTTCCACCCAATAAACGTCCACCGTTTCTAAGTTCTTGAATCAAAAACCATCTCTTTCTCGCTTAGGTCTGTAACAATGCAGTTAAACTATAAGCCATGGATGCCAGCCATTTCAACAGCGCGTATAATATTGCATCGATTTCTGGTGTGTAATATCCCGCACTTTCTGATTATATAATGAGATTTCTTGTTGAAAGTTTCCTTTTGAGGTTAAAGAGTGATGTGGGACACTAAATCGCTACAGATTACAGCACGAATCGAATTGCTAGAAATGTGAATTCAAAGTAACCTTTATTAGTTTTACAAGTTTCAACGTTTGGTCAATAAATGTATGAGTTCTATTCCAGTTTAGTGAAGGTTGATGTTAGACTAGTCGTGAGCAATTATTTCGCCTTTATATTTTAGGAGGAATCAGCAGAGGTAATAAAAATGTGGAAGCTATGTTTTATTTATATATATATATATATGTATATTATATAAGGTTCAAATTTCTTCTTATCTAATTGACCGGCAGGTAAATACATTTCTAAAGTAAAGCGCAGGTTATCGTTAACCAATATCGAAGAGTACAGCGGCATATTATTCAAGTAAATGAAACTGTTAACGATTTCAATATCATTCGGGTTTTATAGTCTCCCCCCGTTAAGTAAGGGTCAAAAATATCAAAATGTTAACGAATAGACAGCTATAAATATGAAATCAAACACTTATACTAGATGAATTCCATACATTCATTATAGTCTTGGTCAAATGTTTGTCTCACAATGTTTAACCACGCTAGTACTCTAACTTGGTTGAAAATGGTTCAGTGATATGTGCTGAGCCACTTTGGTACATGGTTCATTACATTCTGCTTAATTAACGCCAGTTACGTTATCGACGCTGTTTCGCTAAATTCTGAACACAGTACAAAGTTATGGTAAATCATATTAATTCGGTTTTTCTAATTTCGACATATAACACGCTTAACTTGTAGACCTCTATAATTTGTGATAACTAAATATTTGATTTGTATAGGAAGGAATTTAAGGGAATACTTTAAATAAGTTCAATAAACTTATTTAATCACACAAATTAAAGCAACAGTAACAATGTTCTACAATTAACTTCCAATAGTGTGCTCGTAAGGCGCCCCGGTATTACATTTAATAATACTACAATAACAATACATTTTTTTCTGCCTATACTCATAATATTACTAATGCTGCTGTTATGAATTTGGGCTTTGTTAAAAGAAATATAGCTAATTTTACTAATAAAGCGGTTACAATTATACCATATAACATATTTGTGCTGTCAAAGCTTGAATATGGGACTTGAATTTTATATCCTAGCAGTTAAAATTTGATTAGGCATATATGTATGTAGAAAAAGCGAAAAATCGATTACTTCAATATCTATACTTTATAAGACACGGAGAGAATGCTGCTTTTTTTCATTTGAACATATTAGACGTGAACTTTTTTTGAAATCATTGAAGGTTAGAAGGGTTGGGGCTATGCTTACAATTCTGTTTAAAGTATTTAATAATTACATCGATAATCCTTGACTGTTGTCTTTATTTCCTTTACATGTTGTACCTCTGAAACCTGTAACTCTGCTCTCTCGACAAACATTTTGTCATCAACGATTTATGCAAACTTTATAATGATAACCAAGCACATATCGAACTCTTTGGTTTATCTTAATTTACCTTCAAAACATTACTGAAGTTATTACCTCTTTAGGGTTGGCCTTGGTTGGATCTTGCCAAAATATTTAAATGTAATTATACGCCTATATGAGACATGAATTATATGTGTGTTAGAGTGGAAATACGTAAGTAGATTTGCCTGTTTTTTTCGTAATAAATAAAAAAATTAAATTTATAGTTACATACCCAGCTCGGTTACAATTACACACAAGAACAAGTTCTTTTAGGTAAAAATATAATAAAAAAATATTTTGGCTTCATTAATTTTTTTTCTGGAGTTTTTACTGAAAAAGTAAGCAAATGATATTCATTTTATTTCCTTCATACATTACGTAA
This sequence comes from Holotrichia oblita, assembly GCA_023690525.1. Taxonomy (NCBI): domain Eukaryota; kingdom Metazoa; phylum Arthropoda; class Insecta; order Coleoptera; family Scarabaeidae; genus Holotrichia; species Holotrichia oblita. The sequence continues at coordinate 102,730,436 of CM043016.1, read as the reverse complement.
TATAATCTGCCCTAAATATATGTAAATATAATTATTAATATTTTATGTTCAAACGAACTTGTAATATTTACATTTCCATTATTTATTGCAACATATGATGATTTTTTTTCTAAATTACGTATTTTAAAAGACTGTCTCCTGCCGCTTACCATGTTTTTTTATATGTAGAAAAGTTACTCTGAACATCAACTAAACTAGCAGGCGCGTATTTTAATATGTATATAATACATATATTAAATATGTTGGCATCTATGGTTCCAAAGTAATCCAAAAAATTTCCGTTGTGAATATTTGTGAGACGTTAGATAAAGTATTTGCCAATTGGATCTTGAAACTTCTCTAAATTTGTTCTTAACTTTTTTATTAATTCTATTTGGTCGGCCAATAATATTTTTTGCTTTTCAAATTATAAAATTGTATCAACAATTTATTGCCGCGAGCCTTGAGAGACTGTAGTCTATGATTTCGTAAAGCTTACTTACGGCTTCAGACTGCAATTACATATACGGGTAGTGTTTCTTAGAAAATAACCTTATCACAGAAACGGAAACTAAACTATTATTGCTATAAAATATAGTGTAGAATTTGATAAAGATGCAACAATAAGCATCCAGTATAATAATAGAATATAATACATATACCTAAATAATTTATAGTTTGTGTTTCTGTGATAAGTATCACCATAAAAACTAGAAGAGTAATAGTAAATTCAAACGGAAATCATACGGGAATAATAATAATTACAGATCATTATATGAGTGGATAGCAAGTGTGCGATTGCAATACTAATTTCTCTGGAAAAGATAGACAAATACTATACCTTACGATTTGTTGCAGTTTTTCATTTATGTATTTATGTCAATAATGATCTTACGAATTATAAAACCATACATTCTGATTAATAATTGCGGAAATTTTAAAGTTAAATAAAATAAATATTAGTAATAATAATTGGTAGAAAGAACACCGCTCACGAAGTGACTAAGTGGTCAAATACAAAGCGATTAGCTAAAGCTTGTGTAGCTATTCAATAAAACCCCAAAGCTTTACGAAAATATGGATTTCTCGTTCGATGAATAAAATATTACTCATTAAGTAGGCAATATGTACCGTTGTACTAGTTTTGTTCTAATAAGTTGATTACTTTAGGTATTCCTTTGTACGTGACGTTTCAGCGAGGTGCTATTTTTCCATAAACGAAATCGAATAAACCCACAGGTTTATTTGTCTCTGTCCTTTGTTCAGCAGTTGCTGAAGTATAAGTCACTGCGTCAATCCTTCAACAGAATTAAAAATAAATTATTCATGCATGATTGCCGCATTCATAACGTCAGTTTAGAAACGTTAAAGTATTCTTGGTTAACTCTGACATACACCTTATGTCTGTTGTATGAAGGCAAGTGAGTATGTTGTTCATTTTTTATCGGTATGAATAAATAACGATAAAGTGACTTACATTTACAAAACATCCAGTAAACGACATCTTCCTTTCCACCATCTTTACAACACTTTATTACTCTGTTCTTTTTTACACTTTCTTCTTGCGATCTTTTATATGTCCACATTAAAGTGACTGTCTGACTTGGTTTATAGTGCAGATCACAAATTAATTAATGCTACAAGATTTCATAGCAGTGCCTAGATACGCAAGTCAAATCATTGGGTTGTGCAAGTTTGTATAAAGATGATTATTCTCCACATGGCAATTTATATTGATTACATATATGTATATGTACACTCGGTTGATTTAAAATCGACTCACTCGGCAAGCGACGTAGATCTAACGTCGCACACAGAAACTTTCAACATTTAACTGGATGTTTGCACTAATAAAGCAATTTGCTTATGAGCAGGTAAAATAGCTACGTAATGTGAAATGAATGGGAAGATCGCCGCAGAAATATATTATTTTTCAGATACTTTTAATACCTGCGTTATTACGTAGTATAGCGTTTGCCAACACCCATTACCATTAATGACATATAAACGCAACTAAAATAATAATACAAATCAATTTTAGAACCACAAGAAAAATTATTTATCGAAGCAGATAGACAGGAATCTACATATGTTCATCTTAAGTTTGTTTCGTTAAAAACACTGATGTTATTCGAGAATTTATAACAAAACACACAGTAAACAAATAATAATTTATTTCAAATAATAGACAAGGTAAACGAAAAGGCAGTCAAACTGAAAACAAATTAATACACAGAAAAAACTTTTGAATTATTGGTTGGTTCTCAAGGACATTTTCTGCACCATCATGCGAACATTCATTCTCTAAAGTATATCTAATAGGGTGAATCGAAGAACGCGGCGCGTACGCGTCATTATAAATTTTAATTAAAAATTTTCTTTTTCAAAATTTGAAATCGGGCGGAAAGTTACCAAAAAAAAGTCAAAATCCCTGTAAATTAAAAAAAAATGTAAAAATTACAAAAAAAATACATTTTTTGTTGCAATAGTGAAAAGAGTGTTTTTAAGAGTGTCCTTAATGCATACAAAAAGTAATTAGACCCATTCTTGTTTTACTGAATTCGCGCAAAAGACCTAAAGTTGCGAGCAGGGTTACCGCCCTGAAAATATTATGTTGGCTATGATAATGGATGAGAGACCACACATTAGAGAACTTGGCTACAGGAGGATCCTTAAATCCAGAAATGAGCCATCGGCTGAAGGTTACGTAAGAGACTTCAAAATACCTTCAATAAATTTTAGTGCAAACGACTATACCGAAGTAATTGATTGGTCAATCTGCAAGTTAACACCGCCGCCACTACTGTCCAAGATGCCAACTGAACACATAGCTTCTTTGTTGAAAGACAAAGCGCTATCAGCATTTAACTACCTCGAATTCCCATGCCACACCCAGTCTGTTGAGAGGTATGTAAAACTGGTTAGAGAAGCAGCAGAAAAAGTGTGCGGGCATGAAAATCGAGATGGTTATATTAGAGCTACTTTAAAATCAAGACAGCTGATGCCCACATCTAATTAAAAGTCAGAACTCAAAGGCCCTTCTATGCCTACAACGAACATATGCATTGTACAAGTAAATAGTTACTGTAAATATTGTAAATAAAATTCACCCTGGTTGGTTGGTTGCGTAGGGTGGATGTGGAAATCACTTGTTAGAGTCTTATTACAAACCTAATGTGTTAAATAAACACTCATCAGATATGGAAATACAGTTAAGGAATAACAGGTCTGAAAGTATTTTTTCTGGATTGGGAAAACTATTCTGAATGGTTTTTACACTATTACAAATTAAAAATAAAACTTTTATGGGTTTTGGCACATGTTTAAAAATCGTCGAAAATCATGAAATATCGTTTTTTTTGCGATACAACCCGCAACTTTAGGCCTTTTTCGCGAATTCAGTAAAACAAGTATGGGTCTAATTATTTTTTGTATGCGTTAAGGACACTCTTAAGAACACTTTTTTCACTATTACCACAATAAATGTATTTTTTTGTAATTTTTGCATTTTTTTTAAATTTACCGGTATTTTGACTTTTTTGGTAACTTTATAGGCCTTCTGCACGATTTCAAATTTTGAAAAAAACTTTTAAATATTTTTCATTTATAATGACGCCTATGCGCAAGTTTTCCGCGTTATTAGAATTGTATTGCAGAAAAAGAAAACGCGTTTTTCGATCCACTCTAATATGTAATAGACTTTTATATCTTGCCCCCATACATATTGTTATTCATGTAATTTCTTAATTACATAAATACTTAGAATTATAGTGAAATTGTATGCGATAGCGATTTAACTATACATATGTTAAGCTCGCATTAAGAAATTATTGGTTTAGGAATTTATAAATGATCCCTTGCATATGAAACTGGATTTAATAGAAAAATATATTGTATATACATAGATAGTAATTTACATACGTAGTAATTTACATACAGTTGACCATACTATAACTGCTTTGCATTCGGGGGCCGCAATAAAGCATACTTTCAACGGGTTTTATGGCAGTTTCAGTCGATTCTAAATCAGCCGAGTGTATACATATTTCATGCCAACTTCAATTCTAAGCCTTTTGAGAAAAATATTTGACTTTCCGTAGATATACATATGTATATATATATATATACGAGTGTATATATATAAACTTTTAAAACTTGATCAGTTTTGACATACAGTGCGTCTGAGAGAAACGTGAAAATCGCGCATGTAATAACTTCAAAGACTATTAGTATTAAGTCACGCCTCCCGTCTCTTATTGTCGACGGTGATCGACAAACATTTGAATCTCATCTATCAATAAAACGATTCAAATATAAAAAAGATGTATGGTAGAAACATAAGCAATCCCAATTTGGACTAAATATCTGCAGAGGTGAGAACAAAAGACTAAATAAATCTTAAATGTATACTGAAATAAAATTCTAATTACAAGTATTAAAGTAAAAGTAGTTACAACAAGTATAAACATTCATATTTTTCGAATTTCATATTTCAATTATTATTTCATCACTTATTTCAATCAATGTGCTGCCACGATGATGCCATTGTATTACGGATTTATTTTCCTCCAAAGTTAAATTCATGATAAATGATTAATTTAGTCTAACAGTTTAAAACCTTGTAAAATTAGTTTAGTACGTTTAGAACTAGACCCCAACCTGTCGCTCTTGAAATGTCGAATGATGAAACGAATAGGAGGTAGTAACTGACGGGCAACGCAGAGACTCCCCGACATTATGCGTCCAATAGAATAAGTCTGCGCGTGCAGAACACGTTTGCTTATCCAAAGGAAATACAGACATACGGTATATGTACATATACAGTACGGTCGACCGTCCTAGGGTCAGTCGATGTCATCCGAAAGCGTATGCAATAAACCACAGACGCGTTCAGTAAGCAACGTAAAACAAGTTTCTATGGAATATCAGAATAAAGGAAAACTTAAGGCAATAAATTTTCAAAACGATCTCCAAGCTAAAATGAACAATTCAGAACAACAATACATAGTAGTATAGTAAATACATACAAAGGAGATACTGTTAAATTGACAGCAAGAAACTGAACCTGTCTGTGAACGCGTCTGTGGTGGTGCATACCCGTTCGGATGACATCGACTGACCCTAGGACGATCGACCGTACTGTATACCTACAGGATCTTTCACGAAATCTCTAATAACTCAAAAATTTATAAAGATAGGTGTATCAGACCGTAATGCGAATTGATGTAGAATTTGTTACTGAAGTAAACGCTACAATAAAAACTACTATATGCTATTTGAAAAAAGAAATTTTTAATGTTTGATGATATCTTAATTGGTTCCTAATTTCTGCACAGCCTTTGTTGAAAGTTATGGCAGTTCTCAATTTCTATGACCCTTTAATTTCGTTTATCGAAGTTTGATACCTTACCCTTCAAAGGGCTTTGCAGTATTAATTTTTCTTTAAGATGGTGCAATAGCAAAATATTATGGAAAGTTGGAAATATCTTCCAAACAGTTGAATTTAGGGATAGGAAACTCTAATACAAAATGTTTGCAAATAATGCGTAGAATCGATGGCATTGAAAAAAATTATACCATTGTATTTAAAATAACAAAGTTGATATTTACCTTCCTACCTTTAATACCAGTAATTAATGTTTAATTACTTAAACCAAATGTTCGCTATATAACGGATTTCACACTGAATGTTCAAAATGTCCAGCAAAAAGATCAAACAACGTTGTAACCGTTCTTCGACTAATCGATTTACACTTCTTAATACTTCTACATACATGCACACTGCTGTGCAATTTGGTGCATGTGCATTATTTCCTGATTTTGTAACGCGCGTTGTCTAGCCGTAAGTGTTGTAGTGCTATTAACTATATCCTATCAGCGAATGATAGTTTTAGAATGTATTGTGCGTTCCGAAACGAGTGCACATTTCGTCCTCGAGTTTGAACTTCTCTTTGAAACTTTCAGTTTCAGATGGCTAATAATCAAACTAAGGCCAATAATAGCAAATGTAATGTTACATGGTAATGTTAGCTATAGATTAGAATTATTATTATGATATCTGTCGTGTATTGAGGTGCACGAATGGTAATTATTAATACAAAAGGTGTATAGTAAATTGTTTATTCACTTATCCTATCTCTAACTACTGTATTCTCTATATCGTGTATGTACATTCCGCGCATGTCTATGTGAGCATGTACATATGTAACACCTTCCTCCTCGCTATAGGTTCAATCGGGTCGGGGGTCTTCGGTTCCTGGTTGAACGCCGAAGCGTTGGCACAGCCATTGATGTCTCTGGAGTGGTTGTAGCCTCAATCTCCGGTCGGGTAACTGTTTCTACGTCTGGTGCCCCGTCCACTGGTTCTGGTGCAGGGTGTACTTCTTTGCCATTCGGGTCATTCCGGTTTGTCTCCACTTCAGGTATAGCTAGGCTGGTACTGGGATTAGGTCCTGCGTACTCGGTTTTTCTTACTTGATCAACATGTCTTCGATGACTTTGACCATCAACTTGTACCTTGTAGTGTAATCGTCCGAATCTGTCTATTACCGTTCCTGCTTTCCATTTGCATTCTTTATTATCGTAGAATCGAACCATAACTCGGTCGCCTATCCCTAACTGACGTTCATTTGTAGATAAAGGTAACTGCTCATTTTTCTCTTCATATAAATTCCTTTTAACCAAGTCTAGTACTGTTCTATATGGTCCTTTTAAAAGCATCTCAGCTGGGCTCTCTCCTGTTGTTGTATTTGGAACTTTCCTGTTTTGCATGAGAAATCTACATAGTTTCAGATCTATATCTCCTCCTTCTGAAGTCATAGCTCGCAAACTTCGTTTTAAAGTTTGAACGTAGCGTTCGGCTTGACCATTAGTTGCTGGATGGTACGGCGCTATGAATTTATGTATGATACCATTAGACTTCATGAATATTTCAAATTCGTGTGATCTAAATGCTGGTCCGTTGTCGCTGACTAACGATACTGGTAATCCAAATCGGGTAAATGTTTCTCGTAATTTTGCAATCGTGATTTTGCTGGACATTGAGGTTGTCGGTATCACTTCAAGATATTTGGTGTAAGCGTCAACAATAATTAGAAAATAACGTTCTTGAAATGGTCCAGCGTAATCTACATGTATTCTATGCCATGGTGTCTTCGGATACTCCCAAGGATGAGTAGGTGTAACTATTCTCGGATCATTCCTGTTAAATTGACAATGTCGGCACTGTTTCACCACTTTTTCAATATCGTTGTCGATTCCTCTCCACCATACGTACGATCTCGCTAGGTTCTTCATTCTAACAATTCCAGTATGGGCGGTATGTAATTCTTCTAATATTCGCTCTCTTAAAGTTCTTGGTATGGCTACTCGTATACCATTAAATAAACATCCGTCTTGTAGAGTAAATTGCGTTAATGTTTGATCTGTAGCTTGTAATTCTCCTTGAATTTCATTTATAATTTTCGTTAGTTCTGTATCTTTCCTTGTTTCTTTTCTAATTTCATTCCTCGTCACCGGTAATATTTGTATTTGACTAAGGTAATACGTAGCTTCCTCATCTAGTGCCTCTGTTTTGGTGTTTTGTAAAGCAAATCGTGATAAATAATCGGCATTTGCATGATCCTTCGTATTTCTGTATATGATCTCGTATTTAAATCCCGCCATGAAACTTGCATAATGTAGTAATCGTATTGCTGATGTCGCCGGTAAATCCTTTTCAGGTCTTAGTATTCTCGTGAGAGGTTTATGGTCTGTCACTAAGATGATTTCTCTACCGTAGCAGTAATGAAAGAATTTTTTAGTCCCCACACAATAGCTGTCGACTCCTTATCAATTTGACTGTAGTTCTTTTCTGAGTCGGTCAAAGATCTTGACGCAAATGCTATGGGTCGCTCAGTCTTGTCTGGCAGTACGTGTGAAATGACTGCTCCTAAACCTGTTGGTGATGCGTCTGTCGCTAATATTAATGGCAATTCAGGCGTATAAGGAATTAGTACCTTGTTGCTGCTAATTTCTTTCTTCAGTTCTGTAAACCTCTCTTCGCATTCTGAATTCCATATAAATGGTATATCTTTCCGTAGTAATCGGTTGATTGGATTTAATTTGGATGCCAAATTTGGTAAAAATTTCTGATAGTAGTTCACCAGTCCCAAAAATGTTCTTACGTCATTGACATTCTTTGGTCTGGAACAATTCACTATGGCTTCTACCTTATCCGGAAGTGGATGTAGTCCATCTTTATCGATCTTGTGACCTAAGTATGTAATCGAGTTGACGAAAAATTGGCACTTCTCTTTGTTTAAGTGTAAATTATTTTGCTTTAACCGGTTGAACACTGCTTCCAGGTTGTATAACAACTCTTCATAAGTGGACCCTTGAACCATGATGTCATCAAAAAAGCATGCAACTCCTTTGATGTCTACCAGCAATTGATCCATGAATCGTTGCCATAAGTTTGGCGCTATTTTTGTTCCAAACATTAATCTCTTCACCTTGTATGTACCTTTATGCGTACTGATAGCTTGTAACATGGCGCTTTCATCATCAACTGGCATATGTAGATATGCTTGGTTTATATCAAGCGTGCAGAAATATCTTCCACCGCTCATTTCCGCGAACAGGTCTTCAACTCTCGGTATAGGATACTTGTCATCCTTTAAAAATTTGTTTACTGTAGCCTTGTAATCGGCACATAAACGTATTTCACCGTTTTTCTTAACTACAGGTACTATTGGGCTTCCCCAACTTGAATATGTAATTTTCTCTATTATGTCGAGTTTCTCTAATCTTTCTAATTCTGCTTCTATTTTGTCTTTTAATGAGTATGGAACTGGCCTGGGCCGCATGAACATCGGTGGACACTCCGTAGTTTGTAATTTGCATTCTCTTTTAGGTATCTTCCCTAATTCATTTGTAAACAAAAAATCGAATTTAATTAATAAATTTTGCATTTTTGATTTGTAATCATCTTCACTTCCAGTGGTTAATTTATGTAGTTGACTCCAGTTTATTTTAATTTTAGTTAACCAGTCTCGACCTAATATAGTGTCCATATTACCATGTAATATGTAAATGTCACCATCAGTAGTTTGATCTTCATACTTGATCTTAACTCTGCTTTTTCCCGCAGGCTTAATAACTTCACCCGTATAAGTCCGTAGTGAAATCGAAGTTGGCTGAATAAGCTTTTGAGGATATTTAGCTTTAAATTGCTTCAATGATATTGTCGAAACAGCTGCTCCTGTATCTACCTCCATCTCACATTTCTTATCTTCAATTTGTACTTCAACTATGTATTTATCGCATTTTTTTTTGTTTATTTGATTTATGGAGTTAATGGTGTAAGTAACTGTCTCATCCGTATGATCTTCTGAAATTTCTTCCAACTGATTTTGCTTTCCTCTTTTTGTTTTAAAACAAACGTATTTTACATGACCAGATTTCCCACAGGTTTCGCATTGTAAATTCTTAGCTTTGCATTCATTAGCTTTGTGGTTATTCTTTCCGCACTTAAAACATTTAAACTTCGCGCTACTTGGCTTCGTATGTGATGTTTTCTGCTTAATATCTTGCTTTTGAACTGTATTTTTGTTTTTGTTAATAGCATTAACTTGTAACGGATTTTGAATTTCTTTACTTTCTTGTTTCGACGATTCAATTGCTAAAGCTAACTTTACGGCTTCTTCGAAAGTAATATTCGTACTTTGTTGCAATAACCGTACTCGTATCTCATTGTCACGAACTCCTTTAATAAATTGCGATCTGAGATGTGTATTTAAAGTAGGCTTTTTACAGTTTTCGCAAAAGAAATTACAATTTTTTGTTAATTTTTTCAATTCTGCTTGGAAATTCGCAATACTTTCGCCTTCATGCTGTAATCTTACTGAAAATTTATGTTGTTCCGCAATTTCGCTTGGTTTAGGCGATATGTGTATACGTAATAGGTCAATTAGTTCACCGTATTTCTTTTCTTTTGGAAGATTAGGTGCTGTAAGATTAGATAGAACTTGATAGTGTTTTGGTCCCAGGCAACTAATCAAGATTTGAACGCATCTTTTATCATTTTCATCTGTATTATCGTTTAAATTTCGCAATTCTAAGTAATTTTCTAACCTCTGTACGTATGAATCAAATGTTTCATTGGCTTCATCAAATTGTTGTAAATGTATGCCCCTAAGATCAGCTTGATTTGTATTTTGTTTATCAATTACTTTACTTTGCATAGATTGTAGTTGTTGTAATACATTAGCTATTTGTGTTAATGCTTCTTCCATTTTGTATTTAAAATAGGATTTTTTTATGTGGGAAAACAGAATTGCCTAGAGGGCTGTCAAGGCGTTGGTTATAGAGGCCCCTGAACGACGGGTATAATTAAGAGGATCACTCGGGATTGTAATTTTTTGTAAATTTGTATGTGAGTAATTATGCATGTATTTGCCTAAATGTCATTGAAAAATATGTAAGTACTTTCTCACTCACCCCTAACCTCGCTAGTTTTCCGTGTTGTCCAATTGCACTTGAATTAGGTATTTTATTCACCTTTTTTTTTTTCTCGTCGCCACTTTTGTCGTGTATTGAGGTGCACGAATGGTAATTATTAATACAAAAGGTGTATAGTAAATTGTTTATTCACTTATCCTATCTCTAACTACTGTATTCTCTATATCGTGTATGTACATTCCGCGCATGTCTATGTGAGCATGTACATATGTAACAATATCTTTAAAATTATTTTTGTTGATAGGTACCATTTTATTAATTATGTATTTATAAGGTTATAAACAAAAAAGATAAGAGATGCAATTTGAAGAAATTAGAACAGCTGGAACAGTTTCTTAAAGAGTAGTTTAGTAGTAGTTTATTAAAGATACTTTTGCACATGGCATCTGTTAGATTTCTTTGTACCATTATTAAAAACACATTATTCGATTTTTTACATTATACATATATATGTATGTATGTAAGTAAGATGTAGTTTGTAGCAATGTATGTAACGCATGCTGTATATAAAGAAATTGGAAAGGTAGTACGAAATAAAATACAGAGAAACAAAACAAAAGAAAACCAATTGGTTAAAATACTATGGAGATAATATATACCAAATGAAAAAGCTGTTCTTCACGAGAAATAATAGGGAGCATGGTCACTCGACGTGTCAACCGCTCAAGAGTCAGAACTATTTTGGAAGGCCTTTCACTTTATTTTCTCTTCAATTTTTTATGTGTATTTTCCATTTTTCTTGTAATTATTTGCGGATTCGTACGTTTTAGAAGGTACAGATTGCTATCTTTTTTTTTTCAGTGCAAAAGTATCCTTTCATGGGTTATACTGCTTTATTTCTAAGTTTCATACCTCAGAAGATAATGATTCTATTTCTTAAAAGACCGTAAGAAATTGAAGCAGATAATGTTAAAGAATAGAATTCAAAGTAAATGTTCCTAAATTGAGCTTGTTTTACTTTATAAGAGAAACCACAAATTTTACAGCAAATTTCTACTGGTTGTGCAAAATGGAATAGGAAAAAGACTTATGTTTCGATAGAAAACTGTTGGCAGGAATTGATTGATTGAATGGAGTTAGTTGAATGTGCGGCCAGACGGTACCTCGTCATCTGTCCGACCTTGCCTTAATATAATTACCTGAACTCGTGATAGATCGTGTACACCTGATAGATGCGAAATAATCTGTCTCTATATATAACTAAGTTTATCGGGATGCATGGGAGTGTCTCCCCTAACGTATTTCCATAAATCCTTTACTCGCCACCTAAGTAAGAAAAATATCTATCGATTCCTTCTCGTAAACGTGGATATTTGAATAAGTGTAATTACCTGGAAGCATGCGATTTCGAATTATTGTAATTATAATTTGACCTCAATGCAATGCACACGTTAAGTGGAAAGTGAATTCTGTATTCTCCGAGTTCGTTTAACTTTAACATTTTTAACCAAAATATTCACGTCAGTATTATTTTACAGCAGATCTTTGGGAACAATTGAACCGTTGAAAGGATATGTATTAACGTAAAATACAAATATTATAGGCAATAACATGATTTTAAACGCTGAACTGTAACTTGTGTCCGTTTGAGTATACAGGTATTGAACTAGTATGACACTTGCATGCAACTTTATGTAACATAAATGAGTAACAGTAAATCATAGTTTTATGTACTGAAACGGATTTCTACGACATGAAAAAATTGTAATGTTTCTTCTGGTACAATTGGTGCTTTAGGCACATGGATCTGTTCTGAATTCAGCCTTGAAGTACAGAATATACATATCTTTACATTATAAACGACAACGAATGCTTCCCAAATGCTTTGATTACGATAGAGTATATCTTTGGGACCAATTTGGTACTTGAATACATCAAAAATCCTAGAAACACAAATATGAGTTTTAATTAAGTGTCGTAGCAGATAGTTTAACTGTACTTGGAAAATTCAAAACAGAACAGTGTAATATCACAAAGATGAAATAAGAGAAAATGAGATATCTAGTAATTGTGAGCACAAAGTAGAAAATAGTAACAGTATGTTAAGCTATGTAGCAGAGAAGCGTATAGTTTGAACAGTTTTGACAGTAGAAATAGAGGAAAAAGTATGAAAAGAACTCGAAGCAGACGAGAGAAAAGGAGCTTATTAGTACAGAAAGGCAAAGAGATAGAGAAGAATAGTTAACGAATGCAAACATACAAGATAAGTTTAAAATTCTTTTAAATAAAGTTCTTTTATTTCGAATAGAACATGTTTTAGTTTTTAAGCTGTCGCTTTAGTAGTTTGAGCAGCAATTTCGATAACACAAACACATGGTTATTATCTCTAGCTTTTTTCCGCATATATTCCAAGGGAAATATAACTTGTCCATCTGACTGAATTAAAATTGAAGTCATCCAGCACAATCCGAATAACTTAACCCATACGTCAGCTAGAAGGTACCTAACCTAGTATGCAATGCCATAATCCCGTCGCACAAGGTAGGGTGGCAAATAGAATTTATATGTTGTGCATATACATATAATAAAAACAGTAATATTACATATAGAGGGTGTTAAGAAAAAAACTGTATACACTTTGTTGGGTACATATGAAAACAAGAAAAAAGTTCAAGTACACTTACACTCAATGTTCAATTGTTTTCGAGATATGACACTTTGACTTTTGCGTAAATTATGAACGCGACGATATCTGTAATCTGTGTAGGCATCTAACGCAAAATTGTCTGAACCAAAAAATGCACCTAATCTATTTTATATTGCTTCAGTTATTAATAAGGTAGTACAAGCTATCTCCTTCGAATTCTTTTCCTACTTGGCTGTATCAAAAGCTATTTAATAGTAAGTACCTAAGCAAAGCAACGAGTTCCTTATAATCATTACGTATGAATATATTTGTTTCTAGAAAAATGTTTCATTACTGATAATTAGTTCAATGGAAAGTTATTGCTCAGAAATTAGTTGTTGGAGTGGGCTAGGTCGGTTGAAATGATTTATATTATCATGTGGATTAACTATTGCATGCATATTTTGTAAGTGAACTCATAAATTCTATCCCTTGTACACGCCATTTGCATGTAAACAAACAATTAAGCCCATATGTGGGGAATTTATCCATTCACCCATTTAATGATTTACTTTAGACGTCAACGTAACATTTTAACATTGTAATCTGCAAAATTAAGTCATTAGTAGTATGCTTTTACGATATGTATAATGAATGTAACGTAATACGTAATCTGTGCGTAATAAACGAGATTTAATAAAAAACGAATACAGTGAAATCCCCACAATTTAACTTTCATGAAAGACGTCGTCGCTTTACAGTATAGCAACATTGTACCTTATGCTATGCTTATTTTTACTAACGCTACGCTAACTTTCAGGTTAAACTAGATACCAAACTTATCTAGGAACTCGAATTTACCACAAATGTTATTGTTGAATATTCAATTAAGATTGAAACACAGAATCGTGCGGCTTGGAATAAATTTATTATGCTAACAAATGTGATGTTGGCTTTGCGTATTATTCGTTGATTAAAGTTGCTAAACTAATTTCGAAAGTTAAAACAGTGTTTAGTTTTATGGCAGTAGCACTAATTGTTATGCTTATAAATAAATGTTCATACAACGATGAACTGGTTTCTCTGAAATATAGCAGTAATTCAATTGTCAAAAGGTATACTAAATGCTAACAAGGAAGCGAAACATGAGATAATAGAATTACTTAATGGTTCCATGCTATTATTTTTCGAGTAAACAAGTATTGTGTTTTAAAGATTCTAGTGTGATTGTAAAATTTCAAGTGTTATGAAATAAAATAAAAAAAGCATTTACGTTATCATGGATTTGCGTTTATTTGTGCAACTTACAAATAAAAAAATACACACGTTTCAATATGAGAACGAATAGCGACTACATTTGGCACACATACATATATCATTGAACATCCCGTTTGACACACAAAGTATAACTCAAGAAATTGTTTTTCGTAAATTGTTCTTCCTGAATTATTTTAACATTGATGATAACATTTATTGATAAGTTATCCTTACTATGAAGAACGCTTTCAGTTAATAATATTATCTTGGCTTAAACTAAGGCTAACGTGTTCGTTAAAACTAACTTTATACCTCATTTAACAGAAGCTCCATGCTAGCGTATTTTTCATAAAAATATGGTATTTGATCTTATGTAAATATAAAAATAATAACGGTGTTGCATTACAGGCAAAATTAATGAAAATAAACCGGGTGCGTTATTAGTGTGTCCGCGGAATTTGGCTTGAAAAGCTAACAAAGATAGGAAAATGAAACTTTCTATGCGTAGATAGTTATGCCATAGCGCTTATTGTAAAATTATTTACAAATATACAGGTTGTTACAAATATCCCCAACCTCCTGAATTTTTTTTTATTTAAATGGATTTTTTAGTAATTATTTTGATAGCCACCTACATTACCTTTGTAATAATATAGAGTTCTGTGCACTTCTGACAACTAGTTTAGTTTATATTGGAATTTAAAAAAAATGTTACAGTTGCAGCATTTCGCATTTTAAGTTGTAGGTCGAAGATGGGTATCATGTATCGAGTTATTCTTTGGATATCAATTTGGAGATCTTATATGTTTCTAAACGGTATAATGTAAAAATATATACAGGGTGTTAAATAAGTCATGTCACAATTAGCGCAACACTTTTTTCTCAATTTTTAAAAATAGAACCTATATTTGTCAATATTGTCACCAAATTCCCTATAAAATTACCCTCAATATGGTATCAATATCGTAATATTTATTTACCGTATTTTCGAAGACATTACACTTTTATATGAAATATCTTTAATATTAGTCTCTATTGAGTACATCTAACATATGTAGATAACATACATCATACGTAATACAAATCATTATTATATCAGTTTTTTGATTTATTAATAGTAAATTAATCTTAATTCAAATAATGCTTACCTATTTTTCCATTCTGCTCTATGCACATTCTCAACCATCTAGTATAGACTGTCATATTGTTCTCGTTCAAGTGAAAAAAGCATTTGTTCTAAGTAGCTTTAGGTTTTCTGTGGTTGTGGGGGACGTCATGTAAATAATGTTTTTTATAGTAGGTCACAGAAAAAATCTCAAGGGGTGAGATCTGGTTATCGCGGTGGCCAACTTATTGGACCGTCTTTCTCAATCCACTTATTAGTAATACTCTACCCACATAGATGCGCTCTTACAGCAGCTGTGTAATGTGCGGGTGCTTTATCGTGTTGGTACCATTATCTGCCCGTGAAATCACCTGATAATCCTTCAAACAGTATTGATCAATTATTTTCTAGAAAGCTTATAAATTTCACAATTTAAAGTACTGTCAAAGAAAAAATGAAGCGGCATTTTCTCAGATGCCTTCCCAAGTATTAACACTCCATTTGTGTTGATACAAAATGGATTGCACAAAATGAGAGTTACTTGTATGATAGTAGTACAATTTTTTTCTCTTCATTATTCCAGGAGTAGCAAATGTTGCTCCATCGGTGAAAAGTACATAATCTATATCTTGTTTTTTTGATAAGAGGGAGAAAATTTAAAATCGTCCGCCAAAATATAGGCTTATGATTGGTTAGTTGCCAGTCATGTTTACACTGCTCAAATTTGCCAATTTTAGTGCCGCCAGATTGCAAACACAGCTGATTGAGTAAATATTTTTGTAAAGTATTTTTCAATTTTTATTTGTGTTCCTACGGTATTCAAGCAACAAAATTAGTTTTTTAAGAAACTATTTGCTTGTGATAATAGATTCATAGAATAGTACAACTGGATTATCAACACCGCCTCAAAAAAAAAAACGTACTACCTTGGAATGTGAACATTAGTCGGTACAGGAAAAGCATATATAAGACAATTATTGGTGGTTGTCCTAGAAAAAAGGACACAGATAGCACTGCAAATATCAAACACTTTAGGTAGTATACTTAGATAAGCGTATATTAGCTTCTGTGTATTTATATTCCATAATAAGAATAGGTGTTTCAAGAACAAGTGTTTACCGAATAATTCATGAATATAAAACCAAAGGGCTAATTTCACCACCATCAAAACGATTGTGGAGAAAATCAGTGCTATCTACATTTGACGATACTGTTAAATACTTGATAAGACGAGTAAGTACAGTTTTTTTGTGATGGAGAACTTCCTACACTAAACAAGATTTTAAGGAAATTAAAGGAAGATGAAAATATATAATACCTCAACTGAGTCGCTCTACTTTATATAAATTAATGAGAATGCTTAATTTTAAGCAAGTTTTGGTATTAAAACATTTAAACGTTTTATATACTACTTAGTTATAGGTTTTTAAGACGTAGTCGCAAAACTATGCCATTTGAACGTGAAGACATTGTTTTATGGAGACGAAGATATTTATCTTCGATTAAAAAATATAGAACTGAATAACGTCTAATATATTATTTAGATGAAACTCGGCTTAATGAATGACACACAAAAGCAAAACTGTGGGTAGATGTTAATGTTACCACACGCAGACAAGCATTTATACATGGTGTAACAACGGGTCTGAAAAATCCTGTTGGTAGAGGTATATAGACGCTTAATTATTTTACATATTGGTTCGAAAAATGGTTTTGTTGATGATGGCTTGTTGGTATTTGAGGGAAGAAAAACAGCTGATTACCACGATAAGAGGAATGCAGATGTTTTTGAGAGATGATTCAATAATATTTTACAAAAATTTCCTGAGACTAGTATCATTGTAATGGATAATGCATCCTACCATAGCAGGAAGAAAGAAAAAATATCATACACGTAAAAACATATCGTCTATACTATTATTGTATTTCTTGACTTAAATATTAATTCCTAAACATAACATAAAGGCATAGACAATTACCATTACTTTTTTGAAATGTGATCTGTTCATGAAGTTAAGTACTAAATATATATTTAAGTAGTAAGTTCATATCAGTTCATATATACTCATATTTCATATCTATTATTTAAATTTACCGCCAAAATTTTCAGCTATTAAATTTACCTAATGTGATGCGACCTGAAGCGTTTTGTCCCTCTTATTAAAAAACATAGTATACAAAATGTTGATCTCGAGGTAATCGTAAAAGCAGCCATTTACAATACATAATTCTTTTTTCAAAATCGGTTTGTAGTAAGCCTTGGTAATCACTAGTTTTATAAGGATGAAACTTATGTTTTGTTTATAACTCGTCTCCTGCTAGTAGTTGTAATTCCATGTTGTTTTGAATTTGTTCATGTTGACACACGTGGATTTTCTATGATAGACTGAATGGCGGTCACTTCATTATCTTCTATAACGATAGTTTTTATCTTTTCATGTTTGGAATAATTCACTGAACCTGACCAAAGGAAATATACCAACAAATAGTCAAAGCTTTTCTAAGGTTCTTTCAGTAAAAGTAAAAATCATGTCTATTGTGTTGTTTCTTTCGAGAAATTTATTTTAGTAAATGAAAATATATAGAGAATAACAATAAAACAATGTAAGTGACGATTACATTAATAATCAATCATTAAATAATTCAAATTGCAATAAACGAATAGTGACAAAATTGTAACAAATATTAAAACGCGATAAGAATAAAGAGAAATTACAAGAAACGACTTAATGTTGAAATTTTTGACAGAGATTTGATGTTTCTTCAAATTCCTTTTATTTCAAAATCATGGCTAACTAGCTGTGTCCCGCATATTGAATAATACTAAAGATATTTCACATAAAAGTGGAATGTCTTTGAAAATACGGCAAATAAGTATTACGATTTTGTTACCATTTGAAGGTAATTTTACAGGATATTTGGTGACAATATTGAAAAATATTAGTTCTATTTAAAAAAAATGAGAAGGAAGTGTTTGAATTTCGCTAATTGTGACACACATATAAGGTGTTAGTCTCCACCTGCTGACCTAATTAAATACTATTTGTATACAATTGTTACTATTATTAATACAGAGTGTTCGAAATATACGCCCGAAAATGAAATCGGAAAAATTACCTAAAGTCAATTTTCGATCCCTTTGTATAAGCATGTCTATTATAAAATGGATAGTTTTCGAAATATTGGCAAGTTAGTATTTTTATCTTCTACAAAACATACTATTTGCATTAATTCATTTTTAATTAGTTAGCCATGGCAGTATTTCCAAAATTGGAAGTTGTCAGTTGTCGAATAAAAATCATTTACCTTATAATAATTACAATAAGTCATACCGGGACGCACATTACACAAACAATCATTATTAATTTTTTTTTATTATTTGTGGGGGATGTAATAAAGTTATTTTAAGAACATGTGATATATTTGCAACTCGACATCCGCAAAAATGGAAACTGTCTGGTCCGTTGAACGTACTATAAAAAACTTTAGAAACTTTGTATTCGTGAGAGCAGAGATCCAGAGAAATAAACCTAGCGAAAATAATGAAACAATCTACGTAGAAAAATTCAAAAACTTAATAACACACGCAATAACTAAATAGAAAGAATTATTTTAATGCTCAAACTGACGTCTTTGAACATCGAGACATTTTTTGCTCCTAATTCGTAATTGGTGCTCTTTTACTTTAGTATATTGCCAAAATTGCAGATCATTCCTAGCTATAGTTTTCCCACAATCGATCGTTGCAGTTCCCGGTGAACCACCCTGTATATTATTGCAAAAGGTAATGTAGATGGCTATCGAAATAATTACCAAAAAATATAGCAATCCATTAATATTTAGAAAAATTGAAGGAGGTTTCCAAAATTTACAACACCCTGTATATTTGTAAATAATTTTAGAATAAGCGCTGTGGCATACTATCTACGCATAGAAAGTTTCATTTTCCTATATTTGTTAGTTTTCAAGCCAAACTCCGCGGATACACTAATGGCGCACTCGACATAATATTATTATACGTACTTTTAGTTTTCTTCAAAAAATATGGTAATTAACTTGCTAGCCTCTTGATTTACACGACCTTCTATATTAAAAAGTTTCGTTAATTTTTACTGCTATGCCGAGGCAATAATAAATAAAATTGTTTTAATATGAAAGCTTATAGTTTATTGCTTTACTTTGATTTGTTAGTTTTTGGAAAAATCCAGCATATACCTTACATTATTTAAAAAAATCTTAACATAACATTCTTACGCTTCATCACACATAAATTTAGGGAGCTTTTGATTCGCCGCAAAAGTTGTCCGTGCTCCTGTTATGAATGTTAAACTGTAATAAATAATTGTAATAATTAAATAATTTATTACGAAATGGTTAACAAATTAAACGCCATGTAGTAGTAGTTTGCTCCGTTTCGTAATAAAAAAATCGTGCTGTTATGGTATAATATTGCCAGATAATTGCTTCATAGTTTTTGGAATTTAGCGCTACAACGGAAGGCAAAAGATAATAATAAATTAAGGTTTATTTAACTTAATTTTATTTAATTACGTTCTAATTGTTGTTTATGTAATCATGTAATTAAAATTATCTATAATTACAGTATTCGTTTGATATAGGTATGTATATTCTAGAAATAGTCCTAGAGACTTGGTTAGCGCTGCACTTTGGAGCCTTTAAATGTAAAACTTCCACTATACTTCATTTGGAAAATACCAGTAATCATATAAAGTTAGTAGATATATTGTAAGTTAAGTTATCTTTATAAAATAATCATATTTGCTTGATTAAAGATCCGATTGATCGTTAGATAAATTCTACAAATCGTATTAGCTCTTAATACTTTTGAAGATCAGAAATGGTGGGAAACTCTCATTTACTTGTAATGTTGATACACATTTGTGTGCGATATTAAATTAGTTGAAGTTAATTAGCATTCCTAGATAAATACAGAACTATTGGTATATATTGATATAGCGGCACATGGATGCTAGATGTTGATGCATATAATAGTAACAGTTAGAAACTACAGTACAGCCGATGAATTACGTATTTAATTGAATTACAAACTTGGTACGCCCTTCATGTGCATAACAGAGTAATTTTCGTAAAGAGCATATAATAGACCCTGGTGTGTGCAATAGATCCACCACTTATACCTTTCCACTAATTTATTATCCTACCGCAGCAAATAATTTGGATTTAATGCGTTCTAATTGCGATACATATTATATTAAGTCAATCGAAACTGTGTTCTTAGAGAAGCACCATGGCCTGATAATAATTTCACCAGTCCTCCAGGACTATTAACCATCTCCTTCTTCATCCCTCTCTTCTTAAGCTAAGGGCGTACTGAAACTAATTTGATTAGACGCACAATCAGGGAACAACGCTCCCCATCTCTTGCAAATTTATCAATCCAAACTCACGATACGTCGAATTTCTATGCCTGAGCCCTTCTAGGATTACGTATGCCTTCGTCGGTAGAGGCATAGGTAAATCTCATCGTTATACGTATACCCACATTTTTGCGTAAGCATGCAATTTATATGTGGAGATGAACTCGAATCACAAAGGTATTAAGTTAGGGCGGTAAAGACGGTTTCCTGGTTTGTAGGCAAAGTGGTTAGGTGTAATATTGTGTTAAAGGTGCTAATGTCTTCTCTCTGGGGAAATCGCGCCTGGATTTTGTTCCAACGCTCTTGATTTTCACCGTTACTCAATTCAATGGTATGGTGTAGTATTATTACGCAGCTCCCCGTGTAAGACAGTAAATCAACATAAACGACGCGAGGTATTGCATTCACGCGAAGTAGTAACAGCAGTAATTATTTTAAGTGATTTTGCATCCATTTATATTTTGGTTACATGATAAATAAAAAATACGACACGGTATTACTAAATAAGGAATTCCAGCAATATTATTTTACTGTTCTTACGATTGTTACTAGCATTTTAAATTACGTATTTGTATCAACCTGCAATCTTTCAATGGCTTCAAATGTGGTAAAATCTGGTGTCATGCAAATCACTTACACAGTCGCATGTATGTACAGCGCGAAGGTAAGGTATAGCGTTTTTAATCAATTTGACGCAAGTATAGTTACGAACCAAAACCTTTAAAAAATCAACTTCTTACCTGCTACCACTTTGATGGTTGTTGGTAAATAGCATAAAAATTCAAATATAAATATAGCAATTATTGCAGAGCTCAGTAATTACATATAATAAATTAGTGTGTGGTGTCTGTAAATATTTTGTAGTACGATATTTGCAGAGAAAAAAATTAACTACTTCGCTTTATATATTAGTTAACTGATAAAGTTATTGTCCATTTTTACACGAAATGAATAATAGATATCGATAAGAACTAATTTAATACCTCATAAAAGAATCTCATAGTTCTTGCTACCATAATAAAAAAATATTTAATTAGATCAACTAAATTTCGCCGACTTAGAATTATGGGGTGTTGTATAAATTATATAGATAAATATTTTTTATTTCATGTGTAAGAAATATATATGATAATGACAAACATAATGGTTACACTGACAAGTATTCAGTTATGGAGGCTCTACTTGAATTAAATATTCAAATAACCTTCTCTTGCATAATGTTAAATATGTGATATTCTGTATATTACAAAGCAACTTTTTATACAATTTAATGCACATATACAGCGTGCCTTTTTCATACATATGTTTCCTGTGAATAGCACGATAGAACAAAACATTTCTGGGTTGCTTGAGCACACCATTGCTGTATATCATGAAATAGTTACTTTGACATTTCATAATAGCTTTATATGAATAAAAAAACAAAGAATGTTAATTCATTATTACGCTTAAATAGTTCTCTACAAGATTGTCTATACTCTAGTTTAAACATTATACGTAGTGCCGTTTTCTGTATTACAAATATTTGTACTGCGTCCACGGAACTACCCCAGATCACTATACCATATTGCACTAGCGAGTAGAAGCTTGCGTAGTATACTTGTTTCGAACGTTCACTTGCTGTGACAATAGCCTAAGACCGTAATACACGTGACCAAGAAATACTGCGTTATTTGACAACTCCATAAGATTATTGGTTCAATTGCACACTAGTTGAATATTCTGTGGCACTTCGCAAACGGAAGAGAGCACTATTTGTCTTAGCTACGTTCACTATTTTCACGCATCCATGTGCTTATTTTGTCTAAGACAAACTGTATTTGTTGTAGCATTTTTGGTAACGTATTACTACTCTTGATAACGGGAATATCATCAGCATAATACATTATTTTACTATTTATGAATATTAAAAAGAGGAGTGGGCTTAATATACCTCCTTGTGGAATTCCCGTATTGACTGTGACCGCTTTGGTTACTTCGAGGACTCCATCTCGGCTGGCACAACACTTTTTGTTTTTTTCCTTCCAAGAATGATTTCAACCATTTCAATGCATTGTGTTAAATGCCGTAGTTATTCAATTTTTCGTAGAATTGCGTAGTCCAAACAGTCAAACACCTTTGCCAGATTAATAGACAAACCACACACTAATTTTCTCCTGTTTAACTCTAACTAACCAGAATGTACGTAGAGTATTCGAACATAGCGGTTCAGTGCTTTTTTGCTTCAAAATCCATGCTGTGCAGTGTTCCACATATTGCTATTGTAAAATAATCACATAAATGCACATACATAATTCTTTAAAAAATCTTGGAGAAAGAGCATAAAATACTTATTGGTCTGTAGTTACATTCCAACAGAGCGTCGCTGTTCTTGTATATAGCTTTGATAATAGCTATTTTCAGCTTATGCGGAAATATTCCTAATTTAATTGATGAGTTCAAAACGTCACACAATGGTTCAACGCAAGCAGCTACCGTCTTTTTCATTATATATGTTGGAATTCCGTCCTCGCCAGCATTACGTTTATTGCATATTTTAGATACCTCTTCAATGATTTCTGAAGACGTTACTGGTTTTAAAAATGACATGTCGTATAGAGGTAGTTTTACGGCAGATAGACGTTGCGGAAAAGTTGGAATTGGATTTGAGAAGTATGAAGAAAGTTTTCCTGCTGTTGGCCACATCTTTATAGATGGTTTGGTTTTAAAGATAGCACAAAATGAAACTATTTTCTATAGTGTTTTACTTTTGTTGTTTGAGTTTTTTTGTATTTATTTTGAGTTTGTGTTTTTAATAGCTTACGATACGTGGTTTTCATTTCTTCGTATAAGTACTTCATAGTAATAAAGTACTTTTGCAGAACGCAAAGCGTGTCCAATTTCTGCTTACAGGCTTGTATAGCTGGCGTAACGATCGTGGTGTTCTTTTTATCCGTCAGGGTTATTGAACAACATTATTTGTCTACCTATTACAAATATCGAAATAATATTGGAAGATATTCATGAATGCGTTCCATTTGTCGTCAACGTTGTATGTATATTAGATTGTATGTTTCTAGCCAGTCTTTATTTCTTATCAAATAAATATATTATCCGTTATCTGTTCCATCAAAGAGTATTTTCAATGTGCTTTTATGCCTTTGGATATTTCACATTTAAAATGAAAATAATGCACATATTGATTTCATAGCTCCTATCTCAGTTTATTTATCTAAAGGAATGATATATTTTGATTAGAGCAGTATAACTACAGTTTTTTACTTGTACTGAGGGCGAGTATTTTGTTACACAATGATTTGTTCTGGTCCTTCGTACAACTATTATGGTTGCAACAATTACAATTTCGAACACGGAGTATGTGAAAATTTAATACAATAATTGTTCAGTGAAGTATAATTTAGTATGATTTTGTAAATTTATCTTAATCGTTATTATATCCATTTTATCCACAGATAAATAGCTCATTGCAATTATAAATATTTCACGCGCAATTTACAGTCGATTTACGTGCTTTCTCTTCTACTTATTTAAAATTATATCCAACCTTGTAAGTTGTAGTGCACTCAGTTTTTATAAACCATTTTGTTTTAGTTTCTATCAGACATAAATGTAAACAAAATGAAATTGAAAATAGGCATTTTTGTGTAGTAGTTAAATATGGAGAATGAAGTATTTGTTTAGATTCATGTTCGTGTTTAAACGAAAGCGTAAATAACAAGAACTCCTGTATAGTTAAACATCAAGCAAGTCGTATTTGATTTGCACCTATAGTCAAAACGGAACCTTAAGAAATGTATGCTTTCTTGGTAAGGTAGGAAGCTGTTTTGAAATTAAAGAAACATTCGCGTAAACCAATTATCTTTTCATTTAAGCAGGCATGACCAATATGGACCGCTTTTGGGTGGTTGCAAACGTGTAAACACCTATACATAATATAATATTATGAAACTGTGATCTCAACCTGCAATCACTATTTAAATAACAGATGTCTCACCTCGCGCAGAAAATTTTTTGTTAAATGTATTAAATTTTAAATATTGATGTAACGTGGATGCATGGAATTGTGCAGGGTCAAATAAACATACGAAAAAGTGAAATACGTTTGTCTGTAATACGGATAACACTTACAACTAATTGTACTACTTCTAAGAAATACAAAAGATGCAGAACTTTTGGAGTATGAGAGATCTACAGATTACATAGAATTTACTTTGTTTCAATATAGACAATCATATATTTTCATAGGACAATACTTCGATATCTTAAATGAATACATAAAATTAATTTTACTCGAAATAAATCTTAGTCGTTATCTTAATAACGAAGTCATTATCTAAGATATACGTAGATCTGTTACCCGATAAAATAGCATTTCTGGAATTGTTTACAGTTCTTTATAAATATAGTGTACTCAAGAATTGTATTCTCATTAAATTTATAACCGTTATAGCGAGGATAACCATGGATATAATAAAAGGAAAGATGTCTATACATACCACATTAAACAATTTTTCAATTTCATCGGCATAAGGTAGTAATTCTAAGCAAAAATAATTAATTTCTATGCTATTTCTCTGTGAATCGCAGTGAAATAGCATTTAGTTATTTTTTTTATACTGATGAAAGTATTGAAATAGTTTTTAAGGAGGACGATCATGGGAGGATTCTACCTGTGAGAAAACATTTAATATTTATAGCAACAGAGTTGCCAGGAGTAGTGATAACCATAAATACCCTAAAATGTAGCGGAATATTTGTATTTTTGAAGATCGAATAAAAGTGACCGAGCAGCAATACATGACACATAAGTAGTAGCATTAAGTATATGATTTCAATTATATTAAAGAAGTATGGTGGAAAATTAAATATTTTTAAACATTAAGTATATATGCAGTGCCACCCGTCGATTTTTATTTTTTGATTTTTTTTTCTGTGAGGCTGTAGTCTACAGGGTCTATCAAAAACAGATGTGACAGATATTTTACACAGGACAAAGTAAATATGGATGGTGATTCCATGAGGAAATTTTGAAGAAAAATTATCGTAAAAATTGAAAATAAAAAATGTTCATCAAAATTAAATGTTATAATTGAACACCGTTAAAAATTTGAGAATAGCCAAGATGATTAAGAAATTCTTTTTGAACATGGTCAATGACATTTGCGGTAATGTCTAATTTTTTTATGTGTGGTGGGTGCTTAGTTGCATTCCGTAAGCAGTATCACTAGTATGGCTATCAATGCAACTCTCGCGGTGTAGTTTTTATTTGTGTAAATTGATTTCAAATGGCTTTGTGACAGCATTATACCGCCTTTAATCACTTCGCTCCTAACAGCAAATGGTAAGTTGATCGGATTTCAATTCTCAGAGAAAAATGTCACCGTCTTTCCGGAGAATTATAACTGGACACCGGAGTAGATCTGCTGCTTATCAGTGAGCAATACCGGGATAAGGAATGCACCGGGTGGTACAGGGACACACTCGGCACTGCAGCTATATGGATACCGGACACGAACAGCGTCATCGTCGACAACCACGGAGCCCGAAACGGATACGTGTGGATAAAGAGCGGCACCATCACCTACGTGAGCTGCTATCTCACACCCAACGAGCCGATAGCGGACTTTCAGGGCAAGCTCGACAACCTGGAAGACGACCTACGAGAAATGGCAGGGTCCACTATTGTAGGAGGAGACGTGAACGCCAAAGTCGTGGAATGGGGTATGGAATACACCGATTCTCGAGGGAGGCGTATACTGGACATGGCGGCCAGACTCGGACTCAGCGCGGTAAATGTTGGAGACACCACCACGTTCAGGAGACCAGGCTACGGAGAGACGATACCGGACATCACATTGGCCTCGGAGGACATTGTGCGGGACATCGTGGACTGGCGAGTCATGGAGGATTACACAGGAAGTGACCACCAGTACATAAGCTGCAATGTGACGAGGCAGCAGCCGATCAGGAGAAATCCTGCTCCGCCCGGTCCTCGATGGAACGTAGCGAAGCTGAATGAAGACGCCCTGGCTCATGCAATCGCTCGGGGAAAGGATGCCGTCATGGAATGTACCGGTTCGGCGGAGACAATTGCGGACGCGACCATGGGCCTCGTACGTCGCGCCTGCGACGCCTCTATGCCGCGGAGAAGGAAACACAATAGAAGATCTGCGTATTGGTGGAACGACGAGATCGCAACCCTCCGAAAACGATGTTTACAGCTTAGGCGGAGAATAACCAAAGTGAGACGAAGAGATCCGAACGCGGCAGAACTAGAGTCCGAGGACTTTAGGAACGCCAAGAGAGATCTCAAGAACGCCATCTACAGGAGCAAGAAACGTAAGTGGGAGGAGCTGTTGCAGGACGTTGACAACAACCCATGGGGCCTTGGGTACAAGATCGTCATGCAGAAGCTTACGACGAAGACTGCGAATCCAGTCCTCGAACGAGATCGTATGCGGAACATCGTTGATACGTTGTTCCTTACCCATCCGGAGAGAACTGCGGAAATGGAGGACGAGCGATTGAACGACATCCCGCTTTTTAGCGGAGATGAACTGTCAAGAGCGGCGAACTCCCTACAAAACCGGAAGGCGCCTGGACCCGACGGAATTCCGACGGAAGCTCTCAAGATTGTGGCGCGCGTCTGCCCAGATCTGCTTCTGAACATGTACAACCGTTGTCTAACAGAAGGAGCGTTCTGCTAGAGATGGAAGGTACAGCGACTAGTGCTGATAAGCAAAGGCAAGGGCGACCCGACCACGGCATCGGCATACAGACCGCTATGTATGCTGGACACGGCTAGAAAGCTACTAGAAAGACTGCTCAAAACGCGACTGGAGAGCAGCATAGACGACGCGGGAGGCCTGTCCGAGAGACAGCATGGCTTCAGGAAGGGACACTCCACCGTCGGCGCCGTAGCGCAGGTAGTGGAAACCTTCGAAGCCGCTCAACGGGGAAATCATTACTCGAGACCCCTGGTGATGCTCGTCACATTGGACGCAAGAAACGCCTTCAACTCGGCGAGATGGGACGTCATGTTGGACGCCCTGCAGAACACGTTCGACACGCCATCCTATTTACTTAGGATGATACGCAGCTACCTTAGCGACAGGAAGCTGGTCTACGACACAGCAGGCGGCCCGTGCACGAAGAAGATAACAGCGGGAGCGGCGCAGGGTTCCATACTCGGCCCCGACTTATGGAATGTGTCCTACGACGGGATTCTCCGAATGGAGCTGCCGCAAGATGCGTATCTGATAGGATACGCAGATGACGTAGCGGCAGTCATCCTAGCGCGTGACGAGGCGGATGCCCAGAGAAGGCTCAACCAGGTTATGAGAAGAGTCACCACATAGATGGACGAACACGGCCTGACTTTGGCAACGGAGAAGACCGAGGTCGTTCTACTGACCAGGAGAAGAATCCCTAGGGAGGTCGAGATGACGGTGGATACGGAAGTCATAACCACTACAACTTCCGTGAAGTACCTCGGACTGCGGCTCGACAGCAAGATGACCTTCTGGCAACAGAATCAGTCGTCGAGCGATAAGGCCGCTAAGATAACGACGACGCTGAGCCGACTAATGGCCAACGTAGGAGGACCGACGGCGAGTAAACGCCGGCTGCTAATGACCGTCACCCATTCCATACTGTTGTATGGAAGCAAGATCTGGACTGACGCCTTACAGCAGGACAAGTACAGAAAGCGGATGGCTTCAGTACAGCGACGGGGAGCACTCAGGATCGCCAGCGCATACCGTACGGTTTCCGAACCGGCGGTGCTCGTGATCGCAGGAGTAACCCCGATAGACTTACTGGCTCGAGAAAAGAAGAGAGTCTACGAGACACGACGAGACGTCGGTGCACGACAAGCAAGAGCGGACGCTAAAGCGCTCACACGACAATGTTGGCAAGAGCGCTGGCAGAACGACACGAGAGGACGGTGGACGGCCAGACTCATCCGCAACATCACGGAGTGGATGGACCGAGACCACGGCGAAGTAAATTACTACCTCACCCAGTTTTTCAGCGGACACGGGTATTTCAACGCATACCTGGCTCGAATGGGTAAAGCAGAAAACGCGACATGTCTGTATGACGACTCTGCGGAAGATGATGCTCACCATACCTTCTTCGAATTCGAGAGGTGGAGTGACTACAGAGTCGCGCTACAACACGAAGTAGGACCTCTAACGCAGGATAACGTCGTGCAAACGATGCTGTCCGGACACGACCACTGGCAGTAGTTCGCCACGTTCGTCGAGAAGGTGCTGAAGGAGAAGAAGAGAGAGACCCAAGCAATGGAGGCAGCCGACCGAGGCTAACTACGAGGTGCCATCCTGAAGTAATGCGACCAGCGGTTCCGGGATGGATTCTACACCTGACAAAGTGAGGCTTTTTAGTGGGTGCGAGCACCACACACCGGGGACGGGTCCCGTCCCTGATGGTGCGTTTAAATATATTTAAAATAAGGCATTTTTTTCGATAATTTTATTATTCTTTTGCTTGGTCTCCAACGTCAGTTTTAGTACATAAAAACAGAAACAAACATTCCCAACTATTTTTACCACTTGTGAAGTTATAATCAAAAAATTAAAAACTGTTAACGTCTGAGTGTCGTTTCGAACCGCTTAAAGTATAATTGGGACGATATGTAAAATAGTTGTGGAATATTTCGATTGCTTTACTATCTTACTAAATTTTTTATCTACATACATTGGTTTGCAACACTTGTAAGTTTCCATATTGGAGGTATATGAATTTTAAGATCGTCGGTATACAATAAAAAACTGACTCAATGAATTTGTTAATATTAATAGGAACCAACCGCGGCCCTATGTGTGCCCCTGTTGCTTCGTTTGTATAGTTGAAACTCTGAAAGGCATCCATTTAGTTTTACAGTAGTAAATTAAACATCATTTCGTGTTAATTTTGATATGATACTTGGCAAAGTTTATTGCACGTGCATATGTGATGTACATATGTTTGATATTACGCTATAGAGAATCCGTGTATCTGAGAGCCGCTCGAATTATTCGGCTATTGATTGCCTATGAAAGCAAAATGTTTTTCATTTATGCACAAGTTCGTAATATCAGGATAAACCCACAATAATCCGTCGGTGTTGCAATTTAGCGTGGCGCTCCGTTAAAGCGCGTGATTCCTAGTAGAAGTGCTGGTGATTCGATGCTGTTTTAGGAGGTTCACTTGTATAATATTCGCTCGGAAGACAGCACCAATAATCAGCATGCCAAAACAATGTATATGTTAAGGTAATGAAGATAACTCTATGAAGCTTAGACCCCCACTGCCATTAATTTGTTTCGTATCAAACGTTGTGTTTGATATCACAGCCGTTTGATTACGCGCCTTTGATATAGACCTGTGCGCATTGCTTCCAGTGCCATTGATTGTTTCTACATAAATTATAAATACAGTCCTAAAGAGCGGTAAACTATGTAGTACTACCTACAATATCATCGACAGGAAGTAAGAGACATAACTACGAACATTATAAAATAAATACTGATGGTATCGTTAAAATAAGATCAAAATCATCTTCTACCTACATTGTTCCAGCCCTTTATTTTCGTTTAAACGTCAACAGTTTTTATTTATCTTTAAGTATTTTGTTTTACAATTGCATTATTGGTCATTATTTGGGAATATTACTTTATCCTGGTTTTTAACGCTTCCCTAATAAATGCATTCAATCTTCGAAGGGCGATTTAGGACAAAAGACGTTCCACTTGTGTGGTGCAGTGGCAATTGCACATTTCTAAAGTTCACGCTTGTGTGACTTTGATCTCCTCTAGCGTTAGAAACATTTGTCATGGATGCTGAAATTTTAACCCTTACCAGTAACAGTTTTAAGTACGCAAATATGACATACTTTGCTGTGTACATTGTGTGTGTAAAGGTGTCTACATTTTCCAGCCAGTTTAGACTTAGAATTATGTGAAATCGAGGATGACTATTGATACAATGCATGACTATTGATACAAATATGGATGGATGGATTCTCGAACGCAGGGCTATATTGTGTGCATTTCTGGCTAAAAGACCGCTGGGGAATCACCTTAAAGCTTTCGATAGATTGCTGTTCACATCGTTTATCTTTGTATCTAATATACGCTGATCTATGTATTCGAAAGATATGTAAATTGCAGTAATGATCGTTTCAATGCTCTGCGATGCCAGAATCAATGCTGTGGTGTACATTATATGAATATTTTACTACTAATCTATATAACATTTATAATTTTCGCATATATACCGTATAATTTAGTGGCACCATTCAATTTTCGCTAACCATTTTAACATTAATGCCAAATGATTATGTTTACCGTTTGTTTGCTCTTATATATGTGTAGCGCTCTTGAAATATAAGAATTGACTTACGCAAACAGATGTATCAAATTTGCACCCTTCTGTCCTTATATTTAGCTAATGAATGGTAATATTAAACTAGCAACTTGTCATTTACGTAAGATTTCTACAATTACAATTACAGCGTTTCTTATGCGAGTACTGGCTGACATTTGATATTGGCGTTGTTTCGTGTTTCACTTAGCCATTTGGCCAGTATATTTTCGTATTTCCGATATTCTTTTATGGTCAGTATATTGCAGGTTTACCTAAAAAGTGATAATTTAAATATATTATTTATCGGTAATGTACGCACAAAGAAATCTGCTTATCTAAGTTACTTTCATTTTCAATTTTTAACGGATGGAGTAAAGTTTGAGTGAATTTGAGTAAAAACTTGATTCTTGCACTGTTCTTACATCTAATTCTAAATATCATTATCATCGTTTGTCAAGTTTTTAGTGTAATCTGAATTAATTTCAACTTAACTCACTGGTGAAATCAAAAAACACTGCTTTTAACACTTATATAATTTTGTACCAGAATCCTAGAACAGAACTCGCACTCTGCTGTTTAGTGTGAGCTTCCTCTGTTTCTATCTGATTGCACTTCAGAAAATTTCCCTATCTAAACCCGTAGTACATTTGCCAAATCACACTTCAAGTGGAACAATAAGAATGTAACATGCAATCGAAGCGCAACCTTAAATTTCCTGTCAATAAAATAGCTATGTGTAATTCGACTTTAACAAAGAAAATGTCTCAAACGCATTATGGTTATTTCTCTCGAATTAAATGCGACTTACAGTGGGACCAAGACTGTTCTTGCGGTGAATATTAAAGCGATAAGGAAACCATAGACGTCGAACATAAAGGAACGAAAGAACTTTCAGGCGGTAATTATCGTGAAATATATAGTGCCGGTTCTCATTTATTATTGCGAAATTATTCAAATATACTTTTTGGGGAAAAACAATTTTAGGTTTTCTACGGATCGGACGATGTTTTCCTATATAAAGCGTATACGTTGGAAATTCTAATTAAACAAGAAAAGTTAATTAAATTTTAGCATAGCTATTGAATATATTCATATACACACTTTGATAGTAATTCCGAAACCAGAAAATTCATGAATTACAATTTCTTAAATTAGTGCAAGTTTTTCTTAGTTCTCTACACACAAATTAAATTTTCCAATTAATGTAGAGTCTAAGGTTTTGTTTCAATAATTTGGAAGTATCTTCTGATTTACCGTACACTACAAGAACGATTAGAGCTATCAATTAAAAAGCTGGACAAAAAGAAACTTTTATTCCTTAAAATTTCATAATTTTTTCTTTCACTTTTTCTGATTAATATTTTAAAGAATCTGATTTGTACTTTTATTGAAAAATCCTTACCGGAAAAAGTCAGAGTATGTAGAATTCATAAGTGAAGTAGACAGTAAAAGTACATACTACACTTTTACTGTAATATACTTATACTTCTAATATTATACCTACAGAAAAAAATGTTCTAGGAAACAATATATACTATTTGAAGGCATGTTTTGGTTTTAGATTAATTGGGACATTCAAACGTTATAAATATAAGCACATGATGTGCTTTTTTATCTCTGCTTATTGAATCAATGACATTTTATGAGACATTAACAAAGGTTATACGAGGGAGCGTTTTTATATTCGCGGAATGGGAGATAAGGGGTGGAAATAAAAAACTAAATTATTTTTCTTTTTCAATATATTCACCTGCAAGACGGATACATTTTTCACATCTTTCAATTAATTTATTTATACCTTCATAAAAAATGATTTCTCTTTATCTGCAAAATACGCCGAAACTGCCTCCTTGACTTCATCATCAGCAGTAAATTTTTTACCCCGCAGCTCTTTTTTCATTTTCGGAAACAGGTAATAATCACTCGGAGCCAGATCTGGGCTGTAGGGTGGGTGCTTCACAATTTCGAAGCCCACCTTATGCAGGGCAGCTAACGCAACGCGGCTCTTGCGGACGGGCGCGTTGTCGTGCAAAAGCAGCACACCTTTCGTCAATTTTCCCCGTCTTTTCTCTTTAATGGCTTCTTTTAGTCGCTCTAATATTGAAGCGTAATATTCTCCGGTTATAGAAACACCTTTATCTTTATAATCAATCAACAATATTCCTTCCGAGTCCCAAAATACCGTTGCCATGAGTTTCCTAGCTGATTGTGACACTTTAAATTTCTTGGGAGGTGCTGTGCCCTTTTTATGCCACTGCATGGGGTCTTGTTTGGACTCAGGTTCATAATGATGAACCCAAGTTTCGTCTCCAGTAACAATTCGACTCAATACACCATCCTTGTCTTCATTACAGAGGTCCAAAAATGCACGCGAACACTCTACGCGCTGTTGTTTTTGCGGCGGCTCCGGCGTGAGTATTCTCGGCACCCATCTTGCGCTGACCTTAGATATGTCGAGATGATCGTGTAGGATTTTAAAAATTGTTGTATCGGATACTCCAACCATTTCTGCGAGGTGTTTCTTCTTTAGTCGAGCATCTGCGAGTACAATTTTTCAACTTTTTGGATAAGTGCTGGCGTGGTCACCTCAATGCTCCTGCCCGGCCTCGGGTCGTCTTCAAGGGATTCCCTTCCTTGTTTAAATAAACTATGCCACTTGTACACAATGGTTTTGCCTGGACAAGAGTCGCCGTAAACCAATGACAACTCATTCATTATGGTCGCGACTGATTTTCCTTGCCTGGTAAGGAACTTTATAACGGCACGATATTCGATTTTTTCCATATTTCACTTTTCACTCCTGATTATGTTACTTGGTTGACGATAGCTCAAAGACTAACTGTCTAATAACAATGAAACTTCGTATTTATACTAATTATGAGTCGCTGCACAAGCCACGCCACCAATGCGCCTTCACCCCCCCTACAACCCGCTCATTCCGCGAATATAAAAACGCTTCCTCGTAAGAACAGACGAGTTAAAACGAATTAATTGCAAGAAATTATGAAATGGTGCAGGCAGTGTTTTAAGAAGTGCTCCTTTTATAAAAATTGTATTGGTTACTAATTTTTATATTTATACATAGGTATAGTGCACTTGTGTGAACTATCGTCTTATTGGTCCATGTATACCTAATAATATGCTTCTTCTGTATCTTGGTTCTAGACCGGGTGGTGTTTAGGACAATAAATCAAAAACAAAAAACAGCACCTTACTTACTTCAATTTCAACGTTGCCAGATTTATAATTTATAATATATATAAAGATGCCAATATAATTTTACTTGTGGAGCATATTTAACTAAACAAAGTTATTATGCACACATATATATTGTAATGTCAAAATTAAAATCAAACTAGGAAAAGAAACACGATTCTAATTTGTATTAGAAAGAAACTCACTCTCTGTTCCCTTAAACTAATGTGTGTTAAATGTAAAATAATATCAACAATTCCACCATTCTCCTTTCATTCTGTCTACGTTATTTGCTCTTCACAATTTCATCCGTCAATGTATCGATTACCGAATAAGCTGTTATAATGTAGATCTTACTATCATCGTTATAAAATTGTTCTTTTTCGAACTCATTTTGAGATCAAAATTTACAAGAACTAGAATTTACTGCATCCATAATTAAACAACTTTAAAAAAAGACGAGACTGACGAGAACAATATATAAAAATAGTAAGTGGGCGCACTAGAAATAAAATAATGCTACCATTACAATACCCGCACTTTACTACAAAAAGTAATGCCTTAATTATGACGCAAATGTGACTTAAAATGTTAAAATAGAAACTGTTTTAGAAAATCTGTATGCATATGTCAACAGAAAAAACTGCATTTATGAATGTGAAATGCCTGTTTGCTTTTTGGGAAATTATTTCTCGGATACTGTTAAAATTGACGAAACTGCTTATTGTGTGGCCTCCATTTTATTCGAAAAAAAAATTAGCTTCATTAGGAGAATCTAGAAGTATTGTAAAGCGTCGATGTTTGAATTTAGGTAAACGTCTTCATAAGGATACTCAATTGTTAAAGAAGTATTTTGAATTTAAGTATATACAGACCGACGCACTGTATTCCCATTTGTATTAGATTAATTCAATCTGTCTTTTTGTTTTTGATTCGCATTTTTCATTTCTTCATTTTTTCATTTCTTCGATCTCCTATTTTTCATAACATTTTCTCTATATAGCCTGGCCATGAGTTGTAGTGTTATATGTATGTGTAACTATTTGACAATTGTATTCCGAACTCCCAGTGCTTAATGTACTACTAAATTTCAACTAATATCACCTATCATAACAATTAATAAATATATTATGTGGGAACTAAGAAAATACATCCATAATTTTTTCATTCCCTTTTATTAAAATTTAAATCTGCTATAACTTTTTCATGCCATTTAGCTGAAACGTCTATGTACACTGGGAGAAAAAAGTTACAAGCACATACTGTATAATCTGAATGTGTGATTCTAACGCGATGAAATTAGGTATGGAAGTAGTATAACTTACTCTCAGCTCTCAGCAGAGCGTAAAATGGCTACATGATGAGACAGGGAACCAATAAGTTATTGCATGCTAGCGGAAGGGATGGCCAACCAGGCTGCTTCAATTCGTCTCCATAGGTCCTCAATATTAGCCGGAAGAGTTCGATAACGTCTAAGTGTGTGACCAATCGCATCCCAGACATGTTCGATCGGATTCAGATCTGGAAACGAGCCGGCCATGAGAGCATTCGTATATGGTGCTCTTCCACAAAGGTCTCCACAATACGCGCAACGTGTGGCCGAGCATTATCGTGCATGTATAGCAGGTGAGGACGTCGCCGAACGTAAGGAAACACAAGGTAGCACCTCATTTACGTATCGGCGTCCCGTCATCTTCAGTTGTACACGCAGCAGAGGTGTACGTCCACTATGTGTAATCGCACCCCATACCTCATGGCGTGGTTGGATTCACTGCTCGAGTTGGCGTTCACCACGGTTCCGATGAACCAAAATTCGCGCGTCACCGGCGCTCAATTCGAATCTCGATTTGTCGAAAAATTAAATGTGCCTCCACTCGGCAACCCACCGATGCCTTGCCTCGACCCTCTGGCGCTGTGTATCGCCAAAACCGGTATTGGATTTGAGTAAAATTGAAAATAACAATATAATGCTTTAGCTCCACTGGTTTCCGAGATCTCGATACTGATAATCGAAAGAAACTAAATATACATATATCATATAATACATACAATACTAAAAAGTGATCAACAAGATGATCACTTTTTAGTATTGTCGTCACAAAATCGATATAATTCCGTGTTGTTTTCTTTTTTTCCTACTTTTAACTAATTTGTAGTAGTTAAAAAACTTAGTTCACAGATTACGTGTGCAAATGTCAAATAAACTACGTAACCGACTTACCTACCGAAAATTCTAAATATTTATTTGTATGGCTAGTTCGTTGCCATATAATAGTAATGGATAAATTAATTGTGCGTCTTACGCCTGTAGAGTAGAAAATGAGAGTGTACTGGAAGAACATTGGCTAGCGAAAGTGTATTAAAAATCTGGCACCTTGACCTGAGATATCGTGCAGTAAATACTAATACAGTAGTACTTCCGTTAAACTAATAATACTCGAGACGCAACTAGGCAAAGCTTTTCCGTGTATTTTCCTCTTCGTTGTTCTTGGACACAGCTTTTGTTGTCACTAGATGTATGTGTGTGCAATTTTTTCGTTTTTCCTTTTTCTCTTCCAATTTCTTGTCACATACTTACCGGGTGCTGCTCATGTAGGAGATCGTTAGTCGCAGTTTAAATGACGGCGTAACAATATTACGTTTTCTTAGTCTTCTAGGAATTCAACACTCGCCCTAGTTCCTGTGTTATTTCGTTTAATATAACTTCATTTAATAGAGAGCCCTTCACTTTTTGTCATGTAGCTAATTACATATAACTGGCTGCAAAAATTTTATATTATTTTTGTCAATACTTGAAGTCCATTTCTGTTATCATATAAAGTAGTATTATAGCAGTAACCTTCAAACGAGAGATATATTAGGTATAGATACTAGAAAAATTATAGTTTGGAGTAGGTAGGAAGGGTCCTGCCCATGCGTATAGGATGTTAAAAATAAAACTTCACACACTTTGTTAAGTGACAGTACATATGAAAACAAGAAAAAGCCCTAGTACACTTACGTACGATGCTCAATTTTTTGTTGAGATTTAGGCTCAGATTCATCAATTCAAGGTATAAAAAACGTCTGTGGCGTCATGTATCACATACCTACCTATATTATTAATTGCCGGGTCTCAACGACAATATAATTTACATTATCTTCAGAATCTATAATAGTAAACAAATAAATACTATGCTATTGTCACTACGGCGTCAATTTCTATCTTATAGTATGCTGTAATAAGCAGGGCAAATTAATAAATTAATTAACTTAGGATAATAGAAAAAGTAAATCAAACATTTCTTAATTGATGCTGTAAAATGGTGTTACTTCAATAGTTTTTTTCGCATATTTGTTGCTTTGTAGAGAAAACTATTCATTTGAGAACTTTGGGTCTTATGTAACAATTTAAACCTTGGTTCGTTTTACTGAAAAAAATATTTTTCTCACATCGCCTCTTCACCCTTTTGGTGTTGTTTCTTCTTGGTGTCAAAGTTACCCCCAACCCAGGGTAACTTTGACACTAAGAAGACACAGACGCATAATTAAGCATAAAGTCAAATTTAAATTACTCCAGACTAGCTTCGACAGCAAAAAGAAAAATTATTATAAATGATTCATCAGAAGTAATAATACGTAGAAGGGAAGCTCCCGAACTCGGAAATTCAAAAAATTATGACATTTTGGGAAACTGTACATCATATATAGGTATGCACTACGCAATTTTTTTTTCTGCGGAGAAACACCCTGACTGGGTAAAACTAATTTTTGAAAATTGGAAATTTTCCATTCTGACTCTGCGCGTAACTCATTAACGGTAACAGGTAGACACAAAGTTTTAACACAAAAAATGTTTGTTTGATTGAGTTTTATTAAGCAGGTAAGAAATAAAGTTAAATATATTTACATTTTTATATACAGGATGAGGCATTAGTGCGTCAAAGCTCAATATATCCGTTAATATTGAAGATATCAAGAAACTTTATGTACAAAAATCATAGACAGTCTTAAGCTACATATTTTTAAAGTTATTTTCATATACACAGGGTGTTTCATATCGCTAGCATGAACCAAACTTACATTTTCTTAAATGGGACATACTATATATTATTGCAAATTTAGATTACGCATATCTTCCTCATTCATTTGATATGAGGTTCCATTGAGTTATACCGAGTATTTCAGAAGTTATGGTCAATTTTGTCTGAAAATCATTGCGTGTTTACCGTCCTGTGTTTTCCATACGAAACAGTTTAAAATTATTTTCTCGCTGGAATAACTTTTTTGTATTGTTACAGTATAATATTGCAAAAACTGTGTACATGGCGATGCAATACACAAGTGTATTATTTTCTCATTTTATTTAAATGGATCACCCTGTATTTTATATTATGAAAGGAAAGAACACTGTATGTACCTTCATTTTTATTAACCACTTCCTATATCTAAAATCAGTAATTTCTGAGATATTTAATATTTTCGTAATGAAAGGTGAGCTTTTTCAAAATAATTGTAATATGTCAAATTAGACACGAGAAAATATAGTTATACGCTATTAAATCATAAATTGAGATAAACTTGTTACGCAACTACAAAATGTTAAACTTATGCCGGTAATTAATTTCTAATGATTTAAGTCAAAAGTTCGCAATATAACACATTTTACAATAAATATTCAAAACTCGTGTATTGTATGTTTAAATATTAAAAAATCTATATCGGTAGATGCTTTAACGTGTAATAAAAAAATAAAAACATAATGGTGCTGGTGTAGGTATTATTATTAATTCTAATGTAAAATAATTTATAATGTAGTTTAATTTCAACACTGCAACAACAGCAACAACATATGTTGCAGAACCAAACAAACCCCGATACCTATTATTAATCACAAATATATTTACCTGTCGAAAAAAATATGTATAAAAATGTAAAATATTTAACTTTATTTTTACCTGCTTAATAAAACTCATTTAAACAAACTTTTTTTGTGTTAAAACTTTTTGTCTACCTGTTACCGTTAACGAGTTATGCGCAGAGTCAGAATGGAATATTTCCAATTTTCAAAAATTAGTTTTACCCAGTCGGAGTGTTTCTCCACAGAAAAAAAAGGTTGCGTAGTGCATATCTATGTATGATGTACAATTTCCTAAAATTTCATAATTTTTTGAATTTCCGGGTTCGGGAGCTTCTCTTGTTAGCTAACATTCTTAGAGGCCTAAATTAGCCGAATGGGACATTAACTACAATGCTTATTTATTTCGAAAATATCACATCGAGCGGTTGGAGTAGATGTATTGAATTATGAATTAGGCAAATAAACTTAATGTTGTTAGCTTCACACAGCCGAAGAGTATTAATGCTAACATGACTCGACAAATTGTCGGCAATTATAATCTTTTTCCCAGCTATTTGTTTCACTATAGGTAAAAGATGACTTTCAAACCAGTCATCAAACACAATAGTATCTATCCAACCAGTTTGGGATACATTCATTCTAGAACCTTCAGGTCCATTATACAACCAATCAGACCATTTGATTTTTCCGTTAAATATTATATAATGTGGTAGATCCTCACCTGCAGCACTA
This sequence comes from Holotrichia oblita, assembly GCA_023690525.1. Classification (NCBI taxonomy): domain Eukaryota; kingdom Metazoa; phylum Arthropoda; class Insecta; order Coleoptera; family Scarabaeidae; genus Holotrichia; species Holotrichia oblita. Next base: position 102,690,495 of record CM043016.1, on the reverse strand, counting down.
CCGCAGAAAACCACCGTAAAGCAAGATTTGGTAGAATAATGATTTTGTTTTCTTTGGTACATGATGAAATCCTGACTCATCGAAGTTGTATATATTTTCGGGTGGTACACGTTCTAGTTCATTTTCTAAGTGAGTAAAATAATTCAGTTACTGCAATTTCGTCAACTTGTGCTCTGCGTCTGGATATGTTAGCTGCAAATATTTCTTTTAGGACTCTATGCCTTTCGACAAATAGCTTTTTCCATTCCCATCCAGGTCAGTTGTCATTAAACTGGCTTACTTTTCTTTTATTATTGTCTAAATACTTCGTAATAATACAGCGAACATCATAAGTAGACAAAGCCAATCATTGATCGCCTACAGCTAATATATGATCAACGATAAGTTCTTCTTCTTCTAAACTTAGAGCAGTCGGACGGCCAACATTTTTTCTGTTTTCCTGTCAATTTATTTTTAATTGTAGAACGGGGTATTTTGTAAACTCGTGCTGCTTCACGTATTCCTAGAGCGCCTGAGTTAATCTTTGCAAGTGCTTCTTGTAGTATTGCTTCAGTGTAATTGCTTTTTGTACCATATAAACGTGCCCCAGGGGTATGAGAAAGTTTTTTACGTGGCATATTTCTGTAAATAAAGTAACAGCTATTATGCAATTCGTTTTGCAAGAGAAATACAGTCAAAATACCATAAAAGTTAATAAAATTAACTTGTTGTTGAAATTCTACCCATATTTATCATACTAGATGGTAATGTACAGAAAGAGGCTTATTTTCAAGTTAATATATTTGTAATTAAGTAAATATTTAGTAATGTAGAAAGATTAACATCTAAAAAAATAATAACATACTTACTTACCTAATATTTAATCAAAAAACCACTTTTACACCAAATTGAAGCTGCTGCATAAACCACGTGATACCCAAATCGACTGTAGTTGCTGCCTGATTTTTTATTTGAGCCCAAACCAACTCGATTGGGTTGAGTTTCCAATAATAAGGTGGTAACCTAAACATAGTTGATCACAAATTAAGTTGAACTTTAGGTCGAAGCACCTTTTCATGGTAGTTAATATCTTTTGATTTCAGCTAACTGCAGATATCGAGATTTCTAAATGTTTTCGTGCGAACTTTTACAATTTTTCCATTTTCTATAAGCGCTGCTTATGTATATTTGATTAAACCACCTTTCAAACATGTCGGCATTTATTTGTGCATGAAATTTGGTTCTTTTTTTCGATAAACAATATGCCATTCTCCACAAAACCAGCGTCAAATCTGTTATCCAAAATAATGAGACATTTTCCTTATTTATTATCTATTTACGTAAGACAGTTTTTCATTAAGGCGTCGACTTTTTACATATATTTTCATCTACCCAAACTTTTGTTTGGTATGTCCTTCGTTTAGCCATGTTTTGTCTAAATAATAAATTGGCGGATTTTGACGACGGCAATTTTTAATTATCATCTTCTCCACTCACAAAAATACACGAATCTATACAACAACTTTTGTAACAATATGGCGGCCGGCAACATATCAAATTTCGATAGTGTAATTTTTGTCGACAGCTAACCAATAGCAAACCTACTTTTCAGTTTTTAGCTCTTAAAAAATAAAGATGTCACATTTTCAAATTAATTGTCATAAATGTCATGAAAATTAGGAACACCAGAGATCACAGGAACGGCCTTTCTTGTTCGTTCTGATTTGGAGGTTTAGTCTGTGGTTTAGTGTTCTCGTCAATTGTTCAAAAATCTAAATTATATTATTTTTGCGCGATTGGTTGTTTTTATCAGATTACCGTGTCTTTTTCCACGACGATAAGTTACTATTACTGGTTGCTATGTGTAACAAAACGGTAAGTAATTTACTTACCGTTCACTGAACGGTAAGTGAATTAAAGAGAACCACAAAAAGAACTAGAACTGACAGCATCAAAAACACAATTTGACTTGTTTGGAGCAAAACCATAGAATCCATGGAACAGCCTTCCAACGGTTTCAGTTCCAATCTTCCTGATTTTCACAAATTTATTTATATAAATTATTATTCTTATTCTAGAGATTTCAATCGCGCAAAAGACGTTATAAGCATGTCCAACGTTAAGGGTTACCGTTCTCAGACAATAATTGGAGTCGTCTCTTCGCTCCTTCAAACAATTGTTTTCGAACGGTAAACATCCCTTACCGTTCTCCATACTTAATATACTATTATGCGCTATGGAGATTAGCGATTATATTAGTAACAGTTGTGTGGAATATAAATTTGCTTACCAGATCTTATGCAAGCACGGTGTAAAATTAGATAGATGTCGTAACGAACGAAGCCGTTTAGGATTATCCAGGAAAATTGACAATAGACATAGTTAACCATTGCCGAACCACGGAAGCTCATTATAATATAAAATAAACGTAAGGAAGCACATAGATAATAATTATCGGTTAGTGAGCTCATCGTAGAAGCACCCGTAGGTGTATGTAATTGTAATGTAAGTGTACGTTCAATAGATGCGAAATATCATTCAGTTGATTCCTTTTGCGAGTTAGGTTAATGTCATACTAGTCCTTTACGGAGCTATTTAACATAGAATTTAAATCACCGTTTGAGTAATATCTTAATTTGCAACAGAGAATTGTTACCACGAGTTTTAGTTGTCAAGCTAGTTAAATTGGTTTTGTTTTAATTAGTTTACGAAAAATGATGTGTTCTGTTATACTGTGGAAAAGTATTATAATTAATGTATGTATCTATGTTATGACATATAACTGCTTAAGTACATATTTTTTAATCCCAGATGTATTTCCACTTTTTCCATGTTCTGGAATTGAAAGAAAAGTATTTATAAATTCGGGACTTAAACAGGACGAACCCAACACAGTAACAATTACTTAACAGTAGGAAATTAATATAACATGAAAACATAGTACAATAAAAAAAATTACAGATTTAATAATAATAATAATAATTACAATGGACTTTATTAGACAACGGAAGCCAATTACACGCTAAATTTAACAGTAGAATTACACATGTATTATGATGATACTCAACATCCAGTTTAAACGACAGAAATTTCAGAAATTTACGCTGAATATGTTCAACAGCTAGCTGATAACAAACATAATATGGTGACCAACTCAGTGACGCGTATTCGAAAGAACTTATGCAAAACATAAAGATTTAAATGTAGCTAAATTAGTAACAAATTTAGAACATCGTATTATAAATCCCAAAATCCTTCGAAGCCCTCTAACAAAGCGTGTTTATTTGAAATGAAAATGACAGACATAAATCAAATAGTATATGATCTCTGAACTTTGTATTTCTATCCATTCTTAGACCGCCGATGAATCAAACATATTACGTTTTTTTACTGAAGGATATAGAACATTTGGCTATTTTAAGTTGACTCCTTTGTAGAAACTCTCTCTTTCTGTCAACCGCATATGTAAATATGGAAATATCTACAATATTAAGCAACTCATTAATATAAACTATAAAGAGTAAGGATTCTAAATCTGTACTTTGGGTAACCTCTGAAATTGATATATAAATCCATGAGGATTGAAGACGTTGTAATAGACATAATTTACTTTCTTATCTAAGTAGGAAGTAAGTAAGTTGTGAAATGACTCATTGCCAAATTGTCCCAAGTCTGTAAAGTAGAACACTATGATGAATTGTATGAAAGGCACTAGATAGATCGATATGAATTACCTGTGTTTGGGCGTCAATTTTGTCAGCTATAAATTATGTAATTGAAGTTAGATTCGTGACTAATAGGCCCTGGAATATGGACCTGATTAAAGCGTATAGCTCGAAAATCTGTTGCTATTAATTCGTAATACAATTAAAGTGCTCTTTGTTGTCTTTTATGTGTAAATTGGAATGTATTATGCGGAACTATAGTTTTAGTGAACTCCGTATGTATTTTTAAGCACCACAGGTACTAGTTCCTTGGTTTTATAACTTCTTAGCGAAGAACGATAAGGTGGTCGCTTGATATAGGTACTCAAGAATATGTGCATTATTTACAAAGTACGGTGACTCTCCATTTGCGTTGCTCTACTAAAGTAAACATAAAATTCTAATAAAATATTTTAAGGTAGCACGACGCATTCATAAACTAAAAAGATATTTTAGCGCAATATGTCACCATAACATTTTACCAGTCTTCTGATGCCATCTTAATAAGCTTGTCGGGCTGAATACGAATGTATTGTAGCATTATTGATTGATACATGAATATATGAGCTGTAATATTTTATAGTTACGATCATTCTCATTAGTTCTTTTGAACTAGCATTAATTTTAAGGTATGTGTGCATATTATAAGTTTGCAAAATGTTAATAAGTTATATCAACTACTGATTTACACGTTACACAACATCGTTTCATGTGGATATTATACACTGGCGGTGATTATGCATTTCTGTCCTATTGCAAAATTTCACAAGATGAAACGGACCATATAATAAAAATATGTACTAGGTATATTTGCAAGATGTGATTCTATTGACACTCGAAGCCCAAATGAAATCTCAACGGAAGTGACTTTGCTTAAGATTTTCATGAGTTATTTCATAGCAAGGAGAGCGTGAGTGCTACACATACGAAAAATATAAGCGATGTACTCCTTGCAATAGAAATTCTTTTTATTGGTGTATTCATTGTCGCCTAATAATGTAATCTAACCAGAGTAGATCCTTTTAAAAAAATCACACGAGTATTTGTTTCAAGGTTTTATATTTTAGTAGATATATCTTTTAATACGTTTTTTTTATCTGTGGTGGGTGCTTAATTGCAGTGAGTCCGTAAGCTGTATCGCTTGTCTGACTATCACTGCAACTCTAGCGGTGTAGTTTTTGTGTGTGTCTAATTGTGTTGTAAAGGCTTTGTGACAATATCATACCATCTTTTATAATGCCGCGCTATTAATCACTTTGCTCCCAACACCGAATCATAAGTCAATCCAGATTTTCAAATCTCCGAAAAAATGTCACCGTCTCTCCGGAGAACTGAAACCGGGCACCTATCGTTCCGCCACAACGATAGTCAGCCGCCTAGCTACTGCGGCTATTTATATTGTATGTTCCAATATTTGGCAATATTGTAAATGTTGGTGTAGCAGTGTGGCAGTCACTGGCGTATTTGTTTCCGTGATGGTATTACCACACTACATAACATCATTATCTAACTTATACTCACTTTCATAATTACCCAATGATGAAGCGATGTAGTGTTTATCGCATGTTGGGTCGTCGCTACTAAAAGGTTCGTCTCGATTTTCGTAGTCATTATAGTCGCTAAGTAGGGAGCACAGTAGGCCTTCCTTATGGCCGAGCTTGCCTTTACGGGTCGTCCACCCGTGCAGTCCCAAAAATAAAAAATAGTCGCTAAGTGAGTTAGAATCATCCAGTTATCCATCTTATGCGATCTATCTTTATCTAATTGAGCTAATAATTGCTCTGGAGCAAGTATTAAAATCCTACACTTTCAATTTGACATGATACATACCCAACGATATCGTTGTATATTTACCTCATACTTACCTATATCAAATCAAAGCGGCTAGTTTACAGTTTAATAGATAAACTTTAATAGATAAACTTAACTTAATAGATAATAACTAACTAATATGGCGTACTTAGTTATAGGATTTTCTTACCTATACGACGAAGTTTGAGTATTGTACCTAGAAAAATTATAAAATTGTTATCTGCGAAACTCTTATCTATATACACTTACCATAGACAATTCTCTTTTTGCGCTTATTTTATCATAAAACTTTGTACACAATTAACTAGAGGCGTCAATATTTAAATGTGGTGTAATAAAATAAGGAGCTTATTTTTTAGGTCATAAATAAGAAGATAACGGTAAGGGATGTGTGAAGATGATATTGTGCCGCTGTTATATTTACATGTTAGTACCACTTAAAATTCGCATTTTTAGTTCACGACATAATTGATGATCAAGTTATGATGTCAAAGTTACTGCCGCTTGTTTTTTGGGAATTGATCGGTATAAACACAGTTATGTATTACAAGAGCGACACTAGACGAAACTTGATGCATGTATTATGTTTTGGGGTTTCTGATAGACATGTTATGTCATGTCCCATCCTGCTCTTGATGGGACAAAATGCCAAATGGGAGGAGCAACCATTCTATCAACAATAATCCCTTATCGTCAAGAGAAATTCATTACTACCTTAGGTTTGATGTAGGAGATGTATAATACAAATGTCTCTCACGTCGCTGTCGAGGGCTGAGTTGAATTGCTAAGCTCTCTAATATTCTTGGGGGCAGCTGGCTGCGAGATGGTGCGGAGCTCCATGGTGGAGCGTTCATGGTGGTCAGGTGGGTAGCAGAGTTGGTTCCGCTAAAGAATCGCTTGTTGGGCTCGTTTGAGAGTGACACGGACTGGGGGCTTGTCCGCATTCAGATCAGCAGTCTCTTTGACGATTGGATTACTGGAACGCTCGATTCTTTCCACAGACGTCCAGGCTAGCTGGGATGGGTATTCCTGGAGGTATAGCACTCTTATATAGCTTAAATCGACATTTCGCACATACCATGAGATGCCTGTGGTTATCCTCAACAGGGTGTTTTTCTGAGTCGCCAGTCGTTTGAGGTGGGTGTTTGCAGTCATTGACTAGGTTAGTGCTCCGTAAGTTAAAATTTGTTGCAGGTAGGTGCAGTAGATAGTAATTTTTGATCTTATGGAGAGAATACTTCTAGCACAGAGAAACAGGCCAGCATAAGATCTAGCTGTCCCAAAGTGAGCTATGGCTCTGTTGACGTGCTGTCGAATTGTTAATCCCCGCTCAAGAGTCATTCCCTGATAGACTACGAGGGCCGTGGGGAGGAAAGAGAGTCTTCGGCGGTTTGTAAAATGAATAGCGACAGATTAGGCCTCATTGATTTTTAGCCACCATCTCTTGAACCAATAGTTTTTTCGTCCAGGCTATGCTACAAGTGGCGGCACACGAGGGCTTCACTACTTGAAGTATTAAAAATTTCTGTGTCGTCTGCCTATATTGCAAAGTAGACACCTAGGAGACTAGGAAGGTCGTGGAGAAAAATCATGAAGAGTATAGGTACCAGAAGAAAACTCTGAGGCACAGCCGTGGAGCCAGCTCTCAGTGAAAAAATAGGGTCCTTGACCCTGACTGCAAATATAGGATGCCGTAAATACTACCAGACTATCTTTATAATGTTAGGGTTAAACCCTGCGACGACTATCTTATAGATGAGCCCTGCTCGTAGCTGCCTCGTTGATGTTACGAATAGCATCTGTGACCTGAAAATCCATGGAGAGTCCTTCCCGAAAGCCGATGCACAATTGCATGGTTAATGATGTTATGTAGGAGGAGCTCATCCTGGAGTAATGCGTAGGGATAGTTCTAGGTTTCGAAGCTGTCCGGATATTGACCTTTGGCAGGAGTGGTATTCAGTACTTTACAAATTGGACCAATACGTCAGTATACATTATTATTAAATAGAGACATCGAGCAGATTAGTTAACGTAGCAAAAAGTGAATCCACCTTGGAATATGATTATAGAGGTCTAGTTTTGCATTATCTCTAAAATGTACAACTTTTCAACGGCTACCTTTTCAATTTTAAAAAGGGACATTCTTTTTAAACACTTCGGGATGATGTAATACATCAGTTAATTCACTGTGTCAAACGGAATTACTTTAAAAATACGTATACATATGTAGTTCAGAAAAAATGTATGTTTATGTAAGTGTTGTAGGGTAGTAAAACGACAAATTGAGCAATATATTGGTGTAATTATACTAGATATTTTGTAATTATAATATTAGTAATTATACTATTTGCTTATCTTTCCTAAACTAAAAACAGTTGATTAAAAGTACAACAGGATTATAATTCAATTTATACTAAACACAATTCAAATAAAGAGGTAAATTACAAGTACATGCCAATCAATAAACTATGCAAAGGACCTTGTCACAAATACACATAATTAATTACATGACAAGCGTAAGCCATTGTAAGTGTAATTGAATGAATTTGTTTGAAAATTATTCCTGTGTATTACGAAGATGTACAACGTGGTATTGTGAATTTGTATATAATATACATATGCTGTATGATATATAATTTTACTGAAAAAAGGTTGAAATTGTACAAAGTACAAAACTCAAAATCCAGTTCTATATTTAGTAAAACATTCTGCTTATACTACACAAGTGCGGAAATCCCACAGACGCGGTCATCGACTAATGTAGAAATAATAAACTATCAACGCTCAATCATTTTTGAAATTACAAATATTTATTAAGGTAAGTATTTGCTTGAACTGTGTTCAATATCGAGCATTTCAGACGTATTGAATTTAAATATGTGACTAGTAGTGGCACTCTGTTGTCACAGTCCTGTAGTGTTTTTGTTAGTAGCTGAGTTGTACTGACATTGTCTTACTGCTTCATCAAGGGCTTGTCCGATATAGCACTTTTCACAATTGTTACAGTTCACTTTAGAAACAACACTAGTCTACTTTAAGTATGTCAGTTTTGTGCTTAAAGTTATTAAAAATGTTTAGATGTGTTCAAGTATTAGTATTATAAGTAATGGTGCCATATGTATACTACATACATGGCCGGAGATATTTCAAATGTTGTCGGGCTTGCGATCGACCAGCTAGCCGTACGACTGAAAGGACCCATAAATTTCAAATTAGTATGCAATCGTGTCGTGAATACATAAATATGCTACGATCGGGAAGCTCGTTTAATCGTCCAATGTGGATTTTTTTCATATAATTTAAATTAAATGCAAAATTGCATGCGTACGCTGCTGGTACGTGCATCGAATTTGTCATTACTAATTATAAGTCACAATCCTACTATCATCCTCTCTTAAGAAATACTTACGAAGACAATATTGAGATATCTGTTAAAACAGATTGTGTTCAATTTATATTGTAATTTATTTGGATTTAGGCGAGTGTAATGGAACGGTCTCAAATTGTGCTAATATGTGTTTAAAGTCTTGGGCGGCACGGCATATGAACAAATCCCCATGTGAACCCACGACGACGGATGTTACTGATACCGAAATATAGAAATTGATTCGCCTGACTAGCAAAATATCGGTAGCAATCGCTCTTAACGTAATAGAGAAAAACAGGTACTTACTTTACACATTTTCTTATAATCTTTTCTTTATATGTTCTCAAGTACGTGCGGTAAATGGAGGATTTCGAATACTTTTAACAATAAATAATAACACAAAATATGCAGACAAATATGCAACTAAATGAATGAAAATGCCTCAAGTAATTAAACAACACATTACACATTAACAAATATATTAAACAGAACGAATGAATATACAGGGTCATTCATGGAACTGGTTCGTTAGAACTTTTTGATGTTCTTGAAATTCAACATTTCTGAAAACTTGTAATTATAACTCATATCATCTGGACTCATCAGTAAAATGATTTACGCTATTGTACCACTTCCGGTTTACCGGAAGTTGACGTCAACTTTCTAAATTTAAATAGCATGGTATTTTTTTATGTGTTTTTTTGTGTCGGCCATATAATTCTGCATCAAAACTTACTAAGACACCCTATGTAAAAATCAGCCGTTTTTGAGTTATTCAATTTTTTTCAAATATATGACCAATTGCAACGTTATGTTCAAAAATCTGTATTTCTGAAGTCATTGCAGCCTCAGTCCTCATATTTGGCATGTTATTAGCCGAAATAGCATACATCAAATTTACGTCCCAAAATTTATCGTAATTTATACAGGGTCATCCAAAACTAACGTTCATTCCAACCAACTTTAGTCGATAGAAGTCACTTTTTTTTAATGGAACACCCTCATAAAACCTCATAAAAAACTCATAAAAAATATACCATGCTATCCAAATTAAGAAAGTTGACGTCAACTTCCGGTACACCGGAAGTAGTACAATGATGTAAATAATTTTGCTGATGAGTTCAGATGATATGAGTTATAATTACAAGTTTTGAGAAATGTTGAATTTCAAGAACATCAAAAAGTTCTAACGAACCAGTTCCGTTAATGACCCTGTATATGTATAGTATTATAACATATTGAATGAAATCTTAATGCTAAATGCACCTTTATTAGTTATTTACAACAAATGCTCGATTAAATTAATAAGAAAAACAACAAAGCTAAATATGTGTATATAAATTTAAGAGAACTACAACGGCAAAATTTACATAAAAACAATGGTTGATAACTTTATTTGTAACGAGCTCGCATCTATGAAAAATAATAGTTTTATGACCAAATACCTTTACGTCTTCTCTCTTCGCGTACGCTCGTTGATGCCTGTCCTTCCCGCCGAATGTCCGCTTCTTTCGGTGATTTGTCTTGGAGCTCGGGCGTGTTCTTTCTTGCAATTTGTTGATTATCAGTATTTTTACCTATTGGCTACGTGCTGGCCCTTCGCAGTAAACACAGCCTTACTATTATACTGATTATTTAAAGAAATATATTAACTACAAAATCACTAACTGGGCTTTAGACTCTTCAGTGTTTCAGCGGGGAGTGTTCTATTACATTCGGAGCATAGACGACCCAAGATATAGCCTGGCCACTCTAAAAACAACAATATACTGATACTAATATAATAATTATTACAAGGACACTAACTGATCCCTAACTTGACAAATTTGAATACCACTAATTGCAACGCGGACTAGACTCGTCGGCGTCCTGACAGGAAGTGTTTCAATTCAGAGTTGGGCTGATATTCCTACGCTGGTACAGTTTTAATGAAAAGCCACCTGTTCGCTGAAGAAGGTGAAAATATACTCGTCGAAACTGTCACGTTGACTTAAACAGTTCTTTAATTTCAAAAAATCAAACCCAAATTCTGCTCTTGTTAGCAGTAAAGAATTTACCAATATTCGAAGAAATCAGCATTGAAGTCTACTGTCTGAAGAAGGTGAAAATATACTCGCCGAAACTGTCACGTTGACTTAAACAGTTCTTTAATTTCAAAAAATCAAACCCAAATTCTGCTCTTGTTAGCAGTAAAGAATTTACCAATATTCGAAGAAATCAGCACCAGCATCTGGTTTACATCTTCTATATATATATATATATACCCCCTTTACTTTTTTCGCGATACCGTAGTGTCCTCGTCTGTTATTAAGGAAAAAGTACTTAATTACTATTATTTACATTTGTACAATCATTGTTATTATTTGTTGTCCTTGATCGGTTCTTATATCGTCTTAGGTTGATTCCAGGCCGTTACAGATCGTTTGCTCGGATCACCTGGCCAATAAGCATTTTCATTTACGAGCCGTAATATTATGTCAGGTTTGTCGTACAGTTGCTGAAATTTCTTCCTGTCTTTTACTAGTGCTGACGAACCATGATGAGTATTTGCTAACATCAACTTTCCTACGCGGTGTGTCGCCAGATTAACTCTTTGATGGTATCTATTTCTTCGTTTGGTTACTCTATCTCGTAGGCGTTTCTTAGCTAGAAATATTTTTTCATTCCTAGGTTTACTTGCCTTAGTCTGGTACTGGAACAGTTGTTTCATCAGCCGCTTAGGGCGTTGGCCTGATAAAATAAAATAATTGAAAATGTCGCGTCCCGTTGCAAGAGCTTATACTATTTAGTAATATACAGTCATGTCAATTGCGATATGTAACACGGCAGACTAGATTAGTTCACGGTTAATTACACTAAACTAACAAAATTGTTGGATACTAGAGTCAATTAAGGTGAGTAAACTATGGACCATAGGTTTCAATGTTGTGAATGCATAAGCTGCGTACAATGGTTAGTATAGCTATTATGCAAACGGCTTTCCATATTGAATAAATGGAAAGGATAGAACATTACCTAGGTTTGCTTCAATTATTCGTATGTAAAGTTATCTTTACGAAAAACGGAATATTAAGCAAGTTTAATTATGACATATTAATGATGTATTTGCAAATAGAAATTTTAATAGATTTAATTCTTTCAATGAATTTTGTTTCCACTTATATTGTGCTTTCGCTAATTTCAAAATTTTTTAGATACACTGTAACGGGAGGCAATAATTTCAATCATTTTATTTTATTAAAGGTATTAACGTAATAAGGAAGACACGTACTTATTATATATATACAGGGTGGTGCAATCAAGATGGTGTGAACGATTGTAATTAAACGATGAGGAATTTCGAAAAACCTTTTTGTAATTTGATTGATGGCTACATGGACTACGTTTTAAAAATATTTTCCGTATACAGGGTGATCTAACCAGTCGGTGACGAACCAAACTTATGTTTTTTTAAATGGAACACTTGGTATAAGAATATTCCAATCGATTCTGCTAATTGATGCAAACAATTTGATATAACATTAGTTGGGTCTAAAGCTATATACTCCTACCTTTTTCAGCATCCCATAAGCTTTCTGTCGATTCATTGCAAGATTTGAAAACACCAGCTAAAATTAATAAACCAATATAGGAATATAAATCATGCGCATCCAAATCTTTCCAATTTTTATCGTATACTCGACGACCTTCTAATTTTCTAAAATTATTTTTTCAATTGATGGCGGAAAGAAAAGCACAAAAGCAGATAGCTCATATCTAACTCTCGAAGTGGTGTACTTAGTAAGTCCAGGTGTCATTGTAAGAACGTTGTGTGCAGCAAATCTCCCTTGCTGTGTAGGAGGTTCAGAAGACCATTCAATTTGCTTGTCTTTCGATAACATCGTTTCGAATGCCACATTTGAAATTTCTGGTTCTTCCTCTTCCGACTCACCTTCCGAACAAACAGAAATATGATCTTCAATTTCAGAGCACTCCTCTTCGTCAGATGGAACCCAACCATCAGAGGAATCTTGTAAATCAAATGTATCATCGTCTGAATTATAAAGTGCTTCTTCTAGTTGCTTTTGTGTCAAGGGAGGCACAAGTTTTGATTGTTTGGAAGTCATAATAAAAAATAAGTAACTCCGCACAAGATGTACACAACACTAAGGTTCAACACTGACTAAACGATATACAAGCACTGTGAGATAAAAATAGTGGAGAGATTTACATGCAGGTCGAAACCTGTCGGTATTATTCACACCGCGGTGTACGGAATTATGCGAGTTTCGGCTGCTGAAGAGGACAGGACAAAAGTGACCCAAACAACCTATGTGTGTAAACTTTAACTACTAAAAAACTAAAGCAAATATGTTTTCGCTAATTAGAAAATTTTGAAGCTGTATTAATTACAAATAAAGTCCTAAAAGCTCAAATATCTAAAACAACAAATAAAAGTTTGGGAGATGAATAAAGCAGCAACTGGGTTGAAAAGGACCCGAAAGACGCAGCAGGGTTAAGTAGTGCACCTGTCTGTATATATGCCGTGAGTGAATATAATTTCCCCATGTTAAAATTTTATGTATTCTCAATAGTTAAAAATATACCAGTTTCAACCGACGACGAGTGAATAGGTGGGTTCTATTAGAACTGTACCGGCCCGCGTAGGAATATCGGCTCGACTGTACATAGCCCCTATGTTCGATTTTATTTTTCTAATGTCAACGCATGGGCAGTTATACATCCAACATTACTCCTATTGCAAAACATGCGTTTTTACATGTTGAATACTTGACTAACAGAGGGCGTATACATACATAGGAATCTCGTTGATTCTACGTCTGTCGGAATATTTTGTAGCAAACTGATCTCGTATATTTCTAATACTGTTTCCGTTCAATTTATAATTTCAATTTTTTCTTCTTTAGAATACATTTTATGGATTATTTTATCTTGCCACGACTTTGACAGTTATCAATAGGATGTTTATGTAGAAATCATTTAATATATAGAAGTAATGTTGGTTGCATAACTCCCCATGCGTTGACATGAGACAAATAAAATCGAACATAGGGCTATGTACGGTATTATAAAAACCTCACTGTATATTACGGGTCTTATATACCAAGCCATGTATGTAATGTTCGCCAACAGAGAATGATGGAAGAGAGGGTTCCTTGTCTTACAACGTTCTGAGGTCTTTATACGCAGACGCGATCCGGTTGTTATCCATAACAAATAAATTTGATAAAGTTATAACTATCAGCTGTGTAAATAAAATACATATTTTCATCCCGTATCACATTTTATTGGTTTTTAAATAAAATTAGGTGATTATATTTTTGCCGAATATTTACATCTTTTGAAGAAATTAAACGAGCTTCGTGGAACGACTAACCTACAACATGAACATATGATTGATCACGTGCTTTCACTTTTGTTCCCACCAACGATTCACGCGAGTTCATTGGTGGAAATGACCGCCATGCGTAAATAAACACTAAAATTATATTTATATGTATTGCAGCTTGTTATTAAAATTTTATGGATAAGATTGGTGAATGCACTATAAAAATATTTATTAAATTAGATAGACTATTAGGATTGCGACTAATTGGAGAAATCATATAGAGAGAAACATACATAGATGCTATGTAAACTAATATTTGTAATCAGTCAGGTGAATATTCTGATATAAACGCTAAATCTCTGAAGTAATAATTCAGAGGGAAATACTGAGTGGGGATAGCTAGCGTTTTGACACTTTAAAGATTCAATTCTAATTGGTATATCCGAAGGCGACAAAATGGTTGTTACTGCAAAGAGAATGTGTTAAGCCAACTAAAGCCAATAATGAATACATTTTTAAGAATTCACAGTAGGTACTCATATTTATTTCAGTACTAGTCTTTATTTTACTTACGGTTACAATGACATAATTAAATTATTTTAAACTCCATTCGATACTACATTTGTTGCTATCAATAGGATTCAGAAAGCTATAACGTACTACACCAGAGAAATATCCATTTCGTTCCGAGACTTCGAATTTTTTTTCCAGCGCACTTTCAATGCTAAGGAAGGGCGTTCAAGGGTTTCGGTCCATGATCTTTGTCCGTCCGGTCAATTACATGTCAAAGGTTCAAATTTGATTGTTGTAACTCTGTCTAACGCAATTTTAGATGAGACCTTTCCTGTCCCTGCCGTAGTTGGTTCGTCGGTCCTGTGTGTTCTAACCCGGAGGCGTGTTTCCATGCCGAAAAAGGTCGTCGTCGCCGTTTAAAATCGAATTTCGACGATTTTATTCGAGAGATTATGCAGCATCCTGCGAGTGTAAATATTTAAAGTGGATTTGTAAGGATCTCACCACCCAGTTTTGCATATTTTCTTTGGATGGGATTCAACTGTATGTGATAAACATCCCTGTAATTATTGCGACGATAGCAACTTTTTTGACATATTACAAGCAGGTTTTGTCGCCTAGTCTTATAATCGAACACACTGTAATGAATCCAGAAATAAGTAGAACCTGTAATGATATTGCTAACGAACTACTCACTCACATTATTGAAATGTTAATTTTTCAGAAAGTGCGGGGCATGAGACTATCACATAAAGTCTGTTGGCGGATATCTTTTTTAACGTAATTTCCGTTGTACTACAATAATTTTTTTATCGTTTGATAATAGCGTTTGAAAAAGTGTTGTGGCTTCTTGGATTCTCTTACAACAGCCAACGCAGCACGTACGAGTGAAGCTTAGTTTTACATATATTTATAAATTTATACATACATATATAAACGTTATTTGTATTGTAATGTTGTTACATACATGTGATAATAAAATAGCGTCTACATGTTTCATCTTATACCGACCAGGTCTTTTATAAAGCTGGGTATATCTACTTTACAAGGAACGGTAGTAACATACAGTACTGACAATTTTTAATATAATTCTGTAGTTAATTTTAAATTCGCCATGTCAAGGAAACTTTTAGCATGGTATGAATTGTTAGATGGCATCGTTTGTTTTCAATCAAAGAATGTTCACAATGCTGTTATGGACAAAGCTTCTGGGGATGAGGATGTAGTTACTATAGAAAACCTGCCCAGGACCCAGCTGGGAATTGTTGCTACTTAGCAGGTGAAGTCATTTTGCGGGATAGGTTCATCTATGTTACGACATAATTACAGTGTTGCAGTAATAATAATAATCTTGAAATAAACAGATTTGCAACAGTAAATCCATTGTTTGAGTTCCTAAAAGTTTCTTAGGTTGGCTCTATTTGAAGGAGCGCATAGTTGTGGTGATAGTCTTATGAACATCTTATTGTGGGCGCCATTACAGCAAGCAATTTATACGCTGTAAGCTCGCAAAATGGATTTGAAAATGTTGAGTATGAACTACTCGTCGTTTATTTGCTATCAGGGTGGTAAGATACCATTCCTCATAAATACAATGAACCGAGTATGAGTACAAGTATTGATAATTTTATACTTCAATTGTTCTGTTGGTGCAGATAAAAGAGAAGGGTTGGAAAGGAACTAGCACTATACCTACGTGAAAACCGAACCGCCACTAATTATACTTAGACCAATCTAATATGACCGCTGGCGCAGCACCTTCGTTTTAAAAGGGTACACTATGAGAAAAAATTTTCGAGTTGTTGAAGTTTGACGTTTATCATGTACCTAAACAATGTGAATGTAAGGTTATGTCGATTTTTATTAGTTATTAAACTACAGAGCTTTTTTGGTGAAAATTGTTATATTTTTAGGATCTCAAAACAATAATTTATGTTTATTACATTATTGTACCAGACTGTACTAATCGAGTATAAGGACTAAGGAGGTGAGAGGAAAGGGGTTTCCGGTAATAGCTGAGATATTTGCCGCCGGTCAAATAGAATTGGTCGCGCTATGATTCTGTCGAAATGAGAAAGGAGGACCAGGTACTTATAACAGGTGTTTTCCGGTAATATTTCATGCATTGGGTATGGCAGAACATAACTGTTGGCAACCCTCTGAAATACATGGATGAAAATTTAACCACTTTAGGCAAGGAGAGGTCCATCACGGACGCTACATTTTCAGATTCTACATGGAATTCTAAATATATTTTATGTATAATGTCAAATTTCGAAGTCTAACTCTTTTGGACTTGAAGTTTTTTGCTAAACATGATGTTTGCAGACAGTAAATCAATTGCGCCTTTTCCATAGAAAGAGGAATTTATTCATTTGATGTAAGTTCTCTCAAGTAGATGGCCTAGTTAAATTAATTAAACACAATTTGCATAAAATTGGTACAATTATTGATTCAGGGTGTGCAAAATATATGTCTGAAAACAAAATCGGAAAAATTGTCAATTTTTTTAAACGAGAACTGGCAATTTTTATAGTTTTATCTTATTCGGCATTAAAAATGGGGGTCTATTGTAAAAATGGGTAGTTTTGAAAATGTTGGTAAGTTATTATTTTTATCTTCTACAATATATACTATTTGCATTAGTTCTTTTTTTATTAGCTAGCCGTTCACAAAATTATAAATTATCAGTTGTCGAAGAAACATTGATTGACGATGATATTTAAATTATTTATTTATGGGGAATGTAATAGTTATTTCAATATCCGCAAAAACTGAAACCATCTAACAATACTGTTAAA
The DNA here is from genome assembly GCA_023690525.1 of Holotrichia oblita. NCBI lineage: Eukaryota > Metazoa > Arthropoda > Insecta > Coleoptera > Scarabaeidae > Holotrichia > Holotrichia oblita. The sequence continues at coordinate 102,672,990 of CM043016.1, read as the reverse complement.
AGTATTATAGAAAACTTCAGAAATGTTGGCTACGTGAGGGCAATAAAATCCAGAGAATTAAACCAGTTATTAATAAAGAAAATATTGAAACGATCTACACAGGAAATTTTAAAAACAATAATGCACACAATAACTGAATCGAAAAAAATATTGAACCTTCAAACTGAGGCTCTCAAACTTTGAAATATTTTTTCCTATCTAATTAGAAATTGAGTGGCTTTTTTATTAATTGAAAATATAGATTTTGCAATGCTGTTCTGACACGGTTCATACCGTCGTCTATAGTGGTTAAGGCAGTTTTATAGACCATGCTTTTGACTGTATCCCAAATAAAATAGTCCAGTACTGAGAGGTAGGGTGATCATCGTACAATTTGCTCCCACAGAATCAAAGTTTTTGAAATTTTCTGTAATACATTTAACGGAATTGTTAGATGGTTTTAGTTTTTGCGGATATTGAATAGCAAAAGTATCATATGTACTTGAAATAAATAATTTAAATAATCATCGTTTATATAATTTAAGCGATGATAAAGTAAATGACATTTCTTCGTCAATTGACAATTCATAATTTTGTAAATATTTTCATGACTAATTATTGGACAAAGAACTAATGCAAACTGTATGTATTGTAGAAGATAAAAATACTAACTTGCCAATATTTCTAAAACTACCCATTTTTATAATAGACGTCTTTATATACAAAGTAATCCTTACTTTTAATGTCGAATAAGTTAAAGCTATAAAAATTGCCGCTGCTCATTAAAAGAAAATTGACTTTCGACAATATTTTCTGATTTCGATTTAAGACGAATATTTTGAACACACTATATTAACAATTTTATGCAAATAGTATTTAATTAGGCTATCTATTTGAGAGAACCTATTTCAAATTAAATAATAAATTCCTCTTTATATCGAAAAAACACAAATGATTTTCTCTTTGCGCCAATTTTAGCATAAGAACTTCAAATAAGTCAAAAAGGGTTAGACTTAGATATATGGCATCATAATCTAAAAACGTAACATATGCAGGGTATGTTATTTAAAATTAGGAAGTTGATGCCTACTTCCGGTATACCCCAACGTGCCGCCATCTTAAAAGTATTTAAGGCGAATATATTTCGCGAATGAGTGACCAGTTTAAAGCGCGAGCCATAGGCGATGGACACGAATTCGCGAAATGTTTCACGCACGAAGTTTGTACAATATATTTTGTACGAGAACTATAATAATAATACATATTGTTAAATACGTTATCGTTTATGACCCTATTATTAAGGTTAGGGATTTGTGATTTTAAAATGTCACTAAATTAATCCAGTTCCAGGAAGTACCAACTTTACTTTTACGCACACGTGTTTAAAGTGACTTTTTACGCACGCAAATCGAATCGTGAAATGACAGATTTTGATAAGCGAGTACAAAATAGTTATTTACGAACCAAGTGCGTGAAATCATATTTCGCGAATGAGTGACCAGTTTAAAGCGCGAGCCGTAAGGCGAGCGCTTTATGGACACGAATTCGCGAAATGTTTCACGCACGAAGTTTGTACAATATTTTTTGTACGAGAACTATAATAATAATATATATTGTTAAATACGTAATCGTGTATGACACACTACTAATCTCTTGATATTAATTAAAAAAAATTGAGTTGGCAGTATTGATTATTTGAAATGACATTTAATTTAAAATTATCAATTTCAAAATGGTAATTTATATAATATTTGTTGCTGTTCTGACATTGAATTACATACCTTCCAAATATATCAATTTCTATTTCATTTCCTTTTATTTTCATAGAAAAACAACGAACTGGGTAGCATAGTATTAAGGTTAGGAATTTATGATTTTAAAATGTCACTAAATTAATCAAGTTCCAGTAAGTACCAACTTTACTTTTACGCACTCGTGCTTAAAGTGACTTTTTACGCACGCAAATCGAATCGTGAAATGACAGGTTTTGATAAGCGAGTACAAAAATAACTATTATACAATAATTATCATTAGATCCAAACATTTACAGCTGAGCTCTGTGCTATGGAAACCTTGCGTTAAACAAAGCCGTAGATCAAAACAAACGAAGGAATAAAATGTAAGTATATATTCAGCGTTAGTACACATATGTATAATAAATTCAGGAAGAAATTGAAATATAAAATTTAAACCGTGAACATTAAATGAATCTCGACGGAAATTTATGCAACAATCGCTTCAAACACACATAATTTAGATTAAGCCATAAATGTCGGACTGGCGTTCGAATTACTTGTATCGCTCCGTCGACGCTAAGCTGCAAGATGTAAAATACGGTCAGGCCAGATTACTTTTTTTGCAATAATTCCGTATTTGCACACTTGTATATATCGTATACAGCTGTGAAGCTCGTGAACATATTTGGACAGAGTACGGGAATTTATGGAAGAACTTACAAGTGTAGGCAAGATAAACTACTGCAATATGCGCAAAATTTTTTCGTATTATTTTATCATTGTTTCGTATTGTTTATCATATTTGTGTTTAAATTTGCTTCTAAGCAGATAAACATCTGTACGCAATACATATTATATTCGAAAATATAGGTATGCCTTTGGTACCAGTGGTTACATTTAAAATGTAAAGACGTACTTTTAAAATAAACAACTCGCTACTCTCATAATTAAAATATAATGTTCAGAGTCAGAAACAAAGAGAGCAAATCGATTTACTTATACGCCAGTACACGCGCGCATGAAAATTATGGACATATTAAACTAAACGTTATTTGTTTCAAAGATTCTCAATTTTTACACACACACAGTCGAACCACAGCAGTTACAGATTATCTAGCTTTATATAAATTTCTATTATACCTCCTATTTTACACTAAAGATTATATTCCGAATACCAATTTTTTGAAATATCTAACGGGAAGCAACACATCTAGTAAATGATAATATTGTGTATTTATTTGAGCATAATATAGGTGTCGTGAGGTCACAACTTAACAGTCGTTTTCAAAATAGAATTTCAGAAAAACCTTTTATTTTTGTTTCACTCTCTCTTTTTGTTCGAAATAGCAACAGATGCTCTCAAAATACATGCTTCCTGTATGATCTGACTATATGATGTTCTCAAAATACATGCTTCCTCTATGATCTAACTATATAACACGCTCCTTGGGATACTCCCCGGGATACCTTTCCTTAAACGTTCATTAACTATACTATAACTGTAGTGGAATTAATATCGAAATAGTTCCAGTGTCGGCCCGGAAATATGCAGTGCAGAAGCATATGAAGGCTGACGAAATTGCAGCGTACAGCAGAGAGGAACCTGAGGTCTGGTGCTGGCAATGTGGAATCGCTTATGAATACTCTAGTCAAAATAACACAGAATGACATAAAAATACGGGGGAACGTCTTGAAAGAAGAAAAGGTGGGTGGGAGGTAGGGGAGAAGTTTATAAATACATTACGCTAATTGCAAGAGAAGGTGTACCTACTGCTGACACAGGTAGCATAGATCTAGTGACAAATATGGGTTTGCGAGGTTCTGGCCGTGATAATCTGACCAGCTGTACTAGTGACGCCCCTGATAGCTCTGATGTTGCTAGATGTTGCTAGATGTTGCTAGATGTTGCTAGAGATCTTTTAACAGGAACGTTTGTAAATTTTTAAATGCTTTATATAACATACTAACATTAGTTTACAAAACGTCCTCCCATATTATTTTGACCGACAAGTTTAATATTAACTTAAAAAAAAATGAAGTTCATATACATTGCTATTTTTGAATATCTTGTTGATCTTTGGTATGTGGTGTATAATGACGGAACCCACTCTCAATCGCAATCACGCAATATTGGACAATTTTTGTATTAGTTTCGATGACGCTGCCTGTCAGGTTTATACTTGTTTGGTTTCGGTTCAAAATTATGTTGTACTTGATGCCGATCTAATTGACGAGTCTAGCAGAATTTCTGTTGATTTTGAGCGTAGATCTTGTTCGTTTGGCAGGGCTACAGTTGCACAATTTCAATGTGCACTTGTGCATGAAACATGGGCGAAGTATCAGAGCATCGATAACTTTAACGAGGTACTTGAGTTATTTTACAGTACTTTTATGTACTATTTACTTTCTGGAATAAATCATTCAAATGAATACTACGTCGAAGCCGTGGTTGTTGGATGAAGTAACAGTCTACAGTTGTAAATTTAAAAATCCCTATTATCTTCAAACACAATACCCTGAGCTAGGTGATCACTATAAAGCAGCTAAGCGCCGTCATGCGACTTTCATAAAAACGACCAAATCTATGTATTTTGCTACGAAAATTTTTAATTCTAACAACCCTTCATAGCAGGCTTGGTCAATAATTTCACAAAACCTAGGTAAGCAATCCTCGAAAATTACTCAAAGTAGGTACAGTATTAGTGAATTACAATGTTAATAAATTTTTTTTACAAGAAAACCACGTAATATTGTGTCAGACATAAAGTACACGTCGATCTTCGGTAACGGTTTAATGATAGCCTCTTTCAATCAATCTAGCAATAGTATGTGCGTTTTGCCTTTCTCTGAGATCGAAGTGTTATGCATAATTAGAAAGTTAAAGAGAATCAGAAGTTCAGTACCCTACGGCATACCTAGTACTGTACTGCGTGATGTCGGTGCATCCCTTGTCCAGACCCTTACTAAACTAATCAATAATTTATCATTCTCTAAAGATACTTTTCCAGATATCTTGAAAATTGCAAATATATACCCCATTTATAAAAAGTCTCACGTACAAATGTAGCGAACTATTGGCAAATATCAATTAGATGTAGTTTCTCAAAAATATTCGAATATGCTTTGTTAACTAAGCTTCTTTGTTATTTGAATGAGAACAATATCCCTACCAACATGGTTTTAGAGGCTCGACCTCGATGATTCCATCTATTCATTCTTTCCTGAATGAAGTGCTAGATGCACCAGATCGTGGTGAATCTCTGCTATTTTGTGACCTCAGTAGAGCGTTTGATTGTGTTAATAATCATTTATTCTTGGAAAAATTACAATTCTATGGCATACGCGGGGTAGTTACTAACTGGTTTGCCTCATATCTAGCAAATCGATTTAAATTTGTCTGAAATTTAGGTTAGCTGTGTATGTATTTAATTGAAGGCAATAATAAGTCTGCAATACCTGGCATAAAATATACCGGATGTTTTCGTTATGTCAAGATGTTTAACTTCGATTTCGATTTCTGAACTTCGAGTATAATAGAGTAACCATATTTAGTATGAAATATAAAGTTTGAAGTATTATAATAATAATATCGATGATTCAAATATAAAATACATATAATATATAATATAAAATAAAATAAATACCGAAGCCACAGTCGCCCGATTCCTTGAAGAACATAAGAAACTGCCAAAATTTGTATTAACTTTTGATATTACAAATGCGAATATAGTGGGTTCGATTAGTGCGTTAGAAAGCGCCTTTTCAAGTCATCCGACAAGAAAAAGGTATGTTGAAGTTATCTCAATAAGTATAAAACATTACTCAAATGTACAGAGTGTTAATTTTGACGAAAGAAATTATATTACACACAACTTCGTCATTTTAAAGAGAACCTTGTGTATTCCATTTGAGAATTGCTCTTCTTATTCTATATCAATCTCCTTTATTATTTCCTATATGCTCTAGTTTTTGAAAATTTCCCAAAAATGTATGTTTACATTTTGGCAAGATATGCTATCGATGAGTATTATTGTTAATTGCAGGATATCTCTGAAAATATTAAAACAATAAAATGAATAAGATATCTAAACGGATAAGCCTAAGTATAAAGATCGTTAGAAACTAATATCATTTGGTCAAAAACAACTGTTCTACGTCATGTTTTACTGCGTTATCACATGCTCCATATTAACGGCCATTACTCAAAAACTGTGATAATCAGTGCTGTACGAAATTGCGTGCTCTATAAAAAAGGTATACAAACTTTAATCTTCTGTCTTATCCAATTAAAGCTGCGTTCGTAAAAATACGAAAAGCTTGGTCTAATTTCGAAATATATTTCCTTTTTTCGGCAGCACATCATTAACCGTGCAAGATTTCACAAAAATCACAAAAAAACACCTTTTTATACAGCATGAAATTTTGTAGAAAACAGTCCAAAGCACCATTATTCTACTTACTATGGTTTTTGTGTACTTGTCGTTAATGTGAGGTGTGGGATAATGAGATAAGATGTGCCGTAGAACCAAGATGTTTCTATCTGATACTAAACAGCAAATATATGACACTGTTTTATGTTGTTATTCAATATTTAAGAAATCAATATTATAGAAATCACTGTCTTAAAATAAAATTAAATAATATACTCTGTGTTTACTTTAAAATAGCGAAGTTGTGTTAGGAAGCATGGAAAGTGCGTACCCTGTAGAAGTTACTATAATTTTACATTGTGGTGTAAGAAGAAACGCGTTATCATCCACAGACACACTTAGCGGATACACTGTAGATATAAAATATATTTTATCGTGGTAAAATTTCAGTCAGGTAATACTCCAATTTATCTCAAAATTTGCAACCACTGCATCTAATTTAACTGATAGTGTATTTGAGAGAGACATCCGTATAAATCGGATTAATTTATTTCTTTCACTTCATGGATTGTACCCGCTCGTTACTTCAGAAAAACGTTCTCATTTACGCGCAACAAACGATTGGTGAATGTCGTTCTTTTAGTTTGCGTTTAAAATGCTGAATAGAGCAAGTACGTACAGAACAACTACAGTAAACGAGGCGTCCGTGCAATAATATCCTCTAATAACGAGACTCTCGGATAAATCCAGCCATTACCAGACGAAATTTATAAAACGAGCAACGTGCAGGTATACATTAGAGAATTTTGTCTGCAATCCTGTATTTGTGGACGTGTAAATCTGTACACATACATACATATGTATGCTCCGACTATATATACTCTGTTATATGATGCATAAGCCCATAGAGTAATTATATGGTGATATGTGTACGGCGTAACCTATAAATTTAATTAATAATGCGGCAAGCATCTACACGAACTGGTCGTCCGGTTGGTATCCTCCATTATTACCGACAGCACTTTCGGGTGGTGCAATGGAAACCTTCATCAATGATGCAGAGACCAATTATAGGATACGCCATTAGTAAACTGGCCATCTTTTTACACTTTTGAATATTTGAAATTGAGCCGCATTGTAATAGTAAAGTATGGTAGAGAAAATCAAAAATTAATATCTAATAGTATTGTTTTGAATTTAAACTTTTGTTCTGTAATTTTGTGTTTATAAACTTTATTTGTACATTTTAGGTTACACTAATAATGCGGTCAACCCGCTCTCTTTTTCTGAACAACATTACATTATATAAAAAACCGGGTGGGCGTGCCACCCGATAAATGGCGCCAAAACAATTTAAACACACATTTATTGTCTTCCTCTTGAACATGCCTCCCGCCTTGCAACCTACGTGGAGTTGCAATCATCATTCTTCTGTATCTGGTAAAGAACACAATTTTGAATACGGTCTCTTAGTGTCGCCGGTTGTAGTGTGAACTGTCGCAACTCTGGTAACGCCATCCTTCCCTGGGTGTAGGCGGCTAATTCTGCCCATCTACCATCTCAGTGGTGGACAGTTGTCGCTCTTGATTACAACCAGGGTCCCGAGCGTTAGGTCTCCAGTTCCTTTATTCCATTTGGTACGTTGCTGGAACTCGGTCAAACATTCCTTACGCCAGCGAGTCCAAAAATGTTGGTGACATTGTTGAAGATGCTGATACCGGGATAGTCTGCCTCCGGGAACCTGCTGCCAATCAGGATCTGGTACTGCCACAAGAGGTCTTCCTACGAGAAAGTGAGCTGGGGTAAGAGGAGTTAGGTCATGAGGATCAGAGGACAAACGACAAAGTGGACGCGAGTTTAACACTGCTTCAATTTGCACGAGTACAGTGTTTAACTTTTCGAATATTAGGCTGGCGTTACCTAACACTCGCTTTAAGCGGTATTTACATGACTTAACTCCTGCCTCCCATAGTCCACCAAAGTATGAGGTGTGTATGGTGGTATGAATTTCCAAATAATATTCTCTTTTGAATAGACATCTGTTAAATAGTCGTATGTGTTTTTACGTAGTCATATAACTGTTTCAATTCTTTATATGCGGCAATAGGTAAACTATGGGCGTACGGACGCAGTCACTCGACGTCGACACGCTGTATAAACCGTATTTTGACAGCTAAAACCTGTCAAACTGTCATAATTATGACAATTTGGTGGTTTTACACAGGTTTTAGCTGTCAAAATACGGTTTATACAGCGTGTCGACGTCGAGTGACTGCGTCCGTACGCCAATAGTTTACCTACTTGCGGCGACAAAATTTCTACCATTGTCGGACACTATTTGGTTAGGCTTGCCACGCCGTCCTATAAAACATTTTAAAGACATGAGAAACGAATCTTTTGTCAAGTCGGATATAAATTCCAAATGAATCGCTTTGGTGATAAAGAATACGAACACACCAAAGTAACACCTCCCAGTTTTTGCTCCGCGTCCCTTTCTGTGCTTAATCAATATTGCATAGTCTATGCCGGTGATACTAAATGGCGGACTTGGTATGAGTCTCTCCACGGGCAATTATTTGTTGGATAGTTTGTGCGCGGTGTCTAAAACAGGTCACACACCTTTTTATCACCGAATTTACGAGAGTGCGTCCACCCACAATCCAGAACTGTTCTCTTATATTTGCCAACAGCTGCTGTGGGCCAGCATGTAACAGCCTGATGTGTTCTTCTTCAGTGATTAGGCGTATGAGACGGTGCCTATGGTGCATTAAAAGAGGATGTTTTGCATCAGATGTTAGTAGAGAATTCTCTAAATGTCCTCCAACTCTGAGCAGGCTGTCTTCGGCCAAAATTGGGTTGAGGTTCAAAATCTTGCTACTTTTAGCAACACTTGCCTTGCCACTTTCCAGCAACTTAATTTCCCTTCCGAAGTATTCAGCCTATGACAATTTTACCAATTTTTTAAAAGCGTTATGTACTTCGTTCGGTGAGAGGCACTTGGAATAATTATGCTCGATCCTTTCTAAAGAGTTTGTTTTAAATCTTATTATCTGCCACTACTCGTTTTAACATATTTAATTTTGAATATCTTTCTACTGGAAATCTTTCTGCTGGACATGTTGTTATCTCTCTTTTCGTGTCTACCCGACACGTCCTTTATTGAGCCTGAATTGATTATTGTTGGCCAAAACCATTCTTGCTTTAGCCATTCAGGGTCATTCCACCACAAATTTGCATCTTCTATGCATCTTGGCATTAAACCTCTGGATAAAACATCAGCTGGGTTTTCAGCGCTTGCCACATGTCTCCAGGTACATATATTGTGCACTCAATTCCGGAACTTCCGCCACACGATTGCTTACAAATGTTTTCATCTATTTGGAGTAATTTTTATCCAAGCGAGTACTACCGTGGAGTCACACCACATAGTGCATTCGGTTAGCGTTACACGTAACGAACTAGTGACCTTTTTTGCTAATCTCGCCAAAACCAATGCTCCAGAGAGCTCTAAACGAGGCACAGTTACTATCTTTCATGGAGCGACCTTGGATTTTGAGCACAATAAATGAACATGCGCTGTTCCATCTCTTCCTATGAACTTGAGGTATATATGTATATCCACCTTACGCCTTTCCCGAGGCGTCCGAAAATCCGTGCAATTCTATCCGCTCAGCATTTTCGCATAGGATTAGCCGATTTATTGTCAGATGATTTAAGGGAAGTTCACTTCTAAATTGGCTCCATGCGGTATGGATGTTTGCAGGTAAACTTTCGTCCTAAGTAAGCTTTTCTAACCATAACTGCTGCATAATAATTTTTGTGTTCACGTACAAGGACCTAGTAGGCCAAGTGGGTCAAATATTTGGGCAATGGTTGACATAATAATGCGTTTTGTAATCTTTTGCTCTTTACGTACATCGCTTATATTTTGACACCGAAGTGTATTTATTTTCTTGGCGTATGTAAGTACATATAATGCAATTTGTCCCAAACGCCAATTAATTAAACATATTTTTATATTAAAAAAAATATATAAAAATATGTTTAATTAATTGGCGTTTGGAAAAAATTGCATTATATCGCTTATATTGTACATTGTACATGCAATTTTCCCACGTAGTCTCGTACTTGGAGAAAAACTGTAGATAAGAGCATGTAACTGTCAGATATGCAAAATGACAACACCGGTGCCTGATGAGGTGCTAGTAACGTTTTCCTTTTTTTGTTGTTGTTTTTTGCTGATCATTATGTAGTAAAGTGTGGTGTTTTAAATTGCATTTTTTGCACGTTCAAACAATTTAAACATAACCTAAAACTACTTTACTTTTGCAACGAACAAATTATCCAAATCAATTTTATCAAAGAAAAATCTTGGTCACGCGTTGTATTTAAAAAGACTATATCACGAACAAAATTTGTTGCAATGTAGTTTGCTATTAGTAAGTTTCGCAGTTATCGGATATTTTCGTAATTAGGTTGTGTTCATTTTGCCATGTATTTGGGTAGTAACTCAGAAGAGGAATCAAAAAAAAATAAACAAGATTTGCTTTGTGTAGTAATTGCGAGCATTGTGAGTGAAAACGAGCCGTTTTGACAGTACTCCATTTGTATTGATAAAACTGCAAGTGATTTTATCACTTATTAAAATTCATAAGTGATTTTTTCGCTATAAAATGAATGTCATTGGCTGTTGCTAAGGAATTCAACTGTGTGATTGGTTGACAGAAATGTGAGTCATATAGTCTGACAAATTTTGCATTTTACATAACTCTGTTCAGTAACTAAAAAACTTTACATTGCCCTTCGTTTGCTTTGTCACTGTCTGATTTGAATTGAGAGTTTCCAATAAATCAGCTCCAGCTATTAAAAATATTTTTAAATGACTAAAATTCGGTACATTCTTGCCCGTTTTGTAATTTTCCCATTCACGCACCATTATTGCATCTAATTTTGACGTAATTAAATATACGATAAATGTATCCCAGTTTGTTGTCGGATCGTCTAATTGTTCGAAGGCCCGTAAATTTTTGGAAACCGAATGAATAATAATCAATAGATTCAATATTAAACAACCCCTGTACATGATTCATTACCAATAGTCTGTTGTTATTATATTTATCAATAAAGCTTCCGACGCGACGGCGTAATTTCGCGCGGTAAATTCGAGTGACTGTATAACTTGCGCGGCACTACCTTTTAATGACGCGCACAGATAGTGGAATTTCCGAATTTGATTGTTTTTTTTTCGTTGCGAAATTCCAACCAATTTGAATATTTTCCCTCGAATTTAGGTAACTGAATAGTCACTTGATATTTACTGGACTCGACGCAATTGTATTATATTCCGTGCTGTAATTGTTTTCATAGTTTTGGATAACTTCTTTCGCTAGCGATATTTGTAAATAATAATTGTCCTCAAACGTCTGACGCTCCTCTTGCTCAGTCTCGATGTTTTCGGATTGATTTTCAATGTTCATTTGTATCCCCTTAAACTCGTCGATTATAGGATAAATCTTATTTAACCGTTCCTTTATTTGTATGACGTCAACTTCATCTATTTTTTGTTTGTCTTGTATACCTTTCATGAACTTAGTAATCGTGGTTAACTTTGCTTTTAACGCACCTCTTATGTTTTTGTTCGACATTTTCTAGTACCTAACTTAATTTTTATATTATGTTACAAATATATTATACTCGTGCAAAACAAATAACAACGGGATTGACGGTAAAATAATTAATATGGAAGGAAACTCACTGTGTTTCGTCCCAGGCTTAATTTCGGTTGCTTCTTCGCCGGCCACGCTATTACCACCAACCAATACCAATACTAATACGTTCTACTACCAAAATATGTCTTGAATTTAGATTTTTGTTCTGTAATTTTGTGTTTATAAACTTTATTTGTACAACATTTTAAGTTACACTAATATACGGTCAACACCGCTCTCTTTTTCGTAGCAACATTACATTGTATAAAGAAACGGGTGGGGGCGCCACGCGATAAATGGCGCGAAAGCAATTTAAACGTTATTATTTTTTAAATACACACACCACATTTATTGTCTTTGTCTTGAACAAGTATAAAAAGCAGAAAGTGAAAAAAATAATGAGGTATCAACATTATTCTATATTCCATTAGAGACACAATTTTACAAAGTATTTGTCGTAATAAAAGTAAGAATTTTAAATGATTTATTCGTGCGCCTGACTTTTAATTGCTGCATGCAATTTTGTTGGTAGTTCAACGAGCATAAAATCAAAAAAAAACAATGTGTCAATTTTGACTTTCTTTACGGATAAGACATGGTTCTATCTATTGCGATATATAATTTGCGATCGTCAAAACTGCTGAAATTGAATAACATTAGATAACTGTGTAACTATCGCATCTAGGAAAAATGATGCGGCTGTATATCCTATATTTTGTTGATCGTATATATTTTGAAGAAACATTTTTTTTTAATTTGGTCAACTCACAAGTAAATGAATATAACTCGTAATCTCGCTGTTACAAGTTTTTATATGGTTAATAATTGCTAAGTAATTCTATTACTTTATAGATACCTATAATATAGTTTAGTATACAGAATACATAAAATAAATAATAATTTGTTTGCATCTGGATATAGTAAAAACTTACGCGCTACTAGTGTGACAAAGAAAGACACTTAAACATATTTTGTAATTCAGTGATTATTTTGGGGTGATGGCAATATTATCGGCACTGCTCTAAACTCTCTCCACATGTACTTCCAAATAATAATGAATACTATTGAATTTATGTAAGCTACCGATTAGAAGTCTGATTGTCGTTCGGAATTAGTTGGTTTGACTTTTATTTAAAAATTAATAAAAAAGATCTGGGAACTATACATATTGTGTTTAAATTTCTGTTATTATTTGCTAAATCTATAAAAAAATAATCCATATTTGTTTGCTTTACTATACACTTTAACCCACTGAACACCAAACAAGTTTTAACTAAAACACCGACGCGTTTCAACAGCAATGCTGTCATTATCAAGGCGATAATAAAACTAATAATAAGAGTTTTATTATCGCCTTGATAATGACAGCATTGCTGTTGAAACGCGTCGGTGTTTTAGTTAAAACTTGTTTGGTGTTCAGTGGGTTAAAGTGTTTAGTGTTCTACTTCTGCACCAAGAGATCCAGTGAAGAACTTTGCTTTACTATAATACTAAATAATGGAGGTGCTCCATTTAACCATTATCACAGTTATTTGTGTCGATGTTAAGAAAGTTTAATTCTTGATGTTGCATTTTGCAAATCTATGCAAAAAACAGCATCCTTTACTGACATTGTTGGATATAAAAAGATTACGTCATCTACTTAACTACACCTGCAAAATATTCACTATTCAAGTAATTCGTTTAACCAAGATTACACGTTTTAATGCGAACATATTGTAGATGCGAGACAAAATACCTTTTTAGCGTTTCATATGATCACTATCTTTAAAATCTATTACGATCCTTTGTTCAGATTCGACATGAAAAGAAGAAAGAGAGTAACTCCGGACATGAATCCTGTGAAATGGGTTTTCGTTCCTGGTAAGAAAGATGCGATGTACAACGACGGTGGAAATTGCAAAATTTAATAATGGAAAGCACAGAAACTCAATGAACTGTGATAACAGCCCTTCATTTACTATCGGTCTAAAAGGGAAGTTTTACACGTTGAGCCGTGACTTCTGTTTTTACTTTTAAATTTCGTATGCCGTATCGAATCAGCACCCTACTTCGTCTGCGACTTATTATTACCGCACGCCTCTTTTGCCTTCGTCCCCTTTGACAACTGTTTTCCCTTTTTATACGTTTTTCTTGCTGCGATGGAATTACTTGAGAATTTATTGATGTTATTTATATCGCGTAACAGGTAGATGAAAAGGTTTTTCTCTTTTATTTATAGTCATTTACAATTTTAAACTACTTTCCATTTTAAAAAAGGAAATGAAATATCACTGCCTTTCAATGTATCTCCATTGACAACGCTAATATCAAATAGCTGTATGATGTTTTTCACCATTAGCAACAAGTAGAATAGTAGGATAGAAATTAATCTAGTTTGTTTTTACTCACCAGCAGTACATAGTTTTAACGTAGCAGTGCACGAAAGTATAACAGACGCACTTTCAATAACAATTCCATTAAGGAAAGCGTTTGTTTGAATCTACACAAAACTTTCTCATCCGATTTGTATACAACTTAGATACCTTATAGGAATAGATTATTTTGAATAAATTTCCGCGACAGAATTTCAAATGTGATCCAAACAGATCAACTTCTTCAAAAGTATTTTTTAGTGTGATTAGAGTACGTTTACCAAGAGAAAATAATTAGTGCTCCACAGTTAACGTGTAACTAATCCGAATGCCGTTAATATCTAACCCGGCATAATGCATCACTGGTTTAGAAGGATAATTTACTCGTCAAGTTGTCTTGATGATAATGAAAGGCAATGTGTTGGAAGAAATTTTACATCAGGTTGTACTGAAAATAAGACAATACAATTTTCGTGGAGGAAAGAGCTTATTGCTACATTTCACGATCTCAGTCTAGTAATGTCGAAAATCTATGTTATAACTACTTAAAACACTGACGTTGTTAGAGATAGAAATGATTGAGTTGTCCTATATTAAGCTTGTGTAGAATCACCCGAACAAAACTGCTGTAAAGCGACTTTCAACTTCCATAAAACACTGCACAGTTTTGGAAATACTTTAAAGAGCCTGAACAATAGATTTAAGTCACTAACTTTCTGCAAAAATTGACAAACATGATACGCAAAATTTCTCTAACAGTTGTACAAAGAAGCAATAATTCGAAGAAAACATCTGTATTTTCATGTGCTGTTATATCTATATTCAGCATTAAGCAAACGCTTCTATATACATATATTCCAAAGTCTATGATAGCAAACGGGTCATTTACCCGCACTGATTATGCGACTGCCCAGTGTTGCTAGAGATCGTTAGGAGCCGAAGTTTAATTCACTGAGCATTTACATTTTTTTCGGAAAACTGTATTCCGATCGAATTATTTGTTGTTGGTGGCAGAGTGATTAATAACGCAGCATTGTAGACGGCTGAAAAGTACTGTAACAAGGCCATTGAACACATTTAAAAGACATGAATTACAAATCGAGATTTGCACGGTAGTCAGACAAGCCATACAGCTAGGAAGTGTTGCAACTACTACCCACCACAGATACAAACAATAATGTCTGTATAAGATAATTGAATAAATAGTAATTAATACACCAGTATTATGTTGTAATATACATATATGTACTCTCTTTAAAAGCACGTACTGTATTTATAGAGCAATTCTATTCAATGTTCGTGATTTGAAAATTTACAAATATCACCGTTGAAAATGAACCAGAGAGTTATTCTTCTAACATTTAATTCGTATCCTGTTGCGAAACTAGCAGTGTTTAAATTACGAGCTGCATTAATTTAATTCCCAGTAGAAACCGAGTTGAAACGCGTTTAACTAGAACTTTACAGCGAAGATTTCTTTATGAACAGATTTATTGTTTCACGTTTCCTCCAGTGCAATTTTGTGCTACTTCTCTTATTCGTTTAAAATGAAACAAACAGCTATGGTGTTAGTGGTTAGTAACAATGATGTAGTGACTTAATGAAATGTATTAGAAAACATTGATCTAATAAATATTATACATCTGTGTAGAATCTTTTATTATATTTGACTATCTCACTACCTATTTTGTTAATTTTCCATGCAAACAATATCTCTTTTATGAAAATTCATTTTATAACTTTATATTATAATTAGCACTACAAAGGAATTTCAAACGTTTGAGGCGGTATATTTGTGTCTGCTGCAGCGTTTTATTTAACTTGCTTTATTTACTTTGTTTGATTATGATCGTTTCAAATTCTATCGCAGAATAATAAACTAGCTACAAACTATATCAACATAACCTTAGATAAGTGTATATTTGGGATTGACTATTTTCTTTCATATTTTGAATTTATTATTATTGGTATCTATGCGAAAATCGAATAGATAAATGTTTGTAGATTAATAGACATGTGACTTTTTTCCTCTCTAAATTCCAAAAGTAGGGCTGACTTCACTTAAGTTGCTTGCTTTCTCATCCTCTTAATATCCTCAGCAAGTAGGATTATAAACAATACCTAACTTACACCAGTACTATTCAAGTGACAGTTCCCAGATATTATCTCAGTAATTTGCCTCCCATTCTTCTTATTAAAAGACTGCTAAGTAATTCCCTCGGGAGAGCCCTAGCGTTCTCCTATACCGGTTGATTTGGCACATAGGATAAATAACGGCGGGAAGGGGCAATGTGTACGAAAATTCGCTAAGAAGTGGGGACGCGTACGAGTCTCTCTATCACAGTCTATTCTCGTCTAGTCTACAGCGCTGTGATAGACTCATACGTCCCCATTTCTTAGCGAATTTTCGTACACCTTGCCCCTTCCCGCCGTTATTTATCCTATCTCTCAAATCAAGCGGTATAGTGGTCCTCTACAACATGTGATGTTTATCTTAATGTTGTTTCCTGTTTGACAATTATGAACATCTTTCTTACGGCACGATATCTTTCTAATAGCAATTAGTCGCACTAGTTATAGCGTATGTTTCTGTTTCTAGCATGCTGGCGTACTCCATCAGAACAAAAAAGTTCTTGAGCCCATGCCTTCCGCAGACCGTTAAACAGACCATAAAACTAGTTTTGGATCCATTTGTATATACTACGAAATTATCCATATTTACTTTATAACTTCCACTTGTTTCACTTCTCTCTATTTTGACTTCTAACTTAGTTTTGATGAAGTTAACAACTTTGGGAAAAGTAAATTCAAAGATTAATGAGTTGCTTTATGGGGTGGTGACTTTTGAAAACGACCCACTTCAAATATTTCTAAAACGAAAAGAAAATTGAAAATTTCCATGAACACGATTACTTTTAATTCAAGGTGAAAACAGTTTGACATATGAATTACATTTTTGATTTACACTAGTACTACTCCCTCCAAAATTTTAAATGGAACTACCCATCGTGTGGTAAAGTTTATTTCATTAAGATTACGGTGATATGTCACTTGTTCACTTTTTCTAATCTAATACCGAAAAATGATCAGTTTCATACTAACATTTGTTGTAAAAAGGCGTAAAAACAAAATAAAGAATGCTGTGAATGTCATGTGTGACAACTTGTATTGTTTGACAACTCACTCTCATTCACTTTAATTCACCTTCCCTTGAATTACTATTGCCTGCTATTACTATGAGGGTGGAAACTATTTACATTTTATGGTGCTGAAAAATGCTCTCGTCGCACAGCAAAAATGTTCAATGAAATGTATCCAGATAAACATATGGTTGTCATAAGTACAGTTGCGCACTTACGCAAAAATTTGAAACAACTGAATCAGTAGTGAACAAGAAAAGGCGTGCAAATAAGATAGTAGATTAACTGGCGAGATGAAAGTATGTAAGCTAGCTTTTTACGCATAGTCTATAATTGTTTTTGCTAAAGAAACAATACAATTTAAAACATCCACTTCACAACTGAATGTATAAAAAGTACATGAATTTTAATCTACGACTTAAAACTGTTTTGAATCCGCAAGTCACTATCATATAGCACATAAATTTTTGCAAAGTGGATGTATACCTAAGTTATACAACTTTAGACAACTCTATATATTTCGAAATAATTGTGAAATATTGTGAATATTTTAAAAGTATATGTAAAAGAACGATCTTCTTTGTGCGCTGTATGGTGAAAGAACCGTCTTAAATTGTGCTAATATGTGTTTATAATCTTGGGCGCCACGGTATATGAACAAATCCCCTTGTGAAACCCACAATGACAAACGCTACTCGTACCTATAAATAAATATACTCCCGCTGACTAGCAAAATGTCGGTTGCAATTGCTCTAACGTAATAAAGAAAACAGATACTTACTTTACAGATTTTCTTATAATCTCTACTTTATACGTTCTCAGGACGTGCGGTAAATGGAGGATTTATAGTATTTTAACAATAAATAATAACACAAAATATGAATGAAAAACATTACTGCACTGACTTTTATTATGTCCTCATTTTTTCGAAATATCTCGATTATCTCAACGGGTCGATGGCTGCAGTGGTTAGGCGGCTGACTATCGTTGTGGGAGGACGATAGGTGCCGGGGTTCAATTCTCTGGAGAGACGGTGACATTTTTTCAGAGAGTTTAATCCCGGATCGACTTGCCATTCGCTGTTGGGAGCAAAGTGATTAACAGCGCGGCAATATGATACTGTCACAAAGCCATTGAACACAACTTACACACACAAACTACACGGCGAGAGTTGCAGTGATAGCCAGACAAGCGATACAGCTTACGGAGTCACTGCAACTAAGCACCCACCACACATTAAAAAAACTATATTAATTTGAGGTCATATGAGGCTTACTATTTTTCTATTCACAACTTATTGCTCTTTTAGAATTTGATAAAAAAGTACCATATGCTATTTGAAAAAAAAAGTTGACCTTGCTATGACCTTTGTGTCTTTCTTTATAGTGACAACAGTAGCGCCGTCGGATGAGCCCCTTCATATAGTCAAACTTTTGTCTAACACTTTTCTTCATAACACTACTTGTTCCGAAGATATTACAGTTGTTACACTTTAAATGGACCACCTTTATGTACATGACGATTTTATAACTCTGCGCTAGAAAATAAACACTAATTGTAAGTATTTCCACTTCGGCATGAGAGAAATCGATCTTTATGTTCTGGATATTGTTGTACCATAATATTACTTCGAACATGGAGTGTCCAAAATCATAACAGAAACAGATGAATTAGTCTGAAGAAAATTATCTGATATATAAGCATTAACTCAATACAAACATTCTTCAAGCTTACACTACATGAGTACATTACTCAATGAAACAAAAAGAACTGAAAGTTTTGCAAGAGTAGACCTATTATTACGTCCTATTATGTTACCGAACACTGAGCCACGATATTTACATCCACAAATATCTATCATTATATACAGCGGACTGAATGCAAATTAAGAGTTCCGCAAGCGATTTCATCCAATTCTTTAAGCGGCACGCCGAGGCAGTGTTCCTCGCAAAATTATAATAAGCGGCCGAACGACGAAATCAATTTTAATAGCGGTATGACGTGACATTTCTGGATTTATCACTGACGTGTCGTTGGTAATTTTTCTTCGCCCTGCTTTATTACGCAACACTATTAAAATAATTGGTTTATTGATATTTAAGTGCCCCACCTCCTTCTTGGGTACAATAAATTTTGTCGATCTATTGTGGTATAAGTTGTGGTAACTAATAAAGTTTGAAGGATATAAATTGCTGCTAACAATGAGTGTAAGTTAATTTTAATTGCGAAGTAAGTTATAGTTCCATGTTCCGAAAGAAGCAAAAACCATCAGTACAAATCTAAACAAGCTAATATAGCAGACTCTTGTAATAAGCCATTAAGGCACGTAAAATCGTAATACGTGTGGTTTTTACAGACTAGGCTGGATCTGTTCGTTACGCTATGTTGGTAATTTCACTATAAACGTCTATTATTATGCCAGAAGAGTTTGACCTTCATGTACGTACACTCGGTTTATTTAGAATCGACTCGAACTGCCATAAAACCCGATAAAAGTATGCTTTATTGCGGTACCCGAATGCAAAGCAGTAATAGTATGGTCAACTGTATGTAAGTTACTATTTATATGTATATACAATATATTTTTCTATTAAATCCAGTTTCATATGCAAGGGGTCATTTATAAATTCCTAAACCGATAATTTGTTAATGCGATCTTAACATACAGTCGCGGCCAAATGTTATAGGCAGGGTATTTTTTCCCTAGTATACTGATACAACCTACATAAATAGAACTAATAAACGGGCATTGCTGTTTGTTATAGTATTTTATTATAATTATAATTATATATTATTATAATTCTTAATGACTGCTTTCGAATATATTCACTTTATTAGGGTGCCTATAACAATTGGCCGCAGCTGTATAGTTAAATCGCTATCGCATACAATTTCACTATATTTCTAAGTACCGCGCCTTCAAAATCTTTCCTCATCAGAGTAGGCTTTTTTTGTCAGTTTCGTTATCATAGGTTGGTGCAAATGCGATGCTTTTCAGAACTTCAAATTCTGACAGTTGTCAAACTTAAATTCAAATAATTGACGTTTATATTTTCTTAATTATTTTATTATAATGTTAGAATTAGAACATAAAATATTTATAATTCAATGTTACTATAGAACTGGACAAAAATTAGAAAATGGAGAATGGGTTTATTCCATTAATCGGTGCATAGAAGAATTCCGACAACAATTTCCTAATTTGCCAGTTACTTACGCACAACTGCTAAAACAAATTCAAGCTTGCGTTATTAAATTTGGCGAAATAGGTGCAGTAACACGTAAACCTGGCGGTGGAGCACCTAAAAAACGAACAGCAAATTTAATCGAAGATGTTCAACAGCGAATGGAACACTCACCCAAAAAATCTGTCGCAACACTATCGCAACAAGTTGGTTTGTCAGTGGGAACATGTCATACGATTTTAAAAATGGATTTAAAATTGTTTCCTTATAAAATTCAAGCAGTTTCAGAACTTAAAGAGATAGATTTTGGTACGAGAACACAGTATTGTCAATGGTTTTTGAATAACGTAAACAATAACGATGTTCTTGACAAATGTTATTTTTCTGATGAGGCGTGGTTCCATCTCTCTGGCTATTTAAGCAAGCAAAACATGAGAATTTGGTCTGCAGATAATCCACATGAATTCACTGAAACTTCGTTGCATCCGCAAAAAATAGGTGTCTGGCTAGCAGTTTCAAGAAGACGAATTATTGGGCCTATATTGTTTAACCAAACCGTAACTGCTGAAAGATATCGAAACGAATTATTACAACCGTTTATCGAACTTCATGATGATGAACTTACGGTAGGATATTTCCAGCAAGACAATGCACCAGCGCACAAATCTCGAGAAACAATGGCTTTTTTACAGCAATTTTTCGATACAAGAATTTTTAATTTTCCTGCAAGATCTCCAGACTTGACAATATTAGATTATTTTATTTTTCCCTATTTAAAGAATACGATTTTCAAGATCAGACATCAAACAATCGAAGAGCTTCGTAATGCTATTGTTAATTTCGATGGCCGCAGTGGTTAGGCGGCTTTGAGAGGACGATAGGTGCCGGGGTTCAATTCTCTGGAGGGACGGTGACATTTTTTCAGAGAGTTTAATCCCGGAACTTGAATTCGATTTTGATTAAAGCATCATAAAAGGCGATGATCAAACAATCAAGAGTTGCAATAGAGCTTCTTACGGAGCTATTGTTAATTCTTGTGCTGACTTCACCGAAGAAATCTTAATAAATGGCTTTGAAAGCATGAAGCGTAGAGTTCAACTTTGTCTACAAAACAACGGTCAACATTTCCAACATCTGGTTTAGTATTATTTTCTCTCAATTTTGGCTTTTGCAATAAATATTTGTTCAAAAACTTAATTACTCTATAATTATTACAGATACACATTTATATGACATAACCAAACTGTGAAAATGATGCATTTCTGACAGATTTACATGCACTCTGGCCAACCATTAAAAAAAAGCATGGCCGACTCTAATGAGGAAAGATTTTGAAGGCACGGTATTTATGTAATTTAGAAATTACATGAGTAAGAATATGTATGGGGGCAAGATATAAAAGTCTATTACATTACTTTAGAGAATGAATGTTCGCATGATGGTGCAGAAAATGTCTTTCAGAACCAACCAATAATTAAAAAGTTTTTTCTGTGTATTAATTTGTTTTCTGTTTGACTACCTTTTCGTTTACCTTCTTTATTATTTGAAATAAATTATTATTTGTCGACTGTGTGTTTTGTTATTAATTCTAGAATAAAATCAGTGTTTTCAACGAAACAAACAAGATTAACATAGATTCCTGTCTGCTTTGATAAATAATTTTTCTTATGGTTCTAAAATTGATTTGTAGCATATTATTAAATTCACTTAAGTAGTGATAAGAAGAACTACAATAATTATTTTATTTGCGTTCATATGTCATTAATGGTAATGGGTGTTGGCAAACAATGCAGATATTAAAAGTATCTGAAAAAGAATATATTTCTGCAGCGATCTTCCCATTTCATTTCGCGTTACGTAGCTATTTTACCTGCTCATAAGCAAATTGCTTTATTACTACAATCATCCAGATAAATGTTGAAAGTTTCTGTGTGCGACGTTAGGTCTACGTCGCTTGGCGGGTGAGTCGGTTCTAAATCAACCGAGTGTACATACACATTGGCTTGAGTTAAGTTGGGCCGGACAAACGATTTACATGTACTAGATTGTGCCGGGATTTCAACCTGATATATCTAAATAATAAATAATACACTGCCGGCCCGTTTGAAACTTTAAAGGTGTTTATAAGTAATGCTTTTCATCGAGCAGCGATGCCATATCCGTATTATGGATCATGCACGACAAATGCAAGTGGGAAAATTGCGTTGGTAGGGTAAAGAGAATACCACAGTAGGCGTTGCAGTTACTAGTACTAGCTTAGTATACTCGTAACAGCGTTGGTTTTCAGTTAGAGCTAGTTGGATATTCATATCGTATTAAAATATTTTATGTTGGCGTTATTCAAGTCTTACTTTAAAAATGTTCTTTGTTGGAATTTAAAATTTAATTTACAGTATTATTTTCTACTATTTTTGAAATCTACTATTATTAGACTCATTATCTTGGTATCTTTAATACAATGTAATAACATATCCATTTTTTTTGTTTTGTGTGCTACTATTATTAAGCTTTTTACTTTGATTTTGCATTATTAAAAGCATATTCTAATAAATTGCTGTCTCTGAATATAGTATTGTCGTTTTTCTAATCTGCTTCATAATTCTTTCGTTTAGTTGCGAATATCAATCTTAAAACCTATTAAGACATTGCGCAATGATTAATTAAATTCACAATAGTAATTCCTTTACTTAATGTGTCGCATTTTTCACGCAATCAAACATCAACGCGACACCAGTAGACACTGGCTCCTTATCTCGTACGGCGTGCTAGCTGTTCATATGTATATATAAGTATAATCGCTGTGGTAACTATGTCGATATTTTACATTATTAGTAGGATTCAAGCTCTCTCGGGGCCGACAGTGTATATCTAATATCATAGACTAGTGCAGACAAAATTATCTTATCCACGAATATTTAGTAACTTTATTTGTTTTCTGATATAATTCATGATATAAACTGAAAATACTACAGTGGAAGAACACAGCCAGAGGTGATGGTTTCGTTTTTTTAATATAAGAGATATCTATTCTATATGATTCATTGGGTGTGTTCTGATCAAAAAAGAGATATGACAACGTCGCAGAATAAGAGTAGAGCTATTAAAAATGATCCTTATTTATTATGTGATAATCAAACGACCAATGAATACCGCCTTTTCGAACTAAGGTACCTTTGAACTAATTATTTTCCATGTGACGAATCACTCACCAGTAGAACAATATTTAAGAGAGTTTTTGACCAAACTTCGCCTTGTTACACACCCAACAACTGAAAAAAATAATAGCATGAATTTATGTGTTGAAAAATTTAAGTATGTGTATAATTTACTTTTATATTAGTTTTTGATTTTTATAAAAATAACGCAAGGGATATATTGGATTATTATTAATCAACTAGCCTGAATACAATGGGCTTGTATGCTCAAGTGTTTAAAGCTAGTAGTAGCAAGTTCAAATCAGTAGTTTATTAAAATACGTTAAAACTATGTAGCATCCTAAAAAATATTTTATACTTGATTCTATAGAAAACTTCGGTAATTCTATTGGAAATTTTCTGGAAGTCATTTGCAGTTGTTTATTATCTATAATTAATACAAGCGGAATCTCCAAGATAAGGAAACTCGCACACTTAATTATAATCAAAAGTAGTGTACCTTCTGATTATGACCAAGTGTTGAAACGAATATTGCTAAAAAGACATTCATTTACAACAGAATTAGACTAGGTAATTATAATCTAGGAACGCTACAGAATAGTAATAAGTACATATAGTACATCGTCTTGTGAATCGATTGCTTGTTAGTTGATTGATCATTTGTAAATGAACGAAGGGAACGCGTAATGCTGGCTAACTTCTCGAGAAAGACAGTCTCATCACGCGAGGATACGTGCAAATGCCAACCAATGTTGGATAAAAGATTAGATTACCTTCGAGGCACTAGTGTTTAATTTTATAGGAGCTGTATTGATTATATAAAGGTTAATAATATTATT
This sequence comes from Holotrichia oblita, assembly GCA_023690525.1. Taxonomy (NCBI): domain Eukaryota; kingdom Metazoa; phylum Arthropoda; class Insecta; order Coleoptera; family Scarabaeidae; genus Holotrichia; species Holotrichia oblita. The sequence goes on along the minus strand of CM043016.1, from coordinate 102,648,524 downwards.
TGTACTAATCAGGGTAGAATGAGCTAAGAAGTAATGTGATCGTATAGACAAAATAAGAAAAAATAAGTCATATACATTTGCCAAAGTACAAACTAAAGTCCATGGCGATTTATGGTTGGGTTTACATTTCTGTCAGCAAGAAAATATGGAAGCACAAGAAATATGAAAGCATCATCTAATACCGATTTCAGCGAAATATAAGAAAAAAATTGGATGGTTTCAATGATATGAAGGGTAATCTGTTGCCATGGTCTATAATTCACTTGATTATATAAGTTCTAACGACAAAATAAAGTTTATTGACTAGCCATATTTTTTTGAGTATACGTATGTACGTATAAATGTCTAGGATACCTTCGGATTACCGATAGTGACTTAAGAATCAAACACTTTTTATATGAACAATTCGATGTATTAATATATCTGCCAGTATGAAAAAAAAAAAAACACAACTTGATAGTGCTTCACCTTTCCCAAAATAGTGATTATACCCATATTCGAGAAAACAAAAATATAGTACTAGGTGTTATATGTAATTGCATATTCTAGTCCGGCAGACCTTACAAAATATATAAAAGCACATCATATTAATGTATGTATGTACATGTGACAGCATATTGTTCGCATTTTGGTAGCGTTCCTGCTGTCCCACTCCTTCGTGTTGTTCTATGATTGTTTGCTTACTTACTAATACTTAGCTAAGTTTTTCACTTAATTGACATGTTAAACAAAATTAGGACTTGAGCCATCTTTTAAGAAAACAATTTCATGTTGTATTTACTGCATTTATTTTTAACATATGCTCTTAACAATAAATTTTATTTGCCAAATTACTATACCATCGTTGCCATTTTAAATGACTCTTCTGCATGCATGTGAACGATATCATTTGTACGCTGCCGGAGGAACATATTCACTTCACATTAGATATATTTAATTTATTTTCTTTCGCTGGAGGTATTCTGCTACTACCACCTCATCCGAAAAAACACTTTACTTACAAGGAGACATTGTCTAACATACTTACTTGTTATACCATGATCGTGTTGTTGAGTTTCACAGTATTCAATATGTATCAGTTGTAGATAATTACAAGAACGGGGTTTTTCTCAAAATGTATCATACCAACAATATAAATAAACATAATACTGGTAATTACAAACCGTCACAAATAAGTTGAGTAATATTTTTTAAGATACAAAGAAAACACTATTACTTACAAGGGAACACCGGCAGGTGTCAACTCGTGATTTCGATGAAACTTTACAAACTGAAATAATACCTTAAAATAAGAAGTACGTATTTTTTTTTAGCCGCCCAATCGTCTGATATTGGAACCAACCCCTCTAAAGTTTGGGCAATTTTTCAATTTTTACTAACATTTCTGAAATTATAACAGATATTAAAAGATTCGTTTAGTTTTATTATCGCCTTGATAATGACAGCATTTCTATCCAAACGCGTCGGGTTCTAGTAAAAAGCTTTTTGGTGTTTTGTGGGTTGAAGTGTTTAGGGTTCTCTTAACAAAATTTGCGGCATATTACATGGTCTGGAAGATTGTGTAATCTGTAAAACGCTAATGATGGGGGGCGTGATACCTCATACCTTTTATGTTCTGCATATTTTTTTCTTTTTCATCAAAAATTTTTGTTGTTTTTGTGTAGAAAACTTTGACGCGCAATAAATTTGGGAAGTACCTACTAATAAACAATTAATAGTAAATTTTCATATATTTGTCTTATATCTACATGCCTTATATACCTATATATTATATACTTATATAACCGATAATTTGCATAATACTTTAAGATTGGAGACAATAACGGTTCTTACAAATATACACTTATATAACCGATAATTTGCATAATACTTTAAGATTGGAGACAATAACGGTTCTTACAAATATACACCGTGTCCGAAGTTATAGGTGCACTATTGCTATCTCCGTTATTTTTGGAGCTACAGTTGAGGTCAAATTAGCAAGTTATTAGTGTTTTTAACGCCGATTAGTATGCAGTTCATGAAAAAACAATTGAATTACGTATTTCTGACAAATTTGAAAATTTATAATTTTTTTAAATGGAACACCTGTATATTTGTACATATTTAGAAAGATAATTTTATTTGTGATATAAAAGCTTCAATACACTATCGTCCGTAAATGAATAATAAAGTAGTTATGTTGGAACTTAGTCGATGTCAAGGAAACATTATTAATAGTAGGCCTCTTTCACTTCAAGCCAAAAAATGATATATTTGTCCATATTTGGAAAGAGCATAACGTTTTGAACAAAAAATATCGAATACATAGCTATCTTTAACTAAAAAATAAACAAATGGGAAGCGTTTAAATCTTAAGAAATTTGTTAACATTTAATTCTATGTTGATCAAGGAAAATAATATACAAAAACAATAAACACAATAATTAAATAATTGTTTTTGTACCGTGAACATCTTCCCAAATACCTATGTACAAATATTGGCTTGAAGTGAAAGAGGTGTATATAGGGAGGGGCACCACATTCGCCTCGGTTGATATACAAAACACGGTAACACATATTTAAAATCTTTTTGTTGGAGCATGTGTAGGTCCATTGGAAAATCTTTAACGTTTTATTTTTCGGTACTAACTTCTGAAGTTCAGCAACACAATGTCAAGCCCAGTAATGAATCGATAGTACATTGATTGATGGGGTACTTCAAGTTGCCACAGTTAGCCAGGTTTTGAAATGACTTAGGTGAGCTTTCCAGCCATCGAAGAAGAAATATACTCGAGGTCCAAACGTATTTGTAAACTCCTTTAATAAAACATAATGGTGAAAGTAAGTGTCCATCTGCAGAAGAAGCTGGAAAAATTGTGTAACTGTGTTGTAGAGCGCAATGGTTATTTGAAGCCAACGTACGATCGGAGTGTATTTCAAGATTAAACCCACTCTCGTCAGCATTATATACATTGTCTCTATCATATAGTCATATAGGGTTTGACTTCGTTAATAAAATTATCGCTTATTAACTTCAGGTGTTCTGTATCAGTTCGTGTAGAACGAGTAACAAATCTCGTTATCTTTCGCGATAGAATGTTATGTACCTTCTTAAAGTGCCAAATCCACCAATGTCCTGCTTTAGAGGATTCGTGTCCGATTTCTTCTTTATCTTCTAGAGCTTACTGTCGAAGATTCATGTCATAAATTGTTTTTCCATCGACAACATTATATTCAAATTTTGTTAAAACATACTCGGAAATAAACCATAATTTATCCGTGTGGGTGCCGCCTCTATTAATACATTTTTCCCATCTGTACAACAGTTTCAGCGATTTCACTTTTTTGAATTATGACCAATCCTATCCAAAGATTATTGCTCTGATTTACCACTTTTCCAGAACTCTACAGCTCTTGCTTTGTAGTCTAGGTCTACAATACTGCCGACTTCCTCAGAAAAATATATATGTTCTACAACATCCAAATATAATACCAGGTCAAGAAATGATTTAAAAGTGCCGTATCACCGACTGCAGACCACACAAATATGTCCAGAATATTGGGGATCTAAAATTTACAATAAACTACCGGAAAGCTTAAAGCGTCTTCCCAATAAATTGATATGCAAAAACTTAAAGCGCACGTTAGTAGCCAGTGCTTTCTATCCGGTGGAGGAGTTTCTCAACAGCAACTGTCTATACGGTCAATCGCTTCTCCTCACTTTTTTTTATACCAATTTTGCAGTTTTTTCAACTCATTTTACTCATAGCCAGTTGATTTTAACTTTGTTATAATTCCAATTGCAAATTTTCACCATGGTGTTCAGCTTTAATAATATAACCTGCACATAATCCTGAGGAGTTTACATTTTATAAATTATCTAATTGTTTGTTAATTAGTTTTGATCGAACAAGCCCATGGAATTATCTACGTGTTATTAAACTGCAGTATCACTTGATAACGTTATTTTTCAATTATGTCTGTAGTAGTATGTGAGTATGTAAGGTTTTGCAGTGTTAGTAACACATATTGGAAGACGGAAGCGATAATAGGAATACTCACCGTGTGAAATGCTTCACGAAGAATTTCTAATCCATAAACGCACAAATCATTCAGATCAGAAGTTGTGAAACATGAAATGATAAATATAGTAGTGATATGAAAAGAAATATATTGTAAATCTAACGCGAGGGCTTTATTTTCTGACTATTAAGGCCAATTTTTTTTAAGGAGCGGGGCGGGGAACTGAAATGCCACACGTTCTCCTTAGAGAAACATTTATCTCTCCTGGGGTCCTGCGTCAAGAGTAGGTATTATATCGAATTTAATTGCAGAACACACAAGAAACTTAATAACAAAGATAATAGTTAATTTATTAAGGCAAGCATTACAGAGTCTATTCATTTTTAATTCTATGGAAATCAAATTCACTAAATCAATTTGACAATTAAATTATTTGTATGACAGAAGATAACAGAAGCACATAGTTATTTCAATTAAGATAGCAAATCATCAATCAACCTGTCAAAGACTATTATACATATATTTGTTGAGCATGATGTCAACAAGTATATAATAATGTGTTAGCATTGACACAAAATTCATGCTCGAATACTATATACTAAAAAAATAATAATTTTGAAGTTTGTGGTGTTATACATACTTTCTTTCATTTGTATTGCACTTCGCAAATTCTAAATATAGACCACCCGCTTAAATTTTTCGTATTCCGGAGACGAGTCATTCACATAGCTTGCATACGATGGTATCTTCACCACATACTACACTCAAGTTGGAACCTTTTTTCTTTTAATTGATTTCACTGATTCCTTGTACTGGGTCTTCCAATAAGAGGTTTTATTTTGATATGTAAAGAACTAGTAGTTTTAAGCGAAATCATCGGATATTTATTTAATTGCAAAGAGGAGGGTATGCCATTGATAATGGAGAACAATCAGTTACATGGCCGCGACGGTTACGCCTGCAGAACCATATTCTTTTCATTAAATTTTTCATCACCAATTCGCTGTATGCAGCTGTATGTCCTCGATCACATTATGAATTCCATCTTTGAGGTCTTGAATTGATTGTGGATCATTGGCATAGACCTTATATTTCACGTAGCCCCAAAGAAAAAGTCCAAAGGTATTACATTACAAGATCTCGGTGGCCAGTTGTGATCGCCTCTTCGAGAAATCACACGGCCGGGAAAGATTTCACGGAAAGGAGTGATGGTATCGGTACTTGTGTGGCACGTAGCGCCGGCGCCGTCTTGCTGAAAATAAACGTCGTTCACATCAATATCCTTCAATTCCGGCCATACAAAATCATTAATCATCGTTCGATAGCGCAATCGATTCACTGTAACAGTTTCTCCAGTTTTATTTTCCAAGAAGTAAGGTCCAATGATCTCGCCAGACCAAAAACCGCACCAATCAGTCAAACCTTGAGAATTATGTAAGTGGCTTTTCAATAATCATTCTTGGGTTTTCTGAACCACAAATGCGACAAATCTGCTTGTTTACGTAGCCTCCGAAGTGAAAATGTGCCTCATCACTGAAGATGATTTTTCGATGAAATTTCGGATCAGTTTGATGGATTTCAAGGACCCAATCAGCAAGGACACGACGTTGTTGATGGTCGGTAGGCGTGAGTCCTTGTGTTAACCGAACTTTAAAAGTTTTAAGACCGAAGTCTTTATGCAAAATACGGTGTGATGTCGTTCGTGGAATGCCCAATTCCAAAGATCGAAGAGGAATGGACAAACCTGGGTTCTCCTCAACACTATGGGCTACAACAATAATATTCTCATTTGTTCTTGAGCGACATGCACGAGTTCGATTTTTCATATCACTAACTTGCCGCAACAACTCATTTTTTTTCCACAGTTTCACAATTGCTGGCTGAGAAGGTGCTTCACTACCACCGAAAGATGCTTTAGTTTTGCGAACCGTAACCGCGAAATTTTCACCATTTTTGTAGTGAATTTTAATAATTTCAATGCGTTGTTGAAGCGTAGGTATATTGTTCCATTTTTGTTAATGGCGTAATTTTTAGTTGTCAGTTAGATAGCATGGATAGGGTAGCATTCTAATGACACCGTTTTTTGATTTCATAGATTTTCATATATCGGCGACAAAACGTACATCTTCGACGGCTTGAAAGTTATTCAGATAGCATGCGGAGGATAGCCTAGACATTCGTTTATTTATTTATTTATTTTTTTAATGTGGTGGGTGCTTAGTTGCAGTGACTCCGTAAGCTGTATCGCTTGTCTGGCTATCACTGCAACTCTCGCGGTGTAGTTTGTGTGTGTATGTTGTGTTCAATTGGCTTTGTGACAGCATCATATCGCCCTTTATGATGCCGCGTTGTTAATCACTTTGTTCCCAACAGCGAATGGCAAGTCGATCCGGGATTAAACTCTCTGAAAAAATGTCACCGTCTTTCCAGAGAATTGAACCCTGGCGCCTATCGTCCTTTCACAACGATAGTCAGCCGCCTAACTACTGCGGCCATCGACCTGTTAATTATTATTAATTATCTATAATTCGTTGCGAAATATGGTGCTACTCGTAGATAATCATTGGTAAGCATGTAGTACTAATTCCATCTGTATCCACAACCCGAATAAACAATTTACAGCCAGTGTAAATATACTGAATTTACTGAGAAAATATGAAAGTGAGAGTCGCGGGCTTACCCTCGATAAATTTCCCAGGATTTAATTTGTTCTTTGTATTTCGGTCATCCGCGTCGTATAAACTGTACCAACTCCAGCACTAGTAATACACCAGTACGCGGTATAATAGCAACGGAAAGGACACGCGCGCGCAAACACACAGACATAAACGAAACAAACACACAAGAAAAACACCCTGTCATCGTAAATCATAATCTCGGTCCACCGTGTTTGGGATTTACAATTCTAATAAAAGAAAAATACATGTGACTGTGTGTCGTTTCTGTTAGAAGCCCTTTGTAATTTTTATTCTGGACACAGACGCACTTTTTTAATTCATAACCGTTGAGTGACACGAGGTCCACAGTGCCTCTTTCCATGCTCGCAAGCTGTGCGAGAGGAGGGATGAGAAGCCTTCTCATTTTATTTGGACAAGTGGTCGTCGAGAGAACGATGGAACCGCCATCTGGCGTCTAGTTATTCGGGATTCCGTCAAACGAACAAACAGAGTAGCAACAGGAGTAGCTAACGTCGCTGTCACCGCTACCACTACCAACTCTCTCTGAGCGCCCTCAAATTTTTCACATCGTTCAGGGTGAAATACTGTCGGGAAAATTTTGTATTTTGTTTAATTTACGGATGAAGCAGTCGCACGACAATTATCTTAATGCCGAAAATAGCAGCGTGGGCATTATTGCTGTGGGAGAAAAATTATATAAATTTACTCGGTAAATTAAAACATGCCCTATTCGTCCCAGGAATTCTTCCGTATGATTAGTCACGTCACATTTTTTCTGGGAATACTAAACCAACGGAGATTGCTGACTTGGGTTAAAATTAAATTTAGAATAAATTAGATACTTTATTCGATTTCTGTGTTAATCTACGTGCTTTGGAATTTGAATCGGTGATAATCAAACTAATTGTTTTCTATGTATATATAAACGTCCGCCTCTCCCTATGTTGCCTTGTAGTACTTTTTCTATATCTTAATATGATCAGAAAAGTAAGCGACAGGTGGGAGTACTTCTTTGAAGAATTCTTGAAGAAATATCACGCAATAGGGTGACTCCGCTGTAAAAAATGTTGCATATTCCCTTGTGAGAAACAAATTTCAATAATAAAACAGCTGAATAGCCTACGAAGAAGATACACATTCTTATTGTGAAGAACCTTAGCGCAGTGTGGCGGAAATATTACAATATAATAATATAATAATAATAATAGTGGTTTATTTGCATAGAAGAAAACTTTACAAATAGGGTACAAAGCTCGCATGCTTTCACATGAGGTATATCATAAGTTTTATATTAATGCCTAATATATAGAAAGTATAAGTGTACATCCAATAAGATACATAAGAAAATCAACAACTACTCGTTATGTATGAATGCACGTATTTTAAGTGCACCTTCTATGTAAAAACTAAGAAACCTTAAGTGTTCGACATCTTTTACAGTCAATAAATTTACAATATTTAGTACAGGATCAATTTTTCTCAAATATTGCGCTCTAAGCGGTTTGTAAATAGGACATGTTACGACAAAATGGTCTAGAGTTTCAAATTCATTTAGGTTACAACACGTGCACAGGCTACCACAATCAATTTTATACGCGATTCCGTTGATGAATAGTTTAATAAAGTCTTTGTTTGACACTCGAATCTGACTTACCACTCGTAATCTTTTTATTGGAGAACGTAGATTCAAGTATGTTTCACCCAAGGCCAAAGCACTTATTTGACGGTATAAAGGGGAGAAGCGCGATGTCACTGCCGCGTCTATGTCCCTGCTTATTGCATTATTGGTCCATTTTTCAAATACATCCATTTCATTTCTTTTAGCTTCATTTGCAGTTGAGAATGGGTTCCAGCACTGATATTCGCCTATTGCTCCGAAAAGTTCTTTAAAGAGGGTAACCCAGTTAATGGTCCTTCTGTTATTTGGGGACTTGTCCAGAGCGACGAGGGCATTATAGCACTGCCTCGGGAGCCGATCTTCGGACATTTCTAACATTTTCTTCCACCATCCGTAGGCTCTTTTCATTGCGAGGATTTTTACAGGAGTACGCCCTGTTTCCATGCGTACTATATAGTTTGGGGTGTTATTAGGCCAATGGAACAGCTGTTTAAAAAATCTAACCTGAGCCTTTTCAATGTCTTCCAAGTAGTTAAGAGACCACACCTCACTTCCGTATAACAGCGTTGCCGTAGCTATTGAATCAAACAGTTTGTTTTTAACGTTGAAAGTTTCTGATTTTGATTTTCTTAACAGATCTAAAACTCTGCCACTCGCGACTGTTGACCTTTGCAGAAAGTGATTAGTAGCCTCTCTAAACGAACCAGTCCTGGAGAACGGAACTCCTAGGTATGTGTACTGCTGCTTATATTGCAGAGCGGTTCCGTCATACACGAAGTTGCCCATATGCTGTTTGTGTCTACCTAAATGGAAGGGAACAACGCAAGTTTTCTCCGTGTTTAAATTCAGGTCGTTTTCATGGCAGTATGCTCTTAGCACTTCCAACTTTCGGCTGCCATCTACAGGCGAATTCGCAAAAAGAACAGCATCGTCTGCGTACAGCAACAGCAACAAAGATCTTGTGCTGCTGACTTTTACTCCGTCAAGATGTTTTAGTTTAAAGTAGGAGATGATGTCTGACAGAAAAATTGAGAACAGGAGCGGTGAGAGACAGTCACCCTGCATCACCCCTCTAGTTAGTTCTATGTTTTCCGTTTGTTGCGAGTTCACATTAACTTTTATGACCGCTTGGTCGTATAACGTCTTCAGTAACCGGATTACTTTTCCACTTACTCCTATGCGGTATAGTTTATTCCATAGCTTTGAGTGGTTTACCGAGTCAAAAGCTCTCTTGAAATCTATGAATATTCCATAGAGATACGAGGAGGTTTTGTAAATATTAAGTGCTATAACTGCTGACAGAGTGAACAGGTTATCTTGACATCCACGATTTGCCCTAAATCCGGCTTGTTCTTCTGGAAGAATGTCATGTGTGCTACACCAGCGGCTCAAGCGATCATACAAAATTGTTGTAAATATCTTTGTGATTACGTTAATCACTGATATACTGCGATAATTGTGAGGATCCGCCCTGTTACCTTTCTTGTGTATCATATGCATACTAATATTGCACCAAGTTACTGGAATTGTTTCCTTTCTAAAAATTTCGTTGAACAGATGTTGTAGGAAATGGAGCCAAGAGTCGGGAAGGATCTTAAAAAACTCTGCTGGTAGTCCATCCGGTCCTGGAGCCTTATTTAACTTGAGTTTCCCTATACTTGCTAGAACTTCCTTAATTGTCACGTCGGCGTCTAGGGTAGGGTCTAGTACTGAAATGTATTGGGTTTCGTCCAAAAGCCTGTTGCCATATAAATCCCTCAAAAACTCAAACCATTCTCCCGCCGAGATAGGATTTTCAGGTCTGTGTCGGCTTGTAAATTGTTTAATTGTGCCCCAAAATGTTTTTGAATTTTGAACCTGTGATAACGAGTCATACATACTTTTATAGTATGAGCTCTTTTTGTCTTTGATCAATTGTAAATATACCTTCTTATGGCTAAGGTAGCTTTGCAATGATTCGTCTGTTCTGTTTTGTTTGTATTTTCTCAAGAGATTTCTGCACTCTCTTTTTCCTTCTAAGCAGCTCCTGTCATACCACACCTTGTTCTTCTTTAAACTTACAGCTGTTTCATGTGTAAATGTAGTTTTTACTAGGCCGCTCACATACGCCGCTTCCCACATAACACTCACTATGGTATTGCTAAGAATATCTACATTTTCACTGTTAGTATACAGTCTACCCGAATGTTCAAGAAAGGAACTCACGTCGTTAGCCCTATCTGGCGACCATCTAAGGCGGGTGCTACACTGACCACGTCTAATCTGTCGAAATTCTCTTTGTCGTACATTTGTGCAAACATTAAGGACTATTGGCATATGTGGTGAGGGGTGCAGTGTATTCGAAACTTCCATATCTCTAACTGTGCGACAGCATTCATAATTCACAAATATAAGATCTATGGTACTACATCCTAGTGTTGTCATGAAGGTAAACTCCCCGGTGAGTCGCCAGGCGTTCTACCGTTAACCAAAACAAACCCAAAGAATTCCATGGTTTCAATCAATTTTCTACCTCTACCGTTTATAGCATTGTCTCTTGCCGTTCTTTCGTGAAACAGACCAGGATATTGAAAGTGGTCCTCTAACTGGTTACTATTGCCCACTCTAGCATTGAAATCACCTCCAATAATCCATTTATATTGTGAATAGTTCTCAAATATGTTTGTTAGCGAATCTCGTAGCATCTCAATACAAAAGTCTGTGTCTGCGGTTGGTTTCCAATAGTTTATCATAAGCATGTAGTTCTCATTCTTACACATCAAGTGACAAATAATCCATAAATTAGTTCGTTCGATTATAATAATATTAAATAAATTTTTATATAGTATAGCAAGCCCACCACTGGCTCTTCCCCAGCTTTTTTCCTTAATAGCGGGGGACAAGATAAAATTGTATTGCGCAAAATAATTCGGGAGATCTATAGAGTCTTCTGTCAACCATGTTTCGGAGATACAGATAATATCCATTCGTTCAATCCAACTAATTATATCTCTTTCAAAACAAAAAATATTTCTAATTCCATTAATATTCCAAAAACAAAATTTAATTCCAGTAATTGTAGGTTCATTTGAGCGAGCTATAGACGTTTCAAATTGATTTTCCGTGTTTTGTTTGCCATATTCTGTTGCCTGAATCGAAGGCTCTTTACTTGGCGAGATATTTCTTAGTTTTTTGGTTTTAGCTTGTCTTCAGTGTGGTCCCAGGAAAACCACTGATTTCCTACCATCAATTTTTGGTAAGCTATTTTTGTGGTTTGACCCCTGTCTTTTTCCTCCTTTGCTTTCTTTCTAATTTCCCGCTGGATCCTTTGTTCACGTAAGGTATAGTCATTATCTATGTATATGTTTTTACCGGAAAGTTTTCGTTTGTTCTTAAATATTTCCAGTTTGTTTGCAAAAGAACTGAGTTTTGCCATTACTAGTGTGCCCTTTCCCAGTTTACGAATCTCCACTACAGATGAGGTAATTTGCAGATGATCGAAGATAAAACCCTCCAACGTTTTTTTTGCATCCTCTGTATTATCAGGAATAGACACACCTCTCACGATAATGTTATTTTTCTTTTCATATCGTTCATTCCGTTCGATTTTGTTCTCCAGAATGTCTATTCTTTGTTGTAGCTTTTTTCTTTCGCTAGTCCATTGTTCTTTCTCTTTCCGCCATTCTTCTTCCCGGCTCTGCATTTCCTCTTTTAATGCTTGGATATCTTCGCTATTCTTCTTAAGCTGCTCAAAATTACATCTAATCTCGCCTTTTAGTTGTTCCGACATGTTAGTTATTAATTTTCTAATCTCGTCCATATTTACACTATTTGTTACCACTAGTTGTTCTGAGTGCGTGTCTTCCCTGCGAAATGTCTTGACAGCTTGGCAGTCTTCTTTGTCGGTTTCTATTTCGGTTCGTTTTCTTTTGATGTAATCTTCAATTGAACCGACAGTAGCGCCCCTCTGTCTACTTTCTACCGCTCTTGATTTCTGCGAACGATCCCCGCCACTGGACATCGAGCACGCACTATTTTTCGGCCGACAGAATCGGGGCCGTCCTGGCTTCACTGCGTATAGCGTGCGGTTTCTGTCGCTGTATAGTTCGTATTTCGCGGTATAATGCTCCGGTCAAAGTCCAACACTAACAGTATGGTCGCGCGCATACATGTGGTTAAATATTAATCAATGACTATTTTAACTATAATATTTAAAACGTTACCGTATGTCCTTGTGGCTTATTTACTTTTCATTTATTTCCGATTCGTTTGTACTTTAAAATGAGTTGTATCACTATAATAACAGTTCACCGTTTTCGCGAAAATTGAGTGAAATTTGTAGATCGAAATAAACACACGTTTTCCTTCCGACTATGAACTTTGTACTCAAAAATATTACAATATAGAACGTATTTGTGTACATAGGTGGCCTAACTATAGGGATACCACGCTAAAATTATAAAATGAGAAGAGACACTAAAATTATTATCAAGCAAATCGCCAGCAGTAAAAATGCTGCTTCTGTTACGTATTCTCAGCTGGAACAGTTTAGCATCTGTTTCTGAACTATGTGCGAACTAGTGAGAACGATATTATTTCCCAATAGTAATTACAATTGGAGTTATTTTATCTTTAGATAGCATGTTGTCTTTTATGGAATACTGTCGCTATATTACCAATATAATCTTAGAAATAGATAGTTCACAGAAAATGATGCGGTTCAGTATCGTTTGAATTGAAAGTGCTTTTTTCATGTGTGAACGTTGGTGCTTCTACAAGCTATGCCGCAAATAATCAGTAGCGTCCCTCTGTTTAGTTTGGTTTTCTGCATTTTCTTTTTCGTCTATTTAGTTTGATATTTCACTCCTGTATCACCAGAAAGGATTTTCTTATTGCCACTTTTCTGCTGTTGCATATATTTGCTATTGGTAAGTGATGAAGATATCGCAGTAAATTGTACAAATGTAATAAAGTACGCTTTTAGGTTAATAATGGTTTTCTCGAATCTGCACAACAAATTTATTGTTGAGACATATTTTCGTTCGGGAAAGTATGGGATGAGTATAGGATTATTCTTATCCAAATTGCTACCACCAGTTTCAAGAGGAGTTTCCAAATATGGAATTTACATATGACTGTTTTGTACAGCACGTTCGTCGTGTAATAGAGAGATTTCGCACAACAGGGAGCGTTTTAAAGAGAAAATTTACAAGACATCCTACTATTCTTACAGCAGATGTTGCGAATATTAGTCAAAGAATGGCTGTGAGTGCCAAAAAATCTTTACGATGCCTACCAGCTCAAAGAAATTTATCACTCGGTAAACTAAAAGATTCTTCATTTACATCCATACAAGATAACTGTGACGTATGAATTGTTACCTCCAGATTTTCCTCGCCGTATCCAATATTGTGAATGGTTTAATGAAGTTTTAAGCAATGACGATATCTTAGATACTACTTTCTTCAGCGATGAAGTAAGGTTTCACCTTAGTGGATACGTAAATTCACAGAATAATCGAATTTGGTCTGCAGAAAACCCTCATGTTTTTGTAGAGACTCCGTTACATCCTCAGAAGGTCGGTGTATGGTTACCAATGTCTAGAAGAGGAATCATTGGTCCTATTTTCTTACACCAAAATATCGATGCAAATTCTTACCAAAATTTTGATTTTAAACCCTTTTATAGAACAACTGCACGATGATGAGTTGCAATATGGGTATTTCCAGCAAGGTGGTAATCCAGCGCACACTGCGCAAAGAACACTAGATTATTTACATCAGTTCTTCGGAGACAGATTAGTTAGCAGAGAGCGATGGCCTCCTCGCTCACCAGATTTGACCCCTTTGGACTATTACATGTTTGGTTATTTAAAAAATAAGGTTTATTCTAATCGTATCCATACATTAGAAAAATTGCAAGATACAATAACGGAAGCTGTAAATGATATTAGGCCAGAAATCTTACTCAATGTGTTCAATAGTATGAAGCGAAGAGTGAATTTGTGCTTAAATTTACATGAACGGCAATTTGAACAAATTTTATAATTTTATCGTGAATAAGTGAAAGTTTTGTAATAATTTTGATAGAGTATTCAAGTCTGAAGGTATGAAGATGGAAGGTATGGCGAGGGATAGTAGAGAAAATAGGAACTGAGGAGTGATCCACCTGAAAACGGATTAAGAAAGCTCTACGCCACCATATACATATGTTATAGTGAAATTTAAGATACCAGCATTAAAAAACATAGGTACATAATTTCATTGTAAATTATTTTTCTATAGAATATTATTTATTACTATATTTGTGCCTATTCTAATTTTTAATGGTACGCCTATGATATACGACATTTACTCCCTCAGAAATACTGGCATGCACTTAGCACCAACTAAAAAAAAAAAATTTAAAGCTGGAAATTCAAACACCTTTCAATGATTTATATACATACTCTATATGAGTCTTATAGGAAGCCTTTTGTAAATAACGTCGTTACATCTTAACAAATGTCTATGAGTGTTTCAGTATTAGAATTAAAAATCATAATCAGCTTTTAAAAAATACATTCAGCTCAGGAATTTGAATCTTAAAAATCCTCCATTTAACATTTAGGAATTAATGTAGTTGGATAAGCTGATGTCTAAAATCCATATCTACTAAGATCTTTCTTATACATATGTGTTTGAATTCTTAGTTTATTACAAGGCTTAATATCTGTGGCTGATATTTTATCTTCATCTGCAAATATCTATATTTTATTTATTTAAACATAAAAAAACCTTGAAACTTATGTAGGTGCATATCACCCTGAATACAGTTACGGATAGACTTACGCCATAAAAATAAATTGTAAACTACTTTTAGAGTTAAAATTCATACAATTCAGTGTTATTAAACCGTTAACATCAAAAACATAAAAAAATGTATATTGCACTGAGCACCATATTACATTTACACCTACTCACTTGCTGCCAGATATATGAAACATTGTTAATTATTTTTGAAAAATTAATCACGACAATCATATATACAGCAATATATCTCATACGCCATACGCAAATATCGATCATTGTTTTCAACTGAATCACTGTAGAACCGGTGCTTGTCCATTTTTAATACATTCGTGTATTCAACAATTTCAGGGTTGCTTATTTATGACCGGTCATGCGTTTGTTTTTTGTTTACAGTTTGTTCATTTTAGCGTAAAAACGTGCAACGTCCTTTACATCATTTTATTTCGCGTAGCAATTGAAGTCAAAGCATTGTTTTTTGTAGTAAATGCGCTGCTGGATTAGTTGTATGCTTCTAATATGTATATACATTTATACTTATTTCTGTATTCATGGTACAGTTATACTGTATATTCTCTCTTTATGTCAGTAAATCTTCCAAATCCGATGTTTTAGGAAGTTCTCTTGGATATGGTGGACATGTTGCTATTGAAACAAATGCGATTTATTTAATCATTTTTTTTTAATTCCTAAAGCGTATGCGAAAATGAGACCACTTTTTTTCAACTCTCAAAATTATGGCCACGTCCGTAAATTAGTTGCACACACGTGTACGGTATCTAATAAGCCGCCTGACGGTAATGTGAAAATCCATAACAGATCCAAGATGCATTCATTGCAGCTGGTACGTTTCGAAAGTTATTGTTAAAGGATGAAATACTGTACTTGACTCAAACCATGAGGACGATTACGAAAACGCTTCTAAAGTTGAAACATGGACTTTAAAAGTAAATGTCACTACAGAAAATAGAAATTATACTCTGACCATGATGACCGGGATGATAGGAGCCGGGTTTCAATTCTTTGGAGGGACGGCGAAATTTTTTGAGAGAGTTGAAATTCGAGCCGACTTACCATTCGCTGTTGGGAGCACCACACTTAAAAAATCAATGTGTGCTAAGGATTAACTATAATAGACATAATTTAACATAAGAATTTTTCATTGGTTTGTCTAATACTAACTAAAACTAGACATTACTGCAGCAGAATTTGCAGGTATTGAAGGAAATAAGTAAATTTCAACACAATACGGAATATAAGCATTGGAATGGAGAAGACGATATTTAATTTGCAGGAAGTACAGTTGCTATTAAATATTAAAAACATGTGTACTGTTCTGCTTTACGATACATAGAGAATAAACTTTTTGAGGAAAAGCATGGGTCGACAACAAAAACAATTCCTATATTCAGAAGTACGAAGAGGTAATAATAAATAAAAATTTTTCTTTAAAAAATTGAGAGAAAAAAGACTTTCTTATTTGTTATTACCCCTTGGTACCTGTGTATATAAAATTACAGAGTGTATAGATTGACAGATTAACTGATGTTATGTTATTGGGAGCTATAACTTTGAACGCTGGATAGTATCGAATTTATTATTAGTAGCATCGTGGTGTTTTTTGATGTGCAAAATTAAGAATGCGGTTAAACCTGCTGTAAAACTGCAATATTGGTGTTCTTATTTTTGTGCTGATCTACTCTGTCCTATATGTACTATTTTATTAGACCAATATATACTGACTCACAGACGTTGCAAGCAGTTTTATAAATTACATTTGGTTTTCTTTTAAAAGGAGTTTTAGATTTTAAATTTAGCAAAATACGTCAAAGTTATTTTAGTTGTTATGAGCAATTGCCAGATTATCGGAATAGACAATTCTGTTTACCCTCTTGAATAAATTTTTAACACAAGGTAAGGGGATGTATTTTTTGTTTGTGTCGGCATCTGATATACAATCGCTGCTTAAAGGTTTTATTTACAAGTGACATGGGGCAATTGCTTTGTAAAAGTGTTTTTTAGTTTTTTCTATTACTTTGGGTCCAAAACTAGGGGAAGTTAATTTTATAGAACAACCAGTAGGAACAATAACAGATATTTTTTTTATATTTCACTGGAGATATTAAAAATAAAATTGAAATACTGACGAAACCATGTCGGTTGGCGATAAAGTTTGGTTAAAATTTTATTATATTATATCTCTTCTGGCAAGTCTCATATCAAGAAAATTAGCGGAATTAATAGAATAAGAATATGTTTTTCAGAATTTATTGGAACAGATGCAAAACAATCGTCGACATATCTCCTGAAAAAGGGAAGTGATTGCCTTGTATAATGCCGACGAGAAAAGTTTTAATAATTAAAAGAAGAGCAAGAGAACACCATGGGAAATTCGTTTTAATCATGATGTAATTGGAGAAAGAATAGCAAATGATGTAATTGAATAAAATTTTTATTACGTTGAAATTAAGTCCAGTCAAAAGAGATTCTGTAAAGCAGAACAACTGAACTTATAACCATTCAGAAATATAGTA
This sequence comes from Holotrichia oblita, assembly GCA_023690525.1. Classification (NCBI taxonomy): domain Eukaryota; kingdom Metazoa; phylum Arthropoda; class Insecta; order Coleoptera; family Scarabaeidae; genus Holotrichia; species Holotrichia oblita. Next base: position 102,630,922 of record CM043016.1, on the reverse strand, counting down.
ATATACAGGATAACAACTTGAACTACGAAAGCCTATTGATAGTAGAAGGTAGTGGGAGGTAAAATTAAATGTATCCGTTTTAGTATTGTCAACTGTTTATGACAGGAATGGTTATGTCAAATACTTTACTGAACCATCAAACTTTATCCTAATTGAATACACAGTTAACGAAAAACTGCAAATTATAAAGTGGTTTTATGGAGGCCACACACTTTCATCAATAAAATTATAGATATTTGGAGAACTACCTTCGAAAACATATTGTAAGTAGCTAAATAAGCAACTAACAACGTTTTAATAACACTTACGATAATGTTTGATGGTTTGGTAAAGTAGGTAATTGACATAACCACTGACATTGCTGTCATATAAAAAGTTGAAGTAGTAGTAAAATGGATACATTTAGTTTTAACTCCCACCACCCTCTCCTATCAATAGGCTTTCGTAGTTCAAGTTGTTAGCCTGTATATACTATAGTATAGTAGTAAAACATATGAGTCAAAGGTGTGGCTTGTGCATTTCGTTTTTGAGTGCATCTTCTGTCGAACTTAATTTTGAAACTAAATTTTTTATAATTAATAGAAGATCTTTTGCAACCTAATACCTTAGTTAAAAAGCTGGATTCTAATGAAATTTTAATAAAATGAAAACACCATATAGAAGTAATGAAAAATATCTGGATTTATACGTACAGAAGACGAATTTAGAGCGAATATATAAACACGAAAAGCTGTGGCAGGATACTCAATAAATTTATTCTCTAAAACTCGTATCCTTACAGAAATAATAGATGACTGATTTGTTTTCGAGCTGCAGTAGAGTGTATTGCCAACGTTAGCTCAATCCCGAATAAATGCTTCACATCAAAGAACTCTTTCAGACAATGAAAATATTCGTTAAATTTTGGAAATATCGCAAGACGAATTGAACTTTTCCCTTTGGTGCGATTTGTTGTGACATTTCTAAAAACTCCAAGTTTTGAAACGATTTCACATTTCTATTTGTACTTAATTAGTTTCTTTTACAAGTTCTATTTCAAAATTTTATATTTCCGTATTTTGATTATTGAAGTGCTTTAAGATGTTAGACAGGTACACTACCTACCCACACAGCTCCAAGAATTTAATCAGCCACCTTTTTTTTATTTACTTTGCATTTTTGTAGGAAGGGTCGTGAATTCCACATTGCATTGTTTGTTAAATTTTTTATTCTAGTTCTACTGAAATACTACCAGTATGAGATACTGCCAGTATTCCGATGGATGGCACACTGACGTAACTTAATAGATACTTTCCTTATGCTCATCCTTAGATCTGCTATACTTTTGAACATGGTTTGGACTCCTTTTGTACTAAATTCTACGCATTTCTACCAGTCAAGTGTTAACTAAGAAAATCAACACACTTGCACATCAATAGTTTGTCTAACTGTTTGGCAAACCAAGAAGATCTACGAGATCTATTTATTAATTGCTTTTTTGTAAATTACAAAATACAATTGATATTGCAAATGCAATTGTTTCTTTATTCATTCGAATCTATTTACTGTTAGAATTCATAGCCACCATTTTGAAAACATTTTTTGAATTTATGTTAAGGAGTTGACTGCACAAAACAAAATGTATAATAAAATAAAACTTTGTTCTATTACTACGTTCATATGAGTGGATAGAATGTTATGGAATTTTCGTATACCATACTCAGTAAGCCCTTTAAAATGAGGTATCATTCGACCCCCCATTCCATTTAAAATTTTGATACTATATCGCCCCCTGTCGTCAATCTTTGAAACTAAATAGAAATTCTACTTCAAGAATGTAGTATATAATATGTCATATTAATGACCCAATACTGGAACCTCTCTATTAAACCGATCAAAAGTTAGCAGGGGGAGAAGACACTTTAGACCGCACTGTATGTAATTCGTCTGAATAAAATAGTACGTTATTTCCTTCAAACTGGATAAACAAGTATTCTTTGCTAATCTGCGATACTGCGAATATATGTATTAAAATAAAGGATTGTGTAACTCGGTAAAATACCTTTACTGTTAGAGCTAAATTATATTGCGAAATTCATAATAGGTTCTGCGAGCTACATTATGAAATAATATAGGTGCCGCTCTCATATTATTATTAAAATGGTACGATTTTAATTTAGGTTTATATGCACTTCGCTCTATCTCGACAATTTTTGGTATAATACAAAACAATTTTCTATTCTTATGTATATACGCTGCATCAAGTTTTGCTTTATAATATGCTAATTAAACAATATTATTTTCCACATATTCTTAACAAAACCTCTTAACAAAATTCAAAAGTAACGATCACCAAAACGTAATTACACTTGACGTTAGACACAAATTTCTAAATAGAGAGAACTATTTAATTAAATTTGAGCTAAACTTAAATTGAATTCCACAGTTGTATACAAAGTAATGTGATTAACAAGTGAACTGAACTCCGAAAACTTAGCAGATAAAGATACAGGCGAAATATATCTAGGGGGACTTTCTTCCTTTTAGCTTTTTCCTCTTTTTATTTATTTGTTTTGCTCGTCGCTTTATTTCCTATTCCACTTTTATCTACCTTCCAACTAAGAATTTCCTTGTTTCTAACGTCCCGTTAAATTAAAACACGGTAGAGCTGAATAAGTGTATTTTATATGCTGTCGGTGTCCGTGGCATTCTCCAGGCCACATTAGTAGTTAAGCAAACTGAAGTATATTAATTTTCATACATAATTTGTACGATGTCAGTAGAATTCTTAATTAATGAGGGGATGGATGTTCGTATACCAGCGCCAATCGTTATACATACATACAGTCTGTTTGAATTTAGCTGTTAGCACAGATACCCCGGCTACTGTTAGAGATATGACAAAATGTTATAGAAAAGAAGTTGTTCTACATTTAATTTGCTATTATACCTTATAGCCAAAAAAAAATAGAGCATCAAATATTTTAGATGTAGCAACTACATTCAAAATTTTAAATGGAACCTAACCAATTTTATCACATATTCCAAAACTTAAGGAAATTTGAATATCTAAATTTTATGATTTTTGAATAGAACAGTGCGTGGAAGGTTATATTTGTGCTCATACTATAAATTAACGAATTGAAAGCTTAAGATTTTAGTGAAAAGCACAACGGTATAATTAAAATAAACAACGCAGAAAAACAAGAAAAAGGAAACAGCATAAATAAAGTTAATGTTAGTGGCGGCCTAAACCTTGAATTTGTCTTCTATTATTTTCGATGCAAACTCTACAACGAGTGGATAGAACTACAGTCTCTATTTCTGTCTTAGAAACACTTTGAACGATATTTCCTATTCCTACAACCAAGTTGTAACGAGCAGTAGATTGTGTTGCAAAAATAAGATACTTCTTCCGCCCCCACAAATAAAAATTTAACAAGTCAAATTTGGGGTCCTGGGTGGCCATGGAAATAAACTGGCGTGTTACATCCACCTATCAGGGGACAGAAAATTGCGAATATTTACGGAGAAATGCACAGCACACTCATCATATTGAAAAACATAATGTTGGGAATCGCTAACAACTTCTATTCTGTTCTCTTTAACGTCCTCTAGTGGTGACAGAAAAAAAGACAATATTAAGCAATTTAAGTCACTAGCAGTAGATTTAGGAAAATCCATGATCATCCATTTTTTGGCCGCCAAGCATTCCACGCACTGCTCTTTTCAAAAATCATAAAATTTACGTAATTAAATTCCTTTATCGCCCTCTAGCGGTGACGAACAAGATAAAATTAAACAGCTTCAATCACTACACCTAGGACAACGAAAATCCCTTCTAATAAGACCAAGTTTGCTAAATTTCGTTGACAGGAAGTAGAATAATTTAAGTTCACAGAAGAAATTTTTACCATCCACACGTTTCTGAAGATATCTTCGGATTGGTAAAAGATAGCAATATCCGGTTTTCGCTGATTTGCTAGTAATTTAGCCTACTTTTTTAATTTCTTGTCAAAAATATATGTTTTCATTTAATATTTTCAAGAAAAAACAAAATTCCCGAAAAAGAAATAAACAGCGCCTTCTAGCATGCACGTCACATATTAGATCGGTTCAAATTTGTAAGCATTAGATTGGAGGATTAATGCTGTTTTCAACGAGACTAAGTTTGCAAAATTCGGTTCAACAGAACCGGAGTTATAAACGTTCCTTCAAAACAAAGTTTCTCCTTGTCCCCACCCCTTATTTGACAAAATACAAAAAAGTTGTTCAACGTAAAATATGCAAAATTTTCAGGAGATTTCGATTTTCATATTTATGATAGACCCTAAATTGGTAAATTTTGCGTAAAATAAGAATTAAAATGTTTGGTGATGAGTTACGCCCTCTAGTGGTCATCCTACGCTTCTCTAAATAATTTTCAAATGTTTCTCGGGGTTACTTTAGTCCATAATATTATTTTCCCAAAGCTGTGCTATAAACCGTTCCTGGGATATGGCCGAGGGACATTCCTAGTTGACCATCCGGTACATACATACATCCCGCCTTTCTTTTACGTTATACTTATCTTGTAACTACAGACGAATCATTTGCATGCTCCCAGGGTCAACGAGGGTGTCTGTTGTAACTTTATTAAAACGCTCTTTATGTTCTTTGGCAGTTACAAATTTTCTTTATGCGAAACCATCAGATTTCTATCGCTTTAATTCTATGATAAATCTTTAATATATTCTAATAAAGAATTCCATTTTTGGAGTTTTAAAAGACCATTTACATATTTCGTGGGTATCGACTAAGTTATTTTGCTCCTTCCTTCGGGCATAACTTTTTGATTACTTATTTAATGTTGATTTACAGAAGAGAATCATTTATAGGAAGGGTTTTGACTGCGATATAGTATAGGTTCTAGAAATTGGGTAGGTGCTTAGTTCATGATATTTTTACTAGTATTAAAATTTGTTTTTGGTTTTGCTAGATGTTCGCCTAGAATTGATTTTTTAGCCACAATGGAATAATAAATCGTACCGTCTATTATAACGTTATAACTATGTAAATTGGGTTGCATATCGATAAGGGAAAAATCCTTTAGTTTTATTTTATATTTGGGCAAACAATGTAAATATATTATTCATTATAATGTATAGTTAAATTAGAAATTAAGTTATATCTAACACTGTTTTGTAAAAACTCACCATTTCACACCACACAACAAAACATACAAGTTTCCGAGGATATATTATAAAAGTGACAGCTGAAAGTATCGTGTACATTTATGTGAATTCTGGCATAAATGTGGCGTGTAAGGTAAGTTCTTCATATTATAGTCTCAATCAAGATTAATGAGTGATTGTGTTCTTTCCATAAAAAAAAAAATATTTCTTCAGTAGTAATTTTAATTTGGTAAGGTTGTACGATATGAAGTTGAATCCTTTGATTACCGTGGTGATGATAACAAAAAAAGTAGTTGTTAGGTATTATATTTTCCTTCGAGTAGACATTTTGTAATTTTTCTCTATAAAAAAAGTATAATTTATAAAAAGAAAATCAAGAAAATGGTTAAAATATAAGAATTTATAAAATAGACCTTGATGATACAAGGACATTTCTTATAAAAATTATGGTCTTGGATTTTTATCATTTAAAAAATTTGGAAAATTCATAAATAATAATTCCTGCCCTTTCTACCACCATCCACCACGATCCTCTTTAACTAGACCTTCGAAGACTAACCTAAAAATCACTTTGCCCTGAGACCTGCAAATCCAGACATCGGAATCAATACCTCTACTTCGGAAAGTCCCAAATGATGTACCTGAATTATATTTTTCTTTAAGTATACTTAGATCCTTTTTGAGAACGAGATCCACTAATTTTCATTTTATAAATAACTTGCAAAGTTTCACGATACACACATACCTATATCCCAAATAGAATAATTGAAAATTGAAAATTGAATATTTACCTTGAATAACGATTTACTTCACTAAATAATTTAAGGCAAGACGTAGATTTAATTGTTATTATTAGTATGTTTAAAGACACAAACTTTGTTTTCAACCCTGCATTAACGAGTTATAATAAATATTGGTTTTTGGCGCTAAATTTAAACGTTCATTCAAAAAATACAATACTCGTAGTAACATAATATATCAAGAGAATCCGTAATAGAGTTGTAGTGCTTTAATGGAGTTTGGTTAGGCTCGGACCGCTTGCTCTAATGAATTCTATATGACAAATACATATTCAGTTTATAAACTTGTCTGTAATTTGTAACTAAAAGGTAATTATTAGAATGAGTTAAAGTTTCCACACCACAAGCTACTAATCCCAGTGCACAGTAACCGTACCACTGATGAGTTCTAATAAGAGTGAAGTGCATTCGTAAATGTTTATCAATCATAATAACTTTTTCAACAGTGTATTATCACGGTGTAATTAGCTAGCAATTCACGATGCTGTGTCTATTATACTGACAATAACGAAGATTGCTGAGATCTGTAGAAAATATAATTGTTAGCCACAATTAGTTATGTTGTGACGAAATAAAAATGACCCTGCTCTTATATCTTATTATGCGTGTTAGTGACCGAGAGTTCTATTATATATTAGACATCTTGCCCTGTTTCAGACTTTTTATTTTGTTATTCTGTGATTATATTGATCTTTCTTTTCTTCTATGCTTAAACGTAACACAGGACTTGGGGTAAATCAGTTTTCTACTCTAAGAAAGAAATATATAGTACACAATTTATGTTATAATTGTAGAATTTTTCTTATTTTTTATAACACTATAGGCTCCAGGTATACTTTGTAGCATATTGATTCAAAACATTTTAGTTGTCCATGGGTTTCAATTTACCTCTCGATACATTTACAAGCTGATACAGGACGGGGCACCACATTCGTCTCGGTAGATATACGAGAACAGGTAACATAAGTATACCTATTTAAAGTCTTTTATTGGGAGCACATTCCAAAATTATTCTGAAATATACAGGTGGTTCCAAAAGAACGTTTGCACATTTTGATGACGCAACATGGATGACGAACATTTTATATATTTTCATGATTACTGCCTTTATTCACATTACTTTATATTCACCTTATATTCAAATATTGATCTTAGAGTATTTGCTTAGTGTGTGTGTTTGTGCTTACACGGTTGAAAAAAAAAGTGAGGAGCGCAGCCTGTATAATCTGAACGCTTAAAGATGCATGCTTAATTTGTCTGATCCGTAATGGTCTTTCTTAGACGAATTGATGCGAGTTGCGAATTTTTCTATAGCTGTATTTTTTACTGAGCGACTCCGAGAGATACAACATTCCGTCGGCATGGAAACCGAAGCGGGTGGGACAAATCGGCCGTTGCTATTGTGGTCACAGAATATCAAACTACTAGAATTTGCACTCTCCTTCGCGGGAAAAGTACGCGCATTTTTAGTGGGCAGCGTAATCCGCCATCTTCTCTGGAAGAAAAATACTTTGCGATAGTGATGTTTAGTGTTCGTGATTCGAGCGTTGTTCATTGTTTACTAACTATCAGGTGTTATTGAAGTTTGTGTCGAGATTAACTTTTATTTTATAAATATTTATTCGTAGTGTAGGACTTGTATTTAATACATATACATATTTCATATTTTATATCCACATATTTTATATCTAACCAAAGAATTTAACGCTCAATGTATATAAACTAGGAGAAGAAAAACGCCAAAAAATTGAGCAGGATAGGTTGCTTTAATATATTTTGTTTTTTATTACGACGTCTCGGTGCAAACCCGCACCTTTTTCTAGCTACAAAGAAATTAAAACCTAAATTAATGAACATTAATGACGAGATACAACAAAGAGAAACAATGTAAGTGTATAAAATTTTTTTTAATATTTAAAAAAAATTAGAGGTTAAAAAGTGGGTACATACCAATCAACAAATTTAATCAGAAACCATGTCAAATAACTTAGTCCAGTTGTTCGATAATATATTAATGACATCTCTTCAAAAAGTATCAAATGACGAGATTGTTAAACAATTATAAAATTATTGCCACAAACGCCTCGTTCTAGGAGAGTCGTAACTGAACCAGTGCTAGCACGATTTTGAAAATATGTGCAAGTGTGACAGAAATGTGAGGTGCTTAAGCAGGGTTAACATAGTGATGGCAAACGAACAAACGCGAAAAATTCCTAAACACAGAGCTTCAACGACCTTGTAGAAGTAAATTGTATATATAACTAATATTATTGACATCATGTTTAAAATTACATGTGTTATGCATTTTTATATGTAGCATTTCAGAAATTAAACGTTTCCTCATATTGTGTTCAACATCTAGTATTTGAGTTTCATTAAATTTAAACTTATGTCCAGTGTCAATGCTATGATGGGACAAACACGTGTTCTTATTTATAGCAATGTCATATTGATGCTGTTTTATTCGTTTTTCGAGATTTTGAGACGTTTGTCCCACATAACACTTATCACAATTGTTGCAATTGATTTTATAGACAACGTCAACCAATGTAGTAGTATCTGTTTTATCTTTTAAATTATGAAAAATGTGAAGACGTTTCAAAGAATTAACATTATAGAGAACCATTTTATGATTGTTGTTATTTTTTCCGTTTAAGATGGATACCAGCTTTTTTGCTCAATGGGTCAACATTAATAATTCTACTAAAAGTAGTGAGTTCATTGATATATTTATTATTGGGTCTATGGATGACATGATTGTTTCTACGTAAAAGGCTATTTATTAATTTTATGGGGTAGTTATTGTGTATTAATCTATTTTTTAAGGATTCGAAATTTTTGTTATGGAAATCTGTATGTGGATATGTTTAAGATTTTATCTTTAAAATTTTTTATTAAATTTAGTTTTTGATGTAAAGGGTGGTTGGAATGATAATTAAGTAGTCTATCAGAACTAGAAGACTTGGAATATAGGTCAGTGACTATGTGATTACCTCTATTAATGGTTAAAACGTCCAAAAATGGTAATTTACTGTTGGTTTCTACTTCTAACGTGAAAACAAGTCTATCATTGAAGGAATTGAATTTATCAAGGATGCAACCAACTTTATCTCTAGGTAGTACAAGGAAGGAGTCATCGACATATGTGGCAGCAAAGACTATCTGAAAATTGATGTTGTTAAGTACTTCATAAAAAACCATACTAAAATGCCTAAAGAGCGTGCTAGCACTGGTTCAGTTACGACTCTCCTAGAACGAGGCATTTGTGGCAATAATTTTATAATTGTTTAATAATCTCGTCATTTGATACTTTTTGAAGAGATGTCATTAATATATCATCGAACAACTGGACTGCTTAAGTTATTTAACATGGTTTCTGATTAAATTTGTTGATTGGTATGTACAGTAGGCAACGTTACAGGTTGGACAGTCCTGTCACAGTATAATAATACGAGAAATACCGAAGCTATTGATACCCTTGCAATAACTCTTCGCTTTCGCTCAAGGCCGTACACATACAGGTAAAATCGTAACGACAAGAGTTTCTACATTGCAGGGTGATTTAAAACCCATTTAGCATGCAAATACGGTATAATATAATGCACACAAGGTCACTAATATTCATGTGACTATTTAAATATTTTAGATTCTCCTACAGTATCAATAGAGTTGACAAATATCGGCAACAGTAACACACTTCTAATTGGTACAACTGGAAAACTGTAGCAGTTAGAGGAGAGTTCTCTTACAAAAGAACTTTAATTAAAATCATTCTTTCCGTATTTGATATTTGGGTCGTAGTCACGTTACAATAATAATATAAGATTATCATATGTATTGATGTATTCTATCATTATTGAATTATTATTAATGTTATATGTATTTAGTAAAAGTTATAATAGAAATTTATAGTGATATTGAAAGCAGATTTAAATACATGTATTGTCTTTTTTCATATATCACTACCGAATACGAAAGAGTTCTTTCTGTGTACGTAAAGAATTAATCAGAAATTATTACAAATTATATATTATATGAAGGAAGTTTAGTTGGAAACACACATTTTTGGTATTCCACAAATTGTGTTTTCAATTCCCAGGGGTATAACAATATAAAAAACCTTTTTTTAATGTCATCAGTGGTTAAGCAACTAAATTTTTGAATCTAATAAATTTAATAGTACAGTCAACCGGAGAAACATATACATCTTCTTTTTATACGTGTTGGTTATATGAAGTATAAGAAAAAAATCTTTCGAGTTAAATAGGTTTTTATATAATTATTTCACTGCTATATACAGATAATTTTCATTAAAGTGTTTACTTATGGAAAAATAAATAAAAACAAAAAATGGATGATGGGTGACTGGATTTTGTTGAACGTAGTTCAAAATTCTATTACCATCTTCTGGATTAATTTTGGGTGGTTGTCCAGGCCTCGATTTATTTCGTAGAGCTACATCTTCGTTTTCGGTTCGCCAGCGTTATGTTGAAGTACAGTTAGAGAAAAAAAGAAAAGATACAGTTTTATAGAGTTCCACAGAAGTAACGGTTACTAAAAATTTAGACCAACGAGGGATATCATAAAACAAATGAATACCTACTCGTTGGCATATTTTGTTTGTTAATAGAAGGACTAAACGTTATCTAATGATGAGTGAAATGTAGTTACAATCAACTTAACATTTATTTATCTTTCAATTAATATTTAATGTGTGTGCGTAAGGTACATTTGATTTGAAAACTCTAGAATCAAGTTTTTTTGGTGTTGATATCACTGACTTTCAATTTCTATTTATTAGTCAAATAACCGTTTTACGCTAAGTCATCAAGCCAGAACATCAATGAACCAACACCAATACACTAAAGTACAAAAAATAGAATAAAATAGTATCTGTGCAATGCACTCAAAGAATTCATATAGAACAATAAAAATAGATTATATACTTACCGATACACCAACTTCTGCAGCAACTTGCCTGTAGGACAAATCACGCTCCCAAAGGGTAACTATTTTTGCTCGCGTTTCTATTGTTGTTGCGGGCATTTTTACGACGATTACAGCAAACTAAATACTCTCAAGACGAGAGGCTTTTATATTGAGAACGAATAAGGCAATATAAAAATTATTTTTCGCCCCCTCTTTGGCTTTAATGTAATAACGTAATTAAAACATATTCAAACGGTGCTCATAATTGGTTTAGCTAATCATTATACATAAGTTTATATTAAGAAAATAAGAACTTTCTGAGAATTCGTTACAAAAACACTCCTCATTGAAATTAACAATTCTTAAAATTTAGGATTATGTATTTCAATATTTGGAATCTGAGTTCCAGTTAAGAGATCACAGTGCAGATCATCAAGCAAGATTTAATTATTAGGATAATATTAAACAGTAATTTGTTTTGCATACAATAGCTTATATTTATTGTGGTCTAATCCCTACTTTACAGTTAATGGTATTCATGGATTAATAAATTTGGTTTAAATATTCGGCGTATGAGACTGTAATGCTTCGAAGGAAATTTGATTGTTAATACAATATTAAATTACTAAACAAATTATTCTAATATATCCTAATAGATCCTAATAGAATTCATTTATCTGCTTCCTCTATAATTCTTATTAAAGATTATAAGTCAAGTGTCATCAAGAATGATTATAAACTAGACATCATTAGCGTAATATTAAGATTTAATTTTAGACTCGTGGAGAAATAAGAATGAATAAATTACGAGTTTAGTAAGTATTATTTATCAAGATTACTTGAGTGAATGATTAAAATATTGAAAACAGGTATCGTTTAGTATCTATATGTCGTTTGCGTTACTTTGATAGTTTCGTAGGGGTATTCCAATATGATGGTAAAATACATACATCAATCCGGATCCGAATATCAAATATGGAAAGAGCGATTCAAATTAAGGATTTTTTTATACGAGAACTCATTTTTAACTGTTATAGTTTTAGAGTTCTACTAATTAGAAATGTGTTGCTGTTGCCGCTATTTTCCAGTTCTATTGTACATAATGGTATATGCATTTCAACAGCGTAAGACAAATTAAATTAAAAATATTGAAATAGTCACATAAAGATTAGTGACCTTGTGTGCATTATATTAAACCGTAAATTTGCATGTGTAAATAGCTTTTAAATCACCCTGAAATGTAGAAACTCTTATCGTTACGATTTTACCTGTAGGTGTATGGTCTTAAATGAAAGTTAGGGAGTATTGCATCTAATACATCGGATATCTTCGGCGCGGCTTGGGTGTTATCATATTGTGACAGGACTGTCCACCCATTATCATTGCTTACTGTACCCACTTTTTTAACCTAATTTTTTTAAAATATTAAAAAAAAAAATTTTATACACTTACATTGTTTCTCTTTGTTGTATCTTGTCATTAATGTTCATTAATTTAGGTTTTAATTTCTGTGTAGCTAGAAAAAGGTGCGGGTTTGCACCGAAACGTCGCAATAAAAAAACAAAATGTATTAAAGCAACCTATCCTGCTCAATTTTTTGGCGGTTTTCTTCTCCTATTTTATATCTACAGACATATACTTATTTTAGCGGCTTCTAGTTTTCACTCAATACCCCCCTGTCAACGAATACAATTTCTTCTCAATCCGACACTGCGTTTCTTCCACACAAAATGGCGTGAATAGTCTGAAGGTCACTGAATCTGTCTTAAAGAGATCAAAAGTGCCGACAAGGAGAGCAAATTCTAATAGTTTGATATTCTGTGCTGTGGTGTCAAGGAGTATTATGTAGTTGTACTTTGTGCGTAGTAGGAGGTTGTTCCTGTTACTTTAGTTTGTTTGGGCGAGAAATGGTTGTGACTATTAGGTATGCACATGACAATCCTTTTGAACTGACGTTTGTCTTTTAACCCTTACTTTTATTATCCATATAGTATACACTTCAATTAGAATTACTTATTGAGTAACAATAGAACATGTAAGATAATTTATGGAAATATCTAAAAACATATGTTGTAAGGCAGATGATTCATTATAAAATAAAAATTTATACTGATATGCGGCTGCAGAGGCTTCCTAAGCTGTATTGCTTGTCAAGACTCCCACTACAGCTCTTTACATGTAAATTCCGTGTGGAAATGTAGCTTGGTTATAATATTACATCACCGTAAATAATATTACGCTTTTAATAATATGGCAGCAAATCACGGGAGTACTAATAAGATTCGAACCTCGGACCGTACACACCCACACCCTACGTATGGTCAATCGCTTTGATCGTTGTGAGTATCGAACTATTTTCGTGATGATATTGTATGTACATCTAGGAATCATGTTTCTACAGTTTTGTTCACAATATATGGATACTTTTAGTTGCTCTTTTTATGGCGGATCTTGTACGAACTATATAAAAGAACGCAATCTATGTTTATTTATATTTTTAGGTTAATTTAATAGTAAGGTCCATTATGAGGACTTAGGAATATATACAATACAAAAATAAACAAAAAGAGTCGGACTGTGGAAGCCTTCGGTATCATGTAATAGTAGTATCCTAGAATCATACGAAGAAGTAAATATATTATGTACACTCACCTTAAAGAAGTTGTAGAACGATTTTACATAGCAGTAATATACTGTCTTTGTCAGGTCATCCCCTCTACATTTAATGTGACTGTCGCCCATTGGAGGCAATGGGTAATATCGTATTTTTCGTAATTTGTGTATTCAGTCTCTGCTGTGCAAGCGGAGCGGGAGCAATTAACTCATACTTGGTTACTAGGAACTATTTATGTATTCCTATTAAAATCGACACATCGTTATTTCCTAGAAAAGGTAGATGCGATTATTCTTCAAGGCAGTAACAGAAAGTATATTATCTCTATTTGAATAGCAAGGAACTCTATGTGTGTGCGCCCTACTATATAAGATAGTGCGGCGTAAAATACCTACAATACATGTTGGTAATCTAATTAAAACTTTTTAAATAAATTCTTAAATCATAATACACATTTTAAATGTTTTGAAATGAAATGATATATTAGTTATTTACATACTTTTGACATATAGCGAGGCGTAGGCAAAGTTGTTTTGGATAGATAATTCATTATTAGTTGTTTATCTATTTATCTTTAAAATACATCATCTTCAAGATGTATTTTGTTTTCCTTGATATACTTAAAATCGTTAATTATCTTATTGTTAGTGTATTATTTTAACAGTTAAAGGGTTTTGTTTTGAAAAAAATTAACGTAAAATTTTTCAGTACAGCAGAAGACATTACTTAAAACGTACGCGCAATGTTTAGTTAAAAGAAAATATAATGCTATACAATTTTTGAAGAAGTTGTAATAGTAATAGTCATTAATATATCAAAGTATTATGTATATATCACAAATAACAGATATTCAAAAATAATTAGTATAATAATAATAAAAATAAAGTTGCTTTCTCAAAATAAAATAACAAAAAATAAAGTCGCATTCCCAAAATAAAATAAAAAAAAACTATGTAATAAATAAAAAGTAATAAATATTTTAAAATAATTGAATAAAAATTAGATGCCATCAATAATTAGTCAGCAACAACGAAGATAAAACCTCCGTTGAGAAGACCTTCTCATCCGAGAATATGACGGCGCTCCAATCTCTGTTTAAATTTGCATGTGCGAAATTTAAACGGTCCGCGACATGTCTGGGAAACAATTCCACTTTCTTTGCAGGGCGCCGACAGTGGATGTGCTGCTTATGCAGAAATTTACGTAGCGTTTCTGCACAGCAATTCAAATTTAGCTCTTCAATTATTTTATCTAACGTGATAAAGGGCTGCTGACTGACGTGCTGCAAAATTCTGCCGGCATCCTCTGGACCAATTTTTGGCGGATGGCCCGACCTTGGTCTCGTTTTCAACGCGGTGTTTTGATCTTCCGTTCGCCATCGATTGATCCAGTAATGAACCACGGATTTCTGAAAAAGTTGCGAAAGAAATAAGTTTTAGAATATGTATATATGCGAGATGGTACGGATCGTAAAAACGGAGGCACTAAATATAACTATATAGGTTTATAAATGGAATTCATATAATAAAAATAGTTTAGTAGAATCTGTAGTATCAAACGTATTATTACGACAAAGAAAAAAATATATTATTTTACAGAAGGAGCAATGTGTACTTACCGAATGTCCAACTTCTCGAGCAACTTCGCTATAGGACAAACCACGTTCCCAAAGCGTCACAATTTTGGATCTTGTTTCGACACTACTGAAATCACCTGGCATGTTTACGAATAATAATGCAAACTGAATTTGCAAATATAACTTGCATCGGATTTATAGGTTACGCATTTGAAGATTTATTGGGGGGGTGAACAACTTAAACGATTGCTAATTAACAAATACTTGCGATAATTAGGCATCTTAGATAATCCCATAATGTCTGCATAGGTTTTCTTTGCATTGGCATACATTTTCACATAAAATTTTGCCGACTAGATACTGTTCTTTGGAATTTGTCATTAGCCGTTCCCCGTAAAATATAATTAAACATACATAAATAATGGACGTATTGTTGGATCTATAGTCTATTGACATATTAGACTTGAAAGAGAATTTCTGGAAGTTTTACATCAAAAGAACAAACGATTATACTAACCCCCGATTCATATACCTCATCCAACAATGTTCTAATTCCCTCATACTTCAAATAATGTGCTTACCGCAGAGTTTTATTAACGTTTATCGTTATTGTCAAATGTTTTACTAATGATTTTATATAAATAATTATTTTTCTTCGATATTATTTTTTAAAATCTGATATAGTGCTTTATTAAATTCATGATAGAATATACTGTACTGCTGAATTTTATATTGGCTAACCATCATAATTCTTGCAATATATTTTTTTCATTAATAAATCATATTAATAAAAATGTTATAACTGTATGTAAATGTTAAAATTTTGTTACAGTTTATGATTGTGTTTTAGATACAGTCATATTTTTTATTTAAAAATATTATATACCTATATTTAATGTAATAAGTTATAAGATGATATTAGGGTGTCGGTCTGTAGCAGAATTAAAACTGATTTACTCATAAGCTCAATATTTTGTTATTTTTTAATAACTTTATCATGAGCATGCTACAAAGATAAATAACAATTACAGAGCTTGAATTAAATTAACTGTGATATATTTTTGGTTGATCGGATGATTAAACTGAAAATTAATGAATTTACCAGAAGCTGTGGGCTACCAATGAAGAATGATAACTTAAAAAAACTGTTTGACATTTTTGCCAAAATTAAAAATTGCGAAACGGAGGTTTTATCCTCGTTGTTGCTGACTAATTATTGATGGCATCTAATTTTTATTCAATTATTTTAAAATATTTATTACTTTTTATTTAGTTATTACATAGTTTTTTTTTATTTTATTTTGGGAATGCGACTTTATTTTTTGTTATTTTATTTTGAGAAAGCAACTTTATTTTTATTATTATTATACTAATTATTTTTGAATATCTGTTATTTGTGATATATACATAATACTTTTATTATTATTTTACAAATTGTTACTTTTTTTAAGAATACTACTTTATTTTTATTTATTTACTTATTATTTCATTAGAAATAACCATTGTTATTTATTATATATTCAGTTCAGATAATAAGTAGAAATATATTGTAATATATTTCTATTTATTATCTGAACTCTATATATATTTTTTTTCTAATATAGGAGAACTAGAGCAATACAAGACGAAGAAAAGACAGCCCAATCACCCTTACGCATGTCATTAAGAGGATTCCGGGGTGACTAAAATCTCCTAGGGGGCGGTTCACAGGACCACTTGTCAGTCTGCGGGCTGACTACGTCCGGGGAAAAAAATGCATTATCTTATCGAGAGATAAACGCATTTAAAATTGTTGTTGTATTTGAAAGTATTAATACACAGCAAAAATAGACACCTTAAAATCTGCAAAGTAAACTTTTTTACCTACTACAGTAAAATTAATGAAGACCATTGAATGATATATTAATGACTTTTACTATTACCACTTCTTCAAAAATTGTATAGCATTATATTTTCTTTTAACTAAACATTGCGCGTACGTTTTAAGTAATGTCTTCTGCTGTGCTGAAAAATTTTACGTTAATTTTTTTCAAAACAAAACCCTTTAGCTGTTAAAATAATACACTAACAATATGATAATTAACGATTTTAAGTATATCAAGGAGAACAAAATACATCTTGAAGATGATGTATTTTAAAGATAAATAGATAAACAACTAATAATGAATTATCTATCCAAAACAACTTTGCCTACGCCTCGCTATATGTCAAAAGTATGTAAATAACTAATATATCATTTCATTTCAAAACATTTAAAATGTGTATTATGATTTAAGAATTTATTTAAAAAGTTTTAATTAGATTACCAACATGTATTGTAGGTATTTTACGCCGCGCTATCTTATATAGTAGGGCGCACACACATAGAGTTCCTTGCTATTCAAATAGAGATAATATACTTTCTGTTACTGCCTTGAAGAATAATCGCATCTACCTTTTCTAGGAAATAACGATGTGTCGATTTTAGTAGGAATACATAAATAGTTCCTAGTAACCAAGTATGAGTTAATTGCTCTCGCTCCGCTTGCACAGCAGAGACTGAATACACAAATTACGAAAAATACGATATTGCCCACTGCCTCCAGTGGGCGACAGTCACATTAAATGTAGAGGGGATGACCTGACAAAGACAGTATATTACTGCTATGTAAAATCGTTCTACAACTTCTTTAAGGTGAGTGTACTTACTATTCTGAGGTTTATATGTATTTTAATAATAATCATGAGTTTTTCATGCCTCGTTTTCTGTGCCCAAGTTGTGGCTAATCCAGTCCTGTTCATTTCCTGTAACCGTCTGTCCTCAAATATTGTATCCCTTCATCGTTGTTGGAAAAACTTTTCGCCAAGTTTAAAAACACTCTCCCACAACCGATACTCCAAGCATGCTGTATCGAAGCGGGTATGCCGTTACGCTACATTCAACTTGTCTCTCGAAATGTAACCCGACTCTACCTCTCAGGAAATTACAAAGCATTAAACACGCATCGATCGTTTTCGCAATTGAGTTGTTATATGTGAAAAGAACGCAGAGCAAAAGAGCGGAAAAGTAGGAAAGTACGCCGGGATTTCGAAAGTTTAGAGAAGGAACTGTTTGTGTTATTTATAAACGAAATAAGCCGCTTATATTGTATTTCGAAAACGACGTAGACGACGATAAGTCGAAGGTAGAACGATATTGGAGGTAATTAAAACAGATGTTGCTGAAACTGAAAGCAGATCTGTTTAATGTTCTTTTCGACTAGTGTACTTCGGATAAGTACGTATGTATATAGTACAGGTTGCTCCAAATTTGCGGAGCACTATAGAAACCTCAATTACTATAGGTTTAACTATATAAATAAATTTTAAATATATCATATAAATTTTGAATATATTCGAGGTCCACGTCATTATATCAGGAAAATATATAGAACTCTGTTAAGGTAAATTCAAGAGGTAAAATTCCTATTTCTTATTTCAATGTTTCTAAAACGCTATTCATATTCAAATTTATTTCTTAACCTTAAATATTTTCTTCTATCAACTTCATAGCATACATGGGGTATTGAAAATGCAACAACAATTTTTTATTTAAAAGTAAAAAAGCTTAGTTCAACAAGTTACAAAGTATAGGTAGGTCAAGGTTTCTTATATGCCATCTTACAACGCTTAGATTAGAGGTACTATTGTTATTATTTATTATTTACAGCTTGTTTTAAAAGGAGTATCTTTCTGTATCTAAATTTTATATAGATATTTTTATTAAATTAAGGAAAGAAATACTTGGTAATGCGGCTAGTAGTGAAAATGATAATTAAACATAATTAATAATCACTGTCATTCATCACCATACAGCGACGCGTTTCGTTTGGTCTGATGTCGCTAATTCTACAGCTACAGGTCAATGTAATAAATAATTACTGGCTTTGTAGAAATAAAAGTAGATAGACAATAGTCATTTCAACATAAGTCAATATTTGTAAAATTAATCTCTCATATATACTTAATACACGATGTTTGATATATATATGAGTTTTCACAAATTACTGTCATTCTCACAAAGACAGCCTGATGAGATTTATAAAATCGAAACGCGTCGCTGTATGGTGATGAATGACAGTGATTATTAATTATGTTTAATTATCATTTTCACTACTAGCCGCATTACCAAGAATTTCTTTCCTTAATTTGATATATGCATGGCTAAGATGTAACATTCTTTGATATTTTTATTTATATATTTTATATATCTTTTAGATGTCATTAATCTTGTTTGATCCTTGTTGCGTTTAAATTACTTTCATTTCCTGTCAATTAGTTGGACCAGCTTGTTTAATAAAATGTTTGAATTAATTAAGATGTGTGAGCAGGCGCAGTTGAGGATCCAGTAAACTTGTTTTTGACAGAGTTGTCACCCTATTCCATGTTCAATACTATTTTCCAAAGTGCACACGCGGTATTACGAGTGCTTATTCAAAACCCAAGTAACAACTAGACGTCGTCCTTGAAGTTTGCGTAAGTACGTATAGTAGTTCAAATATGTATATTGAAATACTAATACTTATGTGATTAATTCAAAACTGCTAGGGTGCTATTTTTGAAACTAACTTATTATACCGCGTGTATGTACATACATATGCATGGTAATAAATTGGCAAATAAAAAATATGAAAGTTATGATAACTACGCGGTACCTGTACTGTCATTTGGCGAAATTTAGCAAATTCAATACATAGGAGGATTCTAGAAGTCATGACATCTAATTTACCAATACAGGTACATATTTCTGAAAAGTGTTATTTGAACGTGCGCCTGAGGTTCCACCTACGAAAAACGAAGGTACACTCGGTACGACTTAATCTTCGAACGATTTCAATGAGTTACCTTATTAAAATCGTTCGAAGACTAAGTCGTACCGAGCGTACGTGCATACCGCCATGTGTACCTGCATATGTGTATACCAGCATATACAGTCGAATTTTTGGATCTTGTCCGTTACGTCATTAACAGCGTAATTAAACACAGGTATACGTAAAATATTCATCACCCACATTTAACGTACATTAGAGAGAAATGCCAACATGACATATATAAGATACGTGTAATCGATCTTTAGACGCACGTCATCAATTTTTATGCGTACGAATCAAATCGGTTCTTCTAGTTCAAGTTAAGCACTATATACATACATAATGCATTAAAATATACCTAATACACATTTCTGACAGTAAACATACACACAAAGTAGGTTAGGATTTTTCTATGGTTAGGGTTCTGCCAATTGAGCATTAATCTAAAACACGCATTACGTTTATATGGAAGACCATCTATAAGATGAATTTCGCCTTTTTAATAGTCCTATTATATAAATCTGTCATATTGCAAATAAGTTATATTCAACAATTTACAATTTCGCGACATGAAAATTACTATAAACATTTAATGTGTAAATTTCCATGTTATATAACACTAACAAATCTTAATAATCTACTTGATTTAATAAAACAAACTGACATCCTACTATGTATTTCAAATATGACATTACAGGCTCGATACAACGTTAAAATATTCATTACAGTGGTTCGTACTAACTAACTAACTAATATTCCAAATAATAAAAGTCGATACATGATATAGTACAAGAGGTTTATACGTTACATACACATGTTTAATAATAAAGCATAGCAAGATAAATATTACAAATAAAATAACAGTAGATAACGACTAAATATTTTAAACTTATGGACTAATCGCTTTCAACCTCCGAAGTTGAAGATTCTCCAGGATTTATAATGATGGGGTCGATTTCAATATCTGCCAAATGCTTCTCCCGTTGATACCAATCCTTAATTAATTTATTTGTGTGCCTTACACAATTTTCCCAAGTATTTTGGCAACAATGTTCTAATGCTTCGCTCCACATAGTAAGAACGTTCTCATATCGGTAACCGTCCCTGTCAATATGCTTGTTATAATAACCTTTTGCGGAAGCCTAAATTATGAGTTTTTATTAGTTCATCGATAGCATATTTCTTTTCAGGCTTATTTCTCTTTACCAAATCCAGAAATTGATATTTTGTTAAATCGGTTGAAAAATTTGCATTGTTTTCATGTAACCAATCCATAATTGTTTGAACCCAATAATATTCTTCATCAAAGTGGCTAAGGATTTTGTTGATAACGATACAATGTCCTTTGTCTTAAGTTGATCTTTTAAAGTGTGCAATGTAACATGTTTTCCTAAAACAATACTTTTGAAATAAATAGAACAGTATTATCATAATTATAAATTATTACTTTCTTTATACATGTACACAGTATTTCGTACTTCCATTTTTGATGGCTCTCGCAGATCTTTAGTTTTTGGCTTAGCACGAGGTCTCTTTTTACCAGGGGAAGAAAGAATTGGATTTCTCATCTTTCGCTGCTTAATAGCATAAACTGTTTGACGGGAAATATGCAGAGCGTCACATACTCTCTGCAAATTAATCAATGGGTAAACATTATCAGACAGTATTAGAATACATACCTCGTAAACAGCATTTACAGGCAATGTAGGCCCTCCGTTTTCTTTTTCTCTCTCGAAATACTCCAAAACGTTTAGCACAAGTTCTTGTGACTGAGAATTCCAACGTTTTCCAGGCATATACAACAAAGTTACATAACCTCTATTTGATAGATTGTTTGCATATCTATTACCTTACAGCACACAAATATGCACACCTATCTGTGTTCTGAAAAGAACAATTACTCTTGCAAAATATCAGAAAAAATAAAAGTAAGTTAAAACGGAACGAAATGAACACACAAAAATACACGCAGAACTTGACAAGACAATGAATACTAATGGTATACAATCTGACACTGAATTAAGGCAGTACTCTAGATATGACTTGTATTGCAGACATACGTATTTTCCGCGCTTGAATATTCGACACCGATATTAAATAAGGATAGGTAGATTAACCGACAATCTTTGCTTATGTCATCAAACAATGACGTGTGTCTAAAAATCAATTACACGAACGTACAGCAGGAGAAAAAAGTATCCTGCCAGTGCATGTAAGAAAGACGCCCTTCACTCAAAATGTACGGGTACTTTATTGTCTTAGTATACTTACATGGACTGTCTGTGGCACAGGCATTATTTGTATGCATTCTAGGACAATAAAGTTCCCGTAGGGTTTGAGTAAGAAGCCTTCTTCTTTCGCGCACTGTCCGTATACTTTTTTCTCCTGCTCTACAAGATCAAAAAATTCGACTGTACTTGGGTAACTATGCATTTTATGTTGGCAACTGCATTCAAGAAATTATTTTACCGTCGTATGATTAACCAAATAGTTTTCACATATTGTAAAAGAAAACGTTATTTACAAAGGCACAACAAGAATCCTAACTCAGAATAAAGCCATATTTAAATCTGAAAAAAAATCTTCTTGACGTGTTAAAAGAAAGCCCAATATTAATGGCTACTTGCTTATTTAAAGTATGGTGAACTTTTTTGCAGCCCAATTTATAGTATTTATGTACAACAAGGCACTTTTCCACAGTTTCAAAAGTTTCTAAGAGACAGTATAGCCATGACAAGATAAATTACGGCTCTTTTATACCAATCTACAGAATTTGCATTTAAGTACATTCTTTACAGAAGAATGCCGCAAGACAGTAAAAAATATAATACTGCAACCAAAAGAAAATTAAATGCGTATTAGATGTGATTGCGATTGTGGCTATGCCACAATTAGCTCTTATTAGTATGTTATTTTAAAAATAATCTTAAATTGATGTACTGATGGTTTATAATGTAATGTAATTAACAAAATAACTTCATTGCTCTAGGATTAACCTTGCAACTCTTTAATCCTTTATCAAGATGTTGTAAACTTTACATCTGCATTCGATTTTGAATAAATCTTTTTGCTATATGTGTATATGCCCCTATATATAATAAGCACTCTGCATAAATTTGGAGTTAGATGAAAATTTCCAATTTACAAAAAGAAATTTGTTTGAGAACCTTAAATATTTTAAAACCAGTTAGTCCCCAGAAGCTGGTTAAATTTATGCAATATTTGCGATACAAATTTAAATATTGAGTACATTATGTTGTGTTTCTCAAATTTATTACGTCCCAGGAAGCATAAATCGCTTGCTCCCTGAGAAGGCGAATAAAAAAGGTGGAATTAGAAAATTAAATATTTTATCAGATATATACGGCCTCTACATTCAACTACCATTGGTTCGTTTTCGGGTGTCCTGTCTCTCTTTTCTTCTTTTTCATTGAGTACGATGTCCTCGACAATGTACAAAAAAGGACGCGAGGAGGCGCACACAAAAGCACGTGTTTCTGAAAGCTACACGAATTGTGTCGTGTTGGAGGTCTTGAAAAGAAAGATTTATAATATATATTAAAACTTTTCTTATATAAAAGAGTAATAATTTACGACTTGAGTTTTGAGTGGCATTTTGTTTAGATTTTTTCGATTTCTCATTTAAGATATGAAGGAGTCTACAGTATTACATAAACGTACGCATATGGCATATATACATATGTATACTATATAGTCAGTTGCAAATAAAGCGCATTTGCATTAAGAATAACAACCATGTTTTGGTTAATAAATACAAAGTTAATAAACACGCAAAAGTTAAAATAAATTGGTATATAAACTTATACAGATCGTTGCATCGCAAGTGCCGTCAAACGCTCGCTCCGATTGACGTGTTACTTCGTCGAGCAGGTCTTAGCGTTGTAGTATGTATGTACGTGCATAGCTGCCGGTGGTATGAATTATACGTAATGTAGGTAGACTCATATGATAAAATTTTCTTTAACGTGCACAATGTGTCCGCTGTTTTTATCCTCATAAAAACTAAATATGTAGTTACAACAAGAATAGCAAACTTGTGCACAGAATATGTATTGTAAGAAGATGTTTATGACGAATGAAAAATGTAAAATATTAAAGCAATGTAGAGA
Organism: Holotrichia oblita; assembly: GCA_023690525.1. Classification (NCBI taxonomy): domain Eukaryota; kingdom Metazoa; phylum Arthropoda; class Insecta; order Coleoptera; family Scarabaeidae; genus Holotrichia; species Holotrichia oblita. The sequence goes on along the minus strand of CM043016.1, from coordinate 102,606,891 downwards.
ATAGTAATACTATGTATTATCACAACAATTCACAGTAAAATAATGAAATTTAAATTCTGTAATTAGTAGAAAATGCAAATGAAAAGAATATTGTTTCAACAAGAATAATAAAAAAATGAAAATGTAATAAAATATCGCAAAGCGCTAGAACATATGACGCAACTACCTTCTACAATGCCTAACTGGAGACTGCAAATATTCAAATATTCATACGTATTCTCTGCAACATGTATCGGCGCCGGCGCGGCATATGGACTTAACTAACTAACTTCAACTATCGATATAATATTTTGACGGCACTTGCGATGCAACGATCTGTATAATAATATAACAGTACTAAATCACCAAAAGACATCCTTATACAAAAGGCTCAGATAATAATGAAAGAATAAAATGTAAGACGAAAAAGTGGGTGGATAATTTACAGATATTTATGACGCATAGATATATCATATCAAATGTCGGATTCCTACTGGTTTGTGGAATTGACCCGGGAGATCTAGTTTAGTACATAAATATTTCCCTAGAAAATTATTTATATGTGAATAAAAATGTGAACCCAAACCTTTCTGTCAACGCAAATCAATAAATATTGTATTTCTTTGTTATATCTCCACCAATATTTTAAGTAATCAAAATGGTTCTCTAGTGTAAGATATGATTGTGGTATAGTTTAGGAAAATCGAACATTTCTTTTCTTCGGACATAATATTATATTACATTTATTATGTATTTCAAGATTTTCTTTAGTTTACTATTAATAAAATTTACACCTAGAATAAAATAGGTAATTTCTGACTTATACCTTCTCTGATCTCAATTTAGGTACCACTATACTCAGTATTCAAAATCTCTATACTCAAATACTAATACTTACTTACGAATGCAGGTGAGGCAGAAATATGCAAAAGTTAAAGGAGATACAAATTAAAAGATGTATTGATTCTATTATACAGAACATTTAGAGCGACTGAGGCCAGCTAGAAAAAAGATAGATCTAGAGTCGGGCGGTTGTAAACCATATACGGAATTAACGCACTGGCAAGCGTGCTATTCCGTATATGATTTACAGCCGCTCCACTCTAGATCTATCTCTTTTCTAACTGGCCTTAGTCGCTCTAAATGTTCTGTACATTACTGAGTTATATTACTAATGAATCTCTTATTGTTTTTTCTTAAGTGCTTAAGTATTTTACTGTTACTCCAATACTCGAAAGAGGAGGTCCAAACTAATTAAATACTTAGATACTTTTGTATAAGCATGCTTAGCACTTTCTGTTGTAATTGTAGAAGAATGTATACGTGGTTGTACAATTTCTTTGCAGTAATTAATCTTCTCAGAGAGTCACAATAAGGATTTTAAAACAGCAATTTGTCATTCCATTTGTGAATTGTTTAAAGCTCTAGAAAACCGTGGTCTCCCTTGTGGAGAGTGTTTTTGGATCTCACAAGGTCATTCGATTGTGTTAACTACCCTCTAGTGACATAGCTATGTCACTAGCTAAACTATACAACTATGGTATATGAAATAACTGCTTAAAATAGATATTTTTTATACAATCGAAAGCGAATCACTTCAATTAACAATTCAATAATATAATTTAGTAACAACTTCTTATTGAAATGTGTACTTCGTTGGTAACGAGTATAATTTTGAAGAAACAGCTAATTTCCTGCGAATTACTGCGAGTGAATATATAAAAGTTATAGTCAGCATATTGCTAACGTCTGCTAAAAAGTTTGTTCTTTAAACTATGTCTATGCAGAACATTTTGTTACTTTAACTGCTATTCCACATTACGTTGTGCAATCTTTTAGGGTACTGGTGAAACAAATTTGAATAAAATTTTTGTAGGTATACCGACTACACTCGGTATGAATAGTCTGCCAAATGAACTGAGTAGAATCTCGTCGAAATGTATTTAAACAGGAAGACTTGCTAATTGTACCAGCAATATGTGCTGATGTGTGTACTAAGTTTTTATGGAAAAAAGGCCAGATGTTTGGGTCATCATGCTTGCAAAGGAATTAATAAGAGATATGGTCATCAGTGACGCCTATTCCGTTAACTAACTCTATCTGAAAAAGATACTTTCTACTGGTTCATACTTTCTAGTGGTTTCAGTGCTATCTCGCAGGTCGCACTCATTTTGTTAAAATTACATTTAAATCAATCAACGGATCTGTCGAAAATTTTAAATCTTCCTTACTGCCAGTGATACTAGGTGTTCCACAGGGTTCAATTCTTGGGCCCATTCTTTTTTTGCTGTTCATGAATGACATTGTATCATTTATTGATAGTTTACTTTTTTGTACGCAGATGATATATCTGCTTTGGTATCTGCTCCAGAGTTTTCCGAATTGGAAGACAACATTGAGACGGACCTTACTGAGCTTAGTAGGTGGTTCTGTGCCAACGGTTTAAGCTTAAATGCTAGCAAAACATCCGCTGTTATTATTTTTTTACACGTCCCAAACTAAGGTACCTAATCTAAATATAGCCTTGGGTGCTTCGGAATTGCATCAACGACCGTTGGTTAAATTTCTTGTACTTCTGTTAGATGAAAACCTTAATTGGAAGGGGCATTGTAATAGCTTAACCAAGAAAATACACAGTTCGTGTTATTTAATCAGAAATTTAAAATAGGTATATACTATTAACTACTTAATGGCATTCTACTATGCAGGGGTTCATTCTCACCTGTATGGCGTCAGGTTTTGGAGAAATTCAGTGTGCGCGAAGGATGTGTTTTTATCACAGAAGCGCATTGTAAGATGTTTCCCAAATATAGATATTATGAAGTCATGTCGTCCGTTCTTCAAGCAATTTTGCATCCTCCCCTTAGCTGCTATCTATATAATGGAGACATTATGTTATATCTTTAATAACAGAAATACCTACTCAAGAAACTGCGACAACCACAGCTATAATACAAGGGGTAGGCATGATTATGTCTTTCCCAACAATAGACTAAATCTAGCAAATAGTACTACGGATGCAGTGGGTGTCAAGCTGTTCAACAGGCTCCCGAAACATTTGAAATTAGAAACTAGTTTTAAAGTATTTAAAAGTAACATTGGTATAAGTACCAGCATAATCTCAGAACTTATGCAAAGAGCATTAAAGATGATAGAAGGGTGGTGCAAGAAGGAGAACCTTGGAGTAAACCCGGAAGAAATTGCAATTGTACCCTTCACCAAAAGGAGGAGATTGAAAGGCCTGAGAGCACCGACTCTATACAATAAGGTTATACAGATTAGTCAGGAGGCCAAGTTCCTGGGAATGATCTTGGACTCTAAACTAAGCTGGAACTCACATTTGGAGAAAATGACTGACAAATGTAAAAGGGTATTAATAACAACCCGTAGAACAGTTGGAAAACATGGGGACTCAAACCGCATATGACGTATTGGTTGTATAGTATGGTAGTAAGACCCATGATAACTTATGGCTGCCTGGTCTGGTGGCCAAAAGTTAAGCAGAAGCATGTGACAACTAACCTCTCGAGAATTCAGAGATTAGTGTGCCTATGTATAACTGGGGCTATCAAGAGAATTCCAACGGCTGCTATGGAAACCATGCCAAACTTACCTCCCCTCGATATTTTTATCATGGGAGAGGCTAGAATGGGAACATAAAGACTAAGGAATACTAACAACTGGAGATCCCACTATGGGTCGGGGCACACCAGCATAGAAGCAATAGTAGAAAACTCAATCTTTGATATGGGGAGCAACATATCAATCACCAGGATTTCCTATGACAAACCCTTCAAGATTTTCTTGAATTGGGATGAATGGAAAAATGGTGCAGGGAGAAAACCGCACACCCAAAACTGGTATACAGATGGGTCAAGGGCGGGCACTAATTCTGGCGTTGGTGTATATGAGGAAAACCAGGGTTACAAGGTAAGTGAACCACTTGAGCGATACACAACGGTATTTCAAACAGAAATATTTGCTATACAAACCTGTGCGTTGCAGAGTCTGCGCCGCCAACCGCGAGGGCAGGCGATCTGTATTCTCTCTGACAGTCAGGCAGCCTTAAAGGCTCTAGCATCTTGTTACATAGCCTCCAAACTAGTATGGGAATGTCTACAAAACCTAACCCCAGAGACAACAAGGTCACCTTGGTGTGGGTGCCGAGACACAGGGGCATAGCAGGCAATGAAACTGCAGACCAGCTAGCGAGGGAAGGACACAGCAAACGGATGATGGAACGACCGTCACAACGACTAACTGCTGACTTACTTGCATTAAACAGGACTCAGCTTCGTGCAGTAACATGTCTATTAACGGGACAGAGCTGTCTAAGAAGTCATCTGCATAAGATGGGGATCTATAAAGATGAACCCCTATGAAGACTCTGTACTGAGAAGGAGGAAACAGCCTTTCATATCATCTCCAAATGCGTGGCATTAAGTCAACGTACGGTTGCTTTGCAAAGCGCGTTTGATTTACCACTGGAGAAAGATTTTCTAAACCTGATCGAGAGAACTAACCTATTTGAGTAAAATGGAATCAAGGCAGGAATAACACAATAGGCCCTGTGGGCCGCAGTGTTAGGGATAATTAGAAACTGTCCTGACTTGATAGCAATCAATCAATCAATTTAAAAGTAAAATAAAATCCCTGCTAATAAATAAGTATTTACTCCGTAAATGAATTTACATTATTGTTAGCAAAATCTTGAACTGCGACATTTTATAGTTTTATTTTATTACTTATTTTGTTACTAATTTTCTGTTTGTACCTACTTTTTATATTTATTATTTGTATGATGATTAGCTTGCTCTGACATACTGCTGAACATAATGAAACTTAAGATTATCGTCAAATAAAATTTCTTTGTTACGACAACTTTGGTTATTACTATAACAAATGGAACGCTACATATTAATTAATAAATTGCTTCCAATCAGTTTCATTCTTTATTTAAATTAAAAATATTCTGATTTGAAAATGGCCTCAAATTCCCTATTTCTTTTTAGTACACTTCCATACACATCCTCCGTCATTATTTAGAATTTATGATTTATAGGTTCATAACGACGTAAATTGTTCGCGTATATATACGGCTGTCGCTACAGTTGCATCTAACAGAAATTAAAGAAAAACCTAAATTATACAAATTACTGCGACTACAATTTTTGCAAAATTAATTTATAGATAAATATCTAATTTAATTATTCCAGTACCTGTATCTACGCGCTTCTATCTATACATATAGTAATCTAAATTTATATAAACAAGTTTCCACATCCCCTTCTTTTAGCAGCATTGTAGATCGTTAGTGAACGTTGTGGTACAAATTCTGTGCTAATTGCGCAAGATTAGAAGTCGAGCTAGAGATATTTGTATGTGCGTGTATTTCCTAGCTGAAGTTTACATTTGTGTGCTATAGGATTTTAGAGTTTCAGTTTCAATTTAATTAAATTGTATATCAATATTTAACGGAGCTTAACTTCTTGATTACGTACATATAATAACTTATGGATGTGGAAGTCTGTTAATCCTAGTATAACGTTTGGTTCGCTGCCCAGATAATATAAATCTATTAGGAATTACTGTTTTGGGAAATCAAACTATAGAAATTTTCTTCAGCTCCGACGATCCACCAACCATAAACAACAAGTTTAGCAATAAATATCTGTATATGAATGAGCTTTTAGAATACTAACATCGTGCAAGGGGAAATGAAATAGAAAGGAAATAGAATTCGGTTGCTGTATGATTGCACTGTGATGACATGCACTACATAACCACTTAATTAAGCTGTATATGTAATTCAATTGAAGTTTGAATAATTAGGATATTCTAGTACATATGTAGGTGTGTTATGATACCTCAGTGAATGTGTAATAAGTTCAACCTTATCTGATACAGCTGAAAACAGCCACATGTGTAGAAAATAGAGGTTGGATAACGGTTGTTGAATAAACAAAACATATTTCAGTTGGATTTACGTTAATATAAAATTTGAAATAATGCACTTTTTAATTTTGATATTATTGACAACATTTATAAAGTCAATAAAAGAAAACTGTAAAGAACATTTTGGAAAAGTTAGTACTAATAATTTAATAACGAACAGTTGTCTTTGAATCGGAACCAATTTATAAACTTTTATAATTCTATATTAGATTCTATGTTGATTCTTTTTATAGTTTCAAGATTACATTTTGTATTGGTAAGACTACCATGCTACGTACATATACCTAAAATGAACAGTAGCTACGCTATGATAGTCAAATCACGAAAAGTAATTGGATTACACCAAGAATATTTGAATAAGATATGTACAATGATTACTCGCAAAAAATAATACACCAATAGAATGTAACTATTTGAAACCTAGCATACAGAAAAGCGTTTGATTATATAAAAAAATTATAAAAATGTGTCTAGGCTTTACAGTAATCTTGCAATGTTTTATAACATGGTAACCGACTGCTCGTCAGTTTTCGTGGCAATATTAAGTAAACATCTGGATCGAATATTTTATATGATACAGTGCGGTTCTAAAATAGCAAGTAGGAATTTTAAATGGAATCCCCCATTCCATTTAAAATTTTGATACTATATCGCCCTCTGTCGTCAATCTTTGAATCATCAAATCATACTCTTTCTCTTAGTGATAGATATAAATTTAATTCAACTTTCACCACAAAGGAGAGGTAGGTAAATTTTTCCAGCGTACTTTAATGCTTGTAACTTTGTTTCTAATTAGCTTATTAGAAAAATATTCTACATTTAAGCAGTTCTTGTCGTTAATGATCGATTTATGACGAAAGAAATCGTTTTTCATCTTCCATTTGTAAAACAAGCGATTTTTTTGCCTGTACGAAGATTTTTTTCTTTAACTGTATGTATCTTCATTAGCTATTTTAAATGGACAGGTTTCATACTATTTAATTTATTGTTACAGATTGTTGTACAGTTCTCTTCTAAACTTAAAAATATTCATTTAGTTTCAAAAACTATTTTTATTGTCATATTTAGGAAATATTTACAAACAGCCTTTCTTGCCAGAATTTATGGCCAATATTTCAATGTAAGAGGTATCACCGATTTATTGGGATTCAACAAATTTATCTTAAATTCGGCCACGATAACTGTCATGTTGAAGCATGGCGATTTATAAAATAGGTAACACTCTATTCCCGTACCAACGTTTATTAAGTTTCTTTCTTTCTTCATTTTAATCAAATTTATATATTATGACGTCCGTTATTTTTGAATAAATCAGTAAACAGTACAACAACTGTACACCTAAACATATTATTTCCCAAATGTTTCCACTCCATGTAAGTATCCATACAAACCTTGTCATCTGCTTTCATCTTCTGAATAGTTGAATTTAAAAAACGCCGAAGAAAGTTTCTCATAAATTATGTCAATGAGCACTAACATCAAGTTTCAAATAAATTTGATCATAAAAATACAATTTTTCAAACAAATCTTATCTCAAATGACGCCTGCAATATAAAATGTTGCTGTCAATAGTAATCGTGAATGAGTCAATAAATTTGAACATGATGTGTTTTTTTTTGAACGACAAAATGTTCTTTGTATATAGCAGTTCTCGTCGTTCTCAAGAAAACATAATTTCAATTAGGAAACCTCTGTGTCACGAGAACTAAACATCAGTATAGGGCATCGTTCTTAACAATAAACTTTACGACTAACAATTATTTATTGATCTTTACATAGAAAAATCTTCACTTGGTCACATATAAGATGCAATAATTGAAGTCGATTGATGCTGCGCAAAAACAGTTTCGTGAATGGATACTAAAAATAAAACAAGCTCGTTTTACTTGAATTGCTAAGTTAGTAAAATTGCAGGATTTGAAGGGAAGAACAACCACATGCTATACATCTTCGACAATTAACAGCTTGGTGGTCATATTTTCAAAATGACTGTGGCATAACATTGACGACTAATAGTGTTTGTTACGGTGAAATGATATCTAATCAATGTTTCTCTTTTCCAAAAAGATGATGTGACCTGCCACAAAGAGGCAATGTACTTATTGAACAGCAAATTTCGTGGTCGAATGATTTATCAATTACTAGATATTTTCAATGTATTAAAATAAAATAGATGTAAAGAACAGCTCTGTGTCATGTAAAAATTCATTTTCTATCAATATAAGTCGTACTGGATCATCTTTTTGGAATCTGTGGTGGACTATCCGAAAATATATGAATCTGAAGGGCAGTTTAACAGTTTTATGCAATTTGTTACGGTTATGGAATATATGCTATTATTAATTAGGTATAGTCACTACTCGTACTAGCGGACTTCAACAGCACCTACTCATTTAACTGAGAAAAAGAAGTTGTTTGGGGCGTACGATCGAGTGATACATGTAATCATTCTATTAGTTATATCTCCTAATGGAAGATATTTTAGTATTAAACCATTTACTGGTTCTAATATGTTTATATTCAGTTAATGTGTAGATGGAAAGCAAACAGTTCTATTTGTATGCGACAATCTGTGTTATTGTGACAAGGTGAATTGTAAATTAGTCTGTCTCTATTCATTTTGCGCGGAATTTGTGTATCTACGCTAGCAGTGTTGCAATGATTCGAGTGTTGTGGATATTTGCGAGTTTGAATATCTCGTTCTATTTATCTTTTATTGCGTACATATTTAACCCAGAAATAACTGTTTTCGGCAAATGCACTTGGCCAAATTGCCGTCGACGTTGGACCAAACGTTCAAGTAACAACGAATCTGTATCATTTATCTAGTAATCTATAGATACATACATCAAATCGAAATTAACGCTTTCTAGTACCAGACATCTTATAGTATAAGAAGGAAACTACTATGTTCTACTCATAGAAACTTACTATTTCTAATGTTACATCAAAACGCAGTCAGGCTTCTGTTAAACCTTCAGAAAATCAAAGAATTTCTTCTTGTATTTTACAGAATATGAAATCATTTTCTTAGAACAGTGCACATATTACAAAAAAAAGTTTATATCCAGGGGAATCACTTATCTACATTTTCTTAGAAAAGCAATAAACACAATAAACAAATCTTACATCTACACAGTAAACGTATACAGACAACGAATATTATATATTTGCAGAATTTGGAGAGAGTGGTTTTGGAGAAAGAGAATGTGAAAATTGAATTTAATGTGAAATACTACGTAAATATTTTACAAACTATACATACTTTATGTTTTGGAAGTGTGATCATCAAAACTTAAATTAATATGTAAGTACATCAGAATATATAATTCAGTTCTCCAATGTGAGTCAACAAACAAACAAAAGAACACGTTGAAGGGAGATATCCGAACCATCTCGAAAAGGAGATTACATTGCATGGATCGTTTCAACACCATGCCAAGCTTGATTTGATTTGGACGAAATTATTAACAAATTTCATGTTAAGAGCAAACTACCGAAACTCAGTCCAGTTTTTTTTTTAGTATTTGGCGTAAATCGAGAATTAGAATGTTATTTAATCAAGATTTTAATTAATTTCTTGTGGTTGTAGGTATTTACAAACTTACAATAACAAATTCAAAATAATTTAGAATCCAATTTTTTAATACGATATATATTTATGAATTTTGCATTAGTTTATGGACCTTATCTATTTGTCTTAAAATTTCGCATTTAATATCATTTTTAAATTAATAATTAATAATAATAATAAACAAACAGATTACATTCAATTACAGGACAAAGTATTACAATAAACACATGTATGTATAATATTAATCCTAAACACCAGTTTTCTTAACACTAAGTAAATAGGCAATTATGATAATGAACTAATCATGCGGACGGTAAAACTAAATTTTCTGGGAAAGAAAAGAATATTTAAAAGTGCTGATAAAAACTGTGATTTAACATCCATCATACATCGTTACACGTATTGTTAAATAGAGTACGTATTCTATGTCTTGGGGATCTAAGTCATATATAGTCATAGTCTAGTACATGACCATGAACAGTAGAATGCCAGATCATGTCTAGACGAGATCCTACGAACATAAAAGTTTTTTAATTTTACTCAACAAATAGGGAGCATCAGCACGACTATGGAGTAGATTATGTAAAAATGCAGCATTCGTTCGGTTGCACTGAGTTGATAAGGTATTCATTCCAAATTGCTCAAGTAGCAAGTCATGAGGATAACCACTGTCGGCATAAAAACCGTTAACCCTAAGATGCAGGTACTTCAGGAAATGTCTCTATAGTCATCTCTCGGCGAGATATGAAACTAAGTTAACGGTCCTACTAATCGTATCTTCACTACAGTGTCCTGCGTCCAAATGTCGATAGGGTCATTCTATTTATGGGTAAAGCATCCATTTTTGAAGAAAATTTGACAAAGCTTGTAGACAACTACACGAATTTGTTTATTTAAGGTAGTTTGTTGTGTGGGCGAGTACATATAACTACACAAAAACAAAATGAGTTAGTTAAACGATTAATTATTCTAGAAAATAAAAAGTTTCAATATCCACAAAAATACAAGCTACATTCGAAGGAGTAAGGACGCGTATACAAGGAAAATGCACGTAGAATAAATCTTGAAGATATAGAAGTCATTCCGTATAGGGACTACACAAACGGAGTGGAAATCAAATGTATATATAGCATAATATACTGAAGATTGGAAAATAAACTTGACAAAGCAATTAAAACATATAATTCATATATGATATCATATTGTGAGTAACATTAATACAGTAAATGTGTTTCGACTGTACTTATCTACATATTACTACTTAGACATGATGCCTTCCGTGGTGGAATATCTTCGATTCGTAGAGCAGATTGATTATTTTCAGTTGTGGAGCGATGAGACATCGTTTTGTTATTGTGCAATGACGGAATCGTTGATTGGAATTTTATAGTCGTGATAGTGGGTCCGACTCAAACAAGATCTGGTCTGGTAATACAAAAGAAATCATTAAATTTGAGCAGGAAAAATATTAACAAAAATCAGCTTTTTTGTCGGTAAAAATTTATATTACTCAAGAAATTTTGAATTTGAAATTACAGTTAAAAAACATCTTTGGGGACGAAACACTTTTACATTATTTCTGTAAAAGTACTTATTAATGTATAAGAGAAATATTGCATATCTGAGTGGTTGGTTTGTCTATTCATTGGAATGTGACGAAAACAATCAAAATATCCTGGAGCCGCTCAAAGGTCCTCTCACCATCAGCCAGTCTGCCCGGGATTCGGGATTGCCGCGCTTAACCCTCATGAAGTTAAATAATTCTTTCTTTTAATTATTTCTGTAAAAGTACTTATTAATGTATAAGAGAAATATTGCATATCTGAGTGGTTAGTTTGTTTGTTCATTGGAATGTGACGAAAACAACCGTTTTCTTCCTGATCTATTTGGCATACATGTCATGTATAGATATTATAGATGGTCACGTTAGGTGTGTACATGCTTTAATCAGTTGTGTCAGTCAATAGTAGCTACACGTTTGAGGATTAAGATATTATTATTATAATAGATTACACCGAAGAACTTCTTGATGCTTGAAAATGACCAAATTTCTGGTGGATATTCGAAATATTTTCCGAGATAAAAATCAAAAAGTTTGTCTTAATTAAAAATCTTATGCTCTTGCTCCGAATTTGTTTAATTTATATTTAATTTATTGAAATATCTTTCTTTTTGACGCGCATTTCATACCTAGGTCTTACTGTATCAGCAAATTAATTCGTATACATTATATTTATAATTATAATAATATAATAATTGTGCGAGAAAAATCTTTATCGGATGATTACCTATTATAAGTGACACCAATGACAGCAGAAAACAGAAATACTTTCACTAAATTGAATATCAGTGTGGAAAGATGAGATAAGGACGTTCACTTAAAATAAACTAGTTTAGTTAGTAGTAGTAGTTTATTTCAAGTGTTTTTGTGCATTTTATTAAAATATATTTTCAACAAGTAAATATCAATTCAATCACGACGTTCACTGCCAAAATACTTACGCTGTACGGTATTTCTAATGTTCCTTGAAACTTAAATTTGATTGTTTCTATAAGAGCTTAACCCAACTACATTCTTGTCAATATTGGCAAACAAGCTTGCAATGGAGTTACTTCTATTGGATAACAATTGTGTTATATAAATACCCTTTTATAAGCTCGGAAGCTCGTCGAGCAGATAAAATTGAAAACTTTAATCCCAGCTCGCTGCAATTGCTTCATACAATTCATTCAATATAGTGCACCAGCGAGAGAGTTCGCAAAGAGAAACAAATGTAAAAATTTGAATAAACTACAATTCCACGGTTGCTGGATTTTCATCGTCATTTCATTTAGAGTGCATAGATAATGTCGAGTGATGTGCGCAAATTTAAAAGTTACGGCGCTCTGAGGAGTATATACAAAGGTACTCAACTTCTCAAGCCGATCCATAAGCTATTCAAAAATGATTCGAAACAACTAAAAAAACAAAATTGTTTTTATCCTATTGAGGTGTAAACAAGAAGTGGTTGATGAACCATCAGTAGTTTATTTATAAATTTAGACGCAAAACACCGCAATGGTGGCTATTTTTTTTTTTTTTTTTTTTTTTAATGTGTGGTGGGTGCTTAGTTGCAGTGACTCCGTAAGCTGTATTACTTGTCTGGCTATCACTGCAACTCTTGCGGTGTAGTTTAGTGTGTGTAAGTTGTGTTTAAATGGCTTTGTGACAGCATCATATCGCCTTTTATGATGCCGCGCTGTTAATCACAGCAGCTAGCATTTTAATGTAAAATCGATACATTCAACACGATTATTATTGTGTTACCTTAGTGTATGGTTACCATTAGCAAGCGTTTTTTTATATCGAATAAACTTTTTTCAGTTTCAGTTTTAAGTGCAGTATTTACCTCATAATTATTAGTTTCCAATGATACAGTAGGGACTACCCACAATAAGGTAAAATAGAGACCATAAGTAATAAAAATAATTTGACAGCATCATCTTAATTAGAATTTTGTAGTTTGTGTAATACAAACGAAAATATTTCCTTTTATATGGGTGTCCCGTTTCAACGTGGATCTTAGATATCTGTCACATTTGTAAAACTAGACAGAAAAGTTATAAAGAAAAGTTATCCCAATTTATGTTCTGCATAATCCAAAAATATTTTTAACTATACAGAGTGTCTCAAAAGTAGGTAAACGCATACTTGCTCCGTTATTTTAAATGGGGCACCCTATATGTATGTTATTAATTGACACTTTAGCCATGATTGGTAAATGGTAATAATACAATAAGAGGTGTGATAAGCCTATTTGGAAAAGTACTTAGGCTCTCTACGTTTTGTTTTATTTCAAAATTTTATCAAGAACTAAATACACCATTTTGATGAAATTTTAACAGTTATAACACATTGAAACGAAACGGCAAACATTTTTTAATATTAATTAACACAACAATCATTGTTTTAGTTTGAAAATGAATAGTGATCTCCGTCATACGATAAATGTGTTATAACAAATGAATGTTTAACAAAATTTTACGTTTAGTTCCTGATAAAGTTTAAAAAATAAACCGAAGCGTAAAACTCATGTCTAACTACTTTTTCAAACAAACCTATTAAACCCGTTATATTAATTCTGCAATTTCTAGAAGCCATTTTTTTCTTTTTATTTGTTCATTTTTTTATGATAGGTGTAGAAGCTATTTTTTTGTATATATTATTAGTAGAAGTAAAAACTTTTGTCCATAATGCAGTTTGATTATATTTTAGCCTATATTGTTTTTCCCGATATTTGCTTGTGATATTTTTAATTAATTTATTGTTAATAAATTGTTTATTATTTTTCGTGTATAGTTTTACTAGAAAGTAAAAATTTTTACTCATAATACATTTCAAACCTCAACTTTAATTTCATATCAAATAGCTCTTTATTGTATAAACATATTGTTATTTATATATTATTTAATTATGTAATTTCTAGAAGTAATATTTTCCTTATCTTTTTACGTTAACCAGTACATATCGATATTGTTTCTAATAAAAATGATACATTTTTTTCTTAATTTTGGAAGTGATCTTTTGTTTAAAGTTTATTGGTTTTGCTACACATTATTATTATTCGAACATATTTTACTGAAAATAAATGCTTTTGTTTTCAATACACTTTGACTTTATATTTTAACCCATGACGACGCTTCATTTCTGTCAAATTTGGAAGTGATACCGAGATGTTTCTGCATATTTGATGTTACTGTTTTTTTCTATGTATGTATACGTATGTATATCCGTTACTTAAAATAATTTATTTTACCTAGAAATAACTTTAATTACTATTTTCTACATTTTTGCTATCCTTGAAGATTAACTGTAAGTTCATTAGTTATTACTTTATTTTTTATTACCATTTTATATAGTAAATACTTCTTATGAATTAAAAGGATTCTTTCATCTGACATATGCACTGATTAAAATTAAAACCATTGTATCATTAAATAGTCGTGAAAGGGTAAATATACCTGAGACGGTTAATTGGTATGCGAACGAAAATTTGAAAACTATACGATTACTTTCAAGGTCAGGTCATGAACATATCTGTCCGTATCTACTACTGCTGCGTGAGATGCACATTATGCGACAACGGCAAGCAGTATGTAATAACTAAAAGAGAATATATATTCGCCGCTTATGCCCTACCTATCGACCGATACATTTCGAAAGGGGGGGCTAACCACGGTATCTTCTCTTGCACTCGCACTGGACGGACTGTTTTTTCTCCGACTGTACCAAATGTGTTTATATGCTCTTTTCTAGATAAAATAGTGTTTGGTTAACAACGGTCCGCTAGTAACATCTAATAGTGGGAGGATAAGATATAAATGTTTAAACTGTGGCTCTAATGGTACCACCGCAGTCACAAGAAATACCTTTATCGATAAGTTCAAGTTTTTTCCTCTATTCTCGCAATTCGGCAATTACTTTTTTGTGCTCATTAAGTATTTTTTCAAAGATTTCCGTTACAGTCAAAACTACAGTAGTTACAGTTTTAGCTGTACTTCCAAACAACCTGGTTTTCTTCAATTTATAAGAAAGGAACGAGCTCTACAAAACTCGACGACTCATCCTTCCCTATTACGTCACTATAAGACTATTAATTATCTTCCAGCAAGTTCTTTAACACTGCGTCAGTATACATTCTTTTAATATTTGTTATTCTAATATAAACTTCGGAAAATATTTCTGCAAAACTCTGATAAACGTTTTTGAAAGGCCAGCGTTAAACGTAGACTTGTGGAAGGTAATAATAAATAAAAAAGAACGTTTTAATTATGGCGCCCGACAACAATGACGTACCGATAATAATATTAGCGCAATATTTGCAGGGCTTTAAACAGCTCAGCCATTCCTCAACTCGACTGTTGACATAAAACGATTATGAATATTCATCTCAAGCGTAATTAATTTCTTTCTGTTAGGTTTTCGAAAGCGATTGTTTGTTCTGCTTCTGACGTAGCTGTTATGGTTATGTGGGAAAATTTGCTTGCCACTCGTACCACTAAAAGCTTCTATGATTAGTTATGCATATCATATTAATTAATTTAACATGTTTATTATAGATTGGAAAATATCAAAATTAATAATATTCTAGCTTTCAACCCACGTTGTATTTATTTGTCCTCTTCCATGGTGCTTTATTTCTCTTTTATAATAAATTTTATACAAATTCGATTAAACAAGGCTAATTTTTAATTAAACCTTGTAATGTATTTGCGTATACATTCGTTACTTCTGGCAAGACTATTTTTACTGCACTAGGATTATAAATCTGGTCAAATCGTCAGGTTAGAGTATGTATACGGATACTCATATAATTATTCAAACACAAGGTTAATCGCTTTTCTAAATACAAGGCACTTCTATAATTACTGCGAAACAACTTCGTCAATTTTGAAATTTGAAAACATATTCATATGTTTACAAATCAAGTTTTCAAGTTATTTCGCAATATTATTAAAAGTGCCCTTTGTATTTGGAAAGACGATTAATTTCGTATTTGAAGAAGGATTAAATTAAATCTGGAATGTCACGTAGGAAACTACTGTTTTTTATTTAAATAAAACAATGGAAGAAACTCATATTCTGTACTAGTTTAAGTAATTTTATGTTACGACGACAATGAGTACATGAAATTGACGTCAGTATGACGCATTTGTGTTGTTTGGGACATTTTATTTTTATTTGTTACGTATGCTGTTGTAACAAAGTAATAAAGGCCACAAAATGATTACTGTTTTATTATTATTAGATAAGTATTTCATACGTTTTATAAGTTTAAATCTATAGGTACCTATTATACACATTTCGGCCATAAGTTGCAAATATACACATTGATTTGATTGATGATTCTTCAATCAAAGAAAGATGGAAGGTGTAGGTATATTTTAGTTGTGTTGCATAATATAAGTAGCTGTCTCGAAACTTTGCCAACGAATCTCCGATCGGTCGGTCAGTTTTGCGTTTAATTTAAATTAGAAGAAAAAAAAAACACATTGGATGGTTAAGCGAGGTCGCCGATCGTGGCATATTTAGATACAATATGACTGAATACTAATTTACAATTCAAGGTTTCTTTCATTCACATGGCGAGCTGCCGATTGCAAACCCGATAACGATCGAAATATCTCCTGCTATGTATGAGGCATGAACGTGTCGGCTCTACCGATGACCTCAGCAAAGTCTGTTTTCATAATATCGGGTACAATAAGTCTGTATAATTAGAATATAGTGGTAATAATATTAGTTTCAGTTCTTAATATTTATACATATACATATACGTATGTGTATTCTTCTTAAATATTACATTATATTATATTTGAAGTTGCGATATTTCTTGTAAACGATAATCATTTCTTCAATCTGTATACCTACATACGAGTATTACCAGAATGGACTCTAGGACTCATAAGTCCGCTTATCAGTTTATAATTCGTGTATGCCGTATTGCATTATTATGTTACATGAGTTCTATGTAATTTTAAAATACAAGCTACTAAGTAATTGACACAAATTACTAAACTATGTTATTTCATCTGCGTTGCCAATTTTGCCTATTATGATTAAATATGACATTACCGCCTTATTTTCAAATTTCAATGTTTTTTCTTTATTACAGGTAAGCCGCAGATCATATCGATTCTCCTTCGAGAGTAGACGGATATGCTTACAGTTTAATTAAATTTAGGTAATGGACTCCATAAATTACGGTAAGATTATGCTTTTCTTTTAATTAGGACACAAAATATCGCCACTGAAAAAGCAAACAAGGCACATTAATTTATTAAAGTAGATGCTTTAACTTTGGCAGTAACTTTCAAATCGAAATATCCTTCTAATTCCGCCGTAAAATATATAAGTCACCTGGAACATCCATCAAGATAATTACTTAATCCTTTTACCAACCGATTTTCTAAATAAATACTGCAATAATACTTATTACCCGATAGCTATCCCTCAGAGACTGGGGGATCGACTCCCTAAAAACAGAATTTGTCGAAGGCGGCTCGTATTTATCATTAGTCAAATTTATTGAAATACAAGCGGGGTTCGAAAACAAGCACAATTAATAACCCTCGCCTCACTCACAATATCGTCATTAATCATCTATCTCATTATATCGTTTCATATATGTAAGGTTTTTCGTCGTATAAAACCAAAATAAATATGAGGCTATGTTTGCAGGCATAATAGATTTTATAGTGAAAACTTGATACGCCTTCGTTTGGGCGGAAAATCTCCTTTCAAGGTAATTTATTATCTCAAACAAGTATCTTCATATATTAATTATCAGAAAATATATATGATTTTCATCTTTGTCTTGCTACGTATACCGATGGGGATAGTTGCATAGACGATACAAATAACTTGAAAATTATGCATTTCTGAATACTATACATAGTTGGATCATATGTTTAGGGCTCGTAAACGTATTAGTGATTCAAATACGAAAGGGGGTAAGTGCCAATGGCGAACTTTGTCTGGACGAATAAAAATTTGATGAAATACAAAAACACTAGTTGAAGAAACGAAACAGAAAATATCCTTTACTGAGATAAAGCAACTCATGAATGTCTTCGTTTGAGTTTACTAAATATGTATACTAGATATACTAGAACGTCATGGTAACTTAACGTATCAATTACGCTAGAGGCAAACATCTTCTAGCATATGAGGGTTCTCAGAAGGTAATTGGTAATTGGTATCTGTAAAACGCGCTAGAGGCGAAAAGCTTTTGGAAAGAAAATGCTCAACAATAAGCACTGCCTACTCAAGCGAAGAGGACGGGTTTATAGATACTGGAAAATGAGTGACCATCATCACGATTGACATTCTATAGATGTTTGTCTATCTCGAACGCTTCTTTTGCCTAAAATGGAAAACGGTATAGTAACTTAATTACAATAGATGTTTGGTCAAAACAAATGTTATGGCCCGAGTCTAGGAAATGTTTGGCTGAAGAATGCATTCTAATGTATTTTTGAAGTTCTTTGATCTTAGTTTGAATTTAGTCAGTTTCACGTTATACACTGAACCACAATCCCAGAGATTTTTATTGATGCCTTTATGGGGAAAAGCATGGAGAGTATCCTTGGGCGAGGGAGGAATTTTGGGAGATTTAAAGATGTCATCCATAACGCCGTGAATGTGGGGAAAACGGGTGCGGCTTGAGGATAATTATTTTCCAGAGCTTTCTGAGGAGTTTGTGGATGAAGGTCCGTATTTAATACTCTTTGTATATTGCTGGAGCTATAACCATTTTGGACATGAGTAGTGTTGCCATGTTTTAATTGTTGATATTGCTCGGTTAGGAAAATGAAATTGCTTAATGTTCAAGAGAGCTGATTAGTGATTGCTTCTCTGCTGGATAAGGATGTTGGCGTGAAGGTATCGATCCATATGTGAAAGTTTCCTGTGCCTAGACTGACCTAAGTGGTCTCTTTCTAAACGAGTATTAATACATCAAGGAAGGGTACGGAATCATTTGTTTCAACTCTGTAGCGAATTTGATATCGGAGAGTTGTTTATTAAGGAAATCCAAGTTGTTAGTGTTTTACCATGAGATGATATAATGAAACATACCTCAACCATGTTTTTCCTTCAAATTTGCATATTTGCAAAAGCTGTAGTCTCAAATGCCTGCCTCAAATGAAAATATTAACTACAACCCGAGAAAAGGAATAATCACAGCGCCTTCAGAGGTTTATTGATAGTATTGTCATTAAACGATCAAGTTCCTTGAGTTAAAACGAGGAAGCCCTGATAATGGAGGCTCGGACCGTGGAAGCCTTCGACATAATTTAGTATTTGTAGTCATCAATTTGTCATCATGAGTCATAAAGGAAGCGCAAATAAGGAACAATTTTCCACGTAAGTGTTATAAAGAGAAATACATTTTTAGATTTACTACTATATGCGTTTAAATCAATTTCGAGTGCTATATAATTTAAATCTACTTAAAGCTGTGCAAAATGTAATGAAGCGATATACTGTTCGCATGGAAAGTATTAAATATGTATAACTATTGTAAATTGGTGCATGCCTATATATATTGCGAAACTATTTTATATACACTACACCGAATATAACTTCATGTTGTTTATTTTAAGAACTAGTAGTTCACGTCAGCCGGTAAACAAAATATCTTGGTATATAGTTTAGACAAAAATTTTACATCTTATAAATCCAGGATACTCACCTTCTAATGCATTGAATCCGTTGCAATTGCATTGAGTTACTCTGTCCACCATTTTCGTCATGGTAATCACGTATTCAACGAGAATACCAAGTTTACACGTTTTATTCCGCCTTCCCTGTGTGCAGGTGGCGGTCCATAGTAGCGTCGGTAGACGTGCCAACTTTCATAAATGATTTTGCGTAACTCTGCTTTAATGTTTGTCGAACGTGCAACCACCTTTAAATTTCAGCTTATCCGCAGACGATAAAATCTGAATCTGGTTTTCTTGCCTTGTTTTTGAGTTCTTCTGCGTCCGGGTCGATAATTATTGGTTAAATATCTATCGCCAAATGTTTGACTAAATGATAAGGACGCTATAGGGGAAAGTAAACTCTAATCAAATATCCTAGAGTAGCAAACGTGTAGGTTGAAAGTACCAGTAGCGCACATAACTTGTTTGCAACATAAATTCTTTCTATGGCCTTTCGGATTGCGTATTTTGTCAAATATTTGATATAGGATCTATAAGGTATTTGAAAAAATAGATTATATCATTTTGTTCCGCATCTTGTAGGATTCAAACAAGACCGTTAAGGTAAATATAAAAAATTCTATAATAATAATATTAGACTCAAAAATTGTGTTAATTGTCTTTTAATAAAAATACATTTTCTTAGTTGAATTACTTGTATTTATAGAGAAGAAACAGCATGATCTTCTGTTAAGCAAGCGAAAAAATCGAAAGAGAAGTCCAATGTTTTATCGATACAGCAAGCCTTGGCATTGCTAGCTGATTTACAATTGACAAAGCAGCCTATGAAAGGAAATAAGGCTACCCAACGGAAATAAGAGTCTTAGTGATTATTTACTACTTATCAATATCATAATAAAAAAGTTACTGAAGACACGTTTAAGTACCTAATAGCAGAGTTTTGAATATTCAACAACCCACGCGGTGAAAACATGAATACGAAGTGATTTTCAGTTACTTCAGTAACACTGAAAATACCGTATAGTCGTCTCAGAATAAAAGAAGGAGCCCGAAGGCGCCAAATCATCGCCAACACTCTTCAGTGATATATTAATGCGATTTAGACTGCGTATGGATAAAAAAGTTATTAAAGACCATGAACAGTTCGCGTACTCCTTCTGTATAAGGAAGACTAGCGCCAGTTGCCCAGAATACAAACGCGGCACGAATCAAGAAACGATTCTCACACATTTTTGGTCATACGAGACTAACTCAAAGATCAAGTTCATTGGTTCATCCGTTGGTATTCAAACCTTCTAAATACATCCCAAAAACTTGGTCCCCATTAAACTTGCTCAGCTGCGTTTGCCACCATACATTGCACGTATAGCATGTAGATTATCTGCCGTGTCAAAGTACACTAATATCTGCCGATTCTGGCAATGCGCTTCAATAGTAGCGACTGCTTTTCGAGGGCTCTATATCCCAACTATGGTAGCAATGTGAAACTCCCTAACTCAAGTCGTACGTTACTGTAGCTATTAAGGCGGATTCTCACTCATACGTAGAATGTCGATGCCGCAAAACTGCATAAAAGTGAATGACGGAGACTGTCACCCTTACGCGTATACATATATATTACTATTTTTATAATATAGGTGTTTGGTTATAAAAATACCTCATTTAAAGGCGATTTATTTCATTTCATTTTATATTCCTCCATTTTAAATGAACGTACCTATTACGCTTTACAATATGTACAGGAAAGCGTGTCAATAGCTGCAGTAGTTAGATGTCTGCCCAGATTTGTGAGAGAACGCTGGGAGCCGAGGATCAATTCTTCGAGGGAATGGTAACATTTGTCAGGGAGAATTCTATCTCGATCGATATACCATTCGCTGTTGGGAGCAAAGTGACTAACAACGCAGCATTAGAATCAGCAAAATAGTGCTGTAACAAGGCCATTGAACACATACACACCCACACAAATTACACAGCAAAAGTTGCAGCAGTAGTCAGACAAACCCACATACTCACCACAAATAAATAAAGTTTCTAAAATTCCAATTTTTATTTGTATGTAGTTCTCAAAATAAATCCCAAAATGTAGTTTGTAGAAGTCGTGTTATAGCAAAATCCTTTATATTTCAAACAGACTTCAAATGGTGACATTATTTTGTCATTAACTTTCATTTAATACATTTTATTATCTCAATATTTTTATTAACACATATTTTTGTAATTCCATACTGTATCCTAAACCTGTCGTGTCATATATTCAGTGTGGATAACATTGTCTCTTACAATAAGATTTCAATTGATTCTTCTATAATACTGTACCCTGAGGTATGTACGATGCTTTAATCTTTGGTAGCGCAATACACAATACTTTGCAAATGGTATAAGGTCAGTAAGACGTTTAATATTTCATAATACAAAAGTGTTTTAGACTATTGCTTAGTCTAACGAGAGCTTAATGATATTTATTAATCAAGGAACTGTTGAATTAGAGTTTCATTTAAGTAAATAGCGATACTATCTTCTTAATTCATAGGACACACCATATATGATCCCAGAACAGGGGCTTTGTACGCCAAAGATGCGAGCAAATCTTGCACTTTTATATGTGGCATACATTGTGTCTTACCTAACTTATATTACCATTCATGAAGGATGTATTTCGTACGGTAAACTTTTCACTACAGCAACCAACGACTGGGAAGATTACTTTCGATCCTTTTAGAGCAGAGATAATGTAATCTCAAAAACCTTTATAGCAATAAATAATATATCAGCTCCTATACAATCTTATCTTAGGAAACACTACTGCTGTAGCATAGCATTATTACATGCGGTAGATGATGGTATTAGAAGTTCTGATGAAGGTAAAATGGTTATAATGTGTTTATTAAATTTTTCAAAAGCTTATAGTACCTACCAAAATTTAATGTAGACAGCTTTGCACAATGTTTATTTGTTGGCGATAAACATTTTTTATACAGTTATCTTACCAAAATAAATAATGTATTATTGAGAAGTGGTCGTAGTTGGCTAATATGTTACTTTTCTTGTAATGTAAATTCTATTATTTGCTGAATTTGGCTTAAGTGGTTAGAACTCACACCTACTATTATTGGAATGCCGATAATTTAGAACAGTATTTACCGCATATTATAACCGCTGTAATTACCAATAACCTTATACTAAAATAACTATAAGTAATTCTTGATGATGAGCTGAAGTTTAATGAACAGTCGCGCGTACAACTATCGGTGTTCTAAAACGGTGTGTTGAATGGAATGTTTCTACAATTGTGTTTTTACTATACATTGCCGTAGATATAAGGACAAATACCGTTTGTAGCGATTTTTCCTATTAGATTGTAGTACAAAGTTTGGAGTTGTAATTACTACAGCTTGTGTGATAACGAATAAGAGTATACTAGCGTTACTGCAAGATGTATTAAAATATCATATAAAAATCATATTAAAACTTTTGTCAATTTCCGGCACAAAATCATACACCTGTAAGATATATTGCTTAAATGCGTGCTAGATTTTCCTATAAAATCTTTACTACTGCACAGTGGATATTTTTGCTATACCCATTGTTCTATGTGTTGATATCGCCAACAAAATATAAACTTACACCAATGAAACTAGTACTTCAGGTTTGAAAATTTTCTTCTGTAATAGCATCTATTCGAGAAAATCATTTCATATGCTTTATTGCTTGCGTAATCACAGCCTAAGTGTCTGACGTAATTACTGCGTTCATAAAACTAATTTGCTGGACGTTCTTAAGCGCTTCGACAATAAATTGCCCTAGTCTCCGTATAAAACGAAATTAACATATTATTTCGTTTAAGTATATGATAATTTAACGCTATTATTTGCATTGTTAGACCTAGAGACATCTGTATAGATATTGAAAGAGTTGATCAGACCATCTGCAATCTCAGAATGCTGAGATTTATCTTTTATTCAGTTAAGTACGGGTATAATTGGCCTACAAACCCTGGATGAGAAAAATAGCAAACAATTCAATACTTCTATTCTTCAGAAAGGTCAATTTTTTTGATGTGGATAAATAAAATAATAGTGAATAATAGTTTGTTTATTTACACATCCTGATAAATGGCTCTATGCTTTATCTAAGAAGAAGGATTTGTCAAGAACGACATTATTATTCATCGTACCTAACAACAACCTTTTTAGGTCGAAATACGTGATCAATGGGTAAGCGTTTTTACATGTAATGAAATTTGTATATCTCTTTTAAGGATTGTCTGACATGTCCCTATCTATGTGGCTATCTATGAAAGCATGTGAATACATTTATTGCGCGATTAAGCTATTCGTTCCTCAACATCTGCTGTATTTTCAACTATCAGTTTTAATGCTCTGCCTCGGGACATAGACCCCGTTTCACACAATTTTGCTACTAATTCTTGAATAAATTGCCACAAATTGTCATATGTTTCTAGAAAATTTGTCTGATCATAAATAGTATTTATTTTATCATATATCTACTCTACGTCTTCATATATGTATGTATATAGCTGCTCATTGCACAACCTACTCTGCAATACTTAAAGACAGATGATCTGTTCCAATTGTGATTTCGTAATAAACTTATTAAAAAAATGTAATTTGTTGGAATTATATTTGGTCGTAAAGAGATAATTTCAAGTTATGTCTCCAGTGTTAGTAGAAATATCTAGAGAAACATTAGTTTGTCCATTAAGTACCTATGTGCTACAAATATCAAAGAGCGAAGTCATAAAGTATATGCAAAGTTAGGCATTACCTAAATTGAGGACGCCAATAAGAAATGTATACAATAATAAAACTATATATACAGGGTGGTGCAACCAAGCTGGGGTGAGCGCTTCTAACTAAACGGTGAGGAATTTCGAAAAGCCTTTTTGCAATTCGATTGAGAGTTACATGAGCTACGTTTTAAAAATATTTTCTTTATAGAGGGTGATCGAACCAGTCAGTCACGAACCAAACTTATGTTTTTTTTTAATAGAACACGCGGTATTAAAATATTACAATCAATTACTATAAACAGTCTGATATAACTTTAGTTGGGTATAAAACACATAGTTACGGAGAGAAAAGCGATTAAAGTTGAAAAACACGCACCGCTAAGGGTGGGTTTATCAATGTGATGATAAATAAACTTGCAGATAAAATTTTATTCGTAAGATAACTACAATCAAACGTTTATTGAGTGTTAAATACAAGTTATCTGCAAGATAAAGGAATGTACCTTAGAGTTAATTTACAGCTTTATTTTAAAGACAACTGACAGATTATATACTATGCCATCTGTAAGACCATACGGACGACGACAAATTTGAGTTTACTTTAACCTCAAACTTTATCTGTATCGGTTGTTGTTTACTTTTAACTTGCATTATTATAAAAATGGACTAATTACTTTAATTTTCATTTTTACCTGTGAGTGAGAAATTCTAATTGATGTGTCAATTATCGCAAGTAATAGAAGATTCGTTTCTTTAGGTAAACGAAAACGGATCACAAATTCGCGGTCATGCCACTTTTTAAAATTATCTACTCGTGGTCTTGCCGTATACGGCTTACATTCATATTGTAAGACTTCTGCTATATCTTCATCTTCGTTACTACTTAATAAGTAATTAACGAAATAATCCATTGCAATTTAGGGCATAAAATGTCAGTAACTTAAAATTTATCTCTATGCACTACGTTACTATACATATAATAAAAGTCATCAAGGATTTCTGATAGCCAATCAGAATGCGCTATTTATTTAACAGTATGAGCAACTATTGACAAACTACAGTTTATCAACTTGCAGCTGACTGCATTACGATAAACAGTTGCTTTTATCTGCCAGTTAGCAATATCTGTCAGTTACTTAACTAACACTTTTATCCCCACACTGATAAATCCACCCTAAATGTGCTAAGTTGTTGAGTAAAATAGTGGCCTACACTTCAATTGAAATTACTCGCCATTATACAAGGTGACCGAGTTTTGTAATTCTATTTCAGACGTCGCTTTTTCAAATGGAACACCCTGTATATTATCTTCGTATGATAAAGAGAACGTCATACCTTTCTAAAAATACCACACACATTACCCTTTCGACGGACAGTTTTTCAGCTAATTCACCGCAACTGCAATATTTTGAGATTTGTTACATAAGTTTTGTTCGTCACCAACTGTTTCGATCACCCTGTATAAAGAACATATTTTTCATACGTAGCTCATGTAGCTCTTAATCAAATTGCAAAATGGTTTTTCGAAATTCCTCGCCGTTTAGTTATAATCGTCCACCCCATCTTGCTCGCATCACCCTGTATATATCTTAAATAACGTAGTGAAGGTAAATATTTTTTAAATTAAAAACTACTTAATTACTTAACATACTTTATTTGCTAATGTTAATAGTTTCTAATCTTTACATAATTAAATAATGATAATTAAAAGATGTATTTTCAGTTAATTTTCCCATACAGCCGAAAGTATTCCATATAAGTATAAAAAATTTGATTAACAACAAGTATTTCCATAACGACATTCAATTAGTGAAGGCGACGGAGGTTAATTACTCAATTGCGTGGAAAAGATTATTCAGACGCTTTAGAAATGAGGTCCTGATTATTTACCATTACATAGAAACACTCTCCAATTCTGAAACAATTACAGAAAATTATGTGTTCGAATGAATTCAATGATGTACAGCTACGAAGCATTACAATTACTCTACTTTAATTGCTAACGAGAATGTCAGAGTAAATACTGATGTTTTATTAACGCGAATGACAATAAGAACATTCTCTACAAATGAATTCGTTAAAGAGAAATCGCCTTACAAATTAATCCTGAAGTACAGAAGTACTTCTCAATTAGCCACTGTTACTGAAATGGTTGTCTGAAATGCATATATTCAGATAATTTATTTAGTGGTGTCTCAAAAATGTTACGCTTCTTTTACTGTTTGGAATGTATATTAAGTATCGTAAATGTGGCACAATTTGCTTTCACGATGTCACTGATATACAGCTACCCGCGAAAGTATTCGTCCAGGTAAAAACATCGGTTTTAGGTTTTACAAATAGAAGATGAAAAACGATTTCTTTCGCCACAAATTGATCACTAACGACCAGAACGGCTTAAATGTGGAATATTTCTCTAATAATTTAATTATGAACAAAGTTACAAGCATTGAAGTAGGCATGGAAAAATTCACCTCTCCTTTGTGGTGAAAGTTGAATTAAATTTGTGTCATTAAAAGAAAGAGTATGATTTGGTCATCCAAAATTTCAATTGATTATCTGCAGCGGTTCCAAAGTTATGAATTTTTCACTTTACGAAATAGAGGCGAAAATCGCGTGCGGTGAATCGCGTGCAAACCCTCTGTAACGCGAGTCGCACGTGATTTTCGCCTCTATTCCGTAAAGTAAAAAATTCATAACTTTGGAACCGCTGCAGATAATCAAACCAAAGTTGGCATGTTGGATGAAGAAATCATACTCTTTCTTTTAGTGACACAAATTTAATTCAACTTTCACCACAAAGGAGAGGTAAATTTTTCCATGCCTACTTCAATGCTTGTAACTTTGTTCATAATCAATTTATTAGAGAAATATTCCACATTTAAGCCGTTCTGGTCGTTAGTGATCGATTTGTGGCGAAAGAAATCGTTTTTCATCTTCTATTTGTAAAACAAGGGATTTTTTTACCAGGACGAATACTTTCGCGGCTAGCTGTACATATGTAGTTCAGTAGAATTAATCCTCTCTTATATAAGCCCACTTCTGGTAAATGCACATTATATTTTTTAAGTGTACCCACATTGTTATACATTAAGAATATTAAATGTTTTCAAAACTTTTGTGGAGCTTCTTTTGATTTCAGCATGACACGCATTAATTTCAAAAATCAAATATTTATATAACATTTATCCCAAGCTCTACAAAAGCTCAAAGGTTTGAATGTTAAGATAAACGACATAATTTGGATTTTGAAAATTCTTCTATATTAAAAAAGGAAAGTAGTTATAAAAAGATAATTTACGAAATGAATGTAAAAAGGAAAAAAAACGCAATTAGTTTCGGAACACACATAGAAACCTTAAGTATGATTTACAGTAAATTAATTTGCGCCTGAATTTATTAAATGAATCTCGTCATTAGGTTTGCTGTCGTATACGTCCTTAAATAAAATATCTCAAACTTACCAAGATACGTTTATACATAGTTATATTTTCATAATGAAAGACAATACCATAGATGTTATTTTGGAAGAACATTTTTGATAATCCTGTGGAAGATAAATGAGCAATTAATTTAGAGGAAGGTACAAGGCGGAAACTGGCAAGTTACAGATCTGAGAAATATGGTGTAGGAGCCGTTAACATTTAGTCCTTTTGTGACAAATATTAATAAGAAAAATTTCGCCACACAATTTGCTGCTTATCGGTCAAATTATTCGTCAAGATTGATGCTCTTAGTTAAATATTCAAACACAGGGCGTAACACCACAATCCACTTGGGATGATTATTTATTCCGAATGTTGCATGTTACGGTCATGTTTATTTATGTTTTGAAGAAGGCGTCGGAAAGTGGAATCCTTATCGATACTCGAGAAACCGAGAGAAAAAACCCTTGTTCCTGAAGTATATACTTAAATCAAGAATAAGAATGGTAAAATATTACATCATAAATATCAGAGAATGAAGCCGTAAACGTTTAACAGTAAGTAAACACAAAGCAATATTTTTAGTTTGAGATATTGATTTGTGGCGTTTGTTTGGACTAGGCTAGTTAATTTATGGATGAATTCTGAATCGTATACCACGAAGGCTTGAAATTGGATATGCGGAAAAGTGTAACAGGAATATAACGTAGAAGTTAGAATAGGAATGTTGAATAATGGTTTGTAACGTTATACTACGTCATGTGCTTTCTGAATTGAAAATTCGGTTTAATAATTAACTATTATTGTTTGCATATAGAAAGAATGTACAGAAACCTGTGCGGAAGTAGATGCTCTCTCCAACAGATTTACAAGCCAAGAAAGCAAAAATATGGTTTTAGATAGAGAAAGGATGTACTGTTGCTTAATGTTTAGGTAGGTTCCTGATTGTTTTCGTTCTACGAATACAAAATTGAATATAGTAAAATTTCAAAGAAAATGAATCTAACTACATTTATAACAAGTGATATCCCTTTATGTCTGCAAAATTATTACATTATATCAACAAAGTTACAACTAACAGGAAATTACAAAAATATTAATAAAATCACTTAAAAACTCTGCATCGCAAGGACACATGATGTTTAAAAAAATCCTGCTATAGGCGAAGATGATCATCGTCAAGATATCGACATAGACAGACAAGTCAATAATAACTAAGTTTCAATTACTTGATACCATTTTTCTCTAAGAAGCATATTTCTAGAAATATGGAGTTTATAGCAGACGCATAGAAAGGTGTATTAGAGGAGCATGGTTTTCACTGTGGCTAATGCACCAATATCAGTAAAAACAGTCCTAATTGGACCATAACACAAGATATTTACAGCAAGATTTTAGGCACTGTAAGGTCTAGATTATTGTAATATCAGAAGTAGAGTGATAAAAGTATTCAACAATGTTAGAGACAGTTACATACTACATTTTTTTTTGAAAAAGAATGACCAAGATTACTATTCTGAAAATTTTCATAAACACTACATCCAATCTGTAACTATAATCAATAAATATTTTTGATGCGTAGACAAAACCACAACATTTATTTTAAAAATATGCGCAGATTTTAGTAACAGATTCCGATTCAGTAAGTTCAAACAGAGTTTGGGCTATGTTCCTGAATTCCTTCGCATGTTGTCTGATAGCTCAAGCGGTGACATTTGCCTGGTAAAAGGAAGAGCCCATTCAACGAGTGTTCGTGTCGAGCCAGATATCAATTGTCCTATTTTTTGCGCTACCAATCGCACTTGGAATACAATTAACAGCAGTAAATCTGTTACAATCCAATTAGTTGATTCAAAGCGCTGCTGGAGAAATACTACAATTAAAATGGTTTTTGTAAATAAACTAGCGGGTTTCCTTTAATACATATATCTTAATGAAACGACTAAAGGAATAACATATGTATGTATATTCTTTCATATTCAGGGTTATTCAAATGTACCGGAACTAATCTAATCCAAATATGTTTAGAAGTGTTTAAATTTTAGTAACTAAATAGGGAACATGCATGCATTTTATAATTTTGATTATCTACAATTTTCGAACAATATACTGTTAGTAATTAGGAACAAAACTCTTACTTTAATGAAAGTAAATTATTTCAAATAAATATTCGCAATAAAAAATAGCAAAATATTTAAAATATTTCGTCAACTTGAAAACGCTGTGCTATTGGCCAACGCCATTGTGACGTACAAACATAGTAAACATCACTGCACGTAAACGGTATATACAATAAAAGGTTAAAGTGGAGGTAAACGAACGGCATTTGCACTTCAAAAACAGTTTTTATTTCCTAAAGTATATATGTATTCTTGTGTCACTGACTATAAATTTAATACTTGTAAAAATATTGAAAATGGAAGAAGAATCTGGTAACCTTCCAAAAGTGAACTCATTAATGGTTGCTGCTTTCTTTCAAGAAAATATCTGGTTTATTTCCAGTGAAATGAGAGGAGTAAAAACACAGAGGTAAATGCAAATACATACATATTACCTATTTATAATAATTTCGCTATTACTTATATGTACGTTTTATGCACATTTTGGTTTACAGATAATGGCCATTAAGTAAATTGGCAAATTACAAAAGAACGTGACACACGGTGCTATTGACGCTTGCGCAATATTGGCGTTGTGAGTGTCGAGTCAAATGTCAAATTATTGTTGTTTGTGGTTATGTTCGCCTAGTGCCCACCACAGAACCATGAATAAAAAACGAGAATAAAGTGGTCATTTGACTTGGAAGTAGCTTTATTAGATATACGGCAGTGCAAATTAAACAAACTACGAAAACAAAACTACACGACCAGAAAATAAACATACATACATGACAGTTTACAGCTGGATAGCACCGCATCCATCTGTAATACAAGCGCGCTATTTTTAAATGCATCGGTGATGTTAACCAATTGTCGGCGATGGCCTTTTTAGACCATCGGCGTTTCTAATGGCCATTAGTTGAAATGGCGATATTTATGGCCAGTTACTGTTATAGCGATGTGACACCTAATAAACTTAATTGCCAATTTACAGTTAATGGCCATTACGATGGCCCGTGTGTCGCAGGTATTAAATACATAAAGGTCAGTGAATTTGGTTCCAACAAGCTTGACCCGGAAACTGTCAAAACAGTACTTCTAGAGAACACGCTGCAAGAGATGGCAAAACGAAATGTGAATTCACAATTATTGAAGCACTCACAGTATTACAAAGTGCTTTGTCATTGTCACTTCATCAACTGATAATTAAATTTAATGGAAGTGAAGGCACTGATTGTGATGATTTTGTATTATTTTCAAAATTGTAAAATGGATGAAAGTATCTGCAAAAAAATTGAAAAATTAACGCAATCACAATAAAGCAGTGAAGTGTGGCGCGAACTACGTTATGGACGTATAACAGCATCAAAAATCTACGATGTTATACAATCAGAAGGTACTGCAGTGGAAAGTATTCTAGGTGCTTATAAAGTATCTGATGCTCCTCCATTGCAAAGAGGACGAACATTAGAAATTAGAGTTTTGGAAGAAGCAGAGAAACAAATAAAAACAAAAATTTTAAAATGTGGCATTTTATTGTGTATAGATTACCCATATCTAAACGCAACACCAGATGGCATAACCGAAGAATGTATGGTAGAAGTTAAGTGTCCTACATCTGAAAAGACTTCAAAAAAATATATTTTAAGTGATAATAGTATATAAGTGCTAAATGTCAGAGCCAAATTCAAATTCAAATGTATATCGCCAATAAAATTACTATTTTAAAAATAGATTACGATAGGATTATATTAATGACACATTGAAAATAACACAAAAATTTTGGAAAGTAAATATTTTTCCTAAACTATATTCATCTGCACAAACTTAATTCAAATAGAGTTAAAGTGAAATAAATAAATATGTTGATATATTGTCTTTTATTTATCATTGAATTGTACAAAGCTCTATCACAGGGATGCACAGACTTATAATATAGATATAGACAGCGGCCCCCGGGCGCATTGTTGCTCTATCACAAATTTAAAGAAATGCAAAAATGTATTTTCTTACAAGTGGTCCTTGTAAGTTTACCAACGTAGTAGCGATATTGATGACATCATCAGTTAAGGGAATATGCTTATTGTGTATGCAAGAGTGAGGTTTCAAAAATTTAAATTCCCTAATTCTTATAGTTCGTTCGATGTGGATACGTAAACTGGAAATTCTTGTTGTTTCGATAACTTCTTGCTTAGAAAGTTTTAGTTTGTTTACAACACTTGGAGGTCTAATCAATTTACATCCAAGCGCTGTTAATAAATCCTCCACATGTTTAAAACCCCTATCAACCATAACCGATGCATCAGGTGGAAGTACGTTTAATTAACTGCATTCTTCTGTTAACAGTGTATCAGCTATTCTTCCAGAGAAACCTTGTGATATAAAATTAATTATTTCGTCAGGAGTAGAAGATATCAAATACTTTATTGTGTTGCATCTTTTATATTCTGACCAAGTCAAAACTTGTTTTATTGGATCACTTGGTTAGATTGTATCTTACTATATCGCGCTCTAAACGCAAGCGGCAAATTTTGAATAATAGTTTCTGATTTCGGGCAAAATGTAAAACATTTAACATATTTTGCTATAACTGACACATACTTTGAAAATATTACAAAATTATCAACAAGTTTTATTCAATCGAATTTTCATCAAAACCAATAATATATCGCAATAAAATAACAGTTTTCAGGAACACCAATGTAATGACGAGGGTTTCTTCCCCTTATTTCAACGGTCCTGGATGTTGATGTAGATTTCAACAATTCGGTTTCATATTTCGTTGAGAGAGCATCACTTTCACTGGCCGTAGATGCTTTACATGTTTCAGTACTATCACTGGGAGAAGTACTAGAAATATAAATTTGTTTCAACAGTTCTACTTTTGAAAATCCCCCTTTATGAATATTTTTATGTGTTATTGGTGATGTTGAAACATTTATGGTAGTTTTAAATGGTGACGAAGGAGAATTTATAGTAGATGGTTTTACTTGAACCTATTTGCTTCGGACATGTGGTTTTATATTTATTTTTGTTGAAACATGTTGATATCTAGGACCTACTATACTCTGTTCGATTGCTGTGTCTTGGACTGTTTCAATTAATTCACGGGCAAGGTTAGGATCATTATCACTACGTGGTTTATCATTGGACGATGAAACATATTGATGTAATTCTCCTAAAACATCAATTCTTTGACGTTTCATAAATGCCTGGCGTTGTACTAGTGGTGATGCTGCTCTCTTGCGATCTGCTTGACAGACCAATCGATGTGGTACTATACCTTTTTTCATTTTTTTTTGCATTGCCCTTCATTAATTTATCATTAATTAATAATTAATAATAATTAATCATTGGGTAACTAAAATAAGAAATGTAGATGATTATACAACAATTTTAAAATGAATAAGATACATATTTCATTAAACTCATGTAAATAATGTGACTTTCTTTATGTTAAGCTAATTTTTATGGAATGAGTTTTGCGAGTATCATGTCTAATGTACATACATGCATATTTTTACTTACATCAAAATGGTCTTCACAACAATAAATTGCTGTATTTTTAGATATCTTTCTATTGTCCCTTCGAGTGGCATGCACACTCAGAAAAGTGTTTTCTAATGCTAAGAAATATAAAATCTTATCAAGGTCTTTCGACAACGTATAGCAGAAGCTCACCTTGCTCTTCCCGAAAGGCCTGGATTTACCCAAAATCAATAAATTCAGTATTCTGTTCAAATCTAAAATTCTGCACCATAAACCTAAAAGAAACGCCTGTATGTAGGTATAAAGTTACAATGGTAGTATACACTAACTTACTATTAATTAATTAAGCAACTATTGAATAATTGTACAAACAATTAACTTATTCGCTCACACGCAACCGAACACAAGCACAACTCCTATGCCAACGACAGCAAATAGGACCTAAAACATGATTTGAATGTATCCACGCCAAGCAACCTAATATGCATACACGGAAAACCTGAGCTGTTTGCAGTAACCAAAATGTATTTTGTTGGCATATATTTTGTTAAGGATACTATACGCTTTGCTGCTTTAACGGAATACTAAATCAAAATTTGTTATTAGCAAACAAATTATTTTGTTAAAGGATTTACGTGACGCAACAAAATAATTCAGTAAAATACTTTCTTAATGTAATTGTAAACAAATAAAACAATGGTTTCAACAAAATTTATTTTTTGTTTTTAACAAACAATCCAGTCTTTCCGTGTAGGAATCATAATACTATACCTAGATGCACGGTACTTGGTAAGAAAACGACCGCTCAAAATGTGCAGTGCGATGCGCTGGAGGTGCCAGTCCCCTCTAAACCTCAAGTAATTTTTTATGTAAATGCGAAGGACTTCTCTCCACAATGATTCTATGAATCAATGTAGCACTCTGCAGCAGCCTCCTGTGCCTCATGTTTAACCATTTAAGTTCAGTCAATTTCATTGGAGTGATATTGAACTGAACTATTGGAGTGATATTCAAGTAGGAGCTTTATAGTTACAATTTTGTTAGCAAAATGCAGACCAAAGTTAAGCCAAATCAATTTTCAAAATGTTGTATTACACTCTATAAAAAGTTTGAAAATGAAATCGAAAAAAACATGTTTTAATGGAAATGTTGTGTTTACGTAAATAATAAGTGAGAAAATAAACAAAAATGTTGCAGTACTTTTCATGAAGCTAAGAGATTCTTGAATTATTCGCAGTAACCGCGCTGGAACTAACATTTACAAGGAAAAAAATCTCTCATTTGTAAACGATCTTGTTCTGTTACCAACTCCAAGAACTATGAACAAAGTCAACTGCTCGTATTCTATCAGTTGATTCATTTTAGTTAAAGATTAAGTACTTTAATTTCATAGAATGTATTGTTTTTGTACTATTATGTACCTTCAAGTGAGATAGTTTCCCGCCAAAATCACTACTTAAAATTTAATAATCTATAATTCTAACTGCAAATTTATTAAATTTAAATTTAAATATCAGTTATATCACTATGGCACATTTGTTAGGTTCAACGACCAGAAAAAGAGGTTTGAGATAAAATTAAATTATGTAGATCCAAGTTTAATGACACATTAACTTTCGAATTACTTAGAAACAAAAATGTTACCAACCTAAGATTAGAAAGACTTTAATACAAACACGCTGAGGTATACCCATTCTTTAAAGCATCGATTCCTGTGGATTATGCGGATACATCCTGGTTCTAGGACTGTGGCCGAGAAATGTAGGTCTTAATATAAATTGTTGTGCTAACGAACTTAATATAATGTGTTTAGTAGTATTTTAGAAACTGTAAATTTATGTTTGTATTTGATGCACTAGAATATTTTCAAACAGTAGTAGAATTCTCGATAATATCTTTACCAATTTAAGATTAAATCTATACTTAAAGACACAAGGTGTTGGTTAGTCAAATAGTATAGAGTGGTTTCACTCGACTCTGAAATTACAAAAACTCTCAGAAAGTACTGCAAATATTTGCGAAGAGATGATATATTGTGTTTTCACATTATTTAGAACAACAATATTTTCATGACAAAATTCAGGCTTTCTTTAATACTATCTCTTCTTATTTTACCAATTGCCGATCAAGTGAAACGCTCTAATTCTTTACATGAGGACTTGTATGTACTGCAAGAGAAAGTACATCAATTAAAAGATATGTGCAATCGAAGTAAAATACATACACCAACAATTAACTAAAACTACTAAACAAAACTTTTTTCGCTTAGAAATTATAAGACCCGATAATAAAAATTGCCTTATCTGGTAGACAACAAACAGTATGCAGAATAAATTCTACTGTATTCGCAATAAGAATATATCGGTAAACGTCAATCATAAATAGTAACTAGTTAAAATTCATTGAATTAGACCAATCCATAGAGAGAAGACATGAAAATAATAATTACCGGCGCCCTTCTCTAGTTTCCCTTGCTTAAACTTTTCGTTTATATAATGGTACAACGAATTATAAGTTTCACAATTTGATTTTTTATATGCGCAAAGCATGGTATTAGAGCAGGCAAATCTATTATTATGACTTTATTAGAAATTTACGATCACATACTGCAAAATATTGAGAACAAACTCCGCATCTTATTGGAATTATCTGTAATTTAATCAAGCCATTTAACTGTTCCAGGCATAGTCCTTTAATCAACAAACAGCATTTGTTAGGATTTTAGAGAAAACCTTCTGGCTAGATAGTGTCGCATTTATGTGGAAGTATGCTAATCGATAGCAGTAGAAGACAACATCATTAATGCAAAAAATGCTGAGCTCTTCATATCTATCATCAGCTGTAGGACTTCTTCGAGGATTTATCCTTGGGTTCATCTTATTTTCTTTATTTTTTAATATCGTAGAATTCTTGTATGATAATTATGTGATATGCTATTCTGATGACTATATTACACATAGCAACAGAATCATGCAAAATGCTATTGACTCCTTACTTGAGTGGTTCTGTGAAAATTGACTCTTTTGGAATTTCAACAAATCTAAATTTGTATTGTTTCACACTATTGAAAAGAAAATTAATTAATATTCTGATTTTCATATTATGAACAATGAAATTTTGAAAACAAGGTTGACCAGACTACTACCACTTTTACCTTTATCATAGAGTGGAACGATATGTATGTTTTGCCATGTAAATTGAATAACGTGCTATTTGCTATGAAGTGCTATAAAATTAGTCAGTTAAAAAGTGCGTTGGATATTCACATATCAAGTATAGTTTACCTTTATGAATTTCAATTTCAGTTTTTGTACGGGATACTTATGTAGAAAGCGTCTTCATCAGCCTCCGAAGAGTTTCCTAAACAACAAGGTGGTATCGGAACTATGATACCTATTAATTATGTAGTTTAACATAGAGAGTATTTTATTTCTATGAAAATTCACTGCATAGATTTACCATTTAAATTCATAAATTTTTCTTTTTTTTTCTTTTCTTTTAAGTAATTAGGTGGTGTTGCTGTTTATAGTGGTGCGTATTTGTAGTATTAGTGTACAATATTTCTAACGCAAATTGTTTTGAGTTACTTGATTATATAACTCCTGTATTGATTTGTTTCAAACTTGTACCATAAAATAAAATTGAAAACTGATTTGAATTGAATCGATAACTTCGAAACATAGCATTGGAAACGTTATGGTTTGATTTCTTAAAATATACAATTTTAATCCGTAGGAAGTCAAATAGCAAACTGTATTTTAGATACGTACAGTTTCGGCGTTTTTAATCCGGACACATGGCTGCTAAGCGTAAGTAATTGCTAGAAGCAGGTAAACAATATTACACGAAAGGTACATTATGTCAATAGGCGTTTTCTGGCGAGAAAAAGTAAGCTTGGGTTACCTTGAGTTACATCTTACTTGTTTTCTGGCGACTAACTAATGACGTCATAACATACTTCGGTAAGCTTCGGTATCATTAAAAACGTAACGTTAACTTACCCTGCTCTGATTTGAGTATGTTGAATTGGTTACATGCGTGCGCACGTTAGCACGCACAATATATTATGATTCAATTGGTATGCCATTTTGGTTTGTTGTGTACTTTAAATTACTTACTTATTTTAAAACTTCTGGGTTTCTTGTATTAAATATAATAATAAAAATAATAAATACATTAGCATGTAAAAAAAATCACTGTCCAAATATTTGTCTACCCATTCTTCAAAAAAGAAAGGTATACCTATATGTTTTCTTTCGTGGTGTTGGGACGCCGCTAATATTACAATATTCGTAACCATCTCTTGTATAAATTCTTCCTTTAAAAAGCTTACAGGATCCATTTTTAGTTTTATTTTAAAAAAAATGTTATAATACTATACTATATATATACTATACTATACTATAATACGGCTTTCTGCACTTAACGTCAACAGGAAATACGAGGTTATATTTACTTACCTTTAATTGCGATCCACAAGTTACATGCTACTATGACGTCATAAATGTGACGTTGCTGTTACCGATAGACTTACTTAAGGTTACTAGGGTTAAGGTCTGGTAAGCTCGCCAGAAAACGCCTAATGTAGTCAGTAGACCTCTCAGTTAGGCGGGGAGCTTGCATATCCATCTACTATCTGGCTTTTACTCTGGGGAAGTATGCAATTTGTCTGTTTTAAAAATGCCAAAGGTGTACATTGTAATATCTGATCTTAAGTGAAAAGTCAAGTTAATATTTATTTATTCACTTATTTTATTTATGGTAACTGCTTCTTCAGCTATATTGCTTATCTGACTACCGTGCAACTCTTGGTGTGTAGATTGTGTGTGTAGAATTGTGTTCAAATGGTCTTGTTATAGCACTATATTGCTGTTTATAATGCTGCATTGTTCATCACTTTGCTCTGAACAGCAAATAGTAGATCGATCGGGATACAATTTTCCAAGAAAAATGTCACCGTCCTCCCGAAGAATTGAACCACGGGTACCAACGATCTGCCATATCACTGGGTAGCCACCTAATTACTCTGGCTAGCGAACCGTTTAGGTATAATAGAGCTACGTAGATTCTTCAGTTCCACAAAATCAGTGCATTTGTTAAAGCATTTCTTATGAGTTCGAGTACTGCATACCATAAAGTAATATACTAAAACAATCAATACGTCTAAGTACATACGCAATAAAACGGTTATTTTAAGACGGTAGAACAGTAAGTGGGTCCAATTAATACTAGATTATTCACTTTGCCGTTCGAGACTCTAAACAAAACACCTCACAGTTAGAAAAGTTAATTTATTTTATCTTTACAAAACGTCTCGCATAAAGTACGAGTAGGTAGCTTGGGAGCTTTACAGATACACATAAAATGAGTTTTCCAACCGTATCAAAACAAACGATGATCAGTGAAACTAAAATAAATAAGGTTTATTAAAAAGAGCCTGACACACAGACGAGCTAATACCCTTAGGCCCTGCATATTTAATGGCAATTTAATGGTCGAACGTCAAAAGATAGACCCAATTAAAACAGAATAAATAAAACGAAACATGTCACATTAATTCCCTTTTAATATAGAATGGAGAGCAATAAGAAATGAGTGAAACGAGGTCCTACCGTCGTCCCCAAATGGCGCACAGGATATTTTAAAAAAACATCAGTTAATCAACTACAACTTTTATTCGAAGTTCAACAAGGTAACCTGAGGAACATTTTTCCTGAAAGCAATTAAAATTGAAGAGAACTGTTGCAATTAAAAATCTATCAATTCTAATGAACCCAAACGAATTTCATGAGAAAAAAGAATATTGTATTAGGATTGAGATAATGAAGCATTTATATGCGCTATCACGAGAATGTAAAATCAATCTTACGTCCAACATACAATACCATCAATATTATAACATAATATTCTATCTAGGCATATCTACATATCTAAGGGTCATATTTATAGTCCGTGCTTGAGGTTGTGTCAATGCTTGAGCACGTAATTTTGACAAATTTATAATGACATTTATGTCGTCGTTATTGCCGTGAGTGCTGTATCTATAGTTTTGAAGCTATTCGTGATTTGAGTTTGGAGTATTTTGGCTCTTCTGCATTTTAATAAGAAAATTTTTCTGTTCAATGTGTCGGCTAATTTTAAAGTTAGTGATGACCATCGTTTCATATTGTTGCTACGATAGCATCATAAGTGTTTCTTACATCTTGATAAAACCTCATTTGCAATTGTAATGAGGGTAAAACTATCGACTGTACTTTGTTAGGTAAAAACGAAGTATCAAGGTGATCGATTTGTTGTCAAAATTAAAAACTCCTTTATTCATAAACTCAATATTTCGTTATATTTTATAACTTCCTCAGGAGCATGCTATAAAGGTATATAACAGTTTAGGAAACAATTAGTTTGTGTATGTGAACTACTTACAATTCTAGTTTCAAAATGTTAATTGCTGCCTGACATATGTAAAATTAATCGGCAACAACGAGAAAAAAACCGTAAAATTATTTACTTAATTTTTGTAAAAAAAAAACAATATTAAATCATGGACGAATTGTTTGTTGTTTTTTCTAAAGAGGACTAAGAAATTCTGAAGTATTTAAAATTGCAAAATAATACAAGGTTCAACTAGAAAGTTAAAGCTGTCGTTATAGTTATAAAACGTTTCAATAGATTATGTTTAATTGACTTGTATTAGTTTTGGAATGTATACTTTTGTGATTGTTGTTGATCATTTCTAAAAATAAACATTTTTTTGTAATTCTTTTCAATTTGTAAAATTTGAATGGTACATACTATAATATCAAAATGCGAGAAAGATTTATGCTATGTCACACAAGTGCGCATGAAATCTTGCCAATCCTACAATCGCTCCTGTGCAGGGTTATCCGGTGTTTTAGTAGTTGCGATGTTTGATCTATGTGGGTGATTGCAATTAGTACATGGTATGCTAGAAACGGTGTTACAAATTTATGTTTGGGGTTGTGTACTTAGGTGTAGTTAATATATTGCGTGTGGTCTTGGTATTTTATTGGGTGAGTTTGATATTATTGAATGGTTTTAAGGTAGCAATTATTTGTTCAGTTAAATTGTGGACGTAAGGTATCTGCCTGTAGATGACGACGTTATTACCAATCGGTTTCTCTATCTGTTAATTTGTATAGAAGTTAATATTCTAATCAGAGAGCAGGTATTAGGCAGTATTTTATTCTCTATCATAAAAAGTAAAATTAGTCTCAACTTGAAAAATATGTTTGCGGATAGTTTTACATCAACAATCACTTACTCAGAGAAAAATGATTTATTTGGACCGAGAATGGTTTCTATGTGTGCATACCTTCGCTTTATTTGAAATGTAAATTAAATATCCTCATAGCCTGCTGTTGAAAACGGAACAATGATGATCTTTCATAGGAAGTATTTATTACTAAATATGGAAAATTCGGAACGCCTGCCAGCAGCGTACGCATGTAATTTTCCATTTAAGAAACAAATCCACATGGGACGGTTATGCAAGCTCACCGACCGTAGCATATTTATACACGACACGACTGCATACTAATTTGCAATTCAAGGTTGCTATCATACCGACGACTGGCTAGCCGATCGCAAACCCGATAACGCTCGAAATATGTCCTGGTATGTATGTGGTATAAATACGCCATGTTTATTAATTACAATTATATTCCGAGCTTGACAAAAAATACATTGATATACCGATAACTAAAATAATTTTTATATTTGTATAAAATTTACATTGGCGAGTGTTTTAATATTGTTCGAGAATGTAAGCAACGATTTCTTCGTTTTTAGATATTTTTATCGACAGGCATTGTTATATGTTTTAATATTATTTGACACATATTAAATGTCAATCTCTTCCACTGAAGTATTTTAACAAAACATAATTAATTTGTGTTCTGGAATAAATTGATTTAAATTAATTCCTGTCTTATTAACTCACAAGTGAAAAGATACATATCTGCGATGAAAACGATTAAAGTACTTATAGGTCGTAATGTTTATATAGTAATTACGAATATCATGTTAAAAATAGGTTTCAACGCTGTTTTCACTGTTTTTCCGTATGCGATAACGGTTGAATTAGTGCTCCTTTTACTTTATCTAGCAATTCGTATTTCGGTCTTAGTTAACTCTTATAGTACTTGTTGGAATTAAATATTGTTTGAAACCAATATAGACACCAGCGATAAACCAGGAACCCTGTATATTCATGTTCCCTACATGATTATAAATTTGTCGGAAGTCCCTACAACTTGCTGGTTAACTACGTTCAATTTTTAACTTGTCATAGAAAATAGAAGCTTATTATCGTGAATCAATGAGGTCATGCAAGTATGCATTAGTTTGTCTAATCATATAATCGATACGTAATGATATCAAATATAATTTGTAAAAACGTATTAAATAAAGGAAAATAAAATAACTTCTAGCGTGTAGCTATATTTTTGTTATGGATATTCTTTCAATTCCTGGAATATTTCCACTTGTAAGTCAATAAAACAACAATTAATTAAATACCAATTTATTCCAGAACATATAATATCCAGAACTGATATCGATAATTTAAATGTTATTTATAATAATTTAACTCACGCCTGAATTTTATTAATTTTAAGCTCCTGACTAGGTTTTTTTGTCATGTTTTTCCCTAGTCCTTGAACAGAATTGTTAGAGCTTGACAAAAAAAAATAGATTGATATACGAATAATTCAAATCATTTTATTTTTTATAGTTGTATTAAACCAATATATCTTTCATTATTATTTGAAAATGTAATTAAAATTCGATATATCAATGATTTCTTTGTTTTCTAGATATTTTTGTTGATAGGCATGGCCATTTATATTATTTGTATTTTGACATATATTAAATGTCAATTTCTTCCACTGAAGAACTCTTAGTTAATTGTTGTTTTATTGACGTACAAGTGGAACTATTTCAGGAATTGAAAGATAAGTACCTACATAAAGGTCACAAAATAGATATTTTAGTTATGGATATTGCAACATTGTTGGGGAACCATTGTGTTCCACCTTATGAAATTTCGAATATCGATTGGGATCTGCTCACACCTCAAAATTACTCATGCTTCCAAATAAGTATAATGGAAGTAAAAAACTAAGAATTTGTTGTTCTTGAAAGCACACGCCCCAAGAAAAATTTGACCTTGAAAAACGTTACTTTATGCTGCAGATCCAATTAAAAACTGTACAACTACTTATTTGTAATGAGTGCGCTAGTTTTTTTAGTGTGCCAACTACCAACTAAAATAAAATAGAAGCACAGAAAAGGTAACATCTACTCAATTGACATTTCTCCACTAATGTAAGTGGCTTCTTCAGGAGCAAAAGGTAGGTAGGTGATACCAGATTTAGGCCACGGTAACTCGACGTTTCAACCACGCTAGAGGCAAACACTTTCTGTCAGAAATACAACTTTTCGCCTCTTGTGTATTTCCAAACCGTTCACTTCATTAGTCTCACCGTTCGTGCTCTATCTCATAAGTGTCATAAGTGTAAAATATTTCAGGTAAAGAAAATAATGAACAAAATATTCACTTTAATAATTATCCAACCTTACCTTTTATATCGTAATAACTTTTTTCATAGTGGCTGTGTGTGGAAGTACGTTCAGCAAGGTAATAGAACACAAAACTCAACCTAACTTTAAACTTTTACATTATTCCATAACTACAGACGTGTAAAAGACGTCACGCTAGCACAGACGTGCGGGCCAGAACGACTCCTAATTAAAAGAATGCAAAATAATGGGATAAATCAAAATATTTGCGACGATGATTACATAGAAATATTATTTGATCACTAATTGTTTAGTGCATAACATGTTTTACCGATTTATACTAAAACAGTATGTAGTTGCTACAAAACATATTAGAATGCCTTTCTTACACTATTTTTAGCGTAGTATCACCTTATAAAATACACGCCTAAAAATTATGAAAAGTATCCTTATGTTGAAACATAATACACAGGTAAATATAAATATAAATAAACATAAAAACAGACTTACAACGTTACGTTTCACATTTAAGTATATATATATATATATATATGAGGGTAGTTTTTCGACCGAAAACTAGTTAGGGAAAAGCGGTAGTTCAAATATTGGGGAATGCGGTCTGTGGAACGGGATGTTAAATTTCGAAATAAAGATCACATTTAATCAATCCACAATATTTCGCAAATGTTTATTTGCTTCTTCAGGTGGTTCTAAAAATTACAAACAAAGAAAAATGATAGCAAATAAAGATGAAATTGACAAATTATTAACTACGGTTATAATTGAATACTTACAATTAGATTACACAATCTACAATTACAATTACACAATTGTAAGTATTCAATTACCTTATTACCTTGTTGACATAAGTCTACAGCCGCCGGCACGCCAAGCCATCATTGCGTGACCTCATATATAAGACTATGTCGTCTGTGTAAATCTCTAATTTAGTGTGGTGTGATTGTGGGACGTCGGAGGTAAATAAAATAAAAAGTTCAGGTCCCAGGTGAGAGGCCTGTGGGACGCCCGCACAAGTAATATTTTCCAAATTTTATATGATTATTATAAATGTCGACTGACGTGTATTAATTTTAGGAAATATTAGATGTTGACAAATATTAGAAGTTTCCTGTAACTGGTAAGGATGGATTTGATTATAATCAGAAGTATGTGCGTTGTAATTTTTTTATTTTCTATTGGTTCATGTACGTATATCTAAATTAATAATAAATCTTTCAAAACCGACAATATAGGTATCCATTGAGCACACCAACGAAGCACAGCTTTGGAATTTGGTATTCTATATCAGTCAAAATAGAATTTAAAATGTTTT
This sequence comes from Holotrichia oblita, assembly GCA_023690525.1. NCBI lineage: Eukaryota > Metazoa > Arthropoda > Insecta > Coleoptera > Scarabaeidae > Holotrichia > Holotrichia oblita. The sequence goes on along the minus strand of CM043016.1, from coordinate 102,562,538 downwards.
CAAATAACGGCAGAACATATATGGGGCCAGTAGCAATTGAGGCGTAAAGTATTGATCCATCTGTATTAAGCACGCCTCAGGGGAAATATGGAATGATTTTGTATAATCCGAGAAGTTGTAATTTTAATGAATTTAAATTAAAGACCAGTGCTGCGTGAGGGTATAACTGAAAGAAGTAGCAAATAGCGTCACAGATCTGAATTTGCTTCTGATTGTGTGGAAGTTAAAGAAAAATTGGTAGAAACCATTACGTCTTTCAAACTGATATATGTAGTACATGTTACTTATTATTAGCTGACATATGTACATACATACATTGCACCAGGTAGGCACAATTGCTTGATATTGCGGGAATATACAGCATAGTTATCGAAACGGAAATAGTTCATTCCATACATATTTTTTAATGTAAATTCAATCAAGAACTCCGTTTGTTGATATCTGTCGCAGTAACGGACTTAGGGCGTGAAATTGAAAAGTTATAATTTTCCTTGAATCGCTATATCTCAAGTATTGAAGAAGATATTAAAAAGGTTTTAACGGTATTTTATGTACATTTTATGTCAATTTCATTAGCCCAGTTTATTTTTTATTTACGATATATCCTGGGAATTATGGTGTAAATCTGTATCGTTTGTTAATGCAACATCCTACATATTTTAACATTTTTAGATAGAGTCTTACTTCCTGATAAAGAAGTATATAATTTTTTAGGTGTTCTTCTTTAATAGGGGTCTCGAATTTGACCGAAAGTCCACTTTCATACCATTGTTATTACATTATTATTTACTATTTTATTGTATAGTACTCTTTCTGTAAAATACATACGATTATTATACTATATTCAAAAGTTGTAGATTTAGTGTTTACTACAGAATTGCTAAACTAGGTAATACATCGTAGTTACTATGAAAGTGTATTTCAAGTTAGAATATATATCTTCTTAGGTATAACTATGTGGAAGGCTAAAATAGTAAAGCAAGGAAAGTCTTGCACGTAACAAGATAAGTTTTCACATAGCAGTCTCGCAAGTTTTGGATACGAATATGTGGCGTTTGTTGGAAGATAGCAATATATAGTGCATGTGAACTAAGTAACTCTTTAACATATCGATGCAGTGACTCAACTTCAACTACTTTCTTTATATGTAAAGTTCACCACAAGATTAACCTGTTTCGTACTGGTAAATACATCTGATTAAAGTTTCGTCCCTTTTTTAAATTATGAATTTTATACAATCTTAGACATAAGTTAATAAGGGGCAGATTTCAAAATAGCCTACAATATTATACAGGTTAGTTTAAAATATTTCAACACCTACATATTTGTCAACAATTTCGAGAAAACTCAATGTTTAAGAAAAAATTGAAAACACAAAAGCACTACTACTTGAAAACACATATTTACAACAAGAATGACCTCTTATGCTTCCAATAGCTCAATAGAGCATCGTAATATTCACTTCATGGTATTCATATTTGATATTAAATGATAACGAAGGCTTCCATAGTCTGAGTCTTTGTTATGAGGGCTTCCAGGTTTTGACCGCGTCATAGTAAAGAAATTGTATATATATACAATACATAATAAAATAAAACAATAATTGAAAATTAAAATACAAAAATATATATACAATTTACTCAAAGTCGACGTTTCGCCACTAATGTAAGTGGCTTCTTCAGGAGCAAAACTAGGTGAGGGGCGCCAGAAGGTCACGGTAGCTCGACATATAAATAACGCTCTAGGCGAAAACTTTCTGACAAGGAGAAGGTAGACGTGCGGGGGTATATACAGATCGGTTGAGTTATAGGTTTATATGTACCGTGCATATTACACACACTAGCGCACGCATATTTTACATGTACGTATTATCTGTAGATGTAGCAAAGTTACGATAATGGGGGACATTCGTAAGGGTTTCCCACTTTCAATCGTATTAGTGCGGCAGGAGTGACGTAAGGATGTACATGTTTACTTTTAGGAATTGGTAATACGTGTAGCTTAATTAATTAGTTTTCCAAATGATGTATCTATGCAATAACATTGAACTGAAACAAAACTCTATAAAATTCTTATATTCAAAACAAAACAAAATTCTATAATGAACAAAAGCGAGCGAGGAATGTGTTTCGCTCTTTCAAATGCATACCTCCTACGACATGCACGGCATCCTCTCGTCTCTGTATCACATACATGGTACATGTCTATGCGTGTGTATTTGAAGCCGAATGGGAACCGTTCACTAGGTTTTTGCTGAGATTTTGCTTAAAGGTTTGAAGATGGGTTGGATGTTTTGTTTGTGAAGAATTCTACCGATGTGATCTGTAACGCCATGGATGTAGGGCAGAACGATGGTACTTAGCTGATTACTAGATTCAGGCGCTACCTTAATAAAACGTGGATGAATTTACATATTTATGACCTTTTGCATGTTGCTGGAGCTATAGCCATTCTGTAGCTATTGAGGAAATCTATAAGAAAGTAGGTAGAGTGTTTTTACCATGTGGCCAAATAATGAAGGTGTTATCCACGTATTTTAACCAAGTTTTGTGTTTTAAATTCGCATGTTTAAAGCAGTGGTCTTAAATGCCTCCATGAAAATACATATTAGCTACAACCGGAGAAAGTGGAGATTTCATAACGGCGCTGTAGGTTTGATGATAGTATTTTCCCTGGAAGGTAAAATACGTTTAAAGTGGGCATTTATTTACTAACTTGACTTAGTCTGGTGATTGGTTGTCCTGGATTAATAATTGGTGGATTATAGCGACGGAATCGGTGACAGCCACTTTTGCGAAGAGTGAGGTAACATCACAACTGACAAGAAGATCTTGGTGTGGTAGTTCGACAGAGATTTCAGAAATGAGTTTAACAAAGTGCGAGGAATTTAAAATGTGAGAAGGAGCATTGCCTGTGTTTCTTGCGGGTGTGAGCGAGGTATTTGGCCAACCTGTAAGTGGTAGTGTTAACTATGGGTCGGAGAGCTAAGTTCTGCTTATGGACTTTTAGAAGACCATACAATCTTGGTGGCTTCCGTTTCTGTATATCAGAAAGAATGTCAGAGGATTTAATTAATGAAGACATTTGCCGTTCGAATTTCGAGGTGGGATGACGCAACAAAGGAGTGTTGCTGCAGTATTTGGAAATCCGTCATTCCCGCTTCTTCAACCCGTGGTCACTGTTCCGCATCGTTACCTCGCGCTCACCGTTCGGTTTCCCTGCATAGTTGTATATAATCCCCGCATACCCACTTTCTCCTTGTCAGAAGATTTTTGCCTCTAGCGTGGTTGACACGTCGAGTTACCGTGACGTTCTGGGCGCCCCTCACCTAGTTTTACTCCTGAAGAAGCCACTTACATTAGTAGCGAAACATCGGATTAGAGTAAGTTGTATAGATAAATATTTTTGTATTTTTGTATTTTAATTTTCAATTTTTATTTTATTTTATTGTGTACTGTATATATGTCCTTTACTATGACGCGGTCAAAACCCGGAAACCCTTATGACATATTTTATCTTTCTTAGAAGATATCTAACTCGCTTTACTTAAATAGAAGGTCCTGTATCTATCTATTCTATGTGAGGGTGCATTAAGACAAGAGAGATTTTGTAGATTTGCTGCGCATCGGTTAGGAAATCCCTAGTATATCCAACAGTAAAAAATTAAAACGGTATCCAGTATCTGGACCAGAATTGTGACAGATAGACGACCAGACATGTAACACTTAGATAATGCATATTGTAATAGATCGTGTCTGCAAAGTCAAGAATGAATAGAAAATAAATACTACAACCTGATTTCATTGGCTGGGAACAAAAACGAAAATAAATGAAATATTATATACACATTAATTCTACAAAATGATCGATATAAACTTCAACATAAGAGTAGTAATATATAAAAACGTTACGTTTAGAACAAAACTTTTAATTTTTTTATGTGTCGTTGAGAGTCCAGCTTTCTGCAGGGCGGCGCCTCGTATCTTATGCAGAAGTAGGATCTATGTCGCATTTGTTTAGATGTCAATCTATATACTTTGATAATATTTCTTTTACTTCTAAGTGGCTAGTTGTAAATTTCTGGTTAAGAACTGTTCTTTCACCGTTATAATTTTATTCTTCTGTAATGGTAGCTGCATTTAAAATAATTTGTCGTTGAGAGTCCAGCTTTCTGCAGGGCGGCGTTTCGTATCTTATGCAGAAGTAGGATCTATGTCATATTTGTTTAGATGTCATTTGGTAATATTTCTTTTACTTCTAAGTGGCTAGTTGTAAATTTCTGGTTAAGAACTGTTCTTTCACCGTTATAATTTTATTCTTCTTTAATGGTAGCTGCATTTAAAATAATTTGTCGTTGAGAGTCTAGCTTTCTGCAGGGCGGCGTTTCGTATCTTATGCAGAAGTAGGATCTATGTCATATTTGTTTAGATGTCATTTGGTAATATTTCTTTTACTTCTAAGTGGCTAGTTGTAAATTTCTGGTTAAGAACTGTTCTTTCACCGTTATAATTTTATTCTTCTTTAATGGTAGCTGCATTTAAAATAATTTCTTCATTTTTTTTAATTTCGAAGTTTCCATATATTTTGTCATAATTAATAGTGTCAGTTTCTTCATTAATAGATTGTGGCATGAATTTACTTCACCCGTTCTTTAAGTTATAACATGCATCTTTTCTAAAACTCTCACATCCATCATTTATAGCCGTATGGTTGGATAAACGGAGTTGAATTCGCAGGGATAAAGAGGCATGTTATTTGGCAATAGGTGAGCCGGCGTGTTCTTCTATAACAGCAGTATTTTCTACGGCAAATTATTTCATCTAAATATATTTTTATAAATAATATTTCTCAAGCTGTGTATTCATATATTTTCTTTAAACCCCGTGGTCTTCTAGATTCGTCTATTACAAGCAGGCCTATTCTATGACTATCGCTACTTTTGGCACAGATCATAGCAACGATTCGGTCTTTTTTGATCTTAAAGAAACTAACATGATTTTTTCCCGAACGTGATGCCCGTGGTGTCAAAGTTTTCCAATTGAACTCGTTATTAGCAGAATCGTAACCTTGTTTCCTAATAGAGTTCAGTTTATATATGTATATTGTAATGTGAAATTTGATTTATAATAAAACTAAGAAAATTTGAGTCAATCTCAGGGGTTCGTGAATTCTTAACTCTACAGCAGGTGTAGAAAACAGCATACGAGAGCTTATCGTACGTTGAAAAATACCCAAGTAAAAAAAAATTCTAAGTTACATAAAAAAAAAGAATTACAAGTCAGAACGATGTTTTACAAAAAAAAAAATTTATTTGTTTCAATAAACCTACAAAAATCAGTTTACACTGTTCAGAAATGCGTGGCAATCACCACAACTAAAATTATTACCTACCTTATTAAAACCTTTCGGAAATTTTTGAAAATTTATCCCACTTTAAGTTGAGAATTTTTAATTTTAATTAAAATAAATAATTTTTACCATTCAAGCTAATATGCTTTTATAAGAAAATTACTTTTTAAAAATTTACTAAAAAAATTGAATTTTTAAATTTTTCAAATATTATTTTTGATGTTTTATTTTCCATAAAAAAAATATTTTTCTTAAAATTTTAGAACTTAAAATTAATTTACCTTATTTTACGTGTGTGAGTGTGTGTGTGAGATTTCGAAAGTTTTCTGTCTTCGCGCGCCTGGACGGATGGTGGATGGAAGTTTTTCGTATGGGTATTAAAATTTCGATGTTTAAAGTACTTTTATTCGAAGATAACAATGGTAATGACCGGTTATTTGAGCCCAATGGTGCACCGTGGCCTAATTAATAGAATTTTACGTAGAGTAAGCTTCTGTTCGAAAATCTATGCAAAAAAGAGCGTTTGTTGTTATTCCACAGTTTTTATGGTTGATTTCCAATTGTCTGCAAATCTCCTCAGAAATTACATTTCGATAGTCTTATGTCAATAACGGTAATTAGCGGTCGTTGTTGGATAAATTTCTACAGGTCCAGTCAAAAATCGTGTTGTACAGGGTCACCGGAAAGTTGTTAATTTTAATTACCACCTACTTTTTCTTCTTAAAATGCCCCTAACTGGCTGGTTTTTCGTCTTCTTTGTGTGAAGTTAAATTGTGTGATTTTGTTACAATATTTGTGTGTATTTGTGTACAAAATAAAGTATATTGAAATTAATAATAAAATTAATTGATTACCTTAAAACATATGATTGAAATTATTGTGGTGCATTTAACATCTTTCTGTTTTTGTCGTTGGCTGGACTTATAATAAGACCACTGCTGTCCGACACCCCCTTCTACGTCGGACGGCTACTGGACCAAAACATGACATCGACTCGTACATATGCGAAGAAAATACCGATGATGCCAACTTGCAGAGTTTCACATCCTCTATCACTGGATAGTGTTGAATTAAATTTAATTGAATGAATTTTAAACAAATACTTTGCATGTGTGCAAACATGTTATTGTTACGTACTTTTATAAAATTGAATTAAATTGAATTTAAAGAAATACACAGATCAGATAACTGGTTATAGTTTCATAAATATAAAATTAATTTAGTGCTTTTTATGATTTAGATTATCTACGGTTGGATACTCATCTGTCAAGTGAAAAATTGAGTTGTAAACATGGAATAAATTTAGAATAACATTACAATATTTTTAAATTCAGATGTTTCTTAAAGTGTGTAACGGCCACACTTTTTGCATTTTTTTCTCCACTAATATCTAGTTGTCGAGTGTTGTGATGAAAGGTACACTTACTAAACCATCGCATGCATGTTTTAAAATTTCGTTCTAGTATTATTTACTTTAATTGCTTTAAATATTATTGTGCGACCTAAAAGTATCCGTTGACTTCGCAAATGTTGGTGGTTTGTAGTGATGCTAGTGGTACCATTTCTATCAGAGCTTTGCATTTTTTTACATATTTGTGAGCAATCCTATATTCAGTTTCACCTTTATGATAATTTCGAGTTTCTGTCACGATCAGCACCTGTAAAATCAGATCAATGTTAACTTTCCCGTCGCTGACGATTACTGACCTCCACTTTCATACGGTATGTAGATTCACTTTCGGGTTGGTATAATGGGGTGTAATAGTAGAAGTGTCTTTGTTTGTTGATTGTATAAGCTATTGTAATCTGCTTAATAGTTTAGTTTATTTTATAAACATAATTCGTAAAATATTTCTTTACATAGTGAAAGTATTTTTGAGAGGCTTTGATTGCTCGTTTAAAGTATTTTAGAGTTTATTTTATTTTTAAATTCATACCTCAATAGAATTTGAATACGTTGAATAGAAATAAATAACTTAGACGCATAATAGTGAAACGAAACATTGAGTAGCAAAATAGTTGTAGGTGGAACTTATGTTTATGTATGTACCTCAAATAAAGTTTTGAATATAAAGGGTGAGCTAGCACACTGACTCATAATACAAATGTTACGTTCTCTTAAAATGTAAAGCTACCTAGATACAATAATGTGTGTGACAGCATGTCAGTAATAAAGAATTGTAGTATGGTTATAAATAGTATAGTATAAATAATTATCTTATTGTTAATGTACTCGGACTAATGCACACTAATTTGTAAATGAGCAGGATAATAGTTAACTGTGATATGCTTTAACGAAATACATTAAATACATGAATAATAAATTCAATTAAAACACTACTCCTATGAAAATTACACTACAAATATCAATGCATCTGTAAGAATTAGGAATGAATATGGTGAAAAGCTTCTCATATACATTTATAAATACAACATAGCAATAATTCAGACTGTAGTAACTAGAGCTGGCATATTATTCCCACATACATAGCCGAAGTTAATTCGACCGTTATTGAGTTTACAATTGGCAGCTAGTCGTACGAATGAGAGGAACCTTGAATTGCAAATTAGTATGCGGTCGTGTCGTTTATAAATATGCCACGATCGGAGAGCTCACTTAACTGTCCAATGTGGAACACGATGCGTAATTTTTTCTTATACTTTAAATTAAATGCAAAATTGCATGCGTGCGCCGTTAACATATGTAGCGAATCTGCCTTCTCTAATAATAACCACACATCGGAATAGGTAAAATTTTTCTCGCGTTACTTCTCGAATTATACAGTAGCTATCCCGGTTTTTGCGCGGAGGTCATATGAAATATGATGATATTTTGAAGCAATTCACGTTTAAGAGAGGAGGAGGAATAAATACCTAATAATTTACTATCCCTAGGAAATTGACTAATATATTCTCGGACAAAGTTTAAGTAATGGACACGTTTCCATTTTCTTTCTGCAATTTAGAGGATAGCTGTAGTTTGCAGTAAAACGTATTAAAATACATCGGCAACCTGTACTAGTAGTTATTCTGTTTCCTATTCGATAATTACAAAAAAATTATTTGTTGCGTTAAGAAGTTCCTGTGCAAAACGGTAAAAAACCCTTTGTTATTTAGTTCATCATGGTGTGTATAAAATTATCAAATTCGTACCGGATATTAATCAAGGCGCATATTATGGCAATAACAGATTAACTACTACAAATATAAAGAAATAAAGAAATAAAAAATAATGTATTGATATATTGAATATTAGATATTTTTTATATATTTTTTATTATTGTTAATTTACTTAGCATTAGTTTTGATGCATTTTCAGCACCTACTCAATGATAGCAACATCCTAGCAGAAACTTTCTATTGCAACATCTTAGTTTTCTGTAATTGTCAAATAGAGTATGGAATAATCTATTAAACAGTAAAAACGTACAAGTAGCCATTAAAAAATGTCGATGCGGTCAAAATTCAATAAATAAAGTTGTGGAAACTAGCATCTACTTCTGAAATGTACCCAATGACACTACTATACGTGTCCGAGCATTTATAATAAATGTATAGGGGTTATGATAATAACACACACTGGAGGATACGAAACTTCTGCCACTAGTCTGCATACCAATGAAACACTAAGGTCAGTAAGTACTCTGAAATATTAAATCACATAAGATAACAGAATATTGCTCCTTTGAAGTATGTGTATCTAGGTTTCTAATAAATTCCAACCATTTTATATTTACATATGACCTGTCTTGTCAAGACATACTCCGTAAGTTACATCTGACCGCATATTCATATGACACTGAATAATTATAAACAATTACGAAAAAGTGAAAACTCGTAAAATTCTTTATACGTCTACTAATTACGATAAACCGACCTCCATTTTTTCTTTAAAAAGAATCACCACTCCTTAAACGGAACAGCAAAGATTTTGTTGGTGAGTGCCGCCCAACCGTAATATTCGTTTGAGACGGCAAAATTTATTTATGAACAGGGGGCATGCGGAGATGGTAGCCTGGCATTCTGACAGAATGGGGAAGGAAAATACACACACAAACTCAGAGAGGCTAAAGCAGTACCCTTCGCACTCTTAAAACGGCACTTGTGGAGAAGACGTGGAACGTTCGCGAGAAAATAAGTTGTAGGCGTTCTCGACTGCATAAATAAGATCTAAAAGATGGAAACGGACCGACCATAAAGAACTAATTAAGTCAGTTATCACGTGAAATGGTTTAATATTTCTTTCTGACTTCAGCTCTTGACTCGCACAACGATATACTGCATCGTAACATTCAATTAGAACTAATTTATTGCGCTGCGGGAGAAGGTTACGGCTACCGCCTCCTTACAATGTAGTGTAGTCTCACTCGTTACCGTTGTGTATTTACTTTAACTGCCACGAGTAGAACGATTTTATTCGTTTCTGAACATTAATTTTATTAACATGGGCGAATTTATGCGAACCTGCATTTATTTCTTCTTAAAGTTTCTATTACAATTTCAGATAAACTATTCAAGCTCACAACATATTCACTTGACAATATTTATCCTACTTTAATGAATTTTTGGAAGATAAATATTGCTCGTTTAGCTACCTATATGTCTATATTTAATACTGATGTGGAGTAAACTCTACAGAATCCTTTAAGTCATTCGTTAATATTTCTGTTAATTAATACAATGATAATAATTTGAAATTTTTGTAAGTAGTAGTTTCTAGCAAAATGAAGTCAGTTAAAATTTTATTAAGAGCCTCCATCACTGAGTGCCACATCCACTGTGAATTGAATGATACCCTACATATCTTCACACCTTATTGAGGAGAATTAATTACGTGTTTGAGAACTATTTAATAACTGCTATTAAATCTAATTCGTGTAAGTAATTTTCAACTTTCCCCCATTTTAATTACCACCAATTTTCAAATTCCTCCACCATTAGTTTTGTATATTTCTTGTTATGCCATATTGTCATGTAATTATTAATTTAGTCATTTACTCTAGATTTAATCCTTTAATCGTCGATATTTTTTCACTTGTAGGTGTGAGATTAAAAGGTAATAATACTTAAAGGTCAAAATATCAATAGCAAAAGTTCCCTCTTGAGAAGCGCGTACCGGCGCTAACGACGAGGCATAGAGTCAATAAGTCGTTGTCTGGTAGCGGAAGTGATGGCCAACCATGCTGCTTCAACTCGCTTCCATACCTCCTCAACCTTATCTGGGATCCGTCTTCGTCTGCTGTACAAACAGCAGACGTCTAAGTCCACCATGTGCAATCGCACTCCATAACATAGTACTCTGCTGGTGGTTGATATGGTGTGGTTAAATGCACTGTTCGAGTTGACGCTTAGCACATCTTCGATTAACCAAAATTCGCGCGTTAGCGACACTCAATTCGAATTTGGATTGGTCGGAAAACAAAAATTAGACTCACTGACGCCGTGTAAGGTCGAATCTACAGCAACGTACGACGTGGTCGCAGTCCACTCTCTAACAGAGGCGTTTTTCTAGTTAGTACGCGTTCCCTCATGCTGGCCAAACAGCTCCAGGCTCGCAGCTGACGACGCATATATCCTTGCTTATTCAATTCTCGCTGTACCTAGGGTACTTCCCACAACTTTCGCTCGAGACGGTGCATGATTTTATGGAAGGATACACATTCATTTGCATACACACAAACATTCCTCGCTCAAACTAATTCAGGGAACGTGAACGACATTCCATTAGGTACACAGTACGTCTACATTGTACCCTGTCGCACGACAATAAGCACGGTCGGGTTATCCCACTTGCTTTGGTTTCCATGCCGACGGAATATTGCACCTGTTGGAGCCACTCAGTAAAAAATACAGCTATAGAGAAATTCGAAACTCGTTGCATCCTTTAGGTACCGTTAAAATTATGCATGTCTATTTACGTGTTCAGATTATACAGAGTGTGCTCATTATTTTTTTCTAACAGTGTATGTTCTTATGTCTACTGAAATGTGTAAATTATTATACATTCCAGACCTCTCTAAATAAGAGCGTATATAATAGGTACTACGCATTCCTAGTGTGATAAACCTAAAAATCCGAGTTAGTCAAAAGTTTTTGCTTGTTCTGATGAACATCCTATTCTTCCTGTATTGCATAAAACTATGAATGTATACATTTTATGATAAAGTTGCACTTGAAACAGATCACTTAACAAAATGTTGTGAACTACTAGAATTGTACTGTTATTACTATAATATGTGCAGTTTTTTTTAAAAGAAATATGCATAATTATTTGAGATATTCCAAGTTTTCCGGTAGAAAATCAAAATGTATCGTCATTTCGTTTCCTAAATTGATTTCGGTTTTAGTTGAAAACAAAATTCCTGTTAGTTTACTTGTTTGCACTCGGTAACTAATTATTGAGGTTCTTCGCTATTTCCTGAAATTCGCAATATAGTATGTTATCACACAGGAATATTTCCGTTAGCAACTTTGCTATAGAATTGCCTGTCATAATACTAAAACCGCAAATTTCAAAAAAATATTTCATAGCATTGACGTCTGTTTGCAAATCTTGGATTTTCAATAAAATATTATGTTTTTATGAAGGTTATAATTATATCAGAATTAATTGTGGCATATGCCTTTTATATTCTTAATTTATATTCAGTTAACTATCTCAGAGTAATATACCTATTATCTTCTTATTATTAGCTTACGGAGTCACTGCAACTAAGCACCCACCACACATTAAAAAAAATCATTATTTACTCATTATGTTATAATTGAATCATTCTATTGAGATACATGTTATACACATAAGACAGATTATATCTATGCGTATTTAACGCTCTAAATAAGGTCGCTTTGTAGTCATTGGAATATGATACCATGCTGAGCATATGCAGTTCCAGTTAGAGGTCGGTATTCAGTAGCTACAATAGTAAAATTTCATAATTTAATATATTGTTTCTGACATTTATTTCACATTTATGATTGCGTGCCGCCGCATTAATCTGAATCGAATCAGGAACAACCATCAACTGAGTTGGTAGCTTGACATGGTCGTAATAGATTTATGTTAGTTTACGTATGCGTTTGTGCCTATATCACGGGGACTTTTTCCTATCGTGAAATATGGGAAGCACATTTTTCAGCTTTTTATATGTATAGCGACACAACTCGAAAGTGTTGAAATCCTTACGGAACTACACCTGTCTGCCCTAGGTAATCTAATATTCTTTTCTGATTACTATACCTAGTGATTTAATCATTACTTCCATGTGTCTAGAATAATGGTAGGTAGCGGTAGCGATGAAAAAGTAACAGTTCCAAAAAAGGCATTAAAATTTGATATGTTGCTGCTTCTTTCGCTTAATCACATAACTATTGATAATGAAAGCAGCACAGATTTAATTTCAATAATGAATTAATATTAGCAAAAAGTATACTTAATACAAAATGTCTTTTGACATCTCGTATCAGCAGTTATGTGTATAATTTCGTATACGATATGTTACTCAAAAAATACTGGTTAGTTAATTATAACTTTTAATGGTACTCCCTGTTGACAGTTTTGCAAATTACTCCACTACATTCAACACACATAGATAGTTCTACTGACAAGGATGATACAGCTGCACTAACAACTTTATTAGCTAAATAACTGTTTAAAATCAGTTGTGGTGCACTGTGCGTATAACCTTCTCTACACCGAGGGTTACCTTTATGTTTCTCTATGAATTGTGAGATCTGAAAAATTTCTCAAATTGCACAAGTGTCCTTCCTAATCATTCCCTGTTATTATTTCAGTTATCATTACACTCTTCATTACATACATTGTACTTACCAGTTAGCATTAGCGATCTGATCCGTAGTTTTTTGTTAGCAGTACTAACTGCCGGAATAAATCCAGAAGTTGATCCTGGCGTGCGAGAGGTTTGTTTGCTCCATTTCTGTCAAATTTCCTCTAACAAATTTGCTGATCATAAGTACTTATAATGGATATATATAGAGTGTAGATAAAGTCTGGAACAAAATTAATATTTCTGCTATCTTCGGTTTGACGGAAAACTCTGAAACATGTAGATTTTGTTTTTATCCCGTGCACTTTATAACATCGTGAATTTGATTCTGTCATCATCTGGTTGCGCGCGGGCGTGACGTCATCAGTTTTTTCAAATGGTAACTCGCCACATTTATTACCCCTTGTCGTTAGGTATTCCATTGTGCATGCAACGGCATAAAACGTTTGGTACCTTACATAACAATTTCTGGGAGAAAAATGCTTTCGAATTTCAAAAAATTAAAATTTTATTTCTAATGAAAAACTATTCAAAAATTATTTTAAAAAATCAGATAAATTATAATCCGAGGTTTATCTTGGATTGTCATCAAACAAGACACCAAAAAAATGTCAATGAATAAAAACAAAATCGACCTGTTTCAGGATTTTTCCATCAAACCGAAGATAACAGAAATATTAATTTTGTTCCAGACTTTATCTACACCCTGTATATAATATATGTAAAAAGTATAATACTGCTAGCAATTAGTTTACTATGCGGAATTAATGGAAATAGCACAATTGCGTTGGTGACAACACGAACCTAGTTTATTTAATGGGACTTTTTATCCCGAATCAGGTTGCAGAAAAATGTCGCTGAAAATGAGATGCTTCACAGTGACTCATGTAATATTTTCATGACCAACATCTACAACTCTTATTGTGTGTTACGTGTCTCATGGTTTTGGTGTACTCATTTTGGTTGGAGCTCAAAATACGTTATCGGAATTGTATATATACATTCGTAACCAAAATATGCTACTGTATGCAACGGTAAATATAAAACAATTTCTTGGTTGGTAAACAACGCTAATACACACGCGTTTTCTAATTTTAAAACCGAGAAGACAATCATATCGAAATTGCGACCACTGTATAGATATTCACATAAACTAAACTGAAGTTTCTGATAAAGTACACAATATGACTACTTTTAGAAATACACGTTTGGATAATTTTATCATACATGTACAAAGAATAAGGTTGCATATTTACGTCAGGTACGAGTTGATAGTTTGAAACGTATAGTGATATTATAAATTGTGCCGCACTCAATAATACATCATTAACGAAGATACTCAGAATTCGTGTTAACAACATTATGAACAAGTGCTGTAATGCCCCATAGCAGTAGATTTCCCGGTACGATGAGTTTCATTTTAGCAGACCACTAGCAGTGGAATGAATGGTGAAACGTTTGCTAGCAAAAAGCGGTTTTATATGCAACTAGTTATTAGAAGTTGGTATCTAAGGGGCTTTGTGTATACGCTCTACACAGTTCGTGTATTATAAATTAGTAGAAATGTTAGTGATAAGTGTAATATATACAGAAATGGATGCATATGGGTATCTTCAATCTGTTCTTTGTCCAATTATTTCGTTTGCAATAAACTTTTCCCTTTAAGATAGTGCTTGTTACAAATAGAACTAGAAACCCAGGATTTATAGTTTATGTTAGTCCGTATTACACACTGAGAATTAAATGCGTAAATATTCCAAATGGTTAGTAGTGTTAGAATACTGAGTCATATTAAATTGGCCATATTTTAGAATTATATAGTAATGTTAAATAAATATTATGAGTTTGTTAATACAAGTTCAATTTATTTTGAATGTAGATGTTGAAGAAAAATCGTTATGGAACGATGGTTGACTTAAACGTGAACTTTGATTCCGCTATTCCATTTTTTTTATCAATCTCAAGTCGAAATAATGATGCATTAAGCTATACAGGAAAGATGCAAATGTCTCAGTTGGTTTTCAAATAATTTCGTTTAGGTCAAGCAACGGAGGAGTATACCTACGTAATCTGAGATCTCGTAACTGTTACCTCATATACATGTGCAAGTATATTTGTATTGCAGTTCTTTGAATGTAGCTAAATAGATACATTTAAAATACATTAACTATTTTAACTGGTAAAAAATAAATTTGATACATTTTACTGATTCTATGATAATGATACAGTACAGCTGCACACAGAATTTTATCGGAATTTAATCAGAAAATGATAGATCGGGAGTACACTTGAAATTTTATTACAAACTGCGTAATATTTGATATTAGGAGAAGGACAATTTTTGTGAGCAGTGTAAAGCAAGATGCATGTTAGGTAGTTATTAATTTGTGTACATATCTAAAAACGTTGAAGATACTGCATATACGATGATATTAGGAAAAGTGAAGTTCTTTTGAAGAACTTGGCGAGAGATGCATATAAGATAGTTATTAATTTTTTGTGTATCTGAAAAGCTTGGAGATTATGTACAGTCTCTTTCTAAAGTAATGTCTCCCCCTGCTGATGGATTTATATCAATAATACTTTCCACTTAGCGTATTATATTCATCGGACATCTTCGGCTAAGAAAGAGGCGGCAGGGAATACAATACAGATCGAACGTGTATATAACCTGTGTAATTATAATTTTAAATCTCGATATGTGTATTTACCTGCTAGCGGTAGAATATAGGACTTTATTAAACCCTACTTTTATACCTGTGATGGTCAGTTTTCCTAAATATATATTATATAACAATCAAATAATCAACTTAAACTATTGATACTATTTATAAACCTACTGCAATATTCATGTTTGTTGAATGACATACGCCTACTAACAAAAAGGAATGAAATGATGAAAATCAAGGGAAAATCTTAATTTTTTGCTATAATACAGCGAAAATGAACGAAAAGACCCCACATGATGTATATCATTGAAATGGCAAAAAAATCCCTCCATTTAATTATATCATAGCCAACTATATGTTCCATATAAAAAATACAACTTTATGTCCTACCTCGAATTTCGAAATTTTTTTTTTAAATCTCTAACGTCACTGCATTCTAATCAGAAAAGTGCCTGAAGAACGTAAAAGGCATTTTTGTCAATTTTCATAAATAGCCGAGATATCATGATAAAACTAAAATGGGAAAAATCGAATTTTCACGGATAACTCGAAACCGAAAGCTGATAGCCAAATTTGGTGTTCACCATCATCCTCAGTGGTTGACAAATCAGTCCGGAGACAGATAGATGGGAAGATTTGGACCAACAATTTTTCCTACTAGATGACCTGCCCTGACACTTCTTGACTTTTTTTGTGGGGTATTTTAAAGCAAAAACTTTACGCAAAATACCTGCTGCATGATCGGGAAATACTAAAAGCACGAATACGCAAAGTCTATGGTGAATTTATTAAAAGGGCGGAGATATGTGTGGAATTTGGAGGTGGCCTTGTAAAGTAATTTTTGTTGACTTAAATTAATTGAAATTTTGTACATACTTAAACTACAAAATATGCAATCAATGATACTCTTCTGTTCAAACATTTTCATGTTATCTTAATTTGTGGACACTCTGTACATTTAATCTTAGATTCTCCGACGGTTAAATTTATCTACTCAACTAGCAGAACTTTTTATAAAGAATAACTTTTTGTCGTAAAATTGATAATAAAGATTTTTGCCTTTTGTCAACTAAGATAGTTCTAATAAGAAACGGTGGTTTCTAAGGTAGAAATACTGAAAATGAATGTCTCTAAAGTTGAAATAAAGAACATTTTCTCCCAGATGTCAAGGATTTTTTTACCACGCAACAAACTCTTCGACATGACAAGGGAATTTATACAATAGACGAGTAATTGCGTAATTTATCAAAGCCACGATCAAGTTTTTCCATCGTTGTGGAATATGATTTACATTACAGATAAACATTAATAATTTGCCTTTAGAAGTAGAATTGAATTTAGGTTTTGCATCTTGTGTCATGTCATAAATAATTGTATTTGAGTATAAGTATTTTAGTAAATTTTATGCAAAAAAAAAGTAGAAATGTCTTCTACTAAATTAGATACGTTTGATTAGACTTGAAAAAATATGTAACCCAAATGTTAGAAGAAGTCGACGAAGAATCAAATATAGTACTAGTAGAAGGGATGTTGCTGTCGGTACAGGGCAGTTAGTGACTTATATCTATTGCAGCAATTAAAAAAATCTAATACCTTGATAGAGAAATTTTCATTTCCGAGCAGAGATTATTTGCTTGCTTTTATTAGAAAGCGGTATAAAATTTTCTAAATTAAAATATCAGCAAATATTAATGGGCGACTAAATTAATTTAACCACTATAACCACGCATGGCGGTTTACTTTTCATATAATTACTTTGTCTAAATTAATCAAACGGTAGTCAATTATTGGTTACTGCTTAGCTTTAGCTAGTGCGCGCACAATTTCAGTCCATCATTCATCAACCGATAGGAAATTTTGCCAGTATTTGCCTAATTTTTTAGATTACTATATTACTAATTATAGCGAAAATTGAGCAATAACAGATGATATGTTCAAAAGTTATCAAGGTGTTTGCCAAATTTGGGATTGACTTTAAGAGAATACATTTCTTTAAGAATCATGTCTTTTATTTTGGTTTTACTATTGATTTTTTTATGCGTGGTAGGTGCGGAAGACATACAACCTTAACAAAATAGGAATGATTCAACACTGTCCTAGATTGCGAAATGTTGAACAACAGCTTAGATCATTTTATTGGCTCTATTAACTATTATCGTAGGTCTATATCCGATATTCGTAATATTTTGGATGTGTTTATAATCTACTTACAAAAAGAAGCAACGTGGAACTGGCTAAAGGAAATGCATTAATGTCAACAGCATATTTAGGGCATTGCTATCAAGTTGTGTAATTAAATTTTACAGTTGATGCCTCACATTATAGATCAAATGCTATTTTATGCAATGTATGTCATTTGAGAAAAAAATATTCTCAATTAGAGTGATTTCAAGGACTGTGGGCTCGTAATAAACGGATATAACATCGATATCACTAAACGCCACAACTTTGATTCATTAATCGGGATACGTGTTTCGAGAACGCGCGAGTTTTCATCATCAACCGAATACCGACCAAATAAATAAAATTGAAACTATCCCTATAAACAACTCCTTCAAGTACAAACAAGCATAGCATGTGATTCTTTACCTAAACCGAACTAATCGCTAACACTTGTTGAAAAGGGACCGTCCGTTCTTAAATTATCGAACAAGAATTCCAAGAATTGATAGTTCTCTGTTCATGAGCAGTTCGTGTTTGTAAATATAAATACTCTCATATGCGTCCAATTCACGTGGCTTATCAACGGCTTTTAATAGTGTGAGACTGTCTTATTTCAATATGATGCTTCTTTTCAACTAAATGTTTCGCTACTGCGGATGATTCCTTTCTTCCATACCGGAAGTGAGCTTGATGTTCTTTATATCCAGTCTCTATTGACCTTTTTGTTTGCCCGATATAAATTTGATCACAGTCTTTACATGCAATTTTATAAATTCCAGACTTCTCTCTCATCTCAGGTTTGTCTTTCGGGTTGCTTAAAAGATTTTTTAACGTACAATTGGTCTTATAACAGACATTTAAATTAAATTGTTGACAGAACGCGGTTCAATCCTTTGGTTATGGGGTGGAACGGTAACTTAATACATTTTTTTCCCGGTTATTCGATGGAACTGAAGTAGTGGAATTTCTGACGTGATTCTTATATTGGACTTTTTTCAGCGTGCATACAACATCAGCAGAAAAGAAACCATTATAGACCGCTTTTTCTTAATAACCTCTAATTCTTTCTGAAATCTCACTTTGTTTAGTGGGAATTTAACCAATGTATTAATTAAAAAATTAATGGTGGACATTTTCTGTTGATTACAAAATTTCGAATCAGCTAGAATACAGAAAAGAAACACATACGAATAGATTCATTCCATTTGTAGGTCAATTATAAGTGGAAATACTTTAGGAATTAAAAGATTAGCAAGGTATATCTTCGTAATACTAATATCGATGTCTTTACCTTTAGATGAAATATTACATAATATAAAAGAGTACTAATCGAAAATTACACTCTTGAGATTATAAATGTTGCAATGTAGCGTGAACATGTTTGCAAATTTATGATTTATAATAATGCGTTTGGTACCTTAAAAACATAAAGTTCAGAACAAATTCAAAACTTTACATGCTTTTTTGTTTTCATATTAAAATAACACTCAACTAATGAAGAAATTTCATTGAATTAAAAATATGTTATTTGGTCTGAACTCTGCAGTAGAGTGTATAATGCAAAACACTTTCTATTATATATATATGTATGTATTTACTTACAAATATGCTGGTGTAAGTGACACATACGACAAAGGTTGAGTTCTACTGAATGAGATAGAAAAAAACTGTAATAAACTCTCGAGAATTGCCAGTTTTTACAGCTAGTTTTAAACAGTCTTGAGAGGTGCATGAATTAAATGAATAATAAAAAACTGTTATCAACTTAAAGAAATGGTAAAATAGATTGGTGATAGAATTAAATGTGTAAGGTTCGGCAACTATTTGCCGTGTACCAGTAGGTTAAATTGTGAACGTCACCTAAAAAGTATAAAACACAGTTCTGCAATCTGTGGCACGCACAGTTAATATTTGACATAGTGGTTTATTTTATTCTATGTAATCTACCGTTCACTTTACTATACCAAGAAGCATTTGCCTCCTTCCGGAGTAAGTATTCGGATTATACATTACCAAGTCGGACATCGACAAGAAACGTTATGCCATCTGCTCGTGACTATGTTTAAAGTAGAATTCAAGCAGAATTAAAAAACAAAAAATTGTGGTTATGTGTAATTTGAAAGCGGTATTGATAAGGATTCAGATTTTCTCATACAAAGACAAATTTGTGAAAGTGCGTCGAAAGATCCATTAAGTTATCACAAAGATTACTTTAAATGTGCATATACCTATAACTGTATATCTAATATATCACTCGATGTGAAACGGTCGCTTCCATCATTAAAAAATATGTATTCTGCACGTCATACTCATTTGACTGAAACAAGTGTGAAAACATATTTAAAGATTGAAATATTTAATAGATGCCAACCAGTTTGTAATTTCATGGAAGCTTCTTAAAGTAGTAAGTGTTTCAGCACATTATATAATATATTTTTTGTCATTATTTCATGTCACGAACATAAATGCGCGAATACGTAAACCTTACTGAATGCTCGTCTTGATACGACTGCACGGCTCCTTCACGTTGTTCTCGGCACTGCACTGACACTTCCTCCGCTTTGTCAAGTTTATTTGTAAAGAATGTACAGTCGTGTGACAATGCTATTCATATGCAAATACACCTGTGATCCGCTTTACTCCTTTCGACGATATGTATCGAATTCAATATTAAACATTTATTTCTTTTTTCCAATTTAATAGTTAGTGCGTTAGAAAGGTTTGTAAATGGTTGGATATCTTTCAGATGCAGATAGGGAATTGAAAATTGATTTTCTAGCTCTCTTCTATTGCAGTAATTTCTTATTTTATTAATAATTTATTTTTTATTGGTAAACCATTTTGCTTGTTTAAAACACGCAAACGCGTGCGTAAATTGATACGTCAAAAAGTGTTTAACAAAAATTATCCGAGTAGAGCTTAGCTTTAAAAAGCATATATTTTTGGTAGCATTTACTGGGTGGATTTCAGTGAAAAATCACTTTTTTCACTCAAAAGTTTAAGACACCGGTTATGCCCCCTGGCGACCATCTTGGAAATGTGAAAATATTTGCCACGATCTTCTTTTGACCACTTTAGTCATACAAATTTTTACCGCAAGTCTCTACAATAAATAGTTTCAGAGATACAGCACTTTGCGTTCGTATCTGACCACCCTGTACTAATGTCACATCTCATCACAAAAATTTTACATGATTTAATTCGTATGTCTATTTTTAGTATTGAAACCAATAAAACATGATTTTAAAATACACCAATAAAAAAAATAGTATAAAGTATTCGTGGATAACTGGTCATTAAAACACTTGCTATAGTTCTAGCACTTCGGCCGTCATGCTTGAAAAATCGCGCGTTTTTTAATGACCCTGTTATCCACTCATACTTTAATATACTACTATATCCTCTCGATTATTAAGTTTTATAACCTTCAAAAATCGTGCATGCAAAGTTCTTCACTGGATATCTTGGTGCAGAAGTAAACACTAAACACCAAACAAGTTTTAACTAAAACACCGACGAGTTTCGACAGCAACGCTCTCATTATCAAGGCGATAATAAAACTGGAAATTTCAACAAAAGATAGCATTGTTGTATATGGAGAAAATTTCCTGCCACTCTCAACTGGCCGTGCGACAATTACAACACAACAACTTAAAGGTTTCGCTATCATCTTCAATGAATGTAAGGTGACTGTAGGTTGCAATTGGACATATGTATATATTGGGGCTTGGAAACTTCTTTAAACTCAGTCCTGTTAGATACTGATAGAATAATGTTTTCGATCAGCTATTGTACCTGATAAGAAACTGGTTACGCGAAGTGGTAATTGGAACCAAATTTTTATCTTACTCTTTTATTGCTTAATTTTAGATGACTATTAATTTAGTTTATTTTAAATTAGATTAATTTACTGAATTTGTAGCCCACATATTTGAATTTCCATATATAAATTTCTGTTGATAGTCATCGAATTAGTACATATGTAACAGATACAGTATTAATAGAATAATTTAAATATAAAATAAAACGATAGTACATGTTCAATATGGCCTACTCTAGTTGGCAAGTTTAACAGCGGTTCAGAGAGATCAAAAACAACATCCAATTTGCCAAATAGTAATATCGCATTCTGTCAGACGATGAATACCTATTATAGTGAGCAATATATTTTCGGATAGCGTTGCATGCAGCTGTATTTATCGAGCAAATATTGGAGATAAAATCGAAGGCCATTTATTATAGATATTAAACATGTACAGCCTTAAAAATAATACCCCATAAAAGGTTATTTTCCCTTTATGCATATTCATGTGCAATATCCACAAGTATTTGCATATTGTACATGGTATGTACATATATTCATTTACATGGTCAAGGAATGTAGGTATTAGTAAGTAATGCATTATTTAGACAAAATATCTTAATGCTATATAAATGTTGAATTAAGTTTTTATTGAAATTCAAGTATGCTAATTTGAATGGTAATGAAAAAAGAAATAGCTAATTCGAAAAGGAACAGATAAGATGTCTGTTGAAAAAAAGATGTTCAAACTTTCTTCACATTATTCTGAATACCTAGATGTTAATCCTTGTGAATTAGTATCTGTCTTTTTACTTTGTATGAATTATTATTTGGCAACTATTGAAAAATTAACTTCACCCAGACTCGTGGAAAGGTGGTGGAAAAAGAAGGGTTCTAGAAAAACGACCATGGTGCCTACCACTCGGAGAAGAAAGCTTTCCAACCTTCAGTGTCCAACCATTTTCGGCTCTAAGATACTCGTATCTTCTGAGGTTAAATACCTAGGGGTAACATTGGTCGCCAAATTGACATACAAAGCACACCTGGAACGTGTAACAAACAAAGCCACGATGGCCTTTTCGGCATTTAGAGGAATGTTTGGTAAAACGTAGGGGCTGAAAGCTATGATGGTACACTGGCTGTACACGAGAGTTAGAGTACCTTCTATAACTTATGCATCGTTGGTCTGCTGGCACAAAGCTCTCTCAGTAAGGGTCAGAGGACTGCCTGTTTAGGTATCACGGAGGCCTTGTCCCTGACGCCGACTGCGGCGATGAGGGCTATCCTTAGGTTTGCTCCGCTGCAGCTTGTGCTGTAGTCGGAGGCACTCCTAGGAGCCTACTGAGCAATGATGATACCAACATCTTCACCTACATAGAGCAGACAGTACCACTGTCCATGAGGGAGGACAAGATTTCGGCCGTTTTCAGCTTCAGTGGGATATATAATGTAAACATCTCTAATAGAGAGACTGCAAAAGCCTAAGACCTGAGTGGAAGGCATATTAAACCGCCCGCAGGTTAATGGTGTAGTGGATATCCTTTCTGACAGTCAGGCTGCCCTTAGAGTACTACAGGCTGTCAGGTTTGACTCCGAAGTAGTACTACACTACCATAGGACTTTTGTAAAACTGGCGGAACATCACAACACCACGCTGAGATGGGTGCCAAGTTTCTCTGAAATCAGACGCAATGAAATTGCCGATAAATTAGCTAGAGGTGCCAGCGAACGACCACTCGTGGGTCCAGAACGCACATGTGGGAAGTTCTAGGGCAGCATCAAAGCCTTTGTCAAATTCGAACTCGCTGCTAGGCATTGCTCCAACTGGAATGCACTTGCCGCCATGAGATACTGTAAAACTCTTGGGATTCGCCCGTATGAGAAACGACTCCGTAAGGTAGTCTTTATGAGCAGAGACAGGCTGAGGTTACTCACAGGGATCTTTACCGGCCACTGCGCACTGAATAAACACTTGCATCGCTATTGAATTTTTAAATCGATATCGCCATAATGATAGTCGAATAGGTAAATTTGAATTCCGATCGACGCGGCGTCACGGTAACCGAAGGCGCTTTGTAGATATAACTATTGTCAGAATTGACGTCTTCCTGAGCTGGGAGCCGCCACAAGAACTTCTCAGAAGGCGATGCCGTTAAATAGATAAAAATTGTTTTTGTACAAGCATTTACTTTCAACAGTCTCTGTTTTATGAAGGTGAGATTGGTAATAAATATGTATATCGTTTTCAAATATTTCAACACAAAATGAAACTACATATTGATCTATTCTTTGTTCTCGTATGAGAATAACCACGTCACGTATTTGCTTTCTAGATATCTAGCGTTTCCTACATTACGTTAGGTAGATTATAAACTAGTTAATGGCAACATTAGTGGATCAATCAATGCTCTAAAATGCAGTCTCATGCAAAGTGTGGTTTGATTTATGTCTTCATTTTCTGTAATAGACAAATTGCAGTACCAGAAAGTTTATGAACTCACAATTAAAGCGCCTCGGTACAAAGAAATAGTAAAGGCACTTGTATGTAGTCATCATGAAACTAGAATTTAGATGGGTCCTAAATCTATCTGGGAATTTTCATTATGGCATTAGAGCCGTGTTTTCTTTAATGGAGCAACCTCTACATTGTTGACTTTTCGTTCTTTTCCTGGAAAAGAATACAATGAGTTAGTTGTGTGACGTTGATAGTTTTAGAGATATTTAGAATTTTTTTGGAAAACATTATAGTTGTTTATAATTTTGTGTCATAGACATTTTCGTCTAATGAAGAATATCTTCGTTTTTTTTTAATGGAACATCTCGTATAGGAATAAAAGTAGATAACGTCTATGTGATATGAAACTTCCTATTTATAAATAATAATAATCTATATGTAAAATTTATAAATAAATAAACTTTTATAACTGAGATAACTAAAGGCGCACTGAAAATTACTATTTTCTGGCGGCGTTTTATTAATCTTTACGCTGTCTGAAACAAATACGAATACACATTGTGATTTACAAAAGACTGATAGCCCGGGGGTTTCAACTTTTTTATGTAAGTCTCTTTATTAAATAATCCGTTAAAAGAGAATGTATACTGGAACAGTATACGGTTCTTTAATCTTAAAATTATTTCAAGAATAATAATTGATGTTGTACAACAAAACTTTATATCTCCAACCCATCAACTATTATCGCTAACGCATAGCGATAATAAATGCATAAAATGTACCCATATAACGTTTTGCCAATACATTTTTTCAAAATAAAAAAGGTAATGATTGACAAAAAGCAATAAAGCACATGATCCTATAGAAAATTCCGCAAAAGTGGAGATGAAAACCAAAAATGGAAGCTGTCAATAAGTATATTGACAGCTCATACGTATGAACCTTAATCTTTTTTCCGCTTTGACCGAAGTTTTTGCCAGAAAACAGAGAACACGAAATTTTCAATTATCCGTACGAAATTAGAAACCGGAAAAAGAACAACGGATGTTAACTGCATTGCAGCAAAGACGGGCTGCTAGTAAGCTCGACTATCAAAATAAAGGGATTACAGTTCCATTAGGGGTTTTACATCTAAAGCTCTTTAATATTTCCGTAGTAAACGAAAAAGCTCCTGTACGCGTTTCTCCCGTTAAGGTGTTTATTTATATAAGTGAAAATTAAATATTAAAAGTGAGTGTTCGGATTAAAAGTAGGCACGGTTATCATAATCACGTGATAAAGTAAACTAATTAATTTTGTATCGAATGCGTGTACCTGTACAAAATGGTTGTACACATTATTAATATATCGGGTCTAATTGTTAAAAGGTGTGGAAATGTACACATATAACAAATACCAAATTCCTAGCCCTCTAATAGTTACAAATGTATTTTAGTTGGTGACGTCTCGTTTATATTACATGATGGATTCAGAAGGCGCATATTCTGCGCACATACATATATACATAATACGTTAACTTTATTGTCTTCATGGGATACACCGTATCGAAACATATAGACCATACTTACTGAGGTTTTAGTTAGCATTTACTGGGGTGAAAGGGGCCAAAAACACATCTGTACTCCTTGTTGAAAGATAGTCACTCATCGTCCCGCAGTCAAAGAAGAAGCAAACCTACAAAAGTGCTTATCAGGCATAGTGTCTAGTTTTACCGAGAAAATGATTGCGGAAACTTCGAGTAAATTAAGAACGTTAGTGAGATGTAGTCGACACCAATATAAACGAAGTCACAGCCTGTGTAGTAACATTATATATTCTGGACTTGTTTATATTACCTATTTTTTTTATTATATATGTATATACAGGGTGTTAAAAAAGGTTGTCGGATATTTTACCCAATTATAGTACTGGTGGAAATAAACAAAAAAGTCTTAGTCAACATGGGTCCGCAATTCAACTGTTTTTGACATATAGTCAATTGCATATTGTTTTAATAGGATAAAACTTTTCAAAGAAATTCTGATCGCAATGTAAATTAAACAAATGGTTATTTAAAGTAAAACAAAAGAAATTGTTCTACATGTCCACCGTTCATTTCTAAGCACCCTTCACACCTTCTTATAAAAGATCGACGCACTCTTTCGAAAATTCCTGGAGTCCTCCGAATTTCCTCGCTACAATTTACGAGTCGTTGTCTGAGTTCTTCCAAATTGTTTACAGGTTGTGCGTACACTAATTGTTTTAGATGCTCCCAAACATAGAAGTCTAGAGGTGTCAGGTCAGGGGACGTAGGGGGCCATGCAGTTGGTCCACCACGTCCTATCCATCTCTCGTTGTAATCTTGATTTAAGAAATTTCTAACTACGATGAAAAAATGCGCAGGAGCTCCATCGTGCATAAACCACATATTTAATCTGTTAAAAAGTGGCACGTCTTCCAACAAAACGGGTAATTCATTTCTTAAAAAATCCAAGTATACTTGTCCCGTTAAACGATTAGGGAGAAATACTGGACCAATTAAACAGTCTCCAAAAATAGCAAGCCAAACATTTAGCGAAAAACGGTTTTGGTGATGCAGTTCAAACACAGCATGGGGATTTTCATCTTCCCAGACGTGATTGTTATGAAAATTGAATATTCCGTCTCTTGTAAACCCAGCCTCGTCACTAAATAAAATCTGAGCCGCAAAATTAGGAGTTTCTGCCAGCTTTCGTAAAACCCAATGACAAAAAACCCTACGTGCATCATAATCGAGAGGAGCAAGAACTTACACGCGTTGAATGTGGTAGAGCTGCTGTTCCCGCAGAATTCTCCAAATGAGAGGATGACTTACGTTCAGTTCTGCGGCAAGTGTTCGGGTGCTAATATTTGGGTTGTCTTCTACCCGTCTCAATTCTACTGCGGGAGAAGAAACTGATCTAGGTCTACCAGAACCACCATTAATTTAAATGAACCAGTTTCGGATAGCTGGATATGAAGCCTTGAGAAAATCTTATCACTCGGTAACAACCGATTTGGAAATTCTTCGGCATACATACGCTGTGCTTCAGTGGCATTACCATTCGCACGACCGTACATAAAATGCATATCGGTCATTTCTGCATTTGTGTACTTATGCATAATTGGAGAACAAAAAAAAATTGACGCAAATGATAAATAAGTCTGTCAGTGTCAGAACTGATAAAATTGTTAAACTTTATATATATATATATATACTGTACTTTTGATCCAATCTTACAGAAGATATCCCAGATT
Organism: Holotrichia oblita; assembly: GCA_023690525.1. Taxonomy (NCBI): domain Eukaryota; kingdom Metazoa; phylum Arthropoda; class Insecta; order Coleoptera; family Scarabaeidae; genus Holotrichia; species Holotrichia oblita. The sequence goes on along the minus strand of CM043016.1, from coordinate 102,535,061 downwards.
CATTAATGAAGGTTAGGTGCGAGAAATGTATTTTAACGTTTGTATATATAGCTGTAATAAAACAGTAGATAGCTTTTAAAGACTGTATTGGATTTCGAACTATTTTTCTTAAAGATTGCACTTTTATATGCGCTGGAACCAATTCTGGAAACAGTTATTCCACTTATTTGGTACATTCCCAATACCTCAGTTTCACAATATGTCATATGCGGATCATCGTTGATGAGTTTGCGCACAGTATATCGATGTTTTCCTGAGTGAGTGCCGGTTTTGGTGTTTCTGCTCTGGGATTGTCTCTACGACTAGTTCGTTCGCATTTGAATTATCTATACAAATGAGAAACTATTGGGTTATGCGGTGCATCATTGCCGAACACAGAAACCAATGCGAGGCATTCTTGTTGAAATGATAAAAAATGATTATGCAAAACTTTTCGGGGTTAAATTCCGTTTTTCGACTAACTTGTGTACTTTGACAGTAAGTTGTGTCTACAACACTATACGTGGTATCACACTGAAACTTTATATTTAAGTTAATTGAGGTTAATTTTTAGTACTGATATTTGAGTAATAGCGCTCTCTATGTCCCAGTATACAATGTATAACAAACATCCCACGCAATCGTATTTTAGGGCGCCGTAAAAAAATCTTTATAAATTATCATTAATATATACATATTTTATAACATCACCTCTATTGTTTTCATAACCTTTCAAATTAGACCTTTATATTTAGATTGTAATATTTTACTAAAAAACGATACTATTACTAAATAATGTGATTTTGTGTCCACTATTTCAATCCCTATGTTGTGAACTTCTCAATTAGTTCCCATGAACGTGGATAGGAAACATTAAAAGTTGACATAAAACCATAAACGTAAATGTGTAAGTGGAATCTTACAAGATATTATTAAATGGATTTTGATCAATCGGCGAATACTAAAGACCAACTGTTCCATTCGATTCGTTAAAAATTTCTGTGTAAAACAGCATTACAACAACACACTAACGATAGTTATTTGAAAGAAATTATTTTTTAAAATATGGGTCCAATGAAGTAAATACATAAATTCATATAGCTTATACGAGAGTGCCGCTGAAATAAGTGAGATATGATGTCACCATTCAATTTAACCGATATTAATTAATTAATGAAGACGAATGCATGCAATGATTGCATACAGCCCATGGGGAGAAAGCGTCATCTCAAGCTGCGATTTTAGATGGGTTGTACAATATCGGAGTGGTCGCAGTTATTTGCATGACGAAAACATACAGAAAGGACCACGGCAGCAGTCACCTCCGAAAATCTGCCCCGTGTGCGATAAAATGTTTCAAACTGATGGAAGGTGCACCTACGCCATGATAGAGTCCTCGCTTGGTATTGGATCAGCATTAGTAAGGCAAACTTGTGTCATGATGGACGCCACATAGTTTAACAGAGACACAAAAGGCTGAGCGTATAAGAACTAGCTGTGAAACGCTAGAGATGTTAAAAAATGTGGTCAGCGGCTTATTTCTAAAATCGTCGCGGGTGACGAGACTTGTATTCTTTTTTATGACGTTCCTATCCACCAAAAGAAAACAGTATGGGTGTACAAAGAATAGCCAACGATGACAACTATGAATAAACAATGTTCGATGAAGAAAATCATGTAGGTACACCGTTTTCTTGAAAAGTACTGGACTCGTGAAAAGTATCTAGATAGAGGTACAAAAGACTGGCACGGTCGTCTGGTACACTCAGTACTGCCTGCCCAAGGTTCTTCGAGAACTAAAAATTAATGGCTTAATGCTACACCATGACAATCTTTTGATGCATAAGGCTAGTGTTACTACAACCATTTTGAGAGAAAACAACATCATTTCTTGTTATTTTGTAATCTCAAGAAGAATTCATGTGGTCGTCGCTTGTCATCAGAAAAGATTAACTTCGCCATCTAGGAATACTTTTAGTCAATTCAGAAAAACGTCTGACGTGAGGCTTTCGAACTTTAGAAAACTCGTTTGCAGTAGAGTTGTGTAGAGATATTGAAGGAAAATACCTTTAACATCAGTAAAGTTTTGAACTTTTATCATGTTTTATTGCTGTATATCCCAATAATTTCAGTGTTGTATTCATTCATACCTATCGAAACTAAAAAGCATTGAAACCACATGGTATTCCCAAAAAATATATATAAAACCACATATTATGTAGGTACATCCAGTGAATATTTTATTTAATTATGTAATTAGATACCAACTGATAAAGAACGAGAAGTATCTTCGAATAAAAATGAATTATTAATTGTTGATAGACATTATAATTTTATTCTATACCATGATAAAGATTCAATTTAAAAATTAAAATAATCCAATCACTCCAAATAACTACACTTCAAGAATTTTGAATGTAATAAATGAAATTTATTGAATTACGAAAATATTATATTTAAAACAAGCTACCATATAAAGATTTACGAAAGCGTGAATTAGAGAATATTATGTATATTATAAGATCATTTATTCAGCTTAAAGTTGCTTGAGGAATTTAATTTTGACGATAGGTAATGTAATTCAGAAACAAAGACAAAGACAACAGGGAATACATAATAGAGGAAAAGACTTGAATAAATTACCAAAAATACCCGAAAGCAATGAAGATGAGGTTAAAGTTGTTCCAGCACAAGGATTATCATGAGAGAAAGATGGTTTTTTATTATTCACTTTATTGTAATGGCACAGATTAAGATTTATATAGTTATATATTTACAACACAAGATATCAGATTAGAATATTGAAAAATCAATAGTAGACCTAAGAAAGAATTATGTATATAAGTTCAGTTAAATTAACTGTTCAATATTAATAATTGTTTATCCGGTAGAGAAATTTTCCATCAAATATATGTACATAATCTTATAATAAAAATATCAAAGAAGTCTTGACAGAAATTAAGAACACATTAATTAGAAACTAATGGACCGAGTGTAAAAAATAAACAGATCAGACCGTCTTGTTTTTAATGTAGCCTTAGAATCAAGTATGAATCGTCCGTTTAGCGGTTTTTTTAATAAACAATTACAAAGTTTTGCAACTACTAAAAGATATTGCATTAATGTAAACAATTGAACGGGTCGATGGCCGCAGTGGTTAGGCGGCTGACTATTGTTGTGAGAGGACGATAGGTGCCGGGGTTCAGTTCTCTGGAGGGACGGTGACATTTTTTCAGAGAGTTTAATCCCGGATCGACTTGCCATTCGCTGTTGGGAGCAAAGTGATTAACAGTGTGGCATCATAAAAGGCGATATGACGCTGTCACAAAGCCATTTAAACACAACTTACACACACCAAACTTCACCGCAAGAGTTGCAGTGATAGCCAGACAAGTAATACAGCTTACGGAGTCACTGCAACTAAGCACCCACCACACATTAAAAAAATTCAAACAATGTAATCGAATCAAATATGACAAATAAGGAAATTTAAGATGATTTCCGTCTGCGGTTTTTAATTCGGTCTACCTGTTTCTACGTTAACTACATGTTGTCCTATAAGCCCAGATTTTACGATATTTCCTACAGACCACGGAATGCGCGCTCACTTCAAAACGATATTATTCACTTAAAATGCGAAAGTAAAGTACCTATCAGTTTTCTCTAAGTAGTTTATTTAATATTTGAAGCATACACTCATTGAATTCAATTAAAATATTGTAAATGTCGTTATGTTGTACTTTTTATGATTGTTGGTGTTATAACGATCTCTGCAACCAATATAAATGCAGTTGAGTTGAAGGATTATCTCCGAGAAACTGTGTCAAGTTATACGTTTCTTTATATAAATAGTATTATCTGCCCCAAAATGTGTATACTTTGTTAATACATGAAGCTGAAATATGCGAACATTAATATTTTCAGATACCCAAGTACATTTCTTTCATACGACCAAAATATTCTGCAAACAAATATCTCGGAGAGCTTTGGTATCACCAGAGTGGATATGGGATACACTCGCCCTGAGAAATTTGGAGGCAATATTAGAAAAATGTTGCCTGCAGAGTAGCTTGGAAATGAGTATTACGCCTAAATACAAAACATCTTGTCGCCATTCTAAATGTTCGCCCTCAACCACGGCGGTGGTAAGGAGAAGGCTTCTCTTTCGCGAAATACGGTTTAGCCTTGTATTTAGATGGGTTGATTTTTAGTCTCTACTTATACCACTACTAGACCACTTCGTCGACATGTGCTGAAGACGTCGGCAAACGAGAGCGTCATTCCGAGATGTTGTATCGAACGCGGTGTCGTTTGCGTAAATTGCCAGCTTCGTGTAAATAGAACGTGAAATGGCTGATGTAAAGTATATAAAACGGTCAGGTTCTAAGAGAGACCCTTGCGGGACACGTTCGGGTATGGATCCAGAAGCCGGGAGTTCGCCAAATTTTTTAACTTGGAACGTCCTACCCGAAAGGTAAGATTGGATCAAAACAGTCAGTTTCGCATTAATACCAAAGCGTCACATCTTATGCAGTAGGCCGTTTTGCGATGATACTGAGTCAAAAGCGGAAGCAAAATCTAAGAAGGCCGGACCGGTGGAAGATCACAATTCCAAAGCGTTCCGCACCTCCTCCACAATACGCAGAAGCTGGAAATCAGCTGATAAGCCCTCACGAAATCCGAAGTGCTCTTCAGGGAGGTACTTATCTTCGCTAATGGCATCGCAAAGCCTGAAGCGGATAATGGGCTTAGGTTAGAAAACAAACTTATCGGTGTGTAGCTCGATGGTAGTAGCGGATCCTTACGAGGCTTCTGGAGCATGGCGACATCGGCCGTTCTCCAGACGGACGGAATAATTTTGAGACTCAGTATGGCATGGCAACGAGACAACAGGTCATATATGGCACTTTTAGATAACAGCTTTAGAGTGGTGTTTACGATACCATCGCCTCCAGGAGTCTTGCCATTTTTGTGGTCACTGATATGGCGTAGCATCTCCTCTAGGCTCACGGTTGGCAGTATTATATATTTACAAGATAACAATCAGGACCCTGTAGATAGATACACCTATGGGTGCCTTAAGCTTTGTGCGTGTACATATATACATAAATATATACGTACATCATAATATAGATTTGTTAAACCGCTTATACAGGCCCGAACCGCTATATGTAGTAATCGTTGTCAGACCCGCGACGACGTTGTCAGACCCACTTTCGGGTCTGACAACGTTCTTCGTGTATTTCGGTCTATTTTTCAATGTTATGCTTAAAAATGACTCCTCCCAATTTTTTGTTCGGGACCGACAACGCGGTAGAGTATCAACCTATACACAACTCTAGTTCCGGCGCTTTCTGCCAGAGGGCCAGCTGTATATCTAAAGAAGCATTTCTACCGACGTTGTCAAGCCTGGTACATTATACCAACGTCGTCAAGCCCGAAAATCGGCAACACTGTAATTGCAATACTATCTATAATATTTATAACCTCTGTTTGCATTCGTAAAACTGAATGTGTTTAAGTTAGCGTGTGATAGTATGTATTCACGATTTGGCTGATGAATTTGGTTTAAATAAAGTTTAAGTTATAAAAAGCAATTTCTTTCCATTATCTTTTTAATCTAAATCATATTAACGCTGCGAATATAGAAAGAATGAATATTCTGTCGGAATGTATTCACTATTTCATGCTGAAACTATAGAAATTTATTATTCAGTTAATTACTTCATTCAGTTACTTTATTGCGTAGTACATTTGCAACAGACAAATATTCTACGTATAATTTAAAACTTGTAGTCAGTAGGTAGTAGTTGTAGATAAAAACAGATACGGCCCACTAAATACGTACAGGATGGGCAAATGTCGATGTTTCAATAGGGGATCTTGGTAACTATAAGAGGTATAAAAAAACGGACCACGGAACCCAGATCTGTTTTTTCGCGAAAGGGATAATGGTGAAATCCAAATTTGGCTATCGGCTTTCGGTTTCAAGTTATCCGTGAAAATTCGATTTTTCCCATTTCCATTTTATCACGATATCTCAGGTATTTATGAAAATGGACAAAAATGACTTTTACGTTCTTCAGGCATTTTTTGATTAGAATGCAGTGGCGTTAGAGATTTTTTGAAAATTTTTTCGAAATTCCAGGTAGGACATTTTTTTATATGGAACATGTAGTTGGAACAATAGTTTAAGTTGATTATTAGATTGTTGCTTCACCTTAAAATGATAAATTTGCGATGGCTTATGAAAATTACGTAAAGGATGATATGTTGGAATGCTTTATTCTCAATAATAATAATACTGAAGCTGCATGTGAAACATATTCTAATCGTTACCCATTTGTTAACCATTGATCATTTAATTTTTCTTGATAAATTCGGTGTATGCCAGAATACGATCGTCAAATAGGGCACACCAAACACTGAAGCCGAATCGTCCCTGATTTTGAACATCGACGGCACGGTAGGGGTTAACATCAGACCACCAATGTTCATTGTGTCGGTTAAAAATTCCGGCACTGCTAATGTAGACTTCATCGAAATAATTTTTCTAAAAAATTATGGATCCTGCTGAATTTGTTGAAGATGTCAATTGCAGAATTCTAAGCGTCGTTCAGGATCAATCAATAGGAGCTGCTGTCGTTTCCGCACTTTGTATGGCCTAAACTTATGTTTCTGCAAAACTGATAACGCACGTCGTCGTGATATAGGTACCCAATTCCTAGTATTATTATTATTGAGAATAAAGCATTCCAACATATCATACTTTTCGTAATTTTCATAAGCCATCGCAAATGAATAATTTTAAGGTGAACAATCCAATAATCAACTCAAACTATTTATAAACCTACTGACAGATTCATGTTTGTTGAATGACACACGCCTACTAACGAAAAGCAATGAAATGATGAAAATCAATGGAAAATGTTAATTTTTTGCTATAATACAATGAAAATGAACGAAATGACCCCACATGATATACAGGCTAACAACTTGAACTACGAAAGCCTATTGATAGGAGAGGGTGGTGGGGGTTAAAATTAAATGTATCCATTTTACTATTGTCAACTTATTATATGACAGGAATATCAGAGGTTATGTCAAATACTTTACCGAGCCATCAAACTATCCTAATGGAATACACAATTAATGAGAAAGTGGAAATTATAAAGTGGTTTTATAATTTGCCATAGTATTTGACATAACCATTGACATTCCTGTCATACAAACAGTTGACATTACTAAAATGGATACATTTAATTTTACCTCCCACTATCTTCTCCTATCAATAGGCTTTCGTAGTTCGGGTTGTTATCCTGTATATCATTGAAATGGCAAAAAAATCCTCTTTTTAACGATATCATAGCCAACTATATTTTCCATATAAAAAATACAACTTTGTCCTACCTCAACTTCGAAAATTTTTTCAAAAAATCTCTAACACCACTGCATTTCATTGTCATTTTTGTCAAAAACGAAAATGGGAAAAATCGAATTTTCCGGGATAACTCGAAACTGAATGCCGATAGCCAAATTTGGTTTTCACCATCATCATTTTCTCGAAAAAAGAGGTCGAGGATGCGTGGTCCGTTTTTTGATACCTCTTATAGTTACCGAGATCCCCTATTAAAACTTCGGAATTTGCCCACATTTATGTCAATAGTAAGTTGGTAAAATCGCGATGCATAAAATAAAAACTAAAAAAGAATTAATATTACGTGCTTCATACTAATTGCTATAAGTGCATCTATTTTTTATCCGAATCCATTTCTTATGGTTTGACCAGTTATATTTGATATTGTTGTCAAGATAAGGGTGTTATTGCTAGAAAAGCCCGAAATTAAATTATATATTAGATCATTTTCCCGTACTAATCTTCCATATGGAATTAAGTGATTACAAAATTTTTGATTAAATTTGTCATTTGTTATTGGAGACAGTATGCTTTTTAACAGTTTCAATAGTTTTTAGTTTCAAAAGAATTTATTGTCAAAACTATTAATTTTCGCTATTTTGAATATATGTAGACACATATCTTATGTAAAACTACAGTATGAATACTTCACGACTGCGTTATTTCGAAATTAAGTCAAATGACATTTAAGTATTTATAAATACTTCATAATGGGGCCGTCGCGTTTTTTTAAATGTGTTAATAAATATTTTATTATGAAAGATTACTGATCTGATGTAGGTAATAGCAAAAATTATAATTTTAGTGTTACTGAAATCGCAAAAAAAGAAAATAAAACTGATTATTTGTACATCGCGCGTTTAGTGACGTGATAATGGTACTTCTTTTTAGTGGCTTAAACTTGTAAGAATACATCAACGACAAACGTAGTAATGTGCAAGCACTGTTATATGTAGGGAATGACAGGTGTGTTGACAGTGACAATTATTAGAAAAAAGACGTTTTGACGATAAGACGTGCATATAAAATATATTTATGTTGGCCAATCAAATGTAATAGAACTTTCAGTCTCTAATGTGTAGTTTTTGTGTACTAAAATACGAAATGTAAAAACGTATAAGTAAAGCAATAATTTGGAAAAGTCGTTAATAGTTATATTGCATATAATCCTGTCAACACGTAGAAAGAAAAACGATGTGACTTTTACTAAATATTTGTTAACCATGAAAGATATTGAAATGATTTTGGTCACATTGCAAGCAAACATTTATATTTACACGAAATGAAGAAAATTGGCGAACATGCTTCGTTCAAGGAGATGACAGTCCTCTTCGTGATAATATATTCTTGACTATAAATGGTCATTATATACAAGGATTCATTGACAGCGGAAGTAATCTGAACTTGTTAAAAGCCAGCAATTAGGTGCAGATGGGAGCGCCAAAATTTGATAATACTTGTGTTTCGGTAAAAAGGATTAGGAAATGCGCCAATAAAAACATTCGCGTCTGAAATAAAAGTCAGTGAACATATTCTTAAAGCCGACATCGTAATACAGAAAACCATCTAGACGTAGCTAAACCAGGGCATGAGAAGAGAATTAGCGCAATTATAACTAATTATAAACCAAAACGCCCGGAACAAACGAAGATATGCACAAAAAAAGTACACTCATTTTTAGCAGATGTAACTACTCTCTTTTTGGGTTTAGGTTTAGATAGAATGGTTGAGTGGAAGAGCAGATGTCAACTTTTAGGACGCATCTGAACTCCTACTGCTACTACTACTTTTGATATTTTTGTAACATATGTTGGAAATAAAGACGCTTTTCCGGATTGATTTTAAAATTATTCTTGCAACCAGATACAAAACATTTCATGATTAATTGGTATCAAATAAGATTCAAATAAAAATAAACCACGATTCCAAAGGTGATAATGTTAAAAAATACACTCAAACTGAAAACTCTAAGCACACAACAAAATAATAATAACACAATAGTTTATCAAACAAATGTGTTATTTCTATTTCTCTCCATATCATACTCTTGGCAAGCTTCTCTGTCAATTTACCCTTATCACGTCATAAATGCGGTAAATTCAAAATTCAAACTTTGATATTTTTTCTTGGCATATTTAGTAATAATATAAAAAAAGAAAATACGTAGACGCTACAATTTAGTGTACACTTAAAAAATATATAAAAAAAAATCCGGGACGGCCCCATTAAACATCCATTTGTAAACTCCAAAAATCGTGAGGTGTTAAAGGTTTGTGCTTTCTCTCAAAACACTTCGAGCTTACATTTAACCTGTGAAAACATAATAGACACTTATCGCATATACTTGGCAACGTTGCAGGGAATGAAAAGGCGGGAAAATATATATTTTTTATACACTGGGTCTGGCAAAGCGGTACAATTAGTGGGCTTAGCAAGGTATGTTAAATGTCCGCTTCTGTGTTATACGCTGGGATTGACTTGGTATCATGAACATGCCGGGTCTAGTAACGTCGGTTGGATAAATATATATATATATATATTTAAAAACAAACAAAACACGAAAGTGTTTGAGACGCGCGTTAAAAACCGATTTTTAACCGATCACCGGCTGTGTGATATACACGTCTCAAACACTTTTGTGTTTTGTTTGTGTTATGCTTATCGGGACATTCGATAGATGACGATAACACTTACACACGTGATCTCTGTAATCGTTCGGAGAACGTCTAGAGATCTACCCTTGTTGGTGTCCAGTTATCGCCCAATAGAGGTCATGGAGTTTGTCTTCTGATATTCTTTCGAGTAATTTCAGGATATAACGGATACGGGGAATGCGTTTGTTGGTTCATATTCTTATATCACACACTGATGAGTACAAATAAGTTTGAAACACGTGCCTGTGTGTCAGGATTGAACTTCCAAACGTTTCCTTTTACGGCATGTGGTTATCGTCAAAATCCATGCGCTTGAATTAGGACCTACCTTTCTCATTGCAACATGTTTGTATATATATATTTACACGCACAAAATTTACCGTAAAATGACCACATCAGTCAGAAAAAGAAAGAAACCAAAACTCACGCAGGTATATATTTTCTTCCACAATAAGAAGCTAGTTGCAACCAGACTGTGCAACAACAGTCCTTAGTGCCTTAACGTAATTCAACGTTAATGCTTCGAAATTTATTCTCTTGAATTCTCACTACACAGCAGCAGAGAAAAACAGGTCAGATAACTGTTGTTTCGACAAACAACTATTTACTCTTTTTAACAACGAAAGGTTTCTTAACGTATACATATATTTTGTATTTTTCTACAACCGTCAATACAAGCAAATATTTTATTTTAAAACGACGCTTATATTTTTAAAATAAAATATTTGCTTGTATTGACGGATGTAGGAAAATACAAATTACTTACTCTTATTTACGATAAGAGAAGTAAACACACACTACATTATTTGATCGTTTTCGAGAAGATACAAGCCTGTTCGAAGCATAGGGTTACCTCGGTATGTCACAATTGATCCCGATAATTTGTTTATCGTTATTTTTATACCACGACTCACACTAGCTTTTCGTGAGAAAAATTTAAGTGGCAAAATTCTTGAGACTTTTTAGCTGAATGCATAAATCGACTACGATGGTAGTAGCGAGATAGCGTGATGATAATGGTCAGTAGCATTAAAGGTCAAATTTGTAATGTAGATGCTGCTGGTTGGCTATGTGACATATTTTAATATACAGAAAGCACTCCCTTCTTAATTTTTTTACCGATAATAAAACTTGTTTTATTAGCGCCTTGATAATGACAGCATTGCAGTTGAAACGCGTCGGTGTTTTAGTTAAAACTTGTTTGGTGTTTAGTGGCTTAAAGTGTTTAGTGTTCTACTTCTCCACCAAGAGATCCAGTGAAGAACTACGTAACTGATGCGTGTATCATTCAAATTTTCGATTCTAATCTTGCGTTTGATGGTATATCTGGGATATATGTACAAAATTTTTGTTTTGCCATTGCAAAATATGCATGCAACAGTTGCATTGAAAAGCAGACATTCTCAATAAACAAAGTCGGAAGTCGTTTGGTTCTACATAATCTATTATGGTTTATAGGTATTTGCGATTTCCCATATTATCTAATTTTATATATCTAATTATTATTAGTAACTATTAACGTTGTTATATTAATATTTCAGATGAAATATTTTCCAGCAATAAAACTTATTCGACAATTTTTAGTGGCTGACAACATTAATTAAGGTAAAGTAGAATTTCCAATTATCTCTAGCGCCTTAATATGAAGCGTAATATAATTGGAAACTGGACTATTAAGATTCCCATTTAAGTGCTAATGAAGTGACTATTACACTCAATTCTATATCGCTATTGCTATCGGTTTAATAGTACTGAACTACTATCCAGAAACGATAAATTTCAATTCTTACGGTAAATCGAGTAGTACGTGTGTCTTTTACACGTGAATTTACGATTGCAATTGTCGTTTACAGTTTCAGTTGGAAAAGCTTGCAATTCTTCTACTGATTGTTCTCACTAGTGTTCACAATCAATAGAACAGATAAATAACTTGCATGTGCGCAAGAGAGAAGGTTGTTGTTAGGAGGCGACTGTGGGGGTGTATCGGAAAGCGCATGAGAAGAGTTCGAACGACGCGGTTGCGGCAGCAGAAGGCAGAGAAAGGAGCACAGAGAAGTGACAGGGATTAATGCAACGAAACACGAAGTTTGGTATTCGCACGCCCAGTAACATTTTCATGCATTGCAAATGAGCCAGCTTGCTTTGATTTCTAAATGTTGTGCTTAATTATATAGGTCGTTTTATTAGCTTCCTCTCTGTGCACAAATTAATTAGAAAATTTAGTGCGTGTCGGCACTCTAGCGTGGTGTTACTGGGACACTCCAATACATGCTCATATTTCGTTATAATGTGCTTGTGTAATTGTATGTTGGTACATACAAAATGCATGCCCTAACAAGAGTACACTTGGGTTGGCTCGCATAAATTATAATTTCGTCTGAATTTATCGGCATTTTCCTGGTAGTTTTCTGCAAACCCTTTTTACTCTAACTGCACGAAAATGGCAAAGGAAAATTACGGTTTCCGTTCACCAATAAACTATTTAGCTACATTTAAAGTTAACACGAACAGCTTATAACCCAAAGTCATAAATATCGTGCAATTACGATATATTAAAGGTTAACGCCAGAAGCTCACTAAATTAATTGGTTTTACTTGTTATGTTGAGTTATGAATTTACAATGATCATGGGTTAATATTCGCATCTGTTAATTCATTTAGTTGCGAAAATTAGAATAATCTTTCCTTTTTTATTAGTAGTTTGAACAATGTGAAAAAATACATACCTACTAGTTATATAGCGTTAAAGTTATAAGAGATACCATTATAATAAACCTTTACCAATTCTTAGGATGTTAAGAATAACAAGCAAATACGTTTTTTGAGCACTTTATAATGTAAATGCGTAACAAAAATCATATTTAATTATTTTAAAAATTATAAAAAGGTGTGCAGATAATGTCGAAAGTTCAAAGTACGCAAAGAAAACGATTTACTAACATAATTAAAGTTGTCTAAAATCTGTAAATCAAACATAAACTCATTGAACTGACTTTAGTACTTCAAATGTAATTATAATAGTAATAATAATAATATGTAATTTACTTTTTTGTCTTTTACAAAGTATTCAAACATAATTCTAGTCTTACACAACCAAATACGAAAAAATCGCAAGGTAAAGTTTAGTGAGAAAGAAATTCAACACCAATCTTCCACTTAGTCTCGTATACATGTGTCAAGTTTCTTGTTGGATTTTTTCTTTGTATCTTTTTTTATATTCCTTCTCTAACGCTAATTTTTCAGGTGTATCTATCACAATTCTGGTCTTGCCAGGTTTTCTTCCTGCTTTTTTGTTTCCGAGGTGCTGCTTTTAGATAGGGTCGTACTTCTTGTGGAATTCTTGTCAACGTTGCTTTAAGCGATTCAACAGATGGTGTGTTACAACTATCCGCCTCTAAAGTTGTTGGAGCGGTGGGTTTAACTAATTTTGAATTTTCAACATCTTCGGTTTAGCGGCTTGTTGATGGTGCTGCCTCTATTTCTTATGGACGATTAGTAACTTCAGCACCTACAAAGTCAGTATCACCAAAAACATATGGATTATATGGAGAAATTCCTGTTGTTGCTCGTCTATATGCACGACCCACAAGTTCTGGAATATTTTTCAGACTAATAGTTTGTCCGGAGTTATTAATCATGAAAGAGTCTGGTTCCTTGTTATAATAATGTTTAGAAGGGCCGTATACACTTAGATCGAGCAGCTGTAAACGGTGACTGGTGTGTGGTAGCACTGTCAGGATTACAATCCAATTGTTTTTAAATGTATTTATAACTGAAGGCGACAAGTGGCTATCATGATTATCAATAATCAACATTTTTGCCTATATTGTTCCAACATGACTGAAATGCAAGTTTTAGCAAAACATCTTTTTCAAAATTAAATAAGTGAGGGTTGATACAGGTCTCAAGCCTCCCGCCTTGATTTGTATCAAACCGCCCTACCAAGGAACACAATGGAACAAATTTCGTCGAATACAAAACCAAAAAAGTTTCAAATTTACTATTTTTTTCATATGGCACAGAAATGACACTTTTTTATTATACATGAACAATGCAAGCCATTTTCAAAGTTAACATGACCAAAAGTATTACGTTAGTTAGTTCTAAAACTTACATTTCCATTTCATCTAATTTCAAACTTGCCAAGTAAAAAGACGGCGTAAAATAAACATGTATCAAACCTCCCTCTGTATCAAGCCTCCCCAGTCTCTCTAACAATAGTATGATACATGCAAGTAGCTCTAAGAACAATCAGATTAAGCATGTTCAGCCATTTACAGGAGCGTTAGGGTATGTGATATACATATGTATGATCATTTCTTTTTTTTCTTATATTAAAAGTAAAACGTAAACAAGAATTTTGTATTTTTTGGATTGTTTTTTGATTGTTACCAGCGTATGCACGATCCATACATTGTTGAGCAATACGTAAGATAAGACAACACCAAACTATTACACAGTAATCTTTCAATTCCTGAAATATTTCCCATATAGGTCAATAAAACAACAATTAGTTAAATAAATTGGTATTAATTAATTGTTGTTTTATTGACTTATAAGTGGAAATATTTCAAGAATTGAAAGATAAGTACATAAAGGTCACAAAATAGATCTATTAATAATAATAGTAATGATAATCTTTATTTATCCTGTAGATCATTATGATATAGGATATGCCACAAACATGAAGAAATAATGTGTAAAAATTCTATGTATGATATACGTACATACATGAAAAATTAAATAAAAATTGCTTCTACCATAACACACCTATTGGTATTATATGGACTTATATTTATAACTTCTAGGTACTGTTATAAATAGATTACCTAACTTAAAGAAATATGATTTCTTCCTATGGGCATACAGGAAAGAGTTAGTACACCGCACACCACCGACGATTGAAGAAAACATGCGAGAACTGAAATGGCGAGCAGAGTTGAAATCAATTTTCAAAGAAGAATTAATATTTCCCTAAGAGAAAAAGGCATGATTTTTGAACATTTATTATAATTTCTTTTTGTTTTTAATGATTGGTGAACATTATGAAAACAGGTAAAATAATTTTGCACGTATCAAAGAAATAAACAATATGGTAGGCAGTAAAATTGAGGGGTATTATATCGGGCTTTTTTAGGGAAAACGGATGTGAAAACCGAGGATTTCTCGGCTCCTTAACAAGGCGTCGGCAGGTGGGTCAAAGAATAGAAAAAGGATTCATTTAGTAGTGAAAATGCGGCAGTACCCTGCTAGTGAGTACTTTTTTGTCACATCACGTTTCAAGCAAAAAAATTCTAAAAATATGCATTAACCTTCCAAAACTTAAACATACAGGTTACTTCAAAATTATGCGCTATATACAGAAAAAAATCAAATGAAGAGAGAAGAAATACTATCCAATGCTTTGGAAACCTGCTCTTCGTCAATTAACGTGAAAGAAAAGTCGTTACCAGTATTAGTTTTGAAGGCTCATGCATAGCACTCTTCAAGCTGAATTGACAAAATGATGGTTGATGTTTTCAAGAGGTGGAAACAAATCCATTTGTTAGTAATATTTGGCTGCCATTCCCACAATCCCTAGCCAATGAACTTAATGAGTACAGCCAGTACTTCTTTTCACAATTTGTTGGTAATGTTAAGCGACTTTAACTCATTTCAAATACAATTTGGGTTCTTGGACCTATTTATAATTTGAAAATATGCCTCCTTTTCATATATGAATTGATGAGATATATGAATTATATAGAGATTTTTCAGTTCTTTGTAATATTCCCAATTCCTTCCTTCTTTCTTGTTTTCAAATATTTCACTTTAGCTCTATCTTTCAACGACATCATTGTTATTATTACGTCAGTAATCCAGAGAGTTTTAGGTGCCTGAGGTATAATAATTTTGATGGAAGCATGTATCATTGATATCAGAGACGTACAGAATGTCATAGATGTAGACCCACCAAATGTTGCTGAAATATCGTAGAATTGAAGTGTTTGAATTGTCGATATTTTATTGACTTATGTATTGTTGTTTTAACCGTATTGTACAATGCTGCAATATACCACATGATGGTCGGAAAATTCGATTAACGTAATTATGTATATATTTGAGAAATATATCTATTGCTAATCGCTACCTTCACTTATGTTGTATCTTTCTGTCAAAACTTTTATTTTATTCGTTTAAAGTTTGTCAAAACTGTGGAACACGAATCGAATTATGATAAATGAAGGAGATAATTAAGTATACGTCTTACGCTGTAATGTGGACAGTTATATGCGTACTCATCCTAAGATGATAGTATTTCAACATCGTAAATGCTTTAGCAGATTCTTCTTTTATCTACAGAAATAGCCGTGTTCAAGTCGGTTTAGCATCATGTTCACATCAAATAAATATCTTTGTGCATTCGAAATATTACTTTAACGTCCGAGGTTCTGGCTATAAGTTTATATTCATGCACGTTTGAATCTAAAAGATAAAAATATGTGGCTGCTTGATTCTAAATAAGAAAAGTTATTAACTGGGTGGAATTTTTGGTGTACAATTTCTCATTCAAATTTTAGTTAGTCTCTTCCTTGTCAGTGAATATGAATGTAAATGTAAACATGGGTAGAAATTAACTGAAAATATCAATAGCATCATTTTGAAAGACTAGCTACAATTTTGTACCTGTTTGAAATTTTATTACGAAAATTAGTTGTAACAATTACAATTAACGTGTATATGACTTTGCTTTTATTATTGAAAGATATCTACAGACGATGAACCTAGGCTTCACTTAGATTTCTAGAAGGAGGTGAACTCGTGGATATTAATCTTATCTAGATCGCTAATGCTTGATTATCCAGCCAATTTTATCTTATTTTTTAGTTCAATAACTAGTTCTACGTATGGCGATATGCATTTGGCTGCCTTATATGTCATTTAAAGCCGTAAGCAGTTAGTTCTTTAATAAAGACAACCCCAGCATATTTTTGCTGTGCATTGGGCCATAGTCATATTAATCAAAAGCTGCTATTAATTTATGAGTTATAATAATAACATTTATTGATTCACACATTGAAATAGAGATTGCATTTTTTTATTGCGAGCGAAATTATCGCTTGTCAAATCTAATATTTTCTATTAGCTACAAAAGTATTGTTATTAATAAATTTAGTGCTGAGTTTGTATGTATAAAGAATTTATTTTTATAAATATAATGCTCCCCTATTAAATGCAGTAAAACATACTAAACACATGTTGTTTCTTACACGGAAGTGTTTGACTGGGAAACATTATACCAGCACTCAATACTGTTTAACGCATTAGTCATTCTACACGTATCTATTAAGCTCTGCTGTGATCTAATTAATTATGGTATATACAATTACCACATCATTGTCACTTGATATCCATTCTATAATATACAGCAGGTACGGTTGCTATGTAGTTACTGATTAACCTATAAACTGCATAAACATATTAGATTTGTTAATTTATGAATGTCAGTAACTTAATTACTGCAGTAATTTATAGTCTATGGTAAAACTGTCAATTTTTACATCCAGAATACTTCTTTATCGAATTGGATGTTCTAATCTTACTGATGTACTCGTAATATGGAAAAAGTGTTATGAGACAAATTAGTTCTTCAGGATTAGATAAGCAGCTGTGTCACCTTATAATATTCGTTAATGAAAATATTTATCGCTCTTGCACGGGTTTCTTTCTAGAAAAGTTATGTCAAGTTAGAATTCCTACAAGTCATGGATTAACGTTGTGTTTTACATTAATCCTTTTCAAGTAATAACAATTTCAATTAATACTTTCAAATAACGACAAGATCAAAGTCACAATAAACTCTTTAGCTCTTATCTAAGGTTTTTTAACAGAGTAGTCACTGCAAATAAATGCTCGTGTTTTCATTTATTCGTCTGTTTTCTCGTCGTCATTACTGAAGTATGATAACTTATTCCAGAAGTTTTTGTTTCGTGAGTATTCAAACAGTTGAATAAATCTAGCAAAGTAGTTCTGAATAAATTACACGTTGTAAAACGTACAGTTGGTGCTGTAAAAGTCATTTGGATATCTTTCCTTCCGTACAAACTTCTTAAAACTTTTAATGGTTTTATATTACTGGCAGTAAAAAAACTTAACTTTACATTCGAGCGAATTAAGTTCCCCTGCCCTCGAAATATATACCGACATTTTCACTTTTCCAATTCAGGTCTGAATGAAAGGGGAAGTGTTTTATAGAGCTAATAATGGATTGAATTTTTACTGGCATGTACAAACCTTACAATGACGATTCTGAGCGTGACCTTATTTTCGCCGTAAAAAAACATGTGATTACATACGGTACTATCCACAGCTAATTTATTTTTTACGTTGGCTAAGTGCTATTTCTGAGAAATATAGTCTTTTCTTTCTGAATAAAGATATACCACTACTCAAAATTTTTTAGCACCTTTACATCTATTTTTTCTTTATTTTATGTTTCATAACGCATATATTATATTCGCAAGTTTTTAATATGAATGAATGTAGATTTAATGTGATAATTCTGAAGTTAACTTAAATTCCGACTATTAAATATAATTTTATAGTTAAATTGTTTTCTGATTTTAATAGCCCTCATCACAGAGACTCGGATCGTGGAAGTCTTGGATATCATTTAGTATCTAACCTTTCTTGGAAAAATATGTCAATAAATTTTTGGTTGAAATGCTTTCGTAATTCGAATGTTGTCTATCTATACCTTATTTTGATGGAATATGAGTTTCCTGCGATTTTATAAAATGTTAAAAATACGTAATAAATATTTCAAGCACAAACAAAACACAATTTTTATTTAAATTGTACATTTTATATTTCATCTTATGTCAACAATACCTATATTCCTTAAATTTACTCAGAACAGGCTTACGTAACAGGATTCGACAAGCTTTTGTTATATATATATTATTTTTCTGATTATATGTATACAGTAAAAATCTTGCAGCTATGGTCAGGGCTCGACTTAATAACGAACAGAATTAGATCGATAACTTAAAAACCATAACAATTAGCATAGTCCTCTCGCAGACTTTTTTGGAGAAGATTTCATGCTCTACAAAAAAGTCTTAAAAGTTTCTTGATATCTTCAGTTGTAAAGCCTACGTCTGCAAAGAAATGGACAATTAAGGTTATTTTTGCGATATTTCCCTTTTTTTGCGAACCTAGCTTTAACCGTATAAGATATCAATAAAACTTGTAAGATTTTTTTTGTAAAGCATGAAATTTTGTACAAAATATCGAGGAAAGCACTATTCTAATGCTTTCATGGTTCATATGGTTTTCAAGTTCTGGAGCTAATTTTGTTCGTGACAGCCAATCAGCGACCATAGGTCGGTTAATGGTTAAGTTAATGGTATGAGAGGATGTTGTTATAGCACTTTTCACTAATAAATATGTTAATAGACAATGTTATCACTAGTCGTATCTGAACTTTTAATTTTTACCTTTTTAAACTGTTGTAGAATTTTTCCGTGTAGGATTATATTTATGTGACTAAGCACTGGATTTGTGATATATTAGTTCATTGAAAGATAAGAATAGAATTCTTCAACGTAATGCACCACCAAGTTTTATTTGATGACACAACTGTCTTTAGTAGATACTGAACTGAATAGCTGGTCTATTAGTTAGAGAAAATAAAGTGGTAACGTTTTATCGCAAGATAAATATAATAAGCCAGCTTTCGGACTTCGGACATTTTTTCTATATCAATATATTATAATGGATTGTTTTTACAAATAATTACATCCCAATTCATGTTTCTAAAATTGTAATTTGTCATGAAAATAATCAGTGTATCTGAAGCATGTATTTGTGTATATTACCTTGAAATTATTAAGAAAGGTCAGAGACGTGGCATAGGTACATACAATATAAAGTGTAGCGAAGTGGGTGAACAGAACTATCGATTCTAATGTTGGTGATATATGATGTTGAATATCACTTCACTTCTTGTTGATAGATTCAAATGATAGGTTTTTTGTTGCTCGGCGTGATATTTAAAGTCTTTAATTTATTACTTAATTAATTCGGGGAACCTGACAAGGCGGTGAAAGAATTTGATGACAATATTGTATAAGGTGGCTACGAATTTTAATAGAATAGGATAGAAGTTCTCTATTTAGCAAATTCTAATATACTTATACAGTTTATTTTCATACTTAGCTATAACTTATCTAGTTATCGAGTTATTGAGAAAAATCTATGTTTTTAGTTTGGAGATATGTGAACAAAATGACAAAGAAAGTATTTAAATGATCAGGAGCTCGCGGAAATATTGGCACATTTGTCTGAGAGCGAAGACGATTTTGAAGAGGACGAGGATATTGATATAAATAAAATGCCACTACAACTGGAAGATGGAATAATGTTACTTCCAAATAATGTTAGAGGAGAAGACGAAGAAGAGGATGAGGTAGAAGAAAAAGGACGAGGAGGAGGACAGCAAGGAGACGGAGAAGACGAAGACGACGATTGTGTAAGTGGTAATGACGCTAATTATGAAGAAATAAGTGAAAAAGCCACAGTATTAGTGCAGGATCCTAAGCAAGTTGTCAAAGACTTGAAAAGGAAATATTCGAGTGTAGTTTGGAGAAAAAAAACTTTAGTATTGGATGAAGATGTTACTACATTTAGAGGAAACGAATCATTGTCTAGTACTATCACTAACTTGACGACCCCTTTTACATATTTTAAATATTTCTTTGATGACACTTTTCTTGAAAGAATTGCAGATGAATCTAATTTATATTCAATTCAGATTGATCCCAGTATTTGCATATTTATGTCAATTGTACATATGCCACATGTGCGAAGTTACTGGTCGTCTACTTTGTGTTTTCCCCAATTAAAAAAGGAATAAGTCATAAAAGGTTTGAGCATATTCGACGATTTTTACATTTCAATAACAACACAACTATGGCACCGAGAGATAGTCCTAATCATGATCGTCTACATAAGTTGAGGCCTATTGTTGATTCATTTAACTCAAAGTTTCAGTCAGTGCCTTTACAGAAGTGCCTTTGTGTAGATGAACAAATATGTGCAACAAAAGCACGTCATTTTATGAAACAATACTTGCCGGCTAAACCAGGAGTAATATAACCGGGGTTATAAGCTATACGTTCTTTGTGGCGTAGATGGTTATTCTTACGGCTTTGAAATTTATACCGGAGCTGGAAGTTATGCAAAACCGTGTAAAGAAATTGAACCAGATTTAGGTTCTACTGCTAATGTTGTAGTTCATTTCAGTAGAATAATACAAAATAATGCAAATCATAGATTATATTTTAATAATTTCTATACATCATTCCCCCTTATGGTATATTTAGCTAAACGAGGCATATATTCATTAGGAACCGTTCGTCGTCCTAGAATACCAAACTGCAAACTGTCCACTGAAAAACAATTGAAAAGAGAAGGTTGTGGATGCTCACATGAGTACGTATGTAACGTTGACGGTGTTTCAGTTTCATCACTTGTTTGGATGGATAACAAACCCGTGACATTACTATCGACATACAAAGGTAAAATACCGACAACAAATGCCAAAAGGTGGGATAAAAACAGAAGAAACATGTTGATATTGAGTGTCCCGCAGTAATTTTTTTTTAATGTGTGGTGGGTGCTTAGTTGCAGTGACTCCGTAAGCTGTATTACTTGTCTGGCTATCACTGCAACTCTTGCGGTGTAGTTTGGTGTGTGTAAGTTGTGTTTAAATGGCTTTGTGACAGCATCATATCGCCTTTTATGATGCCGCGCTGTTAATCACTTTGCTCCCAACAGCGAATGGCAAGTCGATCCGGGATTAAACTCTCTGAAAAAATGTCACCGTCCTTCCAGAGAATCGAATCCCGGCACCTATCGTCCTCTCACAACGATAGTCAGCCGCCTAACCACTGCGGCCATCGACCTCGAATATAATGCTCATATGGGAGGTGTAGATGCCATGGATAGTTTGATTGGGCTCCATAAGATACGCATGAGAACTAAAAATGGTGCATGAGATTATTTTACCACTTGTTGGACATGATTGTTGCAAATAGTTGGTTTCTGTACAGAAGAGTTTGTGCTGAAAAAATGAAAAATGTCTATCACAGGCTGATATTTGAGCAGAGATTGCAGAGTGTCTATGTAAAGCGGGTATCTCACAGTTAACACCTAAAAGGGGAAGGTCAACACAAGATTCCGTCGAACATCTTATTCAAGACAAAAAGAACAAATATGCGACAACTAGCTATGTACCGCCGAAAGATGTGAGAATTGATGCTCATGCCCACTGGCCGATTCATGATAATATTAGACAAAGATGCAAAATGCCTAAGTGTTTTCTTACATAAAATGTAGAAACTGTGATGTGCACTTATGTTTAAATAAAAATAGTAATAGTTTCTTTACATTTCATACCAATTAAAGAATTGCACCTTTTGCCTATATGATACAATTAGTTTTTTCAAGAAATAAACTTTTTGCTTAAGTGTGGATTTTTAAAATTATTGCTTCCAATATTCAACCATATTTTTATACAACAAAAAAATTTTTCTATGAGAAATTAAGAAATCGCGCAGTGTAGGGATTAAGATGATTGAAAATTGTTTAACATATACAGAGCAGTTGAACAAAATTGTAGGTATGGAACAATCAAAGCCTTATACCTACTTTTGGAATAAAATGATGAGACTTTGCTTATGTCACTTTCTATTTGAAGGTTTTTTTTCCGACATAAAAGGCGTCAAAGTTAACTTTTTTAAAACAATATTTATTAACATGCCCGGTATGTTTTGAGATATCACCTTCTGTATTATTTCTAGTAAAAAACTTAAAGAAGTAACAGAAAAAATAAGGGTGGTGCACCCTTTGACTCCCCACTTTTTTCTGGCGAACACTTATGGATTAGACAACCATTTTTTATAGTAAGTTCATGTTTTATCTAATCATTGTGCGTCTTGTAAAATTTCGCTTTTATGCTCGCGAGATATTTTTACTTATTTGACACACATGACGATTTGTTTAAGAATTTCATTTATTTTAGTTTTACCAAAATGCTATCTATGTAATTTGTATTTTTCTACACCCGCCAAATGCAAGCAAATATTTTATTTTAAAAATATAAGCGTCTTGGCAAGGATTCGAACGATGAATCTTCCGTTCACCGGATGGACGTACTAAACAATTGAAATATTGCAATTGGTGCAATAAAATATTTGCTTGCATTTGACGGGTGTAGAAAAATACAAATTATAGGTATACGTCAAGAAACACTTCGTTGTTGCTATCTATGGTTTAATAAAATTATCGTATTAGTTGAAATAAACAACAGAAATGTATAGCTTCTATATTTTTGTTTAAATGAAAAATATAACTAACTAATCCTGATGTATTGGATAGGGATCAAAATGTTGAATTTTTAGACTTAGTTTCTAGTTTTAATATGAATATTACGAACACGGAACCAACAAGAGAGACTGCAAATAGTAGTACATGCATAGATCATTTTTTGATCAATTGTGATAACACTGACTATGATTCCACAGTAATTAAAGCCTTCCATTCCGACCATCATGCTCAACTGGTGTGGTTAAACCCTTGC
Organism: Holotrichia oblita; assembly: GCA_023690525.1. Classification (NCBI taxonomy): domain Eukaryota; kingdom Metazoa; phylum Arthropoda; class Insecta; order Coleoptera; family Scarabaeidae; genus Holotrichia; species Holotrichia oblita. The sequence continues at coordinate 102,511,387 of CM043016.1, read as the reverse complement.
GAGATTGAGCATGTTGTCGTTTCCTGTATGCATCATTTTCTATTCATGTATTCTCCATTGCCACCGTATCTGAGTTCTGTGAAAGTCTAAATGATGTATCGTGGGATACGGTTTTGAGCCAAACTACAACTAATGATAGTTTCAAAGAATTATCGAATATAATTTAACGTCACTTTGTAGCATGTTTTCTACTTGAATCGAAAAAAAAGTTAAATTTATCACCTTATGTGCTTCGGTTAAGAGAACATTTGTCTTTCTTATGTAATCTTTCCGTTCAATATCCAATATTCAAAGATACCTTTTCTAAAGTAACCAAACTATACGCATTAGCATTACATGCGCAGAAATGACGCGAAATCAATTATTGTATTAACAACTGGATAAACAAATCCAAAGCTGTATGGCGAATGATAACTGAAAATACATACGGCAAGAATAGTAATAAAAAGATCACTATAAAGCACGGTGAACAGCTCTTGGAAAACACCGACGCCGCCAATATGTTTAATAAGTATTTCGAATCCTTACTTAACCAATTAAAAAATGCTATGCCTAGAACGTATGCCAAATCTGAAAGTTGTAGCATTCCTTCATTACAGATCTCCGTTTATCTTGAACGCACAGCACCTAGCGAAATTGAACTTCATATACGCAATCAGCGTCATTCCAATGCGTCCGGATATGATAATATATCCAATCATATCTTTAAGCAAATGAAATGTTTCTCCAAACTATTAGAGGGTGTTGTCAGCGATAGTTTTTCAACCTTTTTTAGCGAATATAATGTTCTACATACTTTTCAACATAGTTTTCGGAGGCCGAGAAGCGGTGATACTGCTTTCGAAGTCTTTATTGACCAAATTTTGAGTTCACTTGATAAAAAAATTAATTTCAGTTGGCATATTTATCGATTCTACAAAGGCTGTGAGACTGTGTGAGCCATGAATTTTTATCGAATAAACTGCTAAAGTATGGTGTACGTGGTGCTTCTCTTGATTGGTTTCAGTCGTACCTCGGCGACAGATCACAGTTCGTAGAAATAAATGGTTCTGCTTCTAGTCGAGTTGCTATTGACGTGGGCGTTCCACAGGGATCGTTCCTGGGCCTCTTGCCATTTTTAGTTTACAAAAACGAATTAGCAGAGCACTTAAAAGATGATAATATCTTGGTAGTTAATTATGCGGACGATACGAATATTTTAATCACAGAAAGTAATGATGAGGTATTACCAGACAAAACTAACGCAGTTTTTGCTAAATTATTTCAATGGGCGTCTGATAACAAGCTGCATATTAACATAGATAAGACCGCAGCAATATTGTTCTGTACTCGAAAAAGTTTAAACGTTGATATAGCGAATTTCCCAGTGCCGTTCTCAGATTCGGTAAGAATTAGTGGTTGCCACGTGTTTGACTTGGAAGCAGCATATCGAAGGCTTATCAAAGCAATCAAGCGCTAAAGAAACTTTTTCGGTATTCTGACTACGATATTTTAAAAACTTTTTATTTTGCGTCATTTCAGTCACTACTGAAGTATGGTATAAAGCACTGAGGACGTACAACGGATATCGGTCGCATACATATATTTGCTCCAAAAACAAGCTGTCAGAATTATTGCTGCTTAATATCACGTGATTTCTGTAGAGACGCTCTTAAGAATCTAGGTATCATGACTGTACATACATAGCCTGTATGTACGTACATGACTTAACTTTGTTATGCATATAAAAATCGCGCAAAGTTTAATATGCCGGAGCAGCATAGCTCGTCCATATATCAGAAGCAAATGATGTATAAGCCAGCCAAATTTTTTAGCAGTCTGCCAGCGGCGGTACAGAATGTTCCAGATTTCCTTAAATTTAGTCGATAATTAAGGCACAAAGGTTTTTTTGAGTGCCCGTCGCCGATGGTTCCCTGATGGGTTTCTTTCTTGAGTGATGTATAAAGTGGACCAATTCGGAGCGAAAGCCGAGGCGTGATAGCGGTTCTTTTACTGTACGCTCCTTCAACATTATTATATATGTACACATAATACACTACTGCTACTATTATACGTGCACACATGATGACCGTGGACAACATACTAAGTAATCGTATGTGCGATGGGGCACGCGGGAACAAATTCGTTAATCACGCCTCTGCTTTCGCTCCGAATTTGTCCACTCTACTGATGGATTTATGTATATCGTCTCTTTTAATATTTTTAGACGTAATAAGTTGACTTTTATCTACAGGGTTTCCACGGCCGAGTGGGACATAGGGAGAATACATATAAAATCGGTTTCCGGTGAATATTATCTTCCAAATACTACTTCATCCACATTTAAGTGCCAAATATTATAACTGGGTTAACAATGAACATTTCCACAATCATAGTACAAAGAAAGTCATTTTAATAAAGCAAAAAAAAATATTATTTTTAAACCCATTGTACGTGAATTCTTAATAAGGCTTTTAACACGTAAATTAGTGCAAGCGGCCGTGGCGCAGATGTTCACGCGATGCCTTAATAACGTAAGGCAGATATTGATTGGGGTTCGAATCCGAGAATCTTGATTAAGTTTTGTTGTTTATTTTGACAAATGATTCGTCTTTAGTAACAATTAAAAATCGAATAATATAATAACACGTGATCATTTTTGTTATTGTAAAAATTATTCATTATTTACCTTAATCCTCAAATGTTATAGTCTTCAAAATCTCTGATTTTTGTAGTGTTATTGAATTTGTAGCATTATTGTTGAAGTTAAAAAGTAAAAAATAAAACTAATCTGCCGGGATTTGAACCCTAAACAATCCGTGCATTTGCATCATTAAGCCGTTGCGTGAACCATTACCCCACGGTCGCTTGCACTAACTCAAGTGTTAAAAGCCTTATTAGGAATTCACGAACAATAGATTTAAAAATAATAATGTTTTGGCTGTATTAAAATGACTTTCTTTGTACTATGATTGTGGATATGTTCATTGTTAACCCAGTTATAATATGTGGCACTTAAATTTGAATGACGTAGTATTAGGGAAATAATATTCACCGAAAACCGATTTTATATGTATTCTCCCTATGCCCCACTTGGCCGTAGAAAGTATGGAAGTTATGAAAACTTAATTATTATAGTTTAATCAAAAATATTTCGATAAATAAAAGGATAAAGAATAAATAAAAGGATCATCATTCGAGTAGTGGGATCTATATTATAATATTCAACATGTTGGTTCAACATGTTGATTAACATGATGAATATATCTCACCCTGCCAAGGATGGTAGTAGGAAGAATGACTATGAGACACATTCATCCTCCCTTCCGCTAGGGGTTGATTTAGGGGTAGAAAGGGGGTGGCATCCGCGTAAGCTCAAAGGCAACTATTTGAAAGGATTTTTTTATATGCAAAATGCCACCAAAATGCCACATTTTTTTAACACTCTGTATAATGTAAGCTTCATATATTATTTCTATTTTAAATGTACTCGTACTACGTAACAGTATTCGACACAGTACTGTGTCCGGTATACATCCCTTGTATTTTACTTTTTGATATATGTCCTCTAAATAACACGAAACCACTTTCTAATTGTTCCATTAATCCCCACTAAGCAACTTCTAAGCCTTTCTCTTACACCAGTATAGTGTTAATAGATCCAAATTTTTTAAACTTCACTGTTTCTGTTATTTTTTGTGCTGGCATTAGATACGACATCTTTCACTGATTAAGGCAAGTTTCGGAGTCCAATGATGTCTTTATTACATGCAGCGACCTATGAATTGTAACTAAGCACGCGCCTTTATAATTTTTGGGTTGATTCCGTCTACTATTACGTCTCTCAATATGCTCTCAGTATTGTTTTTTTATTAGTTGCTATAAATATCTAGCTTTAGATTCTGGGATATCCATTATTCTAATGTAAAGTGAACATTTTCTATCAAACGCATTATGATGTCCAAGTCAATTTTGAGTTTTTCAACTTTTACAATGCACTTTGCTATTTCTCTATTATATTTAGCCGCTTCATTTGTTTGAATTGAATATGAATAAGTAAACAACGTCTGTCGCAATTATAAACATTTATGTTAGGTATACACATTAATAATGTTCACTCTTGTCATGCTACATTAGTGAACATGGAGTTCTGGGTCTGTGGGTTACTTATGTACTTCGGAAAGATTGTCGGCATACATCTAGTAGATCATAATCTATATATATTATATATAAAAGAGAAAGCCGTAATTAGTGACTACGCTTATAACTCAAGAACGCCTGGACCGATTTCGACGATTCGCACCAATTCGGACTGGTCTCCGGCCAAACAAGAAGAATACCCAAGAAAATTCCCTAAATATCCCCGAAAAAAAAATTATCAAGAAAATTCATTTTATATGGAGTGATTTTACGACTCCATCTTTAGAATAGATGATGTTTATGTTTACGAACGTTGTGACAATTTGTTTTACGGGTGGAATACGGGGGGCGGTACGGGACGGGCGGGACTCGGGGGGCGGTACGGGACGGGCGGGACTCGGGGGGTGGTACGAGGCGGGCGGGATACGGGGGGTGGTATCCGTAACAATAAAACATTAAATATCTAAATCAATACTTTTCTAGGCAGAACAAAGTCTGCTGGGTCAGCTAGTTATTTATAATGCTGTTAAACATCATTGCGTATATACATATGCATACCTACATACCGCGAACTCTTTATCGCATAGACACATTTTGTGTGGGAGAATACTGTTAACATCAGCATCTTATTTCGATCTAGCGATGCGGTCATATACTCTCATGTAATGGTGCTCATCTAACTCTTATAGTGTTCATTACTAGCGCTACTTTCATTTAAACCAGATTATCTCATTAAACATTATATAACTCATAAAAGTGTATGAAAATTTTATGATCTGAGGAGACGAAATTAATGAGTTTCGTACATTAGAACCGCTAAGCCATAAAAATGTTAATTCTATAGTTCTTGTGTCATACAGTGAATATGCATAAATTTCAACACGAATTTCGCCAAAACATTACGACACTTTTTCAACATATGACCTAGGATATTGCAATAAACCATCCATCAGCGTAAAATGCATTTATGTAACGTAAAATTTTCATGTGTTGGCACTCTTTGCGACAAATGGGGATTTCTGCATAATTTACGGTTGCATCGCCCCAACTGCAAATTCTCCAGCGGTTGGATTAATATTTATAAGCAATATCCTGAGTTAAAGATTAATCTTTCATTCCTTCGTGTTGCGTTTATTTCTTCCATTATTTCCGGCCCAATAGATTTATGTATTTTACTAAATGCTACCTATTTTGGATATGTGACAATTTTACAACGGTTTCTTGTTATACGACGAAGACGTAAATTTATTATTATACCCGGCGATTACTGGATTTTACCTTTACATTATCATTATACAGTTTCCACATTGTAATGACACCGAGTAATTAAAATGTTTATTTGGCGCACCTGATCTAAACGTTCGCCCAGATATCGTACTTAAATGTATGCTGCAGTTTAACAAACAATTTTATAAATTTTCATTGCGTTTCTAATTTTTCAAAGCATTGAAAAATGTATCTGCAACGGAAAAATGGAACAAATCGACGTAGTTCTTCCGCTGGAGATTTTTTATGACAATATTTGTTATTGGTGAATATCTCTGGACTGGCAAAAACAAAAGTTTGTTCTTTTCGAATAAAGTACACTGTCGGAGTTATTTAAATTCCAAAATACATATTCCGGATAAGGTAAATGAAGATGCTGTTTAATGACATAAGTATTTCACAATATTTAGTGACTTAAATACTCGTCTATGTATAAATTTATCAAAAATAGCACGAATAGTGAAATATATAAGTGGAATTTCCTAGATAACAGAAAGCTTATTTTATTACCCGTGATAAAAGGCAGCTATTTTACTGAAATGTATCTACGTTATATTATCGTCTATATCCGCGGTCGGGAAACGTAAACATTCACTTACATCCGCTCAAGAGGGGTTCCCACTCTTATCCCATTAGCGGAGAGGAAAGGCCGTGCTACGCGCTGATTGGCTCATGTGAATACGTGCACTATCGGGTGGTGGACGCCGAGCGGATATAAATGAGCGCTATGGTGCGGATATGAATTAGGTGGTTATAAGTGAGCGCGGAGATAAGCGAGGTTCCAGTGTATATGCATACCGGTTGTTAGAAGTAGCGAACCTTCTTATTGTCTCAAGCACGGTCTTATTGCCACCACTTGCTAATTTTTATTTTATTACTAACAATCCACTTTTCAGGTTGACAGTAGAACCTAGTGGAACGTAGTTTCAGAAACAGTTCTATTCTAAAAAACGTATGATTAATTCTGTTTTAATTGTGTTACGTTACGGAATATTTGTATATGTATTTCCAGTTTCAAACAATTCTCTGAAAGGTACGGTACAATATAGTTTGGTTATGAAGTTATTTTCAAAATAAACTTACATTACAGATTATTTTTTATATGTTCAATTACATAGCCATTGGCTTTTGTCAACTTAACTTACATAAAAAATCACAATTTTATTAAAAGTAGATCAAAATAACATTTTACATGTAAGACAAACAGTTTTAAAATAAGTTTTTATATATTTTATTTGTAAAATTCGATAATATTGTTCTTTTTGTTCCGTGGTGGCAAAAATATATTCCGTTATTTTATCTAAGGTACGCATGAGGTATGTACTATCGCGAGCATTTTAAACGACTCAAACTGCCATAAAACGTATCTATTGTAGGCTTTCCTTACTTGGAGCAATATTCAGGTAAATATAACTGGGCAACTGTAATAAGCCGTATAGCCGCAGGCCGAAGGGTAGACACTATTTAAAAGAAATCTAAGCGAAAAGAATTATGAATATATTTGACATGAATATGATGTATTGAGCGAAGAGGTAGACCGTACTCAAGTTAATTGAATAAGAGAAAATGTCATCATTTTTCTCAGGGAAAATATTTATCTAACAACAATTATTGCAAAAATTATAAACTTACAGATTAGGACACGTAATTCTGGAAAGAATTTAATATTATTTTATTAGTATGTGGTCAATGTTTTAATTAAAACAGCCAATAGTAGATAACGTATAGAAATATTATGTGATTAACGTCTTTTTACAAGAAGTCTCAAATTAAACGAGGTGTACTTCTAATACTAAAATATCTATTATTTCTTAGCATTTTGTGAAATTTTATTTAATATGTTGGTTTTAATTGAAATAGTACTTATAATTTACTGACATTAACAATACAAAATTTGATGAAGAAATATAGTAGTTTATAGATGCACGTTATGGTTATATAAAAGAAGATTAATGATAAAATTTGTCGGTGTTTGTTTTACCGGATTCTTAAGAACTTTAAACGTTTGTATAAATACGACAGTTATATTAATTTAATAAGAATTTAAAGCCAATAATAGTTATTTCTTAAAACAATTTGCACTACTGAAGTAAATTCAATATAATTTCTTAATGTAGAACTAGTTGTCAACCGTTAACTACCTGGAAAATGTTTAATTTATAAAGCCCAGTCAGGTGCCGTGCAATACGATTTCAATTGTCTCGCCCAATAAAATGTTCCTAAATCAACTGATAATTACCTTAGATATATTTCGCCCTATTAAAAAATTAACATATATTCAGAAATAAATATTTCTTTAAATTGATATTTAATTTTTATCATTTCTTAATGTTTTGCAAGCATTGTTTTCCTTCATCAGATTTCCTATAAACACAATAGTAATATTATATATAAAAATATATTTTAAACTTGCACTGCGTATGAATTTTCTAGACATAATATCAAACAGAGCGAATTTTGTCAATAAATACGAATCATATGTAGGATGTATTACAATCGTCACAGGATATATAATTTATTGCGAATCTTTCTACCTGCTTGTTATCGACCCCTATTTACAGTCGCCCAGTGCTACTTCTCAAATGTTTCGAGTAGCTGTATACGGCCATAACGCTTGAAGTTTGAGTCGTTTAAAATGCTCGCGATAGTACATCTAAATAGTTTGTGAGGCGGGTGAAGGGATGAAAGAAGGAGTCAAGTTTTGTGAAGTAAATAATATTCCTACGGTCAAATTTACTTGTACCTTTGTAGTAGGTACCTACTATTTGCCACAATTAGTGAAATACGTGTTTCAAATTCAAACCCTTAGATGGTAACAAAGTTGGTATAGGAGAATATAATATAATATTTCTGTGGTCAAATTTAGTTGAACTTTAGTGCTCTTTGATTAAAATAATGAAACATGTGTTTCGGTGTTTTTGGAAATTCATCCCTTTGTTTATGTAATGAATAATATTTTTATGGTCAAATTCACTTGAAACATGCCAGTAATGCTCTCTGATACAATTAATGGAACGCGATTTTCAGCGTTTTAAAATTCAACCACTAAGAAGAGTGGCGACATTTGCATGGGAAATAATATTTTTATGGTGTATACTGTTTGTACATTTTGTTGATGTATACATGAACGATAGATGACAATATATAAAGTTTATTAAACTGAGAAAACGGTACAAAGCTTATAATCCATGCGAGTGATGCCGCTGGTAGAAAAAAACAATTGAAATGTGACGTATAAATGTGCTAGTAGTCTGTTTTACATTTTAGATATTGTTTGATCTATTTTTTATATATTGTCTTTAAATTGAATTAAATCGCGGAAGTTACACATTCACACAAATGATCTTTATTGTAGATATAATAACACCAATCCATAGCCTGCGTGAAGTTAGCCCCCCCTTTTTCGAATTTCGAAATTTTGAAAGTTGTTCCAGGTTGTTCTAGGTTTGTTCTAAATTGTTCCAGAATTTTGGAGAAAAATATTAAAAAATTGCCCAGCAAAATCGAAAAAACCGTTTTTCTGGTCAGCTCCCCTTTTTCAAAATTCGAAATTTTGACAGTTGTTCCAGGTTGTTCTAGTTGTTCTGAACATTGTTCCAAAGTTTGAACCTTCTCACATTAGTAGTTTATGAAATAACTAATAAAAATGAAATTTCGCCAGCCCCTTTTTCGAAATTCAAACTTTTGAGAGTTGTTCCAGTTTGTTCTAGTTGTTCTGAACATTGTTCCAAAATTTGAGCCTTCTGTCATGTGTAGTTTATGAAATAATTGAGAAAAACAAAATTTCAAAAACGCCCCTTTTTCGAATTTCGAAATTTTGAAAGTTGTTCCAGGTTGTTCTAGGTTTGTTCTACATTGTTCCAAGATTTTACCTTTCTATCATGTATACTTCGTGAAATAAATGAAAAAACTAATTTTCAGGGGTGTGAAGTTAGCCCCCCCTTTTTCGAATTTCGAAATTTTGAAAGTTGTTCCAGGTTGTTCTAGGTTTGTTCTACATTGTTCCAAGATTTTACCTTTCTATCATGTATACTTCGTGAAATAAATGAAAAAACTAATTTTCAGGGGTGTGAAGTTAGCCCCCCTTTTTCGAATTTCGAAATTTTGAAAATTGTTCCAGGTTGTTCTAGGTTTGTTCTACATTGTTCCAAGATTTTACCTTTCTATCATGTATACTTCGTGAAATAAATGAAAAAACTAATTTTCAGGGGTGTGAAGTTAGCCCCCCTTTTTCGAATTTCGAAATTTTGAAAGTTGTTCCAGGTTGTTCTCGGTTTGTTCTACATTGTTCCAAGATTTTACCTTTCTATCATGTATACTTCGTGAAGTAAATGAAAGAAACAAAATTTCAGTAACGCCCCTTTTTCGAATTTCGAAATTTTGAAAGTTGTTCCAGGTTGTTCTAGGTTTGTTCTGCATTGTTCCAAGATTTTACCTTTCTATCATGTATACTTCGTGAAATAAATGAAAAAAACTAATTTTCAGGGGTGTGAAGTTAGCCCCCCTTTTTCGAATTTCGAAATTTTGAAAGTTGTTCCAGGTTGTTCTCGGTTTGTTCTACATTGTTCCAAGATTTTACCTTTCTATCATGTATACTTCGTGAAGTAAATGAAAGAAACAAAATTTCAGTAACGCCCCTTTTTCGAATTTCGAAATTTTGAAAGTTGTTCCAGGTTGTTCTAGGTTTGTTCTACATTGTTCCAAGATTTTACCTTTCTATCATGTATACTTCGTGAAATAAATGAAAAAAAAAACTAATTTTCAGGGGTGTGAAGTTAGCCCCCCCTTTTTCGAATTTCGAAATTTTGAAAATTGTTCCAGGTTGTTCTAGGTTTGTTCTACATTGTTCCAAGATTTTACCTTTCTATCATGTATACTTCGTGAAATAAATGAAAAAAACTAATTTTCAGGGGTGTGAAGTTAGCCCCCCTTTTTCGAATTTCGAAATTTTGAAAGTTGTTCCAGGTTGTTCTCGGTTTGTTCTACATTGTTCCAAGATTTTACCTTTTCTATCATGTATACTTCGTGAAGTAAATGAAAGAAACAAAATTTCAGTAACGCCCCTTTTTCGAATTTCGAAATTTTGAAAGTTGTTCCAGGTTGTTCTCGGTTTGTTCTACATTGTTCCAAGATTTTACCTTTCTATCATGTATACTTCGTGAAATAAATGAAAGAAACAAAATTTCAGTAACGCCCCTTTTTCGAATTTCGAAATTTTGAAAGTTGTTCCAGGTTGTTCTAGGTTTGTTCTGCATTGTTCCAAGATTTTACCTTTCTATCATGTATACTTCGTGAAATAAATGAAAAAACTAATTTTCAGGGGTGTGAAGTTAGCCCCCTTTTTCGATTTTCGAAATTTTGAAAGTTGTTCCAGGTTGTTCTCGGTTTGTTCTACATTGTTCCAAGATTTTACCTTTCTATCATGTATACTTCGTGAAATAAATGAAAGAAACAAAATTTCAGTAACGCCCCTTTTTCGAATTTCGAAATTTTGAAAGTTGTTCCAGGTTGTTCTAGGTTTGTTCTACATTGTTCCAAGATTTTACCTTTCTATCATGTATACTTCGTGAAATAAATGAAAAAACTAATTTTCAGGGGTGTGAAGTTAGCCCCCCTTTTTCGAATTTCGAAATTTTGAAAGTTGTTCCAGGTTTCTCTAGTTGTTCTGGACATAGTTTTAAAATTTTAGATTTATACCTTGTATAGTTCATGAAATAATTGAGAAATGCTCATTTTTGCTATCCACCCTCCCTCCGTTTTCTTAACCCTTTCGTAACGGGAACCGCTAAAATGCGCAAACCTTCCAGTGACATATATACGGGAGACGCAATTTTTCAAACACTCTGAAATATACATATGTTAAAATCGGGAACCGTACGATTGCGGTTTACGTACTTGCTATACAAAATACAAGTTATAACTTGTCAGTTCGTTAGAAGCACTTGTAGTGTGAGTACTGAAAAAAGTGCAATACTAGATTAAGTACGTAGAAATTAAAAGTACGTATTAAAAAAATAATAGCTTAACAAAAATGAGTTGGAACGATAAGAGACAATTATCTAACGCGGAGCTTGAAAGAATTTTGGAGGAGCTAGATAGCGACGAAGAGCATATAACCTTAGATTTCGACCCGCAGAGTGACTCGGATAGTGATTTACAAAATGATGAAAATAATGGAATGGAAATTGATGATGAATTTGGAGAGGCTGGTGATATTGATAATACTCCAGAAAACGATTTAAATCAAAATCTAGTAAGCGAAAGTGCTGAAGATTTAAATCAAACTGGTAAGTTTTTTCATTACTTATTGCATTTTCTACGCTTGTGATAGATTCCTATCTTGTGCCTGTGTGCTTAGATGTTATATACTTTTCAGGCAAACCAACAAAGAAACAGTCTCAGTTGCGTGATTCCGAAACAATATGGTGGACACAGTCTGCTAACTATATACCAAAGAAACATTTTTTTGATAATAGCAGTTCAGGTTGTACAAATGAAGTTGATCTTGGAGCTCTACAATGTTTCGAATTGTTCTTCTCTGGAAATATTGTAGCACAAATTGCAGAACAGACAAATTTATTCTATAATCAAACAAAAACACAACACGTAACTCATGATAAAAGATGGATGGATGTTACGAAAAATGAAATGTACAGTTTTATCGGTGTTTCATTTTTGATGGCACAAGTGAAAAAGTTGAAGTTGGTAGACTACTGGTCAAAGGATGCTTTACTATCAACGCCAATTTTTGGTCAAATATTTTCCCGAGACCGTTATATAACGATCTTACGAAACATACATTTTGTAGATAATAGTAATGCTACAGCTAAGAAAGATAAATTGTGGAAAATCAGAATGATTGTAACTCATCTCCAAAACGCATACAAGGATGTATTTCATCCCTTTGAGAATCTATGCATCGATGAAAGTCTTATGTTATTTAAAGGGAGACTTTCATTTAAACAATTTATACCATCAAAGAGGCATAGATTCGGCGTGAAATTTTTTGTTCTCTGTGACTGTGAAACAGGATTTATTTTGGATTTTATTATATACTGTGGTGCAGGAACAGATATCAAAGAATGGAGCAAAAGTATAGGAATATCTGGAAATATAGTATTTACCCTAATGGAGCAGTATCTAGATCACGGTCACACATTATATACCGACAACTGGTATACAAGTCCTAATCTGTATAATCTCTTATGGTCTAATAAAACGAATGCCTGTGGTACAGTAAAACAAAACAGGAAAAACATGCCTTCAATGAAAGCAAAGCTAAAGCGAGGAGATATAGAAAGCTTTACTTCGAACAATCTACTTGCCTTGAAATGGCAAGACAAACGTGAGGTGGCCTTATTGAGTACATTCCACACGCCAGAAATGGATGTTATAGAGCGAAGAAACCCTGTCACTAATGAACAACTAATCAAACCGAAGGTTGTTGTTGATTACAACAATAATATGGGAGCTGTAGATCGAACGGACATGCTGCAAAGCTCTATTGCTTCTGTACGTAAAAGTGTCAAGTGGTACAAAAAAGTTTTCTTCCACTTACTTGACATGTCACTACTAAATGCGCATTCACTGTATAAAATGAAAACTGGCAGCAATATATCAATATCAGATTTTCAGTTAACAGTAGTCAGAGAGATTTTTGAAAAGTATCATGTAGATAAACCACGATCATCTAGCAAGAGGACTGTCGCAGATGATTCTCCATTGAGACTGACTGCAAGACATTTCATATCTCATTTGGACAAACATGATTCGAGGCAAATTCGAAAGAGATGCGTTGTCTGTTCCAAAAAGAAGGTGCGAAAAGAAACTACATATGGATGCATTTCCTGTGATGTAGCATTGTGTGCCATACCATGCTTTGAAGCCTACCATACAAAAAAGTTTATTGGGTTTGACATTGTGTTCCTTGTAGTATTTAGTCATGTTTGTGTTACTTTGGAAATAAAAAAATTATTGTATTTTGTTAATTTTTAAAGACATATATACACGTTGGCGTGGTTCACAAGCCGGGAACCGCATTTATATGGTGCACGTAGTGTGCATGTAAAACGGGAACCGCACGAACGCGCAAGCACTGAAAGTTCCCGTTTTCTAGGCCCGGCAGCATGCAAAAGCCCCGTCACGAAAGGGTTAAAATCGAGCTTTTCATAGCTAGTCGGGTTGTTCTATTCTATGTAGCTTAGTTCTTTATAGTTGCCACTTCTGATGCATAGTTCACGAAATAATTGAGAAGAACGAAATTTAATGGACTCTCCCCTTTTTTGAACGTCGAAGTTGTGAGAGATGTTTGGACATTGTTTCAACATTTTAGCCTTCTACTAAGCATAATTCGCGAAATAATTGGTAGAAATGGAATTATGTTGTCTCCCCATTTTTTTTTAACCGAACATATAAGAGTTGTTTCAGGTTGTTGTATTTATAAGTCATTTGCTTAATAAAGATAGTCAGAGAAATGATATGATGTATGGTAGGTATGTAACATGTATAGTACACTCGATTTTTAAAGTAATGTCTAATATATACATACATACATATATATATAGTAAGGGTATATATATATCTAATATAATTTTAAAAGTATTTAATTTTCGATCGTACTTGTTTAATAATACTTATTTAAATTATTGGGGGAATACCGGTCTGTCAGTTATTAAATATAAATTTGGTTTTATTTAATAACTGACAGGCCGACATTTCCAATAATTTAAATATTATTATATTATATAATATGTTTTATAGCTCAAAAGCCATTTAAACAAAAAGTTTCCAAAAATATGATTTTTCCCTATTTTGTTCAGAAGTTATTTTTATTTGCAATAATTTCATTTTATTTTATGTTCAAATTTATTTTTATATCATTTACGCTAACGTTTTTTGTATTAACAATATATCAGTTATTTGTTTTTACTATAAAAAAGATCCTTGTTGGGACCGATTTCTTGTGAGATTTGTCCATCAATAAAGGTGTACTACTTAATAAAATTAGTATTATATTAATATTCAAATAAGTATGTTGTTATAATATAGAATACATTAAAAATTGTCTCCAATAAAGTCTGGAAGACTAGCAATAACTAAAAGCATACACCTCTGAAGTAATATTAGAAAAACTAACCTTCATACAGTATAAAAGTAGGGTTTATATTCTATATTCTACCGCTACTAGGTAAATACACACATCGAGATTTAAAATTATAATTATACACGAAAGTGTTATTGTTATGAATCCATCAGCAGGGGGAGACATTACTTTAAAAATAGAGTGTACGTAGTGTATACAGATGACAGGTCGGATACCGGCAAAGTATTTAAAATATCTGAACTGTTATGTTGTATCCTTGTTGTATGAATCTGGTATAACGAAATTAGACAGTTGGTGCAAGTCAGTATGCGAAATATTTTTCCTAATATACTGAACAGCCGTGTCTTTATAAGGTGTTAAAATTAATTATTATCACCTACATATATTTTGGTTCCTCGGTGGTCCAAATACTTTGTTTCCATTGGTAGAATATATGGTTTTCTTTTCTGTATAGTTTTAGTTTTCCTTAATAACATGTTTGTATTGTTAATAATGTATGTAAGTACTTCTTGCTGCAATAAACCTAAATTGGCTAAGCTTTTAAATTTGCCATATTATCGCTAATTACACACATTAATAAATTGCCTGTTATATTCTAGATGTCTACAACAATATATTATTCTTAGTATACATGATAGAAAGGTAAAATCTTGGAACAATGTAGAACAAACCTAGAACAACCTGAACAACTTTCAAAATTTCGAAATTCGAAAAAGGGGCGTTACTGAAATTTTGTTTCTTTCATTTATTTCACGAAGTATACATGATAGAAAGGTAAAATCTTGGAACAATGTAGAACAAACCGAGAACAACTTGGAACAACTTTCAAAATTTCGAAATTCGAAAAAGGGGGGCTAACTTCACACCCCTGAAAATTAGTTTTTTTCATTTATTTCACGAAGTATACATGATAGAAAGGTAAAATCTTGGAACAATGTAGAACAAACCTAGAACAACCTGAACAACTTTCAAAATTTCGAAATTCGAAAAAGGGGCGTTACTGAAATTTTGTTTCTTTCATTTATTTCACGAAGTATACATGATAGAAAGGTAAAATCTTGGAACAATGTAGAACAAACCGAGAACAACCTGGAACAACTTTCAAAATTTCGAAATTCGAAAAAGGGGGCTAACTTCACACCCCTGAAAATTAGTTTTTTTCATTTATTTCACGAAGTATACATGATAGAAAGGTAAAATCTTGGAACAATGTAGAACAAACCTAGAACAACCTGGAACAACTTTCAAAATTTCGAAATTCGAAAAAGGGGCGTTACTGAAATTTTGTTTCTTTCATTTATTTCACGAAGTATACATGATAGAAAGGTAAAATCTTGGAACAATGTAGAACAAACCGAGAACAACCTGGAACAACTTTCAAAATTTCGAAATTCGAAAAAGGGGGGCTAACTTCACACCCCTGAAAATTAGTTTTTTTTCATTTATTTCACGAAGTATACATGATAGAAAGGTAAAATCTTGGAACAATGTAGAACAAACCTAGAACAACCTGGAACAACTTTCAAAATTTCGAAATTCGAAAAAGGGGCGTTACTGAAATTTTGTTTCTTTCATTTATTTCACGAAGTATACATGATAGAAAGGTAAAATCTTGGAACAATGTAGAACAAACCGAGAACAACCTGGAACAACTTTCAAAATTTCGAAATTCGAAAAAGGGGGGCTAACTTCACACCCCTGAAAATTAGTTTTTTTCATTTATTTCACGAAGTATACATGATAGAAAGGTAAAATCTTGGAACAATGCAGAACAAACCTAGAACAACCTGGAACAACTTTCAAAATTTCGAAATTCGGAAAAAGGGGCGTTACTGAAATTTTGTTTCTTTCATTTATTTCACGAAGTATACATGATAGAAAGGTAAAATCTTGGAACAATGTAGAACAAACCGAGAACAACCTGGAACAACTTTCAAAATTTCGAAATTCGAAAAAAGGGGGGGCTAACTTCACACCCCTGAAAATTAGTTTTTTTCATTTATTTCACGAAGTATACATGATAGAAAGGTAAAATCTTGGAACAATGTAGAACAAACCTAGAACTACCTGGAACAACTTTCAAAATTTCGAAATTCGAAAAAGGGGGGCTAACTTCACACCCCTGAAAATTAGTTTCTTTCATTTATTTCACGAAGTATACATGATAGAAAGGTAAAATCTTGGAACAATGTAGAACAAACCGAGAACAACTTGGAACAACTTTCAAAATTTCGAAATTCGAAAAAGGGGGGGGGGCTAACTTCACACCCCTGAAAATTAGTTTTTTTTCATTTATTTCACGAAGTATACATGATAGAAAGGTAAAATCTTGGAACAATGTAGAACAAACCTAGAACAACCTGGAACAACTTTCAAAATTTCGAAATTCGAAAAAGGGGGCGTTACTGAAATTTTGTTTTTTCATTTATTTCACGAAGTATACATGATAGAAAGGTAAAATCTTGGAACAATGTAGAACAAACCGAGAACAACCTGGAACAACTTTCAAAATTTCGAAATTCGAAAAAGGGGGGGGCTAACTTCACACCCCTGAAAATTAGTTTTTTTCATTTATTTCACGAAGTATACATGATAGAAAGGTAAAATCTTGGAACAATGTAGAACAAACCTAGAACAACCTGGAACAACTTTCAAAATTTCGAAATTCGAAAAAGGGGCGTTACTGAAATTTTGTTTCTTTCATTTATTTCACGAAGTATACATGATAGAAAGGTAAAATCTTGGAACAATGTAGAACAAACCGAGAACAACTGGAACAACTTTCAAAATTTCGAAATTCGAAAAAGGGGGCTAACTTCACACCCCTGAAAATTAGTTTTTTTCATTTATTTCACGAAGTATACATGATAGAAAGGTAAAATCTTGGAACAATGTAGAACAAACCTAGAACAACCTGGAACAACTTTCAAAATTTCGAAATTCGAAAAAGGGGCGTTACTGAAATTTTGTTTCTTTCATTTATTTCACGAAGTATACATGATAGAAAGGTAAAATCTTGGAACAATGTAGAACAAACCGAGAACAACCTGGAACAACTTTCAAAATTTCGAAATTCGAAAAAGGGGGGCTAACTTCACACCCCTGAAAATTAGTTTTTTTTCATTTATTTCACGAAGTATACATGATAGAAAGGTAAAATCTTGGAACAATGCAGAACAAACCTAGAACAACCTGGAACAACTTTCAAAATTTCGAAATTCGAAAAAGGGGCGTTACTGAAATTTTGTTTCTTTCATTTATTTCACGAAGTATACATGATAGAAAGGTAAAATCTTGGAACAATGTAGAACAAACCGAGAACAACCTGGAACAACTTTCAAAATTTCGAAATTCGAAAAAGGGGGGCTAACTTCACACCCCTGAAAATTAGTTTTTTTCATTTATTTCACGAAGTATACATGATAGAAAGGTAAAATCTTGGAACAATGTAGAACAAACCTAGAACTACCTGGAACAACTTTCAAAATTTCGAAATTCGAAAAAGGGGCGTTACTGAAATTTTGTTTCTTTCATTTATTTCACGAAGTATACATGATAGAAAGGCAAAATCTCGAACAATGTAGAACAAACCGAGAACAACCTGGAACAACTTTCAAAATTTCGAAATTCGAAAAAGGGGGGCTAACTTCACACCCCTGAAAATTAGTTTTTTTCATTTATTTCACGAAGTATACATGATAGAAAGGTAAAATCTTGGAACAATGTAGAACAAACCGAGAACAACCTGGAACAACTTTCAAAATTTCGAAATTCGAAAAAGGAGGGGCTAACTTCACACCCCTGAAAATTAGTTTTTTTCATTTATTTCACGAAGTATACATGATAGAAAGGTAAAATCTTGGAACAATGTAGAACAAACCTAGAACAACCTGGAACAACTTTCAAAATTTCGAAATTCGAAAAAGGGGGGGCTAACTTCACACCCCTGAAAATTAGTTTTTTTCATTTATTTCACGAAGTATACATGATAGAAAGGTAAAATCTTGGAACAATGTAGAACAAACCTAGAACAACCTGGAACAACTTTCAAAATTTCGAAATTCGAAAAGGGGCGTTTTTGAAGTTTTGTTTTTTCAATTATTTCATAAACTACACATGACAGAAGGCTCAAATTTTTGGAACAATGTTCAGAACAACTAGAACAAACTGGAACAACTCTCAAAAGTTTGAATTTCGAAAAAGGGGGGCTGGCGAAATTTCATTTTTATTAGTTATTTCATAAACTACTAATGTGAGAAGGTTCAAACTTTGGAACAATGTTCAGAACAACTAGAACAACCTGGAACAACTGTCAAAATTTCGAATTTTGAAAAGGGGGCTGACCAGAAAACGGTTTTTTCGATTTTGCTGGGCAATTTTTTAATATTTTTCTCCAAAAATTCTGGAACAATTTAGAACAAACCTAGAACAACCTGGAACAACTTTCAAAATTTCGAAATTCGAAAAGGGGGGCTAACTTCACGCAGGCCAATCCATACCATACTAGAAGTAGATAAAGTGCAGTCAATTTGTACATACATTTGCATTTAGAACTCCCAATGCTGCCTGCTTCTGTGATCCTAGGTAATCAGGAACTTGCCAACAACGAACTTATATTTTAACCCTTTAGTTGGGTTGCTACATCAATCAAAGATACATAATATCAGGTTTCAGAGACACACTATTAGGGAAGCAGCCAAATAAAACTAGTAATTCCTAATTACTGTCTAAGCTTTCGTAAAATTTCTTTACTTCATCAGAGACACAAGCTAGAAGACACAGTACAAATAAGATATATACTTCTATGATGTATTACAATTAAACTACTTACATCGGAATAATAAGACAGTTTACATCAAAAAAAAAATCGATGGTCATCCACACAGTGAAGCGGTGAACACTCCATTTTGTATGAATACACACTTGATAAAATGACTGGGAAGTGATTTATACAATAAGTTTACGATTAACATAACAATTTAAAAACTTTAATCTTAAAAACGACGTATATGTCTTAAGAGGTTAAAGCGAATGCATTTACGCGCTAAAATCCGGCGAGAATCAGCTGATTGTCGCAGAGTCAGTCATGCCAACATGAATTCCCCTAAATCGGACTAAATAAAGCACGGTGAATAATATACACCGATGTGTAAAAGTAAACGTTGTGTTGCGATAATCAGCTGATTCTCGCCGGATTTTAGCGCGTAAATGCATTCGCCTTAACCTCTTAAGACATATACGTCGTTTTTAAGATTAAAGTTTTTAAATTGTTATGTTAATCGTAAACTTATTGTATAAATCACTTCCCAGTCATTTTATCAAGTGTGTATTCATGCAAAATGGAGTGTTCACCGCTTCACTGTGAGGATGACCATCGATTTATTTTGATGGCTTGTCTTATTATTCCGATGTAAGTAAGTAGTTTAATTGTAATACATCATAGAAGTATATCTTATTTGTACTGTGTCTTCTAGTTTGTGTCTCTGATGAAGTAAATAAATTTTACGAAAGCTTAGACATCAGTAATACGGAATTACTAGTTTTATTTGGCTGCTTCCCCAATAGTGTGTCTCTGAAACTTAACGTTGTACAGCCAGTACTTCCACCTCTCATACATATCTGTTGCCTGTTGTCTGAATGTAAAAAAGGAGGCAGGCATACCAATGTAAGAGCTGAAATGTTCGCTTGCAGTCCAATATTGTTTAAATTAAATTTGCTATGAAGAGAATATTTATATTACCATAGAACAGTCACTCAAAACTGTCACATAATGATAAATTACCCGGCTTCAGCAGTAGCAAAATTAAGCAAAACCAGATAATAAAGAAGAATGTTTATTTTAACTGACATAATAATATATATCTAGACATATTATGTGGCACAGCATAAACCATGCCTTTAATGAATAAAGTAGTTGCATTTACATGCTAATATAAAAACTAGAAGACGTTAAAAACTTATTCTGTCTTACGGTAATTCGGGCCAGGACTAATTTGCACTCATCTTCTTCCTTGCACTAATTCTGTTTCTTCAATTACTTCACCGTTTACTTACTTCCTAGTGAAAGAAGGAATTATTTCGCGCTGCGTAAAGTTGTTCCAGGTTGTTCTAGGTTTGTTCTAAATTGTTCCAGAATTTTGGAGAAAAGAGCAAAATTGCCCAGCAAAATCGAAAAAACCGTTTTTCTGGTCAGCTCTTCAAAATTCGAAATTTTGACAGTTGTTCCAGGTTGTTCTAGTTGTTCTGAACATTGTTCCAAAGTTTGAACTTTCCTACATTAGTAGTTTATGAAATAACTAATAAAAATGAAATTTCGCCAGCTCCCTTTTCTTCGAAATTCAAACTTTTGAGAGTTGTTCCAGTTTGTTCTAGTTGTTCTGAACATTGTTCCAAAATTTGAGCCTTCTGTCATGTAGTTTATGAAATAATGAGAAACAAAATTTCAAACGCCCCTTTTTCGAATTTCGAAATTTTGAAAGTTGTTCCAGGTTGTTCTAGGTTTGTTCTACATTGTTCCAAGATTTCACTTCTTTCATCATGTATACTTCGTGAAATAAATGAAAAAACTAATTTTCAGGGGTGAAGTTGTCTCCCTTTTTCGAATTTCGAAATTTTGAAAGTTGTTCTAGGTTGTTCTAGGTTTGTTCTATACATGTTCAAGATTTTACCTTTCTATCATGTATACTGTGAAATAAATGAAAAAACTAATTTTCAGGGTGTGAAGTTAGCCCCCTTTTTCGAATTTCGAAATTTTGAAAATTGTTCCAGGTTGTTCTAGGTTTGTTCTACATTGTTCCAAGATTTTACCTTTCTATCATGTATACTTCGTGAAATAAATGAAAAAACTAATTTTCAGGGTGAAGTTAGCCCCCCTTTTTCGAATTTCGAAATTTTGAAAGTTGTTCCAGGTTGTTCTCGGTTTGTTCTACATTGTTCCAAGATTTTACTCTTCTATCATGTATACTTCGTATAAATGAAAGCAAACAAAATTTCAGTAACGCCCCTTTTTCGAATTTCGAAATTTTGAAAGCGTTCCAGGTTGTTCTAGGTTTGTTCTGTATTGTTCCAAGATTTTGTCTTTTCTATCATGTATACTTCGTGAAATAAATGAAAAACTAATTTTCAGGTGTGAAGTTAGCCTCCCTTTTTCGAATTTCGAAATTTTGAAAGTTGTTCCAGGTTGTTCTCGGTTTGTTCTACATTGTTCCAAGATTTTACCCTTTCTATCATGTATACTTCGTGAAGTAAATGAAAGAAACAAAATTTCGGTAACGCCCCTTTTTCGAATTTCGAAATTTTGAAAGTTGTTCCAGGTTGTTCTAGGTTTGTTCTACATTGTTCCAAGATTTTACCTTTCTATCATGTATACTTCTGTGAAATAAATGAAAAATCAATTTTCAGGGGTGTGAAGTTAGCCCCTTTTTCGAATTTCGAAATTTTTGAAAATTCGTTCCAGGTTGTTCTAGGTTTAATTTCACATTGTTCCAAGATTTTACCTTTTCTATCATGTATACTTCGTGAAATAAATGAAAAAACTAATTTTCAGGGGTGTGAAGTTAGCCCCCTTTTTCGAATTTCGAAATTTTGAAAGTTGTTCCAGGTTGTTCTCGGTTTGTTCTACATTGTTCCAAGATTTTACCTTTTCTATCATGTATACTTCGTGAAGTAAATGAAAGAAAACAAAATTTCAGTAACGCCTCTTTTTCGAATTTCCCTCGAAATTTTGAAAAAGTTGTTCCAGGTTGTTCTCGGTTTGTTCCACATTGTTCCAAGATTTTACCTTTCTATCATGTATACTTCGTAAATGAAAGAAACAAAATTTCAGTAACGCCCCTTTTCTCAATTTCGAAATTTTGAAAGTTGTTCCAGGTTGTTCGAAAGTTTGTTCTGCATTGTTCCAAGATTTTACCCTTTCTATCATGTATACTTCGTGAAATAAATGAAAAAACTAATTTTTCGGGGTGAGTTAGCCCCCTTTTTCGATTTTCGAAATTTTGAAAGTTGTTCCAGGTTGTTCTCGGTTTGTTCTACATTGTTCCAAGATTTTACCTTTCTATCATGTATACTTCGTGAAATAAATGAAAGAACAAAATTTCAGTAACGCCCTTTGAATTTCAGGTTTTGAGTTATCTTATATTGTTCTAGGTTTGTTCTACATTGTTCCAAGATTTACCTTTCTATCATGTATACTTCGTGAAATAAATGAAAAAAAACTTAATTTTCAGGGGTGTGAAGTTAGCTCCTTTTTCGAATTTCGAAATTTTGAAAGTTGTTCCAGGTTTCTCTAGTTGTTCTGGACATAGTTT
This sequence comes from Holotrichia oblita, assembly GCA_023690525.1. NCBI lineage: Eukaryota > Metazoa > Arthropoda > Insecta > Coleoptera > Scarabaeidae > Holotrichia > Holotrichia oblita. The sequence continues at coordinate 102,488,593 of CM043016.1, read as the reverse complement.
TAAAATTTTAGATTTATACCTTGTATAGTTCATGAAATAATTGAGAAATGCTCATTTTTGCTATCCACCTCCCTCCTCGTTTTCTTAACCCCTTTCGTAACGGGAACCGCTAAAATGCGCAAACCTTCCAGGACATATATACGGGAGACGCAATTTTTCAAACACTTGAAATATACATATGTTAAAATCGGGAACCGTACGATTGCGGTTTACGTACTTGCTATACAAAATACAAGTTATAACTTGTCAGTTCGTTAGAAGCACTTGTAGTGTGAGTACTGAAAAAGTGCAATACTAGATTAAGTGTACGTAGAAATTAAAAGTACGTATTAAAAAAATAATAGCTTAACAAAATGAGTTGAACGATAAGAGACAATTATCAACGCGGAGCTTGAAAGAATTTTGGAGGAGCTAGATAGCGACGAAGAGCATATAACCTTAGATTTCGACCTGCAGAGTGAGACTCGGATAGTGATTTACAAAATGATGAAAATAATGGAATGGAAATTGATGATGAATTTGGAGAGGCTGGTGATATTGATAATGTTCCAGAAAAACGATTTAAATCTTAAAATCTAGTAAGAAAAAATGCTGAAGATTTAAATCAAACTGGTAAGTTTTTTCATTACTTATTGAAAGATTTTCTACGCTTGTGATAGATTCCTATCTTGTGCCTGTGTGCTTAGATGTTATATACTTTTCAGGCAAACCAACAAAGAAACAGTCTCAGTTGCGTGATTCCGAAACAATATGGTGGACACAGTCTGCTAACTATATACCAAAGAAACATTTTTTTGATAATAGCAGTTCAGGTTGTACAAATGAAGTTGATCTTGAGCTCTACAATGTTTCGAATTGTTCTTCTCTGGAAATATTGTAGCACAAATTGCAGAACAGACAAATTTATTCTATAATCAAACAAAAACACAACACGTAACTCATGATAAAAGATGGATGGATGTTACGAAAATGAAATGTACAGTTTTATCGGTGTTTCATTTTTGATGGCACAAGTGAAAAAGTTGAAGTTGGTAGACTACTGGTCAAAGGATGCTTTACTATCAACGCCAATTTTTGGTCAAATATTTTCCCGAGACCGTTATATAACGATCTTACGAAACATACATTTTGTAGATAATAGTAATGCTACAGCTAAGAAAGATAAATTGTGGAAAATCAGAATGATTGTAACTCATCTCCAAACGCATACAAGGATGTATTTCATCCCTTTGAGAATCTATGCATCGATGAAAGTCTTATGTTATTTAAAGGAGACTTTCATTTAAACAATTTATACCATCAAAGAGGCATAGATTCGGCGTGAAATTTTTGTTCTCTGTGACTGTGAAACAGGATTTATTTTGGATTTTATTATATACTGTGGTGCAGGAACAGATATCAAAGAATGGAGCAAAAGTATAGGAATATCTGGAAATATAGTATTTACCCTAATGGAGCAGTATCTAGATCACGGTCACACATTATATACCGACAACTGGTATACAAGTCCTAATCTGTATAATCTCTTATGGTCTAATAAAACGAATGCCTGTGGTACAGTAAAACAAAACAGGAAAAACATGCCTTCAATGAAAGCAAAGCTAAAGCGAGGAGATATAGAAAGCTTTACTTCGAACAATCTACTTGCCTTGAAATGGCAAGACAAACGTGAGGTGGCCTTATTGAGTACATTCCACACGCCAGAAATGGATGTTATAGAGCGAAGAAACCCTGTCACTAATGAACAACTAATCAAACCGAAGGTTGTTGTTGATTACAACAATAATATGGGAGCTGTAGATCGAACGGACATGCTGCAAAGCTCTATTGCTTCTGTACGTAAAAGTGTCAAGTGGTACAAAAAAGTTTTCTTCCACTTACTTGACATGTCACTACTAAATGCGCATTCACTGTATAAAATGAAACTGGCAGCAATATATCAATATCAGATTTTCAGTTAACAGTAGTCAGAGAGATTTTTGAAAAGTATCATGTAGATAAACCACGATCATCTAGCAAGAGGACTGTCGCAGATGATTCTCCATTGAGACTGACTGCAAGACATTTCATATCTCATTTGGACAAACATGATTCGAGGCAAATTCGAAAGAGATGCGTTGTCTGTTCCAAAAAAAGAAGGTGCGAAAAGAAACTACATATGGATGCATTTCCTGTGATGTAGCATTGTGTGCCATACCATGCTTTGAAGCCTACCATACAAAAAAAGTTTATTGGGTTTGACATTGTGTTCCTTGTAGTATTTAGTCATGTTTGTGTTACTTTGGAAATAAAAAAATTATTGTATTTTGTTAATTTTTAAAGACATATATACACGTTGGCGTGGTTCACAAGCCGGGAACCGCATTTATATGGTGCACGTAGTGCGCATGTAAAACGGGAACCGCACGAACGCGCAAGCACTGAAAGTTCCCGTTTTCTAGGCCCGGCAGCATGCAAAAGCCCCGTCACGAAAGGGTTAAAATCGAGCTTTTCATAGCTAGTCGGGTTGTTCTATTCTATGTAGCTTAGTTCTTTATAGTTGCCACTTCTGATGCATAGTTCACGAAATAATTGAGAAGAACGAAATTTAATGGACTCTCCCCTTTTTTGAACGTCGAAGTTGTGAGAGATGTTTGGACATTGTTTCAACATTTTAGCCTTCTACTAAGCATAATTCGCGAAATAATTGGTAGAAATGGAATTATGTTGTCTCCCCATTTTTTTTTAACCGAACATATAAGAGTTGTTTCAGGTTGTTGTATTTATAAGTCATTTGCTTAATAAAGATAGTCAGAGAAATGATATGATGTATGGTAGGTATGTAACATGTATAGTACACTCGATTTTTAAAGTAATGTCTAATATATACATACATACATATATATATAGTAAGGGTATATATATATCTAATATAATTTTTAAAAGTATTTAATTTTCGATCGTACTTGTTTAATAATACTTATTTAAATTATGGGAATGTCGGTCTGTCAGTTATTAAATATAAATTTGGTTTTATTTAATAACTGACAGGCCGACATTTCCAATAATTTAAATATTATTATATTATATAATATGTTTTATAGCTCAAAGCCATTTAAACAAAAAGTTTCCAAAAATATGATTTTTCCCTATTTTGTTCAGAAGTTATTTTTATTTGCAATAATTTCATTTTATTTTATGTTCAAATTTATTTTTATATCATTTACGCTAACGTTTTTTGTATTAACAATATATCAGTTATTTGTTTTTACTATAAAAAAGATCCTTGTTGGGACCGATTTCTTGTGAGATTTGTCCATCAATAAAGGTGTACTACTTAATAAAATTAGTATTATATTAATATTCAAATAAGTATGTTGTTATAATATAGAATACATTAAAAATTGTCTCCAATAAAGTCTGGAAGACTAGCAATAACTAAAAGCATACACCTCTGAAGTAATATTAGAAAAACTAACCTTCATACAGTATAAAAGTAGGGTTTATATTCTATATTCTACCGCTACTAGGTAAATACACACATCGAGATTTAAAATTATAATTATACACGAAAGTGTTATTGTTATGAATCCATCAGCAGGGGGAGACATTACTTTAAAAATAGAGTGTACGTAGTGTATACAGATGACAGGTCGGATACCGGCAAAGTATTTAAAATATCTGAACTGTTATGTTGTATCCTTGTTGTATGAATCTGGTATAACGAAATTAGACAGTTGGTGCAAGTCAGTATGCGAAATATTTTTCCTAATATACTGAACAGCCGTGTCTTTATAAGGTGTTAAAATTAATTATTATCACCTACATATATTTTGGTTCCTCGGTGGTCCAAATACTTTGTTTCCATTGGTAGAATATATGGTTTTCTTTTCTGTATAGTTTTAGTTTTCCTTAATAACATGTTTGTATTGTTAATAATGTATGTAAGTACTTCTTGCTGCAATAAACCTAAATTGGCTAAGCTTTTAAATTTGCCATATTATCGCTAATTACACACATTAATAAATTGCCTGTTATATTCTAGATGTCTACAACAATATATTATTCTTAGTATACATGATAGAAAGGTAAAATCTTGGAACAATGTAGAACAAACCTAGAACAACCTGGAACAACTTTCAAAATTTCGAAATTCGAAAAAGGGGCGTTACTGAAATTTTGTTTCTTTCATTTATTTCACGAAGTATACATGATAGAAAGGTAAAATCTTGGAACAATGTAGAACAAACCGAGAACAACTTGGAACAACTTTCAAAATTTCGAAATTCGAAAAAGGGGGGCTAACTTCACACCCCTGAAAATTAGTTTTTTTTTCATTTATTTCACGAAGTATACATGATAGAAAGGTAAAATCTTGGAACAATGTAGAACAAACCTAGAACAACCTGGAACAACTTTCAAAATTTCGAAATTCGAAAAAGGGGCGTTACTGAAATTTTGTTTCTTTCATTTATTTCACGAAGTATACATGATAGAAAGGTAAAATCTTGGAACAATGTAGAACAAACCGAGAACAACCTGGAACAACTTTCAAAATTTCGAAATTCGAAAAAGGGGGGCTAACTTCACACCCCTGAAAATTAGTTTTTTTCATTTATTTCACGAAGTATACATGATAGAAAGGTAAAATCTTGGAACAATGTAGAACAAACCTAGAACAACCTGGAACAACTTTCAAAATTTCGAAATTCGAAAAAAAGGGGCGTTACTGAAATTTTGTTTCTTTCATTTATTTCACGAAGTATACATGATAGAAAGGTAAAATCTTGGAACAATGTAGAACAAACCGAGAACAACCTGGAACAACTTTCAAAATTTCGAAATTCGAAAAAGGGGGGCTAACTTCACACCCCTGAAAATTAGTTTTTTTCATTTATTTCACGAAGTATACATGATAGAAAGGTAAAATCTTGGAACAATGTAGAACAAACCTAGAACAACCTGGAACAACTTTCAAAATTTCGAAATTCGAAAAAGGGGCGTTACTGAAATTTTGTTTCTTTCATTTATTTCACGAAGTATACATGATAGAAAGGTAAAATCTTGGAACAATGTAGAACAAACCGAGAACAACCTGGAACAACTTTCAAAATTTCGAAATTCGAAAAGGGGGGGCTAACTTCACACCCCTGAAAATTAGTTTTTTTTTCATTTATTTCACGAAGTATACATGATAGAAAGGTAAAATCTTGGAACAATGCAGAACAAACCTAGAACAACCTGGAACAACTTTCAAAATTTCGAAATTCGAAAAAGGGGCGTTACTGAAATTTTGTTTCTTTCATTTATTTCACGAAGTATACATGATAGAAAGGTAAAATCTTGGAACAATGTAGAACAAACCGAGAACAACCTGGAACAACTTTCAAAATTTCGAAATTCGAAAAAAGGGGGGGCTAACTTCACACCCCTGAAAATTAGTTTTTTTCATTTATTTCACGAAGTATACATGATAGAAAGGTAAAATCTTGGAACAATGTAGAACAAACCTAGAACTACCTGGAACAACTTTCAAAATTTCGAAATTCGAAAAAGGGGGGCTAACTTCACACCCCTGAAAATTAGTTTCTTTCATTTATTTCACGAAGTATACATGATAGAAAGGTAAAATCTTGGAACAATGTAGAACAAACCGAGAACAACTTGGAACAACTTTCAAAATTTCGAAATTCGAAAAAGGGGGCTAACTTCACACCCCTGAAAATTAGTTTTTTTCATTTATTTCACGAAGTATACATGATAGAAAGGTAAAATCTTGGAACAATGTAGAACAAACCTAGAACAACCTGGAACAACTTTCAAAATTTCGAAATTCGAAAAAGGGGCGTTACTGAAATTTTGTTTCTTTCATTTATTTCACGAAGTATACATGATAGAAAGGTAAAATCTTGGAACAATGTAGAACAAACCGAGAACAACCTGGAACAACTTTCAAAATTTCGAAATTCGAAAAGGGGGGCTAACTTCACACCCCTGAAAATTAGTTTTTTTCATTTATTTCACGAAGTATACATGATAGAAAGGTAAAATCTTGGAACAATGTAGAACAAACCTAGAACAACCTGGAACAACTTTCAAAATTTCGAAATTCGAAAAAGGGGCGTTACTGAAATTTTGTTTCTTTCATTTATTTCACGAAGTATACATGATAGAAAGGTAAAATCTTGGAACAATGTAGAACAAACCGAGAACAACCTGGAACAACTTTCAAAATTTCGAAATTCGAAAAAGGGGGGCTAACTTCACACCCCTGAAAATTAGTTTTTTTCATTTATTTCACGAAGTATACATGATAGAAAGGTAAAATCTTGGAACAATGTAGAACAAACCTAGAACAACCTGGAACAACTTTCAAAATTTCGAAATTCGAAAAAGGGGCGTTACTGAAATTTTGTTTCTTTCATTTATTTCACGAAGTATACATGATAGAAAGGTAAAATCTTGGAACAATGTAGAACAAACCGAGAACAACCTGGAACAACTTTCAAAATTTCGAAATTCGAAAAAGGGGGGCTAACTTCACACCCCTGAAAATTAGTTTTTTTTTCATTTATTTCACGAAGTATACATGATAGAAAGGTAAAATCTTGGAACAATGCAGAACAAACCTAGAACAACCTGGAACAACTTTCAAAATTTCGAAATTCGAAAAAGGGGCGTTACTGAAATTTTGTTTCTTTCATTTATTTCACGAAGTATACATGATAGAAAGGTAAAATCTTGGAACAATGTAGAACAAACCGAGAACAACCTGGAACAACTTTCAAAATTTCGAAATTCGAAAAAGGGGGGCTAACTTCACACCCCTGAAAATTAGTTTTTTTCATTTATTTCACGAAGTATACATGATAGAAAGGTAAAATCTTGGAACAATGTAGAACAAACCTAGAACTACCTGGAACAACTTTCAAAATTTCGAAATTCGAAAAAGGGGCGTTACTGAAATTTTGTTTCTTTCATTTATTTCACGAAGTATACATGATAGAAAGGCAAAATCTCGGAACAATGTAGAACAAACCGAGAACAACCTGGAACAACTTTCAAAATTTCGAAATTCGAAAAAAGGGGGCTAACTTCACACCCCTGAAAATTAGTTTTTTTCATTTATTTCACGAAGTATACATGATAGAAAGGTAAAATCTTGGAACAATGTAGAACAAACCGAGAACAACCTGGAACAACTTTCAAAATTTCGAAATTCGAAAAAGGAGGGGCTAACTTCACACCCCTGAAAATTAGTTTTTTCATTTATTTCACGAAGTATACATGATAGAAAGGTAAAATCTTGGAACAATGTAGAACAAACCTAGAACAACCTGGAACAACTTTCAAAATTTCGAAATTCGAAAAAGGGGGGCTAACTTCACACCCCTGAAAATTAGTTTTTTTCATTTATTTCACGAAGTATACATGATAGAAAGGTAAAATCTTGGAACAATGTAGAACAAACCTAGAACAACCTGGAACAACTTTCAAAATTTCGAAATTCGAAAAAGGGGCGTTTTTGAAGTTTTGTTTTTCTCAATTATTTCATAAACTACACATGACAGAAGGCTCAAATTTTGGAACAATGTTCAGAACAACTAGAACAAACTGGAACAACTCTCAAAAGTTTGAATTTCGAAAAAGGGGGCTGGCGAAATTTCATTTTTATTAGTTATTTCATAAACTACTAATGTGAGAAGGTTCAAACTTTGGAACAATGTTCAGAACAACTAGAACAACCTGGAACAACTGTCAAAATTTCGAATTTTGAAAAAGGGGGGGCTGACCAGAAAAACGGTTTTTTCGATTTTGCTGGGCAATTTTTTAATATTTTTCTCCAAAATTCTGGAACAATTTAGAACAAACCTAGAACAACCTGGAACAACTTTCAAAATTTCGAAATTCGAAAAAGGGGGGGCTAACTTCACGCAGGCCAATCCATACCATACTAGAAGTAGATAAAGTGCAGTCAATTTGTACATACATTTGCATTTAGAACTCCCAATGCTGCCTGCTTCTGTGATCCTAGGTAATCAGGAACTTGCCAACAACGAACTTATATTTTAACCCTTTAGTTGGGTTGCTACATCAATCAAAGATACATAATATCAGGTTTCAGAGACACACTATTAGGGGAAGCAGCCAAATAAAACTAGTAATTCCTAATTACTGTCTAAGCTTTCGTAAAATTTCTTTACTTCATCAGAGACACAAGCTAGAAGACACAGTACAAATAAGATATACTTCTATGATGTATTACAATTAAACTACTTACATCGGAATAATAAGACAAGCCATCAAAAAAAAAAAAAATCGATGGTCATCCACACAGTGAAGCGGTGAACACTCCATTTTGTATGAATACACACTTGATAAAATGACTGGGAAGTGATTTATACAATAAGTTTACGATTAACATAACAATTTAAAAACTTTAATCTTAAAAACGACGTATATGTCTTAAGAGGTTAAAGCGAATGCATTTACGCGCTAAAATCCGGCGAGAATCAGCTGATTGTCGCAGAGTCAGTCATGCCAACATGAATTCCCTAAATCGGACTAAATAAAGCACGGTGAATAATATACACCGATGTGTAAAAGTAAACGTTGTGTTGCGATAATCAGCTGATTCTCGCCGGATTTTAGCGCGTAAATGCATTCGCCTTAACCTCTTAAGACATATACGTCGTTTTTAAGATTAAAGTTTTTAAATTGTTATGTTAATCGTAAACTTATTGTATAAATCACTTCCCAGTCATTTTATCAAGTGTGTATTCATGCAAAATGGAGTGTTCACCGCTTCACTGTGAGGATGACCATCGATTTATTTTGATGGCTTGTCTTATTATTCCGATGTAAGTAAGTAGTTTAATTGTAATACATCATAGAAGTATATCTTATTTGTACTGTGTCTTCTAGTTTGTGTCTCTGATGAAGTAAATAAATTTTACGAAAGCTTAGACATCAGTAATACGGAATTACTAGTTTTATTTGGCTGCTTCCCCAATAGTGTGTCTCTGAAACTTAACGTTGTACAGCCAGTACTTCCACCTCTCATACATATCTGTTGCCTGTTGTCTGAATGTAAAAAAGGAGGCAGGCATACCAATGTAAGAGCTGAAATGTTCGCTTGCAGTCCAATATTGTTTAAATTAAATTTATGTTATGAAGAGAATATTTATATTACCATAGAACAGTCACTCAAAACTGTCACATAATGATAAATTACCCGGCTTCAGCAGTAGCAAAATTAAGCAAAACCAGATAATAAAGAAGAATGTTTATTTTAACTGACATAATAATATATATCTAGACATATTATGTGGCACAGCATAAACCATGCCTTTAATGAATAAAGTAGTTGCATTTACATGCTAATATAAAAACTAGAAGACGTTAAAAACTTATTCTGTCTTACGGTAATTCGGGCCAGGACTAATTTGCACTCATCTTCTTCCTTGCACTAATTCTGTTTCTTCAATTACTTCACCGTTTACTTACTTCCTAGTGAAAGAAGGAATTATTTCGCGCTGCGTCAGTTCCGCAAATTCATAATAAAGTTAATTATAATTTTCTTTGTCACTTCTGTGCGCCCTGTTACTTGTTAATATAAGCGACCCGTTACAAAACCGCAAACTTTATCCATAATATTTTGAATATTTAATTAACAAGTGTACTAAGAACTTCTCTAATAATGTAATTTGTAAATACTGCTGTTTTGGTGTTTTCATTAAACTAAATTATTAGATTACTTAGCCACAATATCACCCGTATTATCTTCTGTTACATTTAGATTTGGTTTAGCTATACGAATATATTAATTTCTACCTTGCAACTTGCATAATGAGCACCCCAAATATAGGTTCAAATTTATTGAACGGCAAACACTTACTTGAGTGCACAATGTCACTGTTAGTTTTAAAATGTACTTACTTACTGCATAATAGGAAACGAAACATTGCCGTCTATTGTAAACGGTCAAAATATATACAGGGTTTCTCACGTTAGGCGTCCGTTAGAAGTTTTCGCCGTTACAAAAAACTGGAAATTCTGAATTTTTTGACTAAATGGTTAGTCAAGATGCTCTTTAATTCTATAATATTTTCGAGGTCGTACCACTTCTGGTAACACCGGAAGTCGCTATCAACTTTCTTATTTTAAATGGAACACCCCATGTATTATATCATTTTTGTATTCCCAAGGAAATTTCATGATGAGCTTTATATAGTTTCCGTATACCTATTTTCATTTGTTTCTTAGATATCTTGATTATTTTGAAAATTTTGAAATATGTAGCTTTATTTTCAACACTGCGCCTTTTACCCATTTTCGACTGGTGGTAACACTACTTGGGCAGACGGAATGGTACTTGCGAAATTCACTTTGGCAACTGATTTATCGCATACAGGTATACAGACAAATTTTATGACCAATTACATCATCTTCAAAGTTAAGAAAGTTCAGTTTTTCAAATACAATACCCTGTATATTATTACATGGTCGTATGCAGAATTTAATTCTGCATCGATTCACTATGCCTTTCCCTATACCTATTTTTAATGGTTTCCTTGTTATTCTATATTCTCTATTATATATATCTTTTGACAGAAACATGAACTTTGTTTAGTATTCGAAACAAAACGAACATGATTGAAACGGCAGAAATTAACTATAATCAAAACACTAAAATAAAACAACAAAATTTAGAACGTAGGTAATAGCAAATGAATAACAAAAAAATGGAAAATAAGGTAAAATAACAAAAAATTATAAATTAATGTAAGCCAAATCATTATTATAATGAATACATCTTTTTGTTGTTTTGTTACAAAAATTTTTCTATATTGCCGCCATTTTGATTCAAACAGAATAACTCTGTTATATACTCCTTGGGTAACCGACCTTCGGAGTACGTCTAGGCTAAGGTTTGTAAAGGCAGCATGATTACGATGCAGTAATTCGTCTCTAGTACGTATGTACAGGCCTAGAGTACACAAATTGTTTTATACGGCCTCAAAAATTAAAAGTCCAAAGGCGTCAAATCGGGTGATCTAGGTGGCCAGTTCCTGGCTCCCTGTAGGCCAATTCACCGATCCTCGAATATCAAGGTCAACTGCCGATGTACAGTTAGAGTGGAATGTTCTGGGGCACCATCCAGTTTATACAACTGTTTACTCTGCCACGTGGAGGTAGATCATTTAAGAAATCACTAACAAACCCTCTGAGTAGGTATCTCTAAATATCTAACACCATTTAAATTTTCATCATACACTTGATATGCTACGCTATTGTCTATAATTAAACAAAAAACATTAAAACTAAAGTCCTGGTGATTATTGTCCCTTATTACATGTGGATTATATTCTGCCCAGTAGTGATCATTTCGGCGATGTATAATTCTTTGCCTGTTGAATTTAGTTTCATCAGTCCACATAATCCTATCAAGAAATCTGGGATCTTCTGTCATTTTTATGCACACGAACTCGCAAAATTCGACTCATCTTGCCTCATCACCAAGATGTAATCCCTGCGCAATAACTTCAGAGAAAGGGTTATGCTTTTTTAATATTCTGTGGATTGACGCTCTTGAAATACCGAATTCTAGCGCTGCTGCCGTAGTTGAACTATGTGGATAAGCTTGAAAATAAGCCAAAACATTCACTTCGATATCTTCATTACTTATTACGGATTTTTGGTAATTTCAACTTGTCCTCCCAGTTGCCATAAATCGAGCCTCAATTCTTACGAATTTTCCGAGAGTCATTGTTGGTCGCTCCGGATATCATTCGTTAAATAATCTGCATGTTCGTCTGACAATTCTTTCGCATTCACCATGTGTATAAAACAAATTCAACACATCATTATTGGAATACTCTTCAATATTCTCCATTATAAATTGCACTTGGGAAAGTTAACAAAATAATCAGAACTCTAAACAAATGGCTTACTAATCTTTAGGCTTAAACTGCCTTGATATAAAACCAACATTATTGTTTCAATTCCTGTCAAAATCTATGTTTACTAGATAGGACTTTTGGAGTTTCATTAGCTTTCAATAGCAAATATGGAATAACAAGAAAACCGTTAGAAATAGCTATAGGAAAAGGCATAGCGAATCGATGAAGAATTAAATTCTGCATTCGATCATCTAATAATATACGAGGTATTGTATTTGAAAAACTGATCTTTCTCAACTTTGAAGATGATGTAATTGGTCATAAAATTTTAGACACCCTGTATGCGATAAATCAGTTGTCAAAGTAAATTTCGAAAGTACCATGCTGGAGCTTCCGTCTACCCAAGTAGTGCTTACCACCTGTCGAAAATGGGTAAAAGACGTAGTATTGAAAATAGGGCTACATATTTCAAAATTTTCAAAATAATCAAGATATCTAAGAAACAAATGAAAATAGGTATAGGAAACTATACAAAACTCATCATTAAATTTCCTCGGAAATTCAAAAATGAGATAATATACGGGGTGTTTCATTTAAACTAAGAAAGTTACTGGCAACTTTCGATGTTACCGGAAGTGGTACGACCTTGAAAATATTTTAGAATGCAAGAGCATCTTGACTAACCTTTAAGTCCAAAAATTCAGAATTCTAAGTTTTTTCTAACAACGAAAGCTTCTAACGAACGCCTACCGTGAGAAACCCTGTATGCATGTATGTATATAGTACATACATATATAAATAAAACATACATAGGTAGGCAATATGATTTTCAAATGAAACCGTATTATGAATGAACATTTAACTACTCTAACTGCTCTAAAGTTACATATTACTGGCGTATCATAAGTAGGAAACTGAAATTGTAAAAGCTAATCTGTGTGTATAACGTAATATAGTCTTTATTATTTTAGGGCCACAATATCGCATATTAGATCATCTCAAACAATGAAAATTTATCTCTTTTATAGGTTGTCAATTCTCTAAACTCTTTCATTTAAGTCATATTTATTTATATTGTCTTGTGATGACTGCATGATCGCTATACACTTAACTTTGTTATGACATGAAATCAGTTTTGTCGAACTACACACCACTACAAATATTCTTACCAACAACTTTATTTTAGATGTAAAATAGCGATAATTTCCTGACACCGTTCAATAAGACACTAATAACGTTAGTAGCCCTTTAAAGGATTTTAGAAACCGTACACGAATGAAGCCATGGGGTTTCCCGGTAACTCAGCACTAGGGAAGACTCCATTTCGGAGATAAATATTTTACTGGAACTTCACTCTAATTATGCTTTACATCCCATGAGCAGTATATACTTGACGCGGCAAAAATTACGCCTAAACAGTAAAGCCGTCGTAAAAGCCAGCCAATTTGTATATCATGTTTTACGGCACCCACTATATATTTCGAACTGACGGAATGTTCAATATTAATGGTGTGTTTGTTTTACACAAATCAAACAGCCAAAAAATTTATTAATTATTATTAATTAATTTGCATTAAAGCATGAAGTACAGCAGAGCAGAGCTAATAACGTGGTATAGAATCTACAGATTGATTTGCAAGTCGTTCAGTTTGAATTAAGGATTCAGCGGCAACTATATGCTTCAAATAAAATAGATCGACATCATTGAGTAGTTTAAGATTACCATCACTTCACTGATACATCCTTAAATATGAACTCAATAAAAATAATACTTTACTCCCAGCTCTTTTGCTGAAACTGTGAATATAGTTTAGATAGATAATTTGACAATTAACTAATATCATCGATATTACTAAATCTCTCGACCGATTTAATTACAGCGTCTAATCACTTAATGTAAATCTTAGAAAAATCTGCTTGTCGTTTGTGGTGTCAGTTTTTTCGACCACGAATTAGACTTCGATATTGGTGTAGCAATTGGACTACATAATACTAATCACTTCTGGTAATTCAATATTTTAAATATTCTACTGAAAATTACATCAAAAGTACGTATCATATAGTTCTGATTATCTTTTATGTGATAGACACAGATACTTTATATGTATTTACTACTTTATACTGTACGAATCGTGCACCTATGGCCGGTGCTTGGCTTACTCACGAACAAAAGTAGCTCGAGAAATTGAAAACCATAACAACTAGAATAGTGCTCTCCTCGACATTTTGTAGAAAATTTCATGCTCTATAAAACGGTCTTACAAGTTTTCTTGATATCTTATAGGGTTAAAGCGGAATTCGCAAAGAAAAGGGAAAATATCGCAAAAATAACCCTAATTGTCCCTTTCTTTGCTGACGTATGGTTAAATGACAGAAGATATCAAAAAACTTTTAAGACTTTTTCTAGAGCATGAAATCTTCCCCAAAAAAGGCTGCGAAACCACTATTCTAATTATTATGGTTTTTAAGTTATCGAGCTAATTCTGTTCGTGATTAAGCCGGGCCGCAACCATAGGTGCAAGATTTGTACTCTGTACTCGGAGAACTTCTCAATTTAATATTACGATCTGTGTAAGAAGTAGTAATGAGGTACGCTAAAATAATAATATATTATTATCGGAATACATTTTCTTTCATTCATTACATATTTTATATGAGAATTAGCTTTCGTGCCTCCGGTTTCGCTCTCATAGACTGTAATAGGATCTCTACAGTTTTTTCATTTTAAACAAGTTTATATATTACCACTGTTCGTGTGTACAACATATTATTACCATACAAGCTTTACCATTCTTCATGAGGTTGCATATTAAAATACGTCATTGTGATTGTAAACATATTTTAAATACATCATAATGTAAGTATAACCTTTTGACAGACATGTGTTGCTGATCACACAGTATAGAATTTGCAGCCCTCTTTTAACTACTTCGGGATTGAATTTTCAGGAACGCCGAAACATGTGTTCCAACATGTGTCAAAGAGCATTAGTAACAAGTATTATATATTTGACCGTATTTTTTGTGAAACTTTACTAGCCCCTGTAAATGAATTTGAAAAAAATGCTGAAGCACGTATCTCACGAATTAAGCCAAAGAAACTTGGTATTTTCAAGTAAAGTTTAAACGCTACTATACACGATACAAACTTTGTTGCCCTCTTTTACAGTCTCAGGGGTGGAATTGCGAAAAATCGAGTCGAGACAGTCAATCCCTGCATATAACACAGGGGCGTATCTTCTTAAACCAATCGATTTTACCGCTTTTCCAAACCCACTGTAAAAAAATATGTTTTTCAGCTTTGTAATTCCCAGCAACATTGTGAAGTATAGATACACAACCATATTTTATTTTTTAAATTTAAGCTAAACTGGTTTGAGAGAAAGCGCGAATTTTTGATGCGTCACTTAATGCTATGCTACGTATTAAACAACATAGTTATGTATATAAATTACTACTTGCTCTACAGCATATAGATACAGGTCACAATTTTGATATCATGCTTCTAAAAACACATTCGGAGAAAAATTTGAATATGCTTTAAAAATCAGAAATATTCCTCTAAATAAAATTGATACCGAGGAAGCAAATGTATTTGACCTACTTCCCAAAAAATCTAACAGTTCGAAAAAAAAACTATATCATAAAGGTTTCAATTATCCCTTACTGGTACGGATTAGCCTTGTTGTTTAGGGCATTGTAAAATTAAAACCCTACAACGGTAACATCGGGTTGTGGGCGACCCAGGCATATCACGCATGCGTTGTAATTCATAACCTAGTGCAAATAGCGTCGTTTGGTTTGGTGTACCTTATAACCTAACAAAACTAAGTAGGTTGTGTGAAAATTGTGGAATTTTGGTCAAAATTACAGAAAATATAGCTTATTAAAGTCATTCTGACCCGGTGTTACCTTTAATGCACCAATTTTTTTACCGAAGTTAATTGCTAGTTTATGTTAAAAATGGCTTCTACAAGAAAGGTTTTAACTGAAAGTGAACTGGATGAGTTAGCAAGGAGATATGAGGAGTGTGAAACCGATTTGGAGGCCAGTGACGAACAAGTTAGCGAAAATGAAGATGAAGTTATGCGCGACACCGATGACGATGAATCCGATAAAATAGACACTAATGAAGATCACAGAACTGAAACGAATGAAACTGTAAATGAACCGCCGTGTAAAAAGAGTAAAAATATCATTCTTGGTAAAAACAAGTATAAGTGGTATGACTCGCCATTTATAGCAAAGACCAGTAGAACACTACAAAAAAATATTGTTTTGCGCTTACCGGGTCCGATAGGATTAGCTAGAAATGCGACAGAAAAATTATCAACCTGGAAGCTATTCTTTGATGACGAAATTATAACCGGCATAGTTACAAATACAAATGGAGAAATTGCAAGACAAGCGCCTAAATATAAAAACCAGAGATTTGTGCATGCTACGGAGAACAATGAAATATACGCACTGTTTGGATTATTATATTTGAGTGGCGCTCTGAGCTCAAATAATTTAAACACCGAAGAACTTTGGTCTAAAGAGTTCGGAATAAAGACATTTAGAGCAACTATGTCAGAAAAACGGTTTACATTTTTATTAAATTGCATTCCTTTTGATGATAAGGAAACACGGGCTGAAAGAAGAAGAAATGATAAGTTTGCACCAATACGACAAATATTTAGCAAATTTATTGAAAATTTTACCAAGAGTTATACGCCAAGTGAATATGTTACAGTAGACGAGCAACTATTAAGTTTTAGGGGTAGATGTCCTTTTAAAATATATATACCCAGTAAACCGGACAAATACGGTATAAAGCCTGTTATGCTATGTGATGCGAAAACGGCATACATATCATCAGCAATACCGTACGTGGGGAAAGAACATCGTGAATCTGATGAGCCACTGCCAGTATATTATGTAATGAAGTTATGTGAATTTTTATACGGCACGAATCGAAATGTCACAATGGCCAATTGGTTTTCTTCTTCGCAACTAGCTGAAAAGCTCCTGCAAAAGAAACTAACAATGGTTAGAACTCTTCGGAAAAACAATTCCGAACAATATTATCCGAAACAATATTCCTCCAAGTTTCTTGAAACCCACATCTGAAATTCCAAGTACAAACTTTGTTTATGATCCTAATAAAGTTCTTGTTTCGTTTTCACCAAAAAAAAGTAAGACAGTACTTCTTTTATCTAGTATGCAGACTAGATAAAAGAAGTACTGTCTTACTTTACAGCGGTATTATAGACAATGACACGAAGAAACCTGAAATTGTACTGTTTTACAATTCAACAAAGGGTGGAGTTGATACTTATGACCAACTCTGTCACTCCAAAACAGTTACTTGTAAAACACGACGCTGACCCCTCCGAGTTTTCTATGGTATATTAGACAGTGCTGGAATAAATGCTTATATTATCTTCAGAGAAAATACTATAAGGAATAATGGAACAGCAAAACCTATTTCAAGGCGCAACAAGTTACAAAATGTAACTAATCTTCCGCGTTCATTAAAATATGATATGATGGATATCCTAGGTGAAAACCAAGCAGTATTATGTCAACCAGTTCATGAACAACATCCGAAACGAGGACGTTGTCGAATATGTCCAAGTTCGAAAGATAGAAAAGGAAAAGATGTATGTGTTGTTTGTAAAAACGTGCTCTGTGCCGAACATCGTCAAGCAATTTGCCAGCACTGTATAAATGAAGTTTTGTTGTAATTTATGTATTCAATACTGTTTTTGGTTACTGTATAGTTTAGTTTTTGCGTTACTCATATATATTTACCAAACAATAAAATTATTTATGATGCTTATTGCTGTTTACATACATATGTACTATTTACCATGTTTAACATTTTTCTGTAATTGCATTATAATTCAGACAGATTTATCGTTTTCCCGTGTCGTATTACTACGTATACAATGCGCTTTAACAATATAATTGCATACATTACTAAAATATGTAAAAAACTGCGAAATTTTTGATAGGGTCGCATATGATCCGATGTTACCATTCTAGTCGTGAATGTTTGTGTTACCGTTCTAGGGTTAAAAAGTCTCCCGCAACTTTTGTAAATATATTATTTAAAGTACTGTTGCTATACGTTTTCTCTTAGGCTGTTTTAAGTCAACAGTAGTACTACCAAACGTTATTTTTTTTTTTTTATTTATTTTTTTTTTAATGTGTGGTGGGTGTTATTAACGGCTTTAACGGCTTTAATATGAAAGAAGTTATATTCTTTAACTTAAGACTGTATTTAAACTAAATTCAGAAATTCATTAATCCTATAAAAGGTTTTATACAGACAGTATCATACGGCGCACTGAATTTAGAAATTTCCAATGTAATCTTAAAAAGTAGCGTATGCGTACCATAGTGCAAAGTAGTTGAAATTTAAACTTTAATTATCCCTCATTAACATGAATCAGCAGTTTTTATAGGATGGTAAAATTAATAAGTCTCTCGCTTCTGGTGTACACGTATTAATCCAACTACCATTGCAATACGTTTTCTTTTGTATTAAGTCAACAACATGACTACATATAATGCAATTTTTCCCAAACGCCAATTAAATTAAACATATTTTTATTTCAAAATATGCCGTCCGGAAGTGGAGTCGAACCACCAGGTATGGCTATCGCGCCCTACCGCAACACCGTTGCGACCACCGGGCGGCTTCGACAGCACTAATAATCTTCACAAATATATGCGAACGAGATGTTATAATGACCTATGATAGGCAACATTTTTGACACCGAAGTGTCAAACAACAAAAAAACAACAACATGACTACTAAATATTATTAACCACTTTAATATGAATGAAATAAAAATACAATTGAAAGATGTTATATTTTTTAATTTGAGATGGTATTTAAACTATACTTTCAATGATGCATTAATCCTATGAGAGAGAATATTATAAAGATAGTATCGTACGGCGTACCGAATTTAGAAGTTTTCAATATATTTTTAAAGAGTAACATATCCGTTTTATATTGTAAAGTAGTCAATTCAAGTGAAACTTTTTATTGAGTTTATCATATTTGTTCAAATATCATCTCAATTTCAGTTGAACATTCCTGTCTGCAGTCCTGCAGATAAAGAATTTACGAAGCAATTGTGGACTGTATAAAACCTGTCGTAGACTATTACAACCTGTATGAAACATTTGTTGTGAGTTTTAAAATTGTATTCAATGCCATTTACATTACCGTCACTTGTGGATAGTACATTTCGTTATTGCGGATACTGGTCTTCTTCTACAACGCACATTTCAACTACCAATAGAAAAATAGCGCGATTTTACAGAATTTAAAATTAGGGTAATGCATTAACAACCTTTTATACAAATTTTCGGATAAGATATGTCAGTGACATATTCTGCTTGTGGAACTCTAACATACAGAAGAAAACTATTATAAAAGGTATTATTTGAACAAGTAGAGTCCACCGCCAAATTAGAATAAAATAAAAGTGAATTTACCATTCAAATATTAATGCGCTTGATGATTGGAATTATTATATTTATCATATAAAATATATTTTGGTCAACCGGTCGAGAACTTACCAATTCGCGGTAGCACCGGCCGCAAAAGTAAATAATGGAATAAATGTTTTTTAATCTGTATTAAAAAATGTATGTCTTCATTTAATAGTTTCGGTAAAAAACTAAATTTCCGAAAAAATTTAAACAACGCCCTGTAGCATGCACGTCACTTATTAGATTGGTTCGAGTTTTTAAGTATTAGATTGGAGGAAAAATGCTGTTTTCAACGAGAGCAAATTTGCAAAATTCGGTTCAACGGAAAATTTGTTTTGAAGGAACACTCCGGTCCTTCAAAACAAATTTTCCCCTCCTGCCCTGCCCTTATTTGTCAAAAAAAACAAAATAAATGTCCAGTGTGAAATATGCGCAATATTCAGTAAATCCTGATTTTCATATTTGTGATAGACCTTAAGTTGGTAAATTTTGTATAAAATAAAAATTATAGTTTTTGCTGTTCAGGTACGCTTTCTAGCGGCCATCCTACACTTCTCTAAATAATTTCCAAATATTTCTCGGGCTCGCTTTTGTCAGTGATATTTTTATCCCGAAGCTGTACTGTAAACCGTTTCTGAGATATGGCCGAGTGCCGTTCTTAGTTTGCCACCTGTACATGCCAACGAAATAAAACAATTAGTAATAACTTTAACTCTTGCAGATACTAGGATTACTGTGTTTAACTACATAAATTACACAACTGTTTCTAAGTCTTTAGCTATGAACCATTATCATTACTTCAAACATTAAATATGTATTGCAAAGAAGTAAAATATTCATATTATAAATTATGATAGATAGTTTCAGGGAGATAGTCAAGGAAAACATACATATAAATATAAAACTATATATAAATTACGGCTCATATATTCGTATTTGAAATCATTAGCATATATCTCCTACAATTCTTCTACAGTGTAAATAATTAGTTTGTAGTTATCGTTGGTTCAAAATTATAGACAGCTAGCTAGATTTACTTAAAAAGATTATACATACTACCCGCTCATATATGTGTGTATATTACATTCTATTCCTAAATTAGAACAGGATTAATTCAAATTCAGTCAAACTACCTTAAATCCAACAACGCTCATAATCAATAGCACTACTTCTTAATTGGATTTTAAGTATTTATTGAAACTAAGCAAAATATATCATAAGCGATGTACGTATACTTACTTGTCTACCCTCTGCATTTCCATTGTGCCCCATGAACAAGTTTCCAGTAATTTCTTAGTTGTGCTAGGTACGATTTCTATTCAACTCCAGCGGACAATGCAAAACTTTGGCGAAGAAACAATGAGAGGGCATAGCATTAAACTGTCCAAGAAGTTGAATAAGTTATTTATTATAATGCAAACTTCGAACAGCGTTGTGTTCGGAAAATACAGATGGCCTAAAAAACGGAAATTAACCGCGGTCGGTTCAGTTCCACTTTTAAATTTTCTACATCATTTAACTTTATAAGTAAGTAGGTATGTATATTGTATTCTATTTATAGATTGCGATTGCTTAAAATATGATTTACAACAAGTTGTCTTCGAGATAATGTTTTGAAATACAAATTTTGTAAATTAATATGAAAAAGAAGTAAAATACGTGTCAATATTCATAAACAGCTTGGATAGAAAATCAATTTGTTTGTATAATACATACATATAAATATAGTATAGTAATGCAATGAAAAATAAGATGCAAGTATTTAGAATTACCTGTTCGGAAGTGAACTGTTCGTGTAAAAATTATACTATACCGAAGTGTTTTACGGATTATTTTACACATACAAATATAAACCAATCAGATTCGCGTATTATTGAAGCAACTCGAAATTACAGCGGTAATTTATCGATAATTTTCATAGTAGAATAATTAGGCGATGTTATAGAAATGTGGTTAATAAGAATAGACATTTCTAAAGTTCTGTCAAAAAACTGGTAATTTATACATGAATTAATAAATAAAGAGTTTAAATAAATTTCATTTTGTATTACGTAACATAATCTAATCAAATACCATACGAGCTTTGAATTAAAATCGATAATTTCACTCATACTTCCCAGCCATACGGGCTGTCGTGATTATATGCTTGTCAAATTGACACTCTTCTTCGTCGCTATGCAACAAGCATTCGTGAAATTATCATATATAATACAACGAGTGGTTTTGTGATTATCGATAATCGCCGGCTTGACACGAGATATGTTGCCAAATATTATTTGGCAACATACCGAGCATCTCTAAAGAATTCCTGACTACATAAGAAGTTGTTATACTTGTGGATTCATCGAAGTTATGACTTCATTATGTCAATTTCATTATGGATTGTAGTAAGTTTGCTTCCAGAGAACGGCATTCTTACGTTCCGTCTATTGAGAGTGTATGAAGATAATATCTTCTTACAACTGAGAACTGTTTTTGTTGTAAGCGTATACTATATGTGAGTTAACTGCATCAACCAGCAGGGTGGACAACACCATGCATGTATCCAGACATATGTAGTGTATTTATCTTAGGAACTGTCAGTACAGCATATAAGTATGGAACAATTAAATTCCAAGTGTAATTTATCTTTTCTACTATATAGTCATAGATATAAGTAGAAATATCTCTAAAACCATTAATTTTAACTACATACATGCTTTATTCAAACTAATACATAATAAAATTTCGCTTTCAACTAACCTGTAAAAAGCCTACTTCAGATCCATTACGTTAACGTACATACCTGCATATTTGAAATATAACTACCAATTTAAAACGCACGTAGATTTACAAAAAAGTCAGTCAAGCAGACAAATAGTAAAGAAAGTTCAACTTTCTAATTTTTTTAATAGTTGGTCTCTAAAGTTTCTTTTAAAGAGCGCACCTACATAGCAACATACAGAAATATGAAAGAATTTGAAATATCTCTAAAACCATTAATTTTAACTACATACATGCTTTTTTCATACTGATAGGTAATAAAATTTCGCTTTCAACTAATCTGTAAAAATATAGTGTTTCAATCTGAAAAAATGGAGATTTTCGCAGTTCAGTTGTTTCAAAAAGACACTGATTTCTGGAACACTCTGTATAACGTATTTAAGTCTACATCTGTTTATTGTCATCACAGGAGATGCTTCTAACGTTACGTTAAGTTTCATAATGTTAGATTTTTCGCTTACAGAAATAATGGCATACTTCTGAAGATAGCTAAATGTCAAAATTTTCAATCAAATGTAAATATCTTGCAAACTAGTAAAAATAACTGAATATTATCTGGTATAAAGTTCTTAGAATTCCTCAGGCAATTCAAAAATGTGATTATATATAGGGAGTTCCATTTAAAAACGTTACTGGTGGTTACGGGCAAACTAAACACCCTGTATATCGCAGAATAATTTTACAATATAAGTTTCATATAACTAAACAACTTTCGTATTTAAATATTTGCTGTATTTTGCATAAGAAAGGAGATATGGAAGAATATCGCACTGTGGGTTTTCCTGTATACATACATATATTGCTTAAATGAATATTTACCTCGAAAGACTTCAAGCTTTTCATTTATTGTTGTGTTTATTTCGACGGTATACGAATTTGAAATTTTCGATGAAAGTGCCAAAGTGAGGTCAGATTATTAAACGCCTTTCGATCATATATAGTGGATAAATAAATGAAACGTAAATAGAAGAAGAACCAAAATGCTGTTTGCACATGGTTTTTCAATCTTTTTAATATCTGTCACTTTTCTGACCTATAACTCTATTATATACCATCTATTACTTTTCAAAGTTTCGTCTAAATATAGTATTTTGCACTATATTTTGTAACATGTTATTACTAAAGAGAAGTAACCAATTTTCCAGTTCTGTTTTAGCATTTGTAGTATAGATTTTTATGCCATGGAAGCAAATAATATTTCCTTGCATAGGTTCTAAGCTTTTTTGCTGACATCTTTCCTCCATTTGATACTTATCTCTCCAAGAAAACATGGAATTCGGGCACAGTGTATTTTTCACAATATGAACGTATGACGCAAGTTCTTCTTCACCGTCATCTAGTGATTCTTCTGCAAACACTTCCTCCTTCATGCTATGTAGTGTCTGTAAAGAAAACAATAGTGTATATATTATTACTTACGTTACTACTACTATAAAATCCATCTGAACTTGAGCTGATATTCTTGTATTATAACTAGGGATACTAGGGCTCATCCGCTCACTGGCATGATATAAATATTAAATTTTCTAGAACTTTGCTGTTTAGCTAGTTTTGTCTATATCAATAGCACCTAGCGAATTGTACATATTTATATGTTTCTTACTTGAAAGCTGGACAACAATTTATGTATCTGATGTAAGTTGACATAAAGAACAATCAACAATACGCAATAAAATGTAAACAAAATATAAAACCTGATATCATATCGACTGTATGGAAGTATTAGACCGCAGCCATTATAAATAAATTCATGCCTAATATTATTTCATTAATTGCAATTCTTTCCAATATTTGTCATGGAACAAACGGAAAACAAATTTCCTTGACGATGTCGTTCGTACATAAAATTGAGAAACTTAATTAAGTTGCGCAATTGGAGTTAGTATTGTAAACGTAACCTCTTGTTCAATATTATACAGTCCACTTTCGGAGCATCACGCATTTTGAAAGACCATAAATTCCTCAATTCAATATATTATCCTTACCTTTACTGACTACAATTATTGCTACACCGGAGGTACACAAAATACTTACATTAGCAAGCATAGATTTACATAGATTCGAATGGTGTATAAATACTCAAAATGATCAAATATTACCGTACAATATGTATTCTCAATAACTGATTACTTATGCCTGATAATTGGATATTCATTGGTAACTTATGTATCAAGAATGAACATATGTATTTACCTCATTATATTTTAAACACATTTTTAAACATAGGACGGGGGATTTTTAAATGATAAGATCAGAAACATTTAAATGTCAACTTTCCTCCAATCAGTACGCGACATTTCAATCTATTGTATCACACGCACGATTTAACTCTGGCTAGTGCTATATTGAGTTCGGATTGTGCGTAAAACTACTGCCTACAATACGTCCGAGCACTTTGTTCTGAGAAAATTGGCTTTTGTCTGTATTACTACGCATGCTCAGAACTGAATTTCTTGGAGGTAGACTAAGGTTCTTAGTGTTACGTGTTACGTTTACTGATGGTATGTGATAACAGCAGCTTACAGAGAACCAGTAATAACATCCAATTAATTACCAATATTAATACTCTGACTTAACGGGAAATGAAAGCAAATGAAACACAACTAGCTAGTGTTGTTTATATTTTAGCTGGGTGGTCGATAAGGGTTTAATACAAAACTGAGGCATACAATACTACCCGGTAGTACTTTTTATATCTAATTTGCAGCAATTTGCCAAGCCAATATCATTTATTTAATATATGTTTATAAAGTCAGACTTTAGTTATTTGTTTCAATTGTATTATATTTCATTTGACGTATCAGCTACGCTTTTGTGGAATACTCACTCCAGAATACATTAGTAGAAATTAGGCTTTTCTGAGCAATGGAGGATTCTAACTGTTTAAACTGCAGCTTTACAAATACGTAGATACAATCAGAAACTTCGACATACAGGTTCGTATGATAAGACTTCCTTCAATTGTTTATCAAATTTCCAGTTTATTTTCCGTTATACGACGAGTGATTTAAACAGTATATTGCAACATATACTGCATTAACTGAGTCACTTCAACTAAAGGTGTTTAAAGTAGTATGTTCAGGATTTTTCCAACTGAGAAGAGCATCCTTGGTTTACTTTTTAGTTGTATTTACTTTTTCAGCGTCACCATAAAAACTAATATATACTTACACCATAAGAAGTTGAAGAGAAAAATAGCAATAGGAAAATAGTAAGATTGCAATTTTCCTATTATTATATCTAGATTATATTATAAAACGTGAAATTACTGCAACTAATGCAGAATATATATAATAATAATAATTTAAATGAAAAACAGTAGTTTCCTACGTGACGTTTCGGTTATATTTTAATCCTTCTTCAAACCTATATATAATATATAATAAATCTTAATTATTCTTTAAAGCAAGAACCAGTAACTTACACAAGGATAATCGTTTTTTTTCGTTGTATGATTGAAGAGATTAACATCTTCTATCATTGGGATAGTGTTGTATTAAGCTAAATGGATGAATTTAGAAAAATAACTTCGCATGTGTGCAATCGTGTTACTATTATTCAGTTAAATTTTGAAGTAATTACTTTAATTAAAAAGACACACACACAGACAGGTAGATGTAATTATATAAATATAAAATTAATTTAGTGCTATTTTTGTTTTCCCGATTGCATACACCTGTATCCTCATCTATCAAATGAAAAATGAAGTTAAAACCGAGGATAGGTGTATAATAACATTACTATATACATATATCTAGATTATATTATTATTACTAGATAATAAACCTAGCTTACCGTTTCAATTGCGTATGTTGTAAGTTAGGGAATATTTGTTCCAGATGATAACTAATTGTTCCAGCTTTTTGTTTTGCTATGGATTGATGGTCAATGGATATTCAAGATATACTTTCAACATCTGTATATACAATCTTACAGAGTTTTATTTGCTAATTGACTTTTATAAGTTACATGCGAATTTATCAGCTAGAAATTTCCTTTTACGTAAGCAAAACGAATTATGTAAAAAAATAGACAAACAATATTATACAGAAAAGAAGGTATAAGTTGTATCTAAGTCTACAGAAAACTGTAGTTTATGAGAAATTAAATACGACAAATCACTTGTTCAGTTTAGCGGTTATTCTATTTGAAATGTAAATATTTAAAGCCAATAACTGCGGTCTAACATATAAATGACTTTATTACGCTTGACAAAATAATAACTTGACAGCATATATCATTACTTTTCTTGTTATCTATTTTAATCATGTTTGTATACTGTTAGAAGCAAGGGCAAGATCATGGTTGCTATGAAATTTCAAGAAAATCATTCGAGGTTTTGTTAGTGGAGCCGTGCTGATAAATAATATTGCCAATAGAGGCTGTAACTAAACATAGCTTAGTACTATATAGATTAACAAGCAGATCCTCGGACATAATTCTGTCCCTCATAAACCCTGTATTAATTAGACAACTTTGAACGTCCCAAACTACAAGTACTCCTGGTGCTATACTTTATAACCCAATCATAGTTATTAAAATGTGGTTCGTACTACGATGTACCATTTTCCTGTACTATCTCATCGGAAAGGTGTGTTAATCTGAATATTTGCGAATAGATGGGCTTAATGTCATCAAGTATTTTCAGTAATATCCTCCTAAAAATGATGACACCAACTGAGAATGTCTTCATTTTAACGAGAACGTTAAACTTCACATGTAAATTTAATAGTATGACTATGTACAGCCGTATACTTACTCTGTAAGTAGTACTAAGAGTAAGGTTTATATGAGTCGTTCCAGTGCTCTATTGTCGATTCATGGAAAATAATAGTCATAGTCATATAGTTGCGTAAAGGAATAACAAAAGGCAGTATTTCTAATTTATATTCTCTGAAATATATTTTTAAATATAGTTGTAAGTTATCCGGTTTTATAGATAAAAAGCTAAATATAGTAAGATTCGAAGATTGCAAATAAACTCCATCTTTTAATCCATCGATTAGATAAGTGTTGATGTAATCAAGTTTAGACATATCGCGAAAAGGGAGGGAGATATCTACCTAAGTCGTTCTAGTTTCCAATGACACATTTTCCATTTGTATTGGAGTATTTTCAATGAAATTTCCAACCATTTAGGTATCGAATATAAATCCCTACTGATATTAATTAAACAGCACAGGTGAGAATACAAAACTAGCTAACGGACCCACTCATAATAACCAAAGGCCTGAAACAAGGAGATGGCCTGGCCCCTACCCTATTTCACATAGCCCTGGAATATGTGATCAGAAAAACATCAATAAACCCTAACAACATGTTAAGCAACAAATCATCACAAATAGCAGCATACGCTGATGACATTAACATAATGGGCAGATCAATAAACACAGTAACAGAGATATACAGGAACAATGAAGCCAGGAAAATCGGCTTAACAATAAATACGGAAAAACAAAAATCTTGACACAAACACGTTCAAAGAGAATATTACAAAACGTCACGATAGGAGATGACAACCTAGAAAAAGTTTCAGATTTTACGTACCTGGAGTAAATCTAGCGAAGGACGGCAACGAAGAAACTGAAATAAAAAAAGGGTCACCCAGGCCAATAAGCATACTTTGCCATACTTCACCTATTAAAAGCTAAGGATGTCAAGCTAGATAATAAAATAAGGCTATACAAAAGTATCATACGACCAATAGCCACATATGGATGCGAAGCATGGGTACTAAGACAAAAAATGACCTCACACATCGACGCATTCGAAAGAGAAATCTTAAGAAAAATGTATTTGGCCCTAAGAACGACAGTGGCACGTGGAGAATTAGATACAATTTCGAAATCTACCAACAATTTAAAGAACCGCCCATATTACAATTCGTAAAGTTGCAAAGACTACGCTGGGCAGGACACGTGGTTAGAATAGAAGAACATAGGATGGAGAGAAGGGTGTTGGAGGCAAATGTAACAGGAACAAGACAGGTGGGAAGACCGCGAAAATGGTGGCAGGATGAGGTTGCCGCCGACGCAAAGCGTTTAATGCAATCCAGGAATTGGAAGAGAGACACCAAAGATAGAGATGGAAAGGAAAACTGAGGCAGGCCAAGGCCCGAATCAGGCTGTAGCGCCATATGAGAGAGAGACAGAGACTGATATTAATTGTCAACATCCAGCATTCAGTGTTGCTTGCTTCTTTACCAATTGTGCGACTTATGTAAATTTATTTTCCCAATGTTTGGAAATATTTTATTGGTTCAATTAAACTGTTAAACGCACCATCTTCTTAAACCAAGATATTTACGAATTTCTCTAATGTTTAAAGGCGGATTAATTTTAATATAGGCCAGCATGTTAATGACATTTGCTTTGTTTAGATTTTTTTTGAAGTTTTTGCTGCGTAGGGGTCGTGCATTTCATGCAATCTCACAAGGCATATAAAAACCAAACAGTAATAATTTATTCGTCGGTATCATTTAGATCATATTTTTATGAAAGAACTACGTTTTCAAACCAATAAAACTACTTTCTAAGTATACATATGTTATAAACTAGAGCGTTATAATATATTTCATTTTGTTTGTTCCTTTAATAGTTTTATTTGTTTCTAGTCTTTTTTTACTTATAACTGCATAACGGAACAACATAGTAACTTTCAATTGAATATTTAAAAAATCAAACCCAACTTCACTTAAATGTGAAGTGAAGTTGGATCTTATGTCACAAATATTCAATTTTATGTTATATACTTCACTGGCTCATCACTCTATACATAATAACTTCCATTTTCCGTCATTCTCTGTATACTATTTATTCTACAGCTTAGACATCTTATATGTACAGGCTGTAGTTTGCATATTAGTCTATTATAACTAATAATTATCATCCTTAAATTAATAATGCGAGCGAGAAACCTAGTTTTTCGACTGACAGTGAATAGGTTACTTGATTTCTGCCACTTCTGACAAAGAGAAGAATTTGGGTTTAGTCATTGCTGTTGACTTGGTAATACATATGTGTATGCATATGCATGTGGATGTAAAAGCCGGTTCTAAGTCGAATACAGTATTGGAATTGTAGTTATTTTTTATCATGTAATTATTCTCATGAAATTTGCAAGAACTTGTGTTTTATGTATGTGTCTATGGGAATATTTGTTTTACTAAATAATCCGTTTTATATTATTCTATTTGCATATAAACTGTTTACAAATTTCAAAATTATATTCAGCAGAAGTTTATGAGAGCCACATAGGTCTACCAGAACAATACACCTGAATATTTTACAATAAATTATTCTCGCTTTCTGTGATGGAACGAACATAGCTGTAAAATAACTCTACTCGCTGAAAATGTTTTGTTAGCGTGCTATCTTCTATATATTGTGATCACATATTTATTAACAATATTTCTGCACGAATTAACACATGAAATATATATATTAATATCGATATGTATGTAAATCGGTATATTTACACATCATGTCACACATTATCAGTTAGCTGCGGCTAATCTTTTAGTAAATTCGTTTCCGTAAGAGCTCCATGTATGTATGGGTATGATATACTACTGCATTAAAGTTGTTCTTCTTATCTACTAACAATAAGTATACATAATTGTATCCTCCTCATAGCTTTCGCAATTTACTCAATGGTCTTGCGTTATTGTAAGTTTGGCCCGGGTCTGTCTATATACTTGAGTAATGGCGCAAAAATATTGATTTTTATTTTAAATTTTAAAGTCTGTATATGTTTGTTGATGTAGTCTACCAAGATCCTCCATTCCGATTAGCCTCCTACACTGAAGAGGTAAGTGTTTAGTCACATTTAATGTAAACAATAGTAGACTCTCTTCTTCGAAGACTTGCTCATTGTAGTTACCGTTCTGACAAATTTCATTATTTCATATGTTCATGAAGTATTCAGAAATCCATGATATTTATAGGTTACCTGGATTTGACTCCTAATATTAGTTAGATATGTATTGTAGACATATTAAAAGGAAAATACATATTTCGATTATAACCAGCGAATCTTGCTGTTTGCTATAGAATACAGTTACAGTAAGATGGACATTACATTGGAAGCAATGTCCATCAAATGCAGAAGTACATCATTATTGATTCACTTAAGGTCCTGCGAGCTCACGATACCAGCCACCCACTGTTCTAGGGCTGTGTCACTCTGAAGGCCAATTTCGCCAATACGGGACGCATTCGGAGTAAAGCGTCATATACCTGCATTTTCGCGGCCTGCGTCCTTCTTTCTGTCAACCACCCTTGAAGATCTGGAAACCAAAGAAGAAGATCAAGCCATCGTAACTTACTCCAGCTTAAATTAAACAAGAAATATGCACTGTAAATTAAATTATTATACATTATAATGTACTAAGATAATATATAAATGAATAACAACTTACGTGCATTGAGGGTGAAGTACCGGGGGGCGTTTTTGCGGCATGGCGCGGGGACGTGCTCATGCTTTTCTCGTGTGCAGTCTCCCGGCAAACCTGCTTGGCGTGCTGAGCTCGGATGTTGAGATAAGGTGGAGAGATGGAGGAAATAAATCAAATAAAAAAAGAATATTGCGTTGAAGATTTCGTTGTCATAGCGGCCTATTATGAATTTTAGACAAGTTAAAGATACATTTTTAGCTTTCGGTAACTTTATTTACCTTCATCAGAAAAACCACTAAAATATAAACAATGCACAGAATATAACAAATGAACAGTTATTGCCTAATATTTGATAAAAAATGGACTTTCTGTTAATTAGCGTAACCACAGAATTTGCGATATTATAATAGACGAAAATTTATTAGAAAAACATAGTAAGCCAAATATCTCAAAGACCGCCAGTTTTTCCATATAAATACCATACATAAAGTCTCTTGTTTTTCATGTATATTTAAAATAAATTATAAAAAATACAGACGGTACAGACGAAATGGAACATCCTGTATAATCGGCATTATTTTAGGTTTGTAGATCTTGAAAAACTAAACAAATAAAATAAAAAAGATTCAATTATCTCTCTTATAAACCAAGATATTGGACTTCCGCCTACTATGTGGGCACCCTGCACACATATGTAAGGATATGTCAAAATACGGTGGTGCTTAAATACTTCTCGACAACTATCGCGGTATTTGATATTAAAAATGAAGCGTATGATACGCTTTTGTGCTATGAATATTCTGCTCCAATTCACAGCTTGATTCCATATAATTGTATTATACGATATAATAGAGTAAACCATAGATAATAGATAATAGATAATAGATAATAGATAATAGATAATAGATCTTTATTAATCCAACAGGCCAAGGCCCCATAATAGGATCAATTACAAAAGCGTGTACACTAAAAAAAGAAACAGAAGAAGCAATAAGTAGCAAAATTGTTCTCTAATTCGCTCCATAAGTAAGAAGAGAAAGAAATAGGGTATAACTTCCTCCAATCACATGTTCGCCACCCTCGCCAGGATGTAGGTCGGCACTCTTCTCATGACGTTGGTTCTTGCGAAGGGGACTCGAAATGCGGTCTCGTACCTGGAATTAATTCTCGGTACAAGAAAGTCCATACTACCCAATAGGAAGGGACAATCGATCTTATTGTCCAAGAGCTTATTTATAAATTTCCTACATATTGTGTCCCTTCTGTCACACAAGGATGCCATACCATGCCGGGCCAGGAGAACATCCTGAGGTATACCTCTTTCGGGGTAGATTCCATCCAGTCTAAATGATAAGTACTTCAGGAACCGTCGATGAATACGGTCCAGAGCCATGGACTCGGAAGCATGCACAGGATACCAAATAAGAGCAGCGTATTCTACTTTACTTAATACAAAGGCAAAATATAAGGATTTAAGTACATTTACGTCATTGAAATACTTTGAGATACGCATCACAAAGCCCAGACATTTGAAAGCAGCGGTGCATGTATTGGAGAAATGTGACTTAAAAGTAAGAGCTGAATCAAATAGTACTCCTAGATCCCTGACTTCAGTGCCAATCTTTAAAAAATGCCCATTGATATGGTATTGGGCATGGGAGACCGAGGAGGACCGTGAGTAAGTGATAATACAACACTTGTCTATATTTAACTTTAATTTGGAATCTTCACACCATTTCACCAACGTGTCAAGGTTGTGCTGAAGCGTAATTGAGTCATCGTCAGAAGTAATTTCCGAATACATTTTTATGTCATCAGCAAACGCAAGTATAGGACAATCAATTTTGAGTAGTAGGTCGTTAAGGAAAAGAACAAACAACAAGGGGCCTAAGTTTGACCCTTGAGGTACTCCAGATGTGGGGACAAAGACATTTGAATGATAACCATTGTACGCCACGTAACATGGCCGTTGACATAGGTAAGATCGTACAAGATTTATACACGAAGGTACCAAACCATATGCAGATAATTTCGACAATAATATTTCGTGATCAATCAAGTCAAATGCTTTAGTTAAATCGGTGTAGATTACATCTACCCGACCACGCCTATCTAGAGTTTCACCAAGAAATTGTGCAATTGTTGCCAAGTTGGTAATAGTAGATCTACCGGGAAGAAAACCATGTTGATAAGGTGAAATCAAAGAACTCGTACCAGCGTAAACATTGCGATACAGTACTTTCTCATACACTTTAGCGAAGTTAGATATAATGGAAATTGGTCTGTAATTAGCTAACAATGACGAATCATCTTTTTTGTGTACTGGCACAATTTTTGTTTTTTTCCATCTTTCAGGAAATGTACATGATGAAATAGAGAGATTGATAATAATTTTTAAAGGAAACGCAAACACATACCTACAATCACGAATAAAAAAACTGTGAAGGAAATCATCCCCTGCAGTGAGTTTATTAGGGAACGTAGCCATTAGTTTGATAAGCTCATCGTCGTGTACTATTGAAAGAGAGTGCGGCAAGGAGCTATGCGAAGTTTCAGTGTAAGTAGCAGTAGCATTCCGGGAATATACAGAAGAGAACTTGGAAGCGAAAGCATTAACGATAATGTTGGGATCCATAAGATCAGTTCCATCATCATCTCTAAGGTTGCCCGGTATTCTAGTAGAGCGCCGCTTACCCCGCAGAAAACTCCAGATGGTAGAGGAGTTTGTGGTAATTGACTGTTCCATATCAGCTAGATAGGAAGTATACCGTTCATGTATTTGCACTTTAACCAATGCTCTAAGACGCTTGAATTCATTGTGGTATGTTATATTTTTAGTTTTCAACCATTTTTTACGGTAGCGCTCTTTAGTTTTCAGATTACCAATAATTTCAGATGAGAACCACGGCGGAAACTTGGAAGTCTTTTGGAGTGTACGCGGGACATATTGATCAAGGATGGAGTATAAGGAGCCATAAAAATCATCAAGTGCTTTATTAACATCTGTATGAGTAGATAAAAAAGACCAATCATAATCCCGCAAACGATTATAGAGCGACACAAAGTTAGCTCTCCGAAAATTATATCTATAATTATTAGCCGAGGGGAAACATACTGGCGATGAGCGATTCATGACGGAGAAACTAATTTCAAGACTAGGATGGTAAAGGTCTTCATCCACTACAGGATTGTCTGATCTTACTACTTCGAAATTGCAATCAAGATTCGAAAATACCAAATCGAGCATGCCATTGCGGTCATTATAAATTGTATTATGTTGTTTAGCACCTAGTACAGATATAAAGTTATGAAATATTTTAGTTTTAGTACAAGATTTATGATTGACCTCAGAGAGACTCGGAAGATTAAAGTCACCAACCAACAAGAAGTTTGTGTTGACCAGAATCGCCTCAATTGCAGTCGTAAACAGTTCCAAATCATCCGAAGATATAAGAGGAGGAATATAAACAAGAGCAATGTATACAGGAACACCATTAAACACATATTTACAGATCAGCAGATCAATAAGTGGTACAAGTTCTTTAACATGATTCGTGTCTACTGTAGTAAATGGAATATGACGCAAGGAAGCAATTAGGACACCTCCACCCTTAGAGCGACCAACGGTAGCAAAATCCCTATCCCTCCGAATGATATTGTAATCATTATTAAAAAGCTCATTGTCAAATACAGATGAACTCAACCAAGTTTCGGAGATAAGTACTATGCCCGCAGACAAACAATGTATGTTGTTATGAAAAGTATGCGTTTTTGAATTCAACCCTCTAACATTCTGATAGTACATAGTAAAAGTAGACACTGGCCTATTGGATACATTTAGTTTTCCGAAGTCAGATGAACTATGGTGGGTATGCCATTCCTGTATTTTATTTTCAAATTAGACTCCCCTTCAGCAATACGAGTAAGTAATTCCGATTTTACAGATTTAAAGATAGCTATCTGTTTAGGAGTACGATCAGGGGAAACTGACAAGTCAGAAAACTGACTATTACTTTTAATTTGATTAAATTTGCGTAATACTTTAAAAACATCTTCCGTAGCAGAGAGGCGAACTTTGATCGGACGAGAACTCCGATCTTTTGTAGAGTCAAACTTACCGAGACGAATAGGTTTAATTTGACCACCATCCACTCCCACTTCTTGTAACAGCTTCTGTACCAAAAGCACGTCACGCTGCACTTGATCTTGTTTCCATGAACCACCCTACTATTATAAATTATAATATTATGTGAACGTTTATTTCTCTCAAAAACTTCATTGATGACTTCTTCAGACGCCATCAAATTCGAAATATTCGATGATGCCCCAGTAGATGAAGTAGAGCGAATAGTGAGTTCTGCATATTTTTCTTTCATATGTCGGATTTCCTCCTTCAAATCATTTATCAGAGTTATCAACTTAGGGATTTGATGAACACCCTGTTCACAGTCAACACATAAATATTTAATCCTACGTCGAGAACTTGGACGAAGTGCAAGGCACTTGATTTCAGCATCGGTTAACTCTGAACAAAGAATATGTATAGTTCTATTACATCCATCACACCTGATAACTTGCTCAGCCTTCTCATTGATAGCCAATTTACATTTAATACACGACATTATTAATTTAAAACCAACGAGCAAGCGAAAAAATATATATCAATATAAATACTCTACGTATTGATATTAGGGGAAATAGACGTGGACACACTGCATAGCATAATAGAAGTTAAGTAGACTCGACACATCTACAGTGGATTTTAGTTGTAAAATCGCGTAATATACGGAATTAAGGTTTTTGGAAAGGTACTGAATATGGTCGTCAAAAGTAAGTCTATCATTCATAAAAGCGCCTAGAACTCTGGCAGATGAGATGAATAAGCTATTAGCCGGAGGAATACGTCTTTTGTGAAAATATACTACTACGAAGGCTTGTCGTTGTTTAAAATTAGCCTATTTAGCTTACACTCGTTCGACATCTTATTTATTGTTTTTTAACTGCATTTATTAAATCTTCAGCATTATTTGATGCAAGCGTTATTGAAGCATCATCCGCAAAAAATACCAAGGAAGCGTCAGACAGAAAGTTTGGAAGATTGGGGTACTCCTAACTCCACGTTGAACTCGTCCAAAATCTCGTTTTCCATCTTAACCTTCATTTTCCTGTTGGAGTTTTTCAAGCACCCAAGCACGAATACTCGATTGATTCAACTTGTGACACAATATCTCAGTATCAATACAGTCAAATGCTCGAGTTAAATCAGAAAAGATACCAGCAACGTGCTTACGTGCATCCATATTTCTATACCTACATGGATTTCTAAATAATATGTAGAACATATAAATTGATATATAAAGTGCGCAGGCTCGATGTCAGAGTAGACGTATTGTTGTTGCTGTCATTAAAATACCATTTTAAGTCGTCTTAAAAATATTCAAAATGCCCGGTAGTGTTTCCGATCGACCGAGTACAAGGTCTACTAGTGTTGATGACAGTTTGATAGAACGTGTAATTGAGAAAGTATTAATAAATCCATCTTCCTCCAAAAACTAATATCGACCATTGCAACAAGTTTAAAGAGGCTAGAAGAGTAGGCCAAGGATTGCCAATCCGAGGTCATCTCGCTCCAACAAAAATGTAATAAACTCTCTGATGCTATCGTGTAACAGGAGCAGTATTCGAGAAACAATAATCTCAGAATATTCGGCGTACCGCAGTCAAAAAACGAAGTTGTTGAGGATGTGATTATTAATATGTTTCAAGATAAACTAGGGCTTAATGTTGGCTATGAAGACATAGACTGCTGTCATCAGTTGCGCCACAGAGAAGGTCAGCACCCTCCTATCATCATACGTTTTGTACGTCGATCAGTTAGAAACAAAATATATTCTTCAAAGAAAAAATTGCAAGGAACGAACATCATTATCCGGGAGGATTTAACCAGAGTAAGAGTAGCGATGGTAAAGGAATTGGCCGGTCGTGCGAGAGGCAGGAATGTCTTCACTAGTAATGGTAACGTACTGGTTAAAATGAATAATGTTATTACTAAAATAAAAAATATGGACAACTTTAATAAAGTTAAGAATAATTTAAGACAGTGATACAACCTTATGCTTTCTGTCATGGCATTTTAAACACATCTACACTCCCATACTTATACGTAGCGCATATACTGTGCGCATAATTTTTTTGGTGCACTTTTTTATTTATACATATATCGGAAGAACTTCGCAGACATACGTTTTTTAGGTAAATTTCTAACACTGTTTACGTTTTTTTAATCTTCTATGGTTTTCGTTGGGATGGTCTAGTACTGGGCGTAATTAACAATGATTGACGGTAGAATTGGATTGGCGCATGTCAACATTCGATCTTTATATCCTAAATTAGAGGATTTGGAGCATTATGTGTACGACAAAAAAATTGATATCCTTGCGGTGTCCGAGACGTGGTTGGATGCGGCAATAGATACATCCACTTTACTTATTAATCACTATAAATTTTTCCAGAGGGACGGAGGTGGTAGAGTGGGACTTTATGTAAACACTTTATATAAAGTTTCTAACATAGCCACAAATTTAAATATTGAACAGCTTTGGCTGTTGATTTTAACGCATACGAAAATAATCTGGGTGGGGGTTGCATACAGACCGCCAAACCACTACAAAGTCTTTATTGATGAACTGGAAAATTCTTTCATACAATGTCTGGAAATTAGTGACAGCATATATACTGTTGTGGAGATTTTAACTTGGATTTACTTAGAGTGGATTATCCATCTGTCTTATACTTCTCATCGGTTGCACTCAACTGATAAATACCCCTACAAGAGTAACGAAAAATACTTCTACATTACTTGCAATAATCACATCTGATGGTGATATCACGGACTTCGGAGTCCTCCGGTTTCCATACTCCGATCACGACCCTTTTTACTGTTATTTACTTTGCCGCAGCCGCGTCGCCTGCTCAACCCGTTTATTGTACATATAGAGATTTTAACAACTTTGATCACTAACTAACTAACCACCCGAACGCTTAAACTGGAAAAAAAGGGCATACTTTAAATCCAGGGCACAATGTACAAAGTCTCTCTGGCGGCAATTAAATTTCCTTGGATGTGGTAGCAGAAGAATCACTAACATTCGGGATAATTTTGACGATGCTTATACAATAAATAACATTTCATCAACAGCATACCGCCCTGCAGTAGCAATATAAGCGATACTGCTCACTATTCTAACAACCTTGGTAAATTTCATTTGTTACTGTCGAACCC
Source organism: Holotrichia oblita (assembly GCA_023690525.1). Taxonomy (NCBI): domain Eukaryota; kingdom Metazoa; phylum Arthropoda; class Insecta; order Coleoptera; family Scarabaeidae; genus Holotrichia; species Holotrichia oblita. Next base: position 102,450,778 of record CM043016.1, on the reverse strand, counting down.
TCACTCATTTATAACATAATATGTAACATTAAATCAAACGCTACTGGAGTAGATGGTATCAACATATCAATGATAAAACACTGCTGTCCTTTTTTGATACCCTACATAACCCATATAATAAATTCCTGTATATTGATTGGCGTTTTTCCTGACTGTTGGTTGGAAGGAGGCTTTAGTGCTACCACTACCTAAAAAACTCCGGTAGAACAGATCTCTGATTTAAGACCGATTAGCGTCCTGCCAACTTTTTGCAAAATTTTGGAGAGAGTTCTGTAAGTGCAAGTAAGAGAATATATCTCTGAGAACAGTATTCTTCCTGAGGTGCAGTCAGGATTTAGGGCCAATCATAGCTGTACAACGGCTCTCTTAAATGTCACGGATGACATACTATCTGCTTCGGATCAGGGACTCATGACAATTCTTGTCTTTCTGGATTATACAAAGGCTTTGGACATAGTGAATCATCAAGTGTTAATAAATATTCCTAAGTGGGTTTTGGGAGGATTCTGTGAAGTTACTGACTGAATTTCTTATAAATAGGTCACAACGCGTTTGTTTGGAGGGTACTGTTTCGGACTCGCTGCCGGTATTGCACGGCGTTCTTCAAGGGTCTATAATGAGCCCTATACTGTTTTCATTATATACTTCTCGTTTTGTAAACGTAATAAGTTATTCTAAAATCCACTTATACGCTGATGACACTCAGTTGTATCTTTCTTTTCAACCTTCGGAATGGAGGGCCGCTGTTACAAACATAACTGCTGACTTGAACAGTCTATATTCTGTATTTAATACGCACTGCTTGAAAATGAATCCAACTAAATTACAATTTATCTTATTTGGTAAAAATCTGCAAAAATCTGAGTAGCTCAATTATTTTACAAACTAATAATGTCAAAATACCTTTGGTCTCAACGGCGTGCCGTCGAGTTTGGGTTTAATAATTGACAATCGTTTTCGAGACAGGGACCAGATCATTAAATATCTGAAAAATGCATATATGCAATTGAAAGCTATGTATCCCTACCCAGACAGCACAAGACATCTTATGGATGTCTTATTTAGGTCTGTATTATGTCTGAACGCCTAAAGATATAAAAAAGACATTTTATAGACGTAGTTTTAAAGACGTCTCTCGGATGTTCATTTATGGCATGTATAAGACGTTTCTCAAAAGTCTAAAAACCACATTTTAGACGTTTTATATAAAAAATTCGACAAAATGTAATAATTTTCAATTTATTTTTTTATTAATACAATTTAATAAGTGATTTAATGTTCCTCGTGTATTCAACCAATCAGCATTTACTTTAATATATCACCTACATCAGCGCCAACTCACGTCGTCTTCTATGCGATAATTTTAATGGCGATCGACTCGGTTTGGCTATTTGATTTGACAGCGTTTGAGTTAAATTCTGGTTTCATTTAGTCATTTTCACAGGTTTAGTTAGTTTACAAGGAATTGAAATACCAAGTAATTCATAAGACGACTGTGATAGGTATGTATATGTATCAATACTGTTAGCTTAAACAGGCCTTATCTAGTGAATTATTTTGAATACATTGAAAGCCCAGACAATTATGCCTGACACTATGTCCAAAACAGACATCCATAAGACGTTGTAAAACGATGTCTTATAAACGTTGACATTTGTAACATCGGATGTCTATACGACATCCTATGGACGTCTTTCAGGCGTAAACAGACATCCATAAGACGTCCAGAATATCGGACTTAGACATCTTATGGACGTCTATAAGATGTCTTTGTGCTGTTTGGGTATCGATCAATACTAAATAGAAACATAAAAAGAACCCTTTGTGATGCCTTCGTCCTCTCGCCCTTCACTTACTGCTCTCAAATTTACCATCCTTGCTTAGACAGTTTCACTGCGTCACACATTCAGAAGGTTCAGAATGAGTGCCTTTTATATATCCATGGAATCCGGAAATATTGCCGCATCTCCCACAAACTGGGCGACACTGCTTGGTTAAATATGAAAAACAGAAGAGAATTACTCAGTCTTTGTCTATATCATAACATCATGCTTTTTAAAACACCACCCTATCTGTATAGGAGCATACGCTTTAGAACTGACATACGTAGTCTCACTACACGTTTTAGAGGTAACATTTCTCCCCCACGTTACCGTTTAGCTCTTTTTCAGCGTTCATTTACATATGATACATACAAAAAATACAATAGCCTCCCGGATAGTTTAAAGGACTTAAACGCCCATAGATTTTGTGGAGCCATTCGCACTATGCTTTTTTGTTCGCAGGTCGTTTGTTGATTGCTGTGCTAACTTGGTTGCCCGGTACTAGCATCGTGCTTGTCACGGTTGAAGTGTTTATGTGGCTCTTCCGGCTGCGCATTTAATGCCCTATTATATATTAGCACTATTTAGTTTTCTAGGCATCTGAATTTTGTTACATTATGTTTGACATATATGGTAAGGTGAGCAGAAAACGAGACTATCTCGCAGTCTGATCCTCGCCATAAGATTTTGTGCATTCGCAAAACTTTTTCTTTTTGTACAGAGTACCTACTATTTTGTAATATAAGTATAGTATATACTATATATACTGCGTTAGATCTATCAACGCTGTTTCCGTAGACTTACGTTGTCTGAAGCCGTGGTGCTTGTTAGTTATTATGTTATGTTTGGCTAAAAAAGAGACAAGGTGGTTGTATGCCATACGTTCAAACACCTTAGAAAATGTATTAGTAACCGAAGTAGATCGATAATTCATTATGTCAGACTCACTACTATTTTTGTGAACGGACACAACAACGGTCGTTTTCCATTATGGAGGAAATTTGCCTTCGATAAATGACAAATTGACTATATAGGCCAGGTGAACAGCAACATCATCAATAATTCATTTAAGAACATGACTGGAGATTCCATCGTCAGCATATGACATTTTATTGGCTATCTTGGTAGTTATAGCAGTAATATCTTCAGTACATACAGGACTAAACACGAAAGAATGGCAAGGTGTCGGACCAAGGAAGGATCCGGGCACCAAACTCACGGAAAATAGTTACCAAACTCCCTGGATACTTCCAGGGGGATCCGTTTGACAAGATTAATTGATTATTTATTATTCGGCTTTAACTTGTCGTTTCCCCACAATGGTAAGGTTTTGTTAGAAGAAAGATTTATTTGATATCAAAATAGTTGCGCTTTGTTGTAACCAAAAAAGATCCCGCAACTCGCTAGAGCTGGTTATATCATTGTTAACGTGTCGATGGCCGCAGTGGTTAGGCGGCTGACTATTGTTGTGAGAGGACGATAGGCGCTGGGGTTCAATTCTCTGGAGGGACGGTGATATTTTTTCAGAGAGTTTAATCCCGGATCGACTTGCCATTCGCTCTTGGGAGCAAAGTGATTAACAGCGGGGCATAATAAAAGGCGATATGATGCTGTCACAAAGCCAATTGAACACAACATACACACACAAAAAACTACACCGCGAGAGTTGCAGTGATAGCCAGACAAGCGATAAAGTTTTCGGAGTCACTGTCACTGCAACTAAGCACCCACCACATTAAAAAAAAAGAACCCATTCATGATTTGACTTCGTATAATGTTTTGCGTTTTTTTCTCGCTTCATTGGGCATGACACATCAAAACACCACAAAACGGAGCTTATTATGTCGTCGGCAGCATTGTCCACGTTAGTATGAGTGTATAAACTGGACCAGTTATTGTTATTTAAATTCCAGCACGTTTGAATAATACTTTAATTAATTAATTTTGTAAGTGGCTAAATTTCAATATTTGCGTATTTTACAATTTATACCATAAGCATCTCTACTACTAGAACTATTCAAATTTTCAATTATAGACAGAACTTGCAACGATTTATCTATTAGTTTCGATAATAAGGTTATAAATATATCAAAGTTACCATACAGTGTGTAACGGGACGCGATATTTTAAATTATTTTATTTTTTAGTCGCATTAACTTAATAAGGGAAACAGGTATTTATTAAATGTAGGAAAGAATGTTATTTATAATTTAAGAAATGAGATGCACCTATTCGAATATATTCCGTATATATATATATATATAAGTTTCCTATGTTAAAACGTTCATATAATTATAATAGTTTGAAATTGTAATAGTTTTAACCGTCAACTGTAAAACATGTGACTTATGGTGTAGGCTGTACCGGTGTAGAGATTCGCATCGCTTCCTCCGCTTAAAAAGAACACTTTTCGCTAGGCCACCGCTGAGTGCAGCTCGCTTCATAGATACATATTTTTTAGTCAGTTCAGGGCTAGTTAGTGTACCAGTTTTATTACGTTTGTTTAGTCAATCAGTATTAAAAGGCCGTGTTTACGGGGATACCCCGCACGAAGTCATAAATTGAAATACTGATAAGCAGCAAACAAGAAAGGACACGCCCGAAGCCCATAGACTAGACGAAGAAGGAAGCGGACATCTTGGCGGATCGAATCAACGCCAGCTTGTATACGCAAATAAGCGAAGAATACGTACGTACAGGTATTTCGCCAACAAACTATTATATGCTACGAATACGAGCTCGTAATAAATAGTCATTTGTTTTAAAGGTAAATTGATTTCGCGTTCGTTGATATTAACTTCATTATCACATATATATTTCCGTTGTAATTACCTAGTAATTAAGCGCGTAAGTAGTTATAGTAAGTGTTAGTTATAGTAAGATTCGGATAGGTGCATCATTAATGTTAAGATTCTATTTAATATTTTCTTCTAACTTTTGTATTCACATATTTATTCAGTTATTTTATTTAATATATTTGTCATTCGTTCATTTTCTGCATTTTATTTATTCAGTAACAAATAAGTTTGTATGTGGTCAGAAAATTTATTGCTAAAATACTGTAAATCCTCCATTTACCGCACGCACCTGAGAACGTATAAAGGAAAAGATTATAAGAGAGTTTGTAAAGTAAGTATCTGTTTTCTTGATTACGTTAGAGCGATTGCCACCGACATTTTGCTAGTCAGGGGAATTAATTTATTTATTTCGGTATCAGTAACGTCCGTCGTTGTGGGTTCACAGGGGGATTTGTTAACGTACCGTGGCGCCCAAGATTCTAAACACATAGTAGCACAAAATAAAGACCGGTCTATCACAATATGATGCCCAAAGTAAGACTGTTATATTACAAGTGGTCTATAAATAGTAATAATGTGGTAGTCGTTATATTTAAGATCAGCCAGCTCAAAGTTTATCTCATGATTCACATCATCAAAATTAATCGATGGATAAACTAAAAACGGCGTGGAAAGATGCAGAATTAGCCATTAATTTTATCTACTCAACAAAATTTCGTTATTAAATCAAAGTTATCCAAGTTTATACAATTAATTTCGTCATTAACTAGTCAATGTTCATTAATACAAATAAATACATCATTATTGTGTGGAACTAATTCTAGATCTAATAATTTATCTCTAATAGATTAAATATTCACATGCAAAATATTTATTACTGTAGTCGCCTTGGTTTCTTTCCACAGCTTGGCGAAAAAATGGTTTATACAAACATTTTCTAGCCAAGTTGATGGATCTTGGATGAAATTCTCGTGACGTGCTGGAACCGTTACCGTAAAGGATGATTTTACGTTTTCAATATTCTAATTTTTTAAATATGTTTCAAGTTTTAAAATGGCATTAAATATTTGCAAATTGTCTAGACGATCTAGATCATCTTCTTTTAACATTTTTGTCACCCTGCAAGCCTTTTATTCAGCCGCTTCTTTTTGTTATACATTTTTGCTTTCTGTATTGGAATAGTAAAAGTCCCTTGCTACCGATTCACGTAACTTCTTTGTGCTTCTTTAATTAACTTTTCAGTAGGCACTGTTCTACTATTGGGATTTTTCAAATAATCACTGCTCTTCAAAAATTTTCAAATTTTTCAATACAATAAATTTTATTTCTAGTTGATTGATCTTTACGTGTATATTTTTGAATTCTTTAGTAAGAAGCTAATTCATTTCTTATTCTATTATGTTCGTAAAGTTTGAACTTTAAAAAAAAATTATCGCATTTTTAAATACAACTACAACACTGTAAGTGAAATATATTACAGCTAACACTGTACTGAACTGTAGTCAGTAGCTTTACTTTTATATTTTTATGCAATTATTTTACTTTATTTTATATTTGCGCTGTATATATATACATATATATATAATATGCCCATTACAATAATTATAGTTGTAACAAAATTGTAAAAGTATACCATTAAATAGTGCACTTGAATGCATTTATTGTTAGTTAAACTGAAACACCGAATGAACATTTATCTGTACTTACTTGTTAGTCTACCAGGTGGTAAATAGTCTCTAAAAATAACAGAGCAAAACGAATTGTAATGCACTGACCTGCAGGTCAATTTAAATCGTCCGTTATCGTTGACATACTGCTGGTTCATACAAACGGGGCAACATTGTCGAAAGCAAGCGGTGCTAACGTACTTGAGTCGATACGACGAGATGCGGCGGTTATTCCTTTCTTCATTTAAGGACTCATCATTACACACAGCTAGAGGTCTGAAACGTTTGACTCGTATTTCTAAACGAGAAGGACAAAGCCAAAGCGAGAATGGGAAAAATCTGAAATCAAGGCGGACAGATACAATCACCGCATTTCGACGGCGATTGTTTTCGATTTCGCTTTCCTGTATTGTTCCGGAGTTTCTTTCTCCTTAAACGTTTGACGGCGAACAGCCTTTGGGAGTAATTTATGTTTCTTAATCTGAAGTTACGTCAATATATTATTTTCTGTTTTCTATTTATTCCTTTTCTATATATTTTTAATATGAGACATAATGATTGATTTTTAATAAAATTAAGGTTTAGGCATTTTTCTAAGCCACAAAGCTTAACTGCAAGGTGACAATTTACCATTAGGTTAGTGTACCACGTGTCTATTGAATAATTATATTAATGATTTTTTCCATACGATAATAACAGAGTTTGCTGGTTAACGTTAGAATGCATACTCTTAATAATAATGATAATAATACTTTATTCACCATTAATAAGAATACATTACAATACTACAACATTGTATAAAATACTAACCAATACTAAGTACTAGAAGAGTGAATTTCTATAAGAGTCCTAACAAAACTCTTACTCAGTGACCTAACATATTTCTTAGATATATTTTTAACTATTGAAATAGAGTCAACTGTATACATAAAACGCTCATAATACTCAGGTAGTGAATTAAAAATATTATCTGCTAGATAGACATGATATCTTTCACCAATACCCTTTTTTGAGAAACTAGTTTGCACTCAGGGCTACCTTTTAATGCGAGTGTTATGTCCATGTTGAATCGCATTCAAAGTATTTTTATTTTTGTGTAAATATAGAATGATATTATAGAGATATAACTGACGCATATCAAACATACCACACTCCTCAATGATACTGTTACTTGTTTGGAATATTGTCTATTTTGTTTTACTCAATAGGTTCATTTTTATTGTGGACGGGAAGGGGTTTTCTTTCTTGGTGGGTGGAATTTAGTACTATATTTAATATTATTAGGTGAATTTTTGTGTTAATTTTATTATTTTAGGAATAACTAATCATATTATATTATTGTTATTAATGTGTACTGAAATTAGTATTTATTACCAGAATGTTAGGGGATTGCGCACAAAGAGTAATTTACTATATATTAACATTTTAAACAATTCTTATGATGTGATATTATTGGTGGAGACTTGGTTGGATGACACAATTTATGATACGGAATTAATAGTTGGTAGATATGTCGTTTATAGGCGTGATAGAAAGGGCCAAAGGGGGGGCGGTGTACTTCTAGCGATCCATAGAAGATTTTATTCTTCGTTAGTGCACGTGGATGCTAATATTGAAACTTTATTTGTTAAAGCAAAAATCTATGATAGAAATTATTTACTTAATGTGGTTTATCTTGCGCCCAATGCAGTAGCCAATGATTACGAAAACTATTTCAATTTGATGGACTTCTTTACGGATGTGCTATCTAGTCACAATATTTTTAGTTTTTCTGATAATCATTTTGTATGTCAATTGTTGCAAAATTTCTTAAGTTTGTATGGTCTAAAATTATTGAATGATGTGCCAAATATTCATATTAAAACACTTGATCTGGTACTCTCAGATGTCGCTGTTTCTGTTGGCTGCAGTGAGACTACGCTTGTGCCAGTTGATTTACATCATCCAGCACTAATATTAGATTTAAACGGAAATTATCGTTCTTCAAATGTATTGCTAAACAATAACTTCAATAAATATAATTTATCGAAAGGAAATTTTGAAAGATTATATTGGATGCTGAGGCGTTGTGATTGGGGGAGTCTGCTTATATGTTTCGATGTAAACTCTTCGGTGGAGATATTTTACTATCATCTCTATTCAATTTTTAGTGAGTGCATTCCCTACTATCAATCTAAGGCTGGTACACAGAGATATCCCGCCTGGTTTACTCCAGAGGTGCAGTCTATTTTTAGGATTAAAGAATATCATAGATAAAGAAAACAAAACCAATTTAACTTAGATAAATATAGACTATATAGAGCAAAACTAAAAACTTTAATTGATACTGAATATAAAAAATATTGTAATAATGTTGAGTTATCAATCCAGAATGATCCGAACGTGTTTCGGTCATTTATCAAGCGTAAAAAAACATAGTCTGGCTAAATCTGATACTTTTTCCTATAACGACACCGTATTATCAGGGAAGGAGCAAATTGCAAACGGGTTTGCTTCTTACTTTATGAGTACTTATGATGTTCCTTCATTTTATAATATCAATGCTTTAGGCGCATATGGTTGCGACAGTGTGGACATTGGGGAGATTACTGACGATGATATTAGATTGAGTATAAAAAAACTTCGTGCAAAGAAGTCCATTGGGGTTGATGATTTTCCTGCGTATATATATAAAGGTTGTTGCGATTTGCTACTGGTTCCACTCAGGTATATTTTTAATTTGTTATTTTTATTTGTTAATTAAAAATTGCAATATTCCCCGATAGGTGGAAGTTGGCCAGAATTGTTCCTATATTTAAGACTGGTGATAAGAATAGAATAATAAATTATAGGCCAATTTCTATTCTGCCGGTTGTTTCTAAGATATTTGAACAGATTATATATGCTAAAATTTTTGCGCAGATCAAATCACGTATCGCGGTGGAGCAGCATGGTTTTTTCCCGGGGAGATCTGTTGAGACCAATTTACTACTATTTACAGAGTGCGTGACTGGGGCGATTGATAAAAGTCGTCAAGTTGATACCGTTTATACAGACTTCTCGAAGGCCTTCGACCGGGTGAATCACGACATTTTACTGGATAAGCTTAACGGGTTCCTGTTTGTCTAATAGGCGACAATTGGTGGTATGAAGGTGCATATTCCTCTCCGTTTTTGGCTACATCTGGGGTTCCTCAGCGCAGTAACTTGGGTCCTCTACTATTTTTAATATTTGTGAATGATATTGTAGGAGCAGTAAAGAATTCTAGGTGTTTACTATTTGCAGATGATTGTAAGATTTACAGAGAGGTCAATTCTATCGCTGACTCTATTCTTCTGCAAGGAGATATTGATAATGTGTCTCAATGGTGTATAAATAATAAGTTACCTTTAAATACTAATAAATGTTCTGTCGTTACATTCTCTAGGAAAAATCGACCAGTATTGTTTGATTATAGGGCTGCCGATAGGTTGCTGCCACGTGTATCTTCGATTAGGGACCTGGGTATTACGTTCACTACCTGCTATCGTTACGCGGACCATATACAAAACATCACCAATGACGCATACAGGAACTTGAGTTACATAAAGCGAAATACACGGGAATTCTCCAGATTGAACTCAATTATCCATCTCTTTAATGCATTCGTGCGCTCGAAATTGGGGTTTGCCTCTGCAGTGTGGGATCCTTCGACAAATAGAGAGGACACACTTATAGAAAAAGTACAAAATAAATTTTTGAAGTATCTATATTACAAAAAGCATAATAAAAATCCCCCGTTTGAATCTTATCAACATATTAGAAATAGTTTTGCTATTCCGTTGCTCAGGTCTAGGCGCGAGATTGCGATGCTGAGTGTTTTGTATAAGGTTTTTAATAATCACATTGATAACGCTCACCTTCTATCACTATTTAGGCTAACACATTCCTTACTATAGTACCAGACCCCTGCCTCCGATGTATACAACTATAAGTTCCCTTTCTCCAATTAATAAAATATCTAAACTTTATAATACCATATACCAATCGGTTGAGATATTTGGTGTATCTAAGCAATTTTTTATGAGATCAGCCAAGTCCGCTACATTGTCTCCAATTAACTGATGGTTGCCTTACTGTGCGCTGTCTCCCATGTGAGAGAATTATCGAACGCTTTTGTATTATGACACTTTTTGTAGTCATCTGTGGCAATTAAATTTTCTGTTTTGTATAATGTAGAAGCATTCGTATAAGGAGTTTCTCCTGTATGTTTCTTTCTTTCTTTAAATAAATGTTTTCTTTCTTCGGATACTCTTAATACAATAAATCTAGTTTGACTCCATTACAGAACCGTTAAAAGTACCGCTTGTAATGGAACAATGTCTACAATTAAGGACTAAAGAAGTACAGACAACAACGACTAACAACATAAATATTAAATATTAATTAGATTGCAGGATGCCGAAGAAAAAGGGTAACTGTTTTAGTGTATTAAAAGTATTAATTTGCGATAAGTCAAAGTCATTTGAAGTATTCCTATTGTTTGATTGGGGATGAATCGCTGCCAAAATTATAAAAAAAATTCCTATCTATTTGACAGAGTGATCTATTCATTATTGATTAACTACGAAAAAATAATTTGTTACCTTAAAAATCTTCGGCCAAAAACGGGACAACGCTTCAGATAGTTAGTTGGTCACAATAGGTATAAGAACATCTAATCCCGCTTTGGTTTTTAAATATTCTCCGTTATTATAAAAACAGTTAACCATACATAGAGACTACATTAGGTGGGTTCAATTATTTTAACAAAAGATTAAAATTTACATAGGAAATGGAAATTTACATTATATTGCTGAATGTCTGCATCATCTAAAAAAACAAAGGACCTTGGAATTGGTACAGAAATGATACATTGTTTTAATTCAATTTTCATGAGTAAAGAGTAAGAGTAAGCTATTCAGAGCATGCGATTTTCACAGTTATCAAAAGTAGGACAAAGTATCTTTCTGAATGGGAAACCAATAGGGCCATAGGCACACACTACAACCAGCGATCGTACCTTGGACTATTAAGCACCTGTTATAAAAACTATATACGGCGTAAAAGTAAAGTAACATATCAAAGTGATCAACACAAATTTGAAGACCAGAGGTATGAAAGTTTACTTGTATTAATACTAACGAAGATCATTATTTTCAGATTGCGGAAAAAATATTTTCGCTAGTTTTCAAGCGCAGCGCATTAACTGCAAATTCACTATATAATTACAGTAAATTAATGGTATACCTCATTTCTATGGTCATAGCTTACAGTTTTTTTTAATACACGATAAACGATTCGAAAGTTCCTCTGATGGTATCGTATTAATAAAAACTAAATACCCCTGATGCAGCGAATAAAATTACTTGCTCTGTTGCGTGTTCGGAATATGAAACATATGATATCTAGCGCTGAAATTAAATTGTTGTTGCAAATTTTATGTTTAATTATTGCTGTGTTTGTATTGACGATGTGTAATTTACGTGGAAACATCAATCCTTTTTTAGTTTATTGCTTTTGGCTGTGATTTTTATTCGAGATATATGCGCATAAATATTGCATACATACGTTCGGAATTTACAAATCAAATTAGGTCCTGCATTTGATTTTGTTCGTTTTATAAAATTATTAAATGTTTATTAGAGCTTATGATATCCAGAATGACATAAAACATTTTTTTTTATAAATAAGTGGAATACCACATTGCACTGCAGGAAACGTGATCATGAACTTTATATCTAAAAGAATGTAAAATTTGTATTTATACCGTAGAGAATTAATCGTTTTTAGCTGAGTTTTATGCTATTAGACACGTATTCTAGTTAAACTTCAGTCTTTCCCCGGCTTCTCCTTCTATAGTTGATAATGTACAATAAGTACATAGCGAACTAGTCCCTCTTCTGTTTATTAACTCGATCATAAAGATAGGTATTTCGAAATATAGCCCTTAAATTTTGATTAAAATATTAAACTATTAAGTAAGTGATTTATGTATTAGTGGAAAGTAATGCTAAATACGCATGACTTGATGTAACAGTTACTATCACAGATCTGGCAGTTACATATTTCTGTTCGATCATCTAAATCTTTGTGTATAAAATTTCACATTCGCACACCCTTTAGCATTCTAATCTCTCAGTAAATCAATCTGAGTGCAGGACAAGGAAACTGCTATATAATCTTCAAAACGAGTGACTGAAACATAATTTGGTGCTGTTAGTTATCTTCAGAGATGCGCCAAGTTCTCACCAGTGGTGGAGATCGGATTTGGTCTAGTTCCTCGAGACATTTCACGTGCATGTACAGAAATATGTAGATAAACTGCGCAAGTGGTAAAACCGCGCATATATTCTATCGTTGCTATGTATAACACAAACCGCAGACCTCTCCACATTAATTAGAAATTGTCTCCTACTCATTTTTTTCCACATACGTTTTATATATGTACATATGTCTTCGGTCATTCCTCTTGAGGAGATGAGAATCAAATTGAAAAAATAACCGTATAGCACTCTAAATTAATTAGTACCTACATATTACAGCCTTCAAAAAGGGTCAAAACAATGTAGTGCAAAGAAATATATGTGTATTAATTTTACTGCCATGCAAATTCAAACAGTAGCTAGTTAATCTACCATCCGCGAAGTATAGGCAAATGAAAATGTAGAAAAATATTCATGTATGTGTTCTATTCGTGCAAACATTTATTTGCTAGTAACGAACTTTGCTTCTACTTCGTGCTATTTAAGGATAAAGCAGTCCCCAGGCATGTTTTTGGAATTGAAGCACATTACTGTCTTAAATCTCAATGCAAGTATTGCCTGAAATGTAACGTAGCCATACAAACAAACCATACAATGTAATAAACGGACCGTATACCGAAACATTACCACGCTGCAATGAACACCTCCAAAATTAGTGAACTAATTTGACCTGCAACGGTAATAAAAACCCTGTTGTGTTCTTATGTGCTGCAGTAAACGGCGGTCAGTTGTGGTTAGTACCGCAATTCGGCTACCGGGTTAACTCAGCTACATACTTGGGCTGACATACTTCGTATATAGTTGGGTATGTACAACACACACAAATTGCGCAAGCAATAAACGATATAAATATATATACTTATATGAATATTTGCAATATAAATTTAATTCCTACAAAATTAATCTGCCCTACACCTCCGGTGTGATTTATATATAAATCACCTAGACGAACAACTGTGTAATTAATAAAGAAAATAATGAATACCTTTTTTGAATCAGTAGATATCGTTCTTAGTTGGCACGGTTTCTGAGATTTAAAATTAACACATTGAAGAAAAGAAAACAAACTGCATGGCAACTTAGCAGTTTATAAATTAGAATCTTCAACAAAGTGTTTAGTTAAATAAGTTCAGAAATCTCGAGTAGCAGTAACACGAGATAAGTCTACAAGGAATAGACCCGAAACATCATAAGGAAGTAGGCTGCAACGACTGAGACTATGCCAGCTATTGAGGAAGAGTTAGCTTAACAGCATAAGAAACAGTGTCAGTACGCTCTAACGACCGACAAAAACAAGATTACCAATAAATTTTCAAGTATATGAACAAACTCGAAGATAGGATAGAAGTAAATAATCTTGCTCAATTAAGGTATTTTCCGAAATTCAACACTGAAAGTATAGAGTAGTAGAAGGTGAAGTATGGATAAGAAATGATATTTTTATGGTAAAATCTACATGAAACTTAGTATTAATGCTCTTTGACACAAATAATCACACATTTTATTCAATGTGTGTAGCAATACGTTGTTAATTAAATACACTTTTAAGAAAATATAAATACATGGCGATAGTGGATGATTTGAAACTTATTTAATTGAAATAATAAAAAAATTAAATTAATTCTCAAAAATAATAGAAAAAGCAAAATAAAATTATTATTTTCAAGTCTATCAACAAATAGGAAAATTCTATAAAATGTTTAGGATGAGTCACTCCTAAGCAATTCTTCACACCGCTTCAGGTGACTTTTATTTACATATTATAAATTAATACTCTTAATGTACTCAAACAGTATTGTTTTGTTTTACTAGATTAAAGTGTTACGAAAATAGTGATTTTTTGGAATTTGGGACTCCAGTTTGGTCTGGTCGATGCATGCCTATCCTTTGGACTCCCATACACGTCCTTGACCTGTCCTAATTTTTACGCAGAAAACCATGTACATATATGTTACAAAGTCACAATTATTTAAAACTAACATTTTTATTTTATTGCTTGTATAATTCTGATTTCTTACGTGCTTACAGGATCTAATCTTCACTATCACTCCTATCTCTTGCTTAAACGCAATTACTTTCTTATGCTGATTACGCACTATCTCACGTTCACTGCAAAACAAATGGTCGTATCTTACTCCGTCTAACACGCTAACGCACACACGTACAAATTGTAAATACAGGATAATGTGATTGTTCACGCGATATCATTCAACAGGAAGGAAATATGGTCATAAATTTTGGATCCTTTGTGTTTTCATGTCGTTCCTTAGATACAACAATGTACTACAACCGTAGGTACCTGCCTAGTGTGCTCAATCCTGAAAAATAAATAAATTACTTTTCTAAACGTGAACGGGCCAAAAATATATGACACTTATTATTTTATGAGACTGCTAGACGTGAAGAATGGATGGTGAAACTTGTCACGTAGAATATAATTACAGTTCTTTCTACGCTACACAGAAAATCGTAAGGCAAAGTAACAATTTTGCGCTTGAATAAAATCAGTTACAAAATATATTTAATGTGGTATATAGTACCTTTAAATCGATATTTCAAGAAGCTACTGAAGTACAAATGTCTGTCAATGACAATTCTACGAAGAATCAGATAGCAGACGTTATTCAATAAAAATGAAAATATCACTACGAAACTACAACGAAGAAATTTGATTAAAATTACTTTATTGCTATAAAGAAAACAGCACAAGGAAACTTAAACTATTCACGCCAAAGTATTTATTCTTAAATTGTTGGTTATTAGAATTTGGAAAAATGTTTACTAAAATCTTTTTTTAATTTAAACGATATCTTTTTAATTTGTTTAATCTTAGGGTTTTCATCACATGATCCAAAAATTGTAGAGTATTATGTTGTTATTCTTATGACTATGATATAAATATATTACACATATATACACATATTTAAACCCATACGTGTGGAAGCAGCGATTCTAAAACTACCGGCACTCATTCAATATGGTAATGCGGATGCATTACTACACATTTCGTCGGTATACTGTCGATGCACTCAGTTCACTGCTTTGACAGTTTATGACTTATGATTTAGGATGTTTGTAGCCATCCGATTTACATTCCTAACAATAAATTTACAATTTACTATATATATGTATATATTATATCGATATTTATCTATGAGGTGTTTCTTTCTGCAATAAATAATAAAACTATATGCGAATATTATACAAAGAAAAAACTTTCATTCTAAATGCATAAGAAATGGACGATTTATTAAAATGGAGAGGTAACTATTTTACCAGAAAGAATATATTACACAATACAGTTACATAGAAATTAAATTATGTATTACTTAATCATAGTGAAGTTTATACAATTACAACATCAAAGATACCAAGTTAACACAAAATCTAGTATGTAGAACTATAACATAGTATACGTACTTGACTTCAAAAATTATTACAAAACATTATTAATAAAATAAATAAAGTTTTTTCATTGATCTCTACAATTTCCATCATTTGTTATAAGTTATAAGTTCTAAACGTGGTTTGAATATTTCCAATTGTAGTTTGTTGTTAATGCAATTGTATTGCAGATCATATTTTTCAAGTTACGGCTAGAGAGTCCGTTTTTTATTCATAAATACCAAATTTAGCCCCAAAGTACTACCCAAAACAACATTGATCTTGCTGTGGAAATCCATATTCTGCAAGAATTACGAATAAATAGGTGTTTAAACTTTAGGATGGCAGAAACCCCAAGACATGAAGTATATAAATTTTTCTAGAACTATTCATAGGTGAAGGCAATTGCACCTCTGTAGAAATGTTTTGTGGCAAAAGAGAAACATTTTATTTCCGTCAATGAAATGAATGTCTTATCTGAATTAATATATCAGTAATTAAAAACAGTGATTCTACTTATAAATATAAAACATGGCATATTATAGGTCGCCTAACATCTACGTATACATACACAATGGTATTTCAACAACAAGCAAGATTTATTGAAACATGCGTGAGGCATTATTAGCCCATGATGTGACGAACAAACGATAACATATAGTAAATGATCTTACAACCTTTTAAAATAAATAAACAAATTCAAATTCAAAATGCGTAACCTAAATGAAAAACTACGAAAAAACCAAATGCAACTATAATTTCAAGAGTTAAAATAATTCTTGTCTTCAAAGGCGCCATTAGTACATTTATACCACATCACATAAGGATTAATGCAGTTTTGCATAATATAAAATGGATAGTTACATGCATATAAATCAAATATTTGACAGAATATTTATGCACGCACCAGCACTTTCTTCAAGGATGTAGCAGTTTATAACATGAAGTTATTATACATAGGTGATTTACAATGGGTATTATAAATTTACGAATGTATGGTGTAACTATCAGAATTAAAAACGCATCGAAATCATTCATATAAAATGTATGTTACAGCAATAAATTACAAGCCCGAGATTATATAAGCAACTTATCATGGATCCAGTACAAGATGGAAAAGTAACATAATTTGTGCAGCTTTATTCTGTTTACAGGTGAAAATATCTTTATTACAAATAATGGTTCATCACGTTTTATGAATGCGATTTAATGACAAGTAGAACGGGTACTGCTGTGAAAGCAGATGACCTGCAAATTCACCGAACGTTACACCATTGGACAACTTTTGGCACTGTATGATAGTGAAGATGTATGTACAAGAGTACAGCGTTTCCAAATTTAGATGAATTAGAAAAAGGCATTCAAATTGTTGCTTTGCAAAAATTTACCATTACAAAGAACGACGAAATTTAATCTCCAAAGAATTATGTATGCAAAGGAAAGCATGATGGATGATTTTTATTAAAGTAAATTAAATTTTAGTGTTTCTATTATCGCGAGACAAGAACTATTTTAATTTACTTTTTGTATTGAAACTATAGATTATTAAAAAATTTTGTTTTTGGACAATACATGCTTTTGCTTTAGATAGTATTTGAGGGTTTCTTGTGGAAACACGTGAACATAAAATTTTGATAATTCTATTATAAAACGGAGTACAGTAGGAGTAACGCCAGCAAAAATGAAAATTAAATTTACCAATTGAATTGCTTGAACAATTGAATTGCTGCAACAAACAAGAACTTCATGGGTAGTTAAAGACGAAGATACAAGTTTTTCAAAGAGTCAAATTTCTGTCAGACGAATAATAAATAAAGTCCAGATCTAAAAAATAAAAAAACCGTATAGGTAATCCAAATCTGAAATCAGGATAGCGCATCCAAATTCTAGGATCCGGATTTGAATTTAAATTCGGATATTCAAATCTCAATTTTATGGGATCCCAACAGCACCAATCGATACCAATGAATTGAAAGATAAGTACATAAAGGTCACAAAATAGATATATTAATTGTATTTTTCCTTAGCTTCCACTAGACAAAGAATATTTAGAGTTTGGTTTTTGTTTTTTTGAAATATGGATATTCAAGATGGAATAAATTGGTATTTAATTAATTGTTGTTTTATTGACCTACAAGTTTTATAGTGAAATTAATTAACTAAACTAACATCAAAATATCTTCCTTTCTTCGCACACTTTATCTATGGTTTTAATTATGACAACATTTCTGATACACATGTAGGAAGGTTGTAATATAATCAGAACTATTTCTATAAGTTTGTATCCTCTCTTCAAGTGAACGACAATTAGCAATTCTAAAGTTGATGTCGTAAACAGCTTTCTCCTGTGGATGGAACTCAAAGCTCGATACTTGTAAACATTAAATGAATTCTTTGTTATATCTATTAAACCTATTAAATTAGTTTAAGTACATAACTCTGAATTGAAGAATCGTTAAGTAACAATTCACATTATTTGTAAGCCTTTTTCGCGGAATAAAAAAATTGCTTTCAAATATAGAAGAGGAAAACTGAGAATTCATCAAAACTAAAAATAACATTACAAATTTGATGTATTAGTTATATGAAAAATTCTGGTGCTATGATCCCTTTATCGAACTCAAGGTAACTGAGAGAGGAACAAATCAACAGAGGCAATAATGCCGACAGTCTATATAGAATGTCATAGGTAACAAGATTTTTCCAGGAAGCACAAAGTAGAGAATCTCATCAATTGAAGTACCGTTTATAAATACGGATAAAAATATATGGAAAATAGTAAATAGGACTTACTAAGAAAATATAAATTTATTCAACTGCATAGAATGTAATGTACTTACATAATAATACCTTGCAAAACCGAAGCATGTTTATTGAAGGGAATAATTTGATGACATTACCCCTATTGTGTACAGTATCTGATACTGATACAACTTACTGGCTAATTATTGCAAAACTATTGTGATTGTATTAAGTACAAAGGATTATTAAAAATGCGCGAACACATTATGTACTCTTAAGAAGAAGTAAATGTGCAAGTGATAATTATTGTAATAAATAGTTGCACCCATATCTGCAGAGATCCAACAATCCATTAACAATTTTGCATAAATTCTACAACAATTTCCGATTCCTAATTTTCATTTTACTATACACGTAACTCAATTGAAATTGTATTCGCATTAATTATAATGTTTAGTTACGAATTTCCATTGGGTATCTTTTTAACTCAAATTTGATTTGTTAACCATTTACGCATAAAATGATTTAAAAGATAGCTAAAGAATGCAAAATTAAAAGTATTATGTATTAGGTTATGCATCCACCAAGTAAATTTAAAGTGTACTAAATCTGTAAACAGCTATACGTCACACTGAACGTAGATTTGGCATTTTTTATAGTTTTGTATCGACACTTTTTCGGGAAACTACAGGAAAAGACGTGACATATTACTCTTTCTGTTACCTACTACTGCTACCGCTACATCTGACTAAGCTCGCGTTAAATCTAAAATTACAAAAAGGGCAATTGTATTTACTTAAGATTTTAATCGGGTATGTTCTGTTTTGACTGTAACTTTCTTTGAGTATAAATTGCCTAGCCCAAATTGTAGTCAAAATTTGGATGACTTGTCATTTTTTGACAAAACTGCTTGGTGAGAAGATATTTTTGGAAATTTCATTGCTTAGACGGTGAAGAAGGAGGTTGTTTTCTAGGACTGCACTTATATTACAATCAACTTCTGGTCTATAGTTACAAAAATCTGAGGAAGCTTTCCGTAATAACAAAGCTCTGACGCCTAAAAATACACTTGTGCGTTTCTGGGTTTTGTATGTGATCTAATCTGCTGAGGCTTCGAAGAAGATTTTAAGACGCTTGTCCGAGTATTGTGTTATTGCGAGACATTGAATGGCATTGCTCAGTAAATCCTCGGCGCTGAAGAATTGATGACTATAGATGTAAGGAGGTTATCCATAAAGGGGGCACTATGATTCTTAACTTGTAACGGTTATACCGTTACTTTTGAACCGTGCTGTATTTCATCGCAATAATTTTTGCACTTGCGCGATAAATATCCGAGTTGACTTGGTAAGTTAAGTCAAATGAATTCCTTCTTCTCTCTCTTGGCGCTGCACCGTAGATCCACTGTCTCTTCCGGACGAGTACATCAGTCTTCGATTCGGTTAGTATCTTTTATAATTTCCTTTTCTTAATTATCTTTGTTAACTTTAACTGTATATACACATTTTACATGTTTTGAAATAGGATATTATCTGGTAGATCATTTCTTGGAAGTTTTGGAGAAATAAATTTAACCGTTTTTCTCGTACGAAACATTTTCTGGTTTTCGTTTGTCGTGTTTGTAGGTTAAATTTTCCACGAGAGGGTCAATGAGTGTTCCATACCTTCCAAAGAGTCCAGAACATTGTAACATTTCCCGGGAGAAAGACAGTGTGGGGAAAGAACTAGAGAGAGAGGCTAAGCACGTATCCTGCGAAAATGGTTTTTCGGTTAGGAGTAACACAAGGTTAGGCTTTTTAAATTGGTTTTTATTTTATTATTTCGATTAAAGTATATGTAAAATCAAATCTTGCATAAATCAGGCTAATTGGGTTTTCTTTTAAAAAAAGCGTAAAGATAAAATAATTGTATAAATACCAGCTGGTTTAGAATCACGTCAAGTTAAAAATTTTAGGTTTTTCTCATGTTTTTTTTTTGTGTCTTTTGCACAACTATACGAATATAATTTTTTTATTTATAAGTATAAGTTTATCTGCTATTGCTTTAATAGTATATACATATATTCAGAATGTTTCATCATTGTATTTTATTTAATTAGTTTAAATTATTCTTGTAATTTTTTCAAAAAAGCTTTCTTAAATGTTTGAAATTTAAACTGTTTATTGATTGTAAAATTTCAGTTTTCACCAAAAATTATAATAAATTGTTATTGTTCTAATTCTCTTTTAAATAGTTTGTAATAAACATTGTTATTAGTTAATTAGTGTTTCCTTTATTTATTCTCACTACACGCACTTGGCGCCCTGTTTTTTTAAGCCTCGTAACCCGCTGAGGTTTGGGTGATTTAATTTTCATTTTTACATTTTTAAAAAGCTGTTCAAGTTGTTATAAACTAAGACGAGACTCGATGAGCAGATGGCTGAACAGTAGACCCATGGCCGCTAATGCGGTAGACATGTGAACAACAATGGTAATTTAAAGCTTGGTGACAGTAATGGTGGAGTGGTCATTTTCTAGTAGTGGCAGTTCCAGAGTTGGTAGCGTTGTGGCATGTCTCCCCAGCATCGGTACCTCGGCAATATCACTTTCAATTTGATCGGGTCGATAGCCGCAGTGGTTAGGCGGCTGCCTATCGTTGTGGCAGGACGATAGGAGCCAGGTTTCGATTCTCTGGAAGGACGATAACATTTTTTTCAGAGAGTTGATATCCTGATCGTCTTACCATTCGCTGTTGGTGTGTGATTAACAGCGCAGCATTACAAAAAGGCGTTATGATGCTGTCACAAAGCCATTTTAACACAATTTACACACAGAAAATTACATCGCGAGAGTTGCAGTGATAGCCAGACAAGCAATACAGCTTACGGAGTCATTGTAACTAAGCACCCACCACACATTAAAAATGCACTCGCCGTAGATAAAAAATTAAAAAAAATAAGTATCTCAATCAGCGTGCTGATTGTGCGGAAATTGTTGTTTAGATTTTTTGTCATGTTAGATAGTTTATGAATAACTGTAAAACACAGACCTAAGCGCTGAGCCGATGTAAGACGTACAGTGACGTGCTTTAGTACTGACTCAAAGTGCCATAAAACTTTATAAATATAATCCTTATGTACGACGATATACAGCCGACTCGACTGCCCTCGAGGGGTAAGTCAGTACTAAAGCACATTACTGTACCTTTTATTCATGCAATGCTTTAAAACCAAATTTTGTGACACATAATTAATTTATACTTGGTTTAATAATTTTGAAAATGCGCCCTACTTTGCATTTTAAAGTTAATGTGCTTTAGTTTCATATTTATTATTTCAACGTTGATCGAAGTGAGATATGTAGATATCGGTTATATTGTAACCTTTTAACATATCTGCTTACGAAGTTTATAGTCCAGTAAATGTTTGTTAGAGTATCGATCGGCAATGAGGCTCTTTATAATCAGTGCTGTTTACTTGCTTACTTTAGTACAAGTATAGCTATAAATTACGATATCACAGATATAGTTAACTAATCCTTTGTTTGATAGACCAGTACAAATAAATCTTTAGAGTTAACGCGTTCAATATTTGCAGGTACTATAAAAGTATATAACAGAACAAGACAGTAATATTGTTATTGAAGGCAATAATGCGCAGCCATTTATACGTATGGTAATGTTCAATTTCACCAAAAATAGTTTGAAAATAGTGCCGTTTAATTCAGTTAATTGCATAGAGTGAAATACAATTAAATTATAGAATTAGTTGCTGTAGCCACGCTGTTGTTAATTTTCAGTAGTTGTTAATTGTCAATTCCATAAACCATGTTGACGAGTTCAACATGTGTGGAATTTGCGAAAATTTACATACAGTTGTCACATTATATGTACCAGCTTTATCAAATTAAATGCGAATTTTTGAGCGCCGGATGTACATACATATGTATATCTAATAAATAAAGACTTTGCTTTGAAGAGAATTGAATTACTATGGAGAAATTTATCAAAGCAGTAATTCTTTTTTAGAAAAATGAAATTCGCTTGAAAGCGAAACTTTATCTACTAAATAGAAAATTTTGGTTGAGAAATTCGCATTTGATTTGAAAAATATGATACGCATAACACCTAACAATTTAATATATTCCTTCCGTTTTTAAACTGAATTAAACGTATACAAACTTTTCTGTAATCTAATCAAATGCAAATTAATATATTTCAGTATACAGGATGCCCGGATTTCGTAGGGACAACATGGGTAACTTTTTTATTTGAAGACATAAAGAGACGGTTAAATTAGCAAAAAGGTGTAGATTCAAAAGCTCACTAAGAATCCATTTTCAAATTTTACTTGTCATGGTTCATTTGTTTAATATTGAAGAAAAACTGAAATCTCCGAATTTATTTTATTTGCCGTAACTTTTTTGTTACTTGAGATATTGAGATGCGGTTTGAAGCAATTCAAATTGTAATCTAAATACTTTTATTGACGCTTAATAAACCAAATTTCTTTTGCGCAAATTTTTAGTAATCTCACCTAACCTTAAAATTTTAAAATGGAACCGTGCAATTTTTGTGGCTCTTTTAAAAGGAGATTTTTTCTCACATATGTCTCTGTATGTCTTCAAATAAAAAAGTTACCCATGCTGTCCCTACGATATCCGGGCGTCTGTATATGTATGTATATCTCAAAATATCTTTACTAACGGTTTGAACTAACAGCAATTTACTTTTACATATCATCGGATTAAAATAAAACATATACATTTATTTTTAGCTAATTGCACATATTATATGAAAATGTACATACATTTGAGAAATGCACTAAACGCCCGCGCCAGTATTTTCTGTGTTGAGGATTGTATTACTTATTATAAAATTAAGGTGTATGGATTCATATTGAAAATATATAAGTACTTTAGCAGTCCCTTTTGCCATGTATTTCCAACTCTAATTGCCATACTATTCTCTTTTAGTTTGTACGCTATATTGGTCCCATGTGTCTCCCTTTCATTACGTGCAAGCAAGACTCCCTGACTCAATTTGGAAATTAACATTGTTTCTCGGCATTTCGGCGTGTATTGTTGGAAACCGAATTTCTAATTTGCATTTTTAACATTTTAACAACAATTTCGCTTTAAACCGTTTAATAACTCAGAAGAGTTAAATTGCATTAATTCCAATTAAATTGGGAGTGTTCGCCGATACGGCGGCAAGAGGCAGGTTTGGGATTAAAAGGACGACATCTGTCGGAAATTTATCGAATATGGGATTGCCCGCTTTAGAGCTTTTGCTGTCTCTGGAACGTCATTCGCCATCCCGTATTATGTGATATTTGTAAAGGCAAAGTTACTCTTTGAGAATTCAAACGTCGGTTTAATGTATAATTGGTTAGAATATGTCCTAAGTTAGGGCATCACTCACTGTTAGTTTTCCCATATTAAACTATAACCCGTTACGGCACTAGTTAAAAGAAACAACTAATCTAACTTCAAATTATTTAATAAGAAATTTGAAGTTTATTGAATCATTAATTTATGAAAATTATATTTACAATTATATTTTTTAAAGGTGGTACCAATTGAATTTTTTGATAATAAGTAATGCGTTCATTTTCGTCAGAAGTTCATCTTTGTTTCACTGACTGACAATATTTTTCAAATCTGTGAACTCATATATATAAACAGAGTTACATACATGTGCAAACCAACCCAGTAGCGGATTTGTGAGTGAACATCTGTCATGCGTATTCTGATACTACATCTCTTTGGTTCAGTTTTGCGGAGGGGATAGCGTAAATTATCGCGTCCTCGTGTTGTCATATTACTATATATGTCTCCATTCTTACAAAAATTCTCCTCGTTATGTTTGCAAAATATAAGCAATTCATATAAGTAGAGAGACCATAGGGGTAGAATATTTAAGAGTCTTCAGACGACGCCCCCACCATACATCTAAAACTTCTTTTCTGAAGAACAAATAGCTTTCCTGTACAACACAACGAGCCTCAAAAAATGACAGCATATGGCAATCGGGATTCAACATAGGAGAAATAAAACAGACGCATAGTTGTTATATCGACGCCGAGCACAGTGTTTTTTCGAGCATAGAGCAATGCTACTCAAATTTAAGGTTGTGCTTTACAATTAATCCCAAAAACTTGATGTAGTCGTTTTCGACAATTGACTTTCCGTTGCATTTAATATATGGACAGCTATTTCCCATTGTTCCAGGTCGGAAATAAATTAGACCGGTTCTGTTCTTATTAAGAATGAGTTGTTAATGTCAGGTCATGCATCCAAGGAAGACACAACACAACCAGCGCGTTCCGGGATCTGATCTACGGAAGAGCCAGAAACTACGCAGCTGGTGTCATCGGCATACTGCAACAACAGACAGGAAGGCAATAATATATGATGATGCAAATCATTGACATAAATATTGTATAGCGTAGGAGCAAGAATTGAACCTTGTGGCTTGTGGCATACCACAGCTAATGTTGACCGTTGCAGAATAACATTGTTTCTTAACATGCGCAATACGTGAGCTTCGATTTGTCAAGTAAGATTTAAATAAGTTATAGGAAATGCTGCGTATTCCGTAAGCCCACATCTTTGCTAATAGGATTTCATAATCTATGGTATCAAAGGCTCTCTAGAGATCGAAGAATAACTGAAGTACGGTAGTTCCCGTGTCAATTTTATTGTAGACTTCAGTTAGGCTGTCATAAATAGCGTCGGATGTCGATTTACCGCGAATAAACTCGAAGTGCTTATTTGTAATTATATTCATGCTCAGAAGATAGTTAGAGAGTCGCGTATTTATGACTTTTTTTAAAAATCTTCATAATTACGCAAGGAATAGCAATGGGTCTATAATTTGTGACTTCAAGTTCACTGCCCCTGAAATGGAATTTTCTTTGTTTAAATTACCTGTTGATAGGATGCATTTATAACATTTGCTAAAGGTGATGCTAAATATGGGGAGATATACTGAAATATAAAACAAGGCATATCATCAACACCAGCAGAGTATTTGTTAGAGACCTCCAGCAATAAATGCTCAACCTCAAAGGGACCCGTAGGAACAAGATAGAGGCTCCCATCCGTGTCTGCCGGAATAGATGCTGTAACCTTCGGAACAAGTTTGTTAAATTTATAAAACGACTCGGCGAACATCCCACAAACTTCCTGCGGATTTGATATATCATTACCGGTTGTATCACCTAGAGTTATATATTCTACCTGGTTATGGGAGGGCTTTGTTATTTTTTTAATAACATTCCAAGCTGTTTTACCTTTATTTTTCGGATTTCCTATTTTGTTGTCGTAGAATGTTCTTTTAGTCTTGACCACTAGAGACTTACAAGCTTCCTTTTGTATTTTATATGCATTCAAAGTGATTGGATTTTTATTTGCCTTGTCGACGTTATACAAATCTCGAAGATTTTCTGCCAGATGTGCTAGGTCGGGAGTACACCATTCTATCATACGCTTTGTAGACGTTTTACTTTTACACTTTATCGCTGGAAAAGAAAAATTAAAATGATGCAAAAGAACACTGTAAAATACATCGAAGCCATCCACATCAGAAGCAACAAGCTGACACCAGTCCTCAGAGACAATAGCGGTGTGTTTCATCAAGCAAATCAACAACTTATCACAAAAAAAACATTCAGATCCGCAGACGGCGATCTGTATAAGCAAACAATAATAAATCTGCCTTTACCTATAGTCATGTCAGCACAAGCGTACTCAAAATCCTGCTCAACCGTGTCTACTATACAACGAAAAGCGCCTGCATCATATCATTTCGAACCAGAATTACTACACCTCCCGTTTTTAAATCAGTACGAGAATAAAAGCTAATAAGTTTGTAGTGATTTATGTACACGTTAGGAAACTCGTCCAATGTGAGTCAGTGTTCAGATATGCAAAGTATATCAGGAAGAGTAACAGAGCTCAGGAATACCTCAAGATGTGCAACCTTATCGCGCAGACTACATATATTTAAATATATTAATTTGCACGTGAATAAAATTTTGAAGAGGTTTTAAATTCCCGATAATATAATTTTTTAGTTGTTTAATGAAAAATAATGTTATGTCGTTATAAAAGAAGAGATTCTTGGTGTTGGTTTGTTTTTCCTGTATTTATATAGGTTTTATTTATTACTATGTCGATATGCATTCGTACCTTACATTTCTACATCGGCTGCAGATTAAAGAATTCGCGAACTCTTGAGATTGATTTTTAAAATGCAAAGCTTTGGATTAATATTAGATTTCTCACTTCAGTATAAAAATATATTTCTAGTGGTTGGGTATAATTTGATAACATGTCATTTCTGAAAAATAAGTACTATATTTCTTCAATTCAAATAGTCATATAGACTTTTAAATTCCTGTCCTATATATACACATGACACAGTATTCTGAGAGTTCCTCGAATTTACCTCGTAATTAGTATTTTTCACGGTATTTGCTCTTATTATTTTATTTACTATACTTAGTAGCCTACGAGGAGTGCATTAAGCTTTATTGTTGAATACATTATATTCAGATTTTTATTTCTTTAGTTATATTATTACGTAACCGAAATAGCAATAATAGATTTGATATGTATGAGTTTGAAGAATCCATTTGGGCTAGACATTTTAAAATGCCAGATAATTATATACACCTAATTAGTAGCTCATTATTTATAATACTGAGTTTTGCTAATATCTCTTTTATGGAACATGTTTTGTCCCTGTGCAAGTATGGGGTGTAGTTCTAAGCCATACCTACACCATTTATCAAACCTACAAACAAGTGTAACTTGTTTAATAAGTGTTTTTTAAGGTGTATTTGTTAAGAACATGGCAATTCTCAATATGGATTTATAATGTTTCAAATTCGACACAGGTATGGACATATTTATGTATAGTGTGGTTTTTAAGTAAACGTAGAACTATCAAGAATAAAAGAAAATTGTTTAAAAACTTCAAAAAATGTGAAGTATTGATCGAAACTAAATGTTTATTTAGCAATTCTTTGAAGAACCTTCTGAACAGCTGCTATTACCTGAAACAATCAGTAAATAAAGTAAATAAACCAAAAATTTTACGTAGACCAAAAATGCGTAAATTTATGTAATATTATTGTGTCTTTACGTAGGTGGTAAAAATTGCATTAGCACAGCCTAAGAAAAAGTTATTTAATAAGAACAACAGCATGCATCTAAAAATATGCACGCCTTAAAAAATGCTTTTACTGATTTTAAAATTGGTTTTAGAATCCCCAGAAATTAATAATTTTACTTTAAGTAAAAATATGAAATAGGGGAGAGAGGTACTAAGTAAGACGATTTTTTGTATTTCTTACAGAAATTTTACTCTTGTTTAGATATAAATTTGAATTTACTATCATAGAATAGTATATGTTTGAGCTCTGTAAAGTTGTTAAAATAAGAGGTAACAAAAAATATGTTTTGCTTGAAAATTACATTTTTATATTACATAGCAAATTGTCTCACTTGGTACTCTGAGGGTACTAACTGAGACATCAACAGGTGTTAAGTGAGACACGTAATCAGGCCCGCAGCAAAGATATGAATTTACTGCGCCCAATAATAAAAAATGCGCCCTTTACAGTATGTATATATTTTATTAAGTATACCTCATATCATACCAATAGAACACATGTAGTAAATAAGGCAGGTAAATGATATTCTTAATTATATTTAAAAACATATAAAATACAAAATTAAAGATATTAAGGTAAATTAAAATTAATTACAATTGTATAATTTTGCTAATAATGAACTTATTAAACAAATATTTCGTATTTATGGTGATGTTTTATTTATTCTATTGCTGTGACAAAAACAATGTCAATCTCTATCTAAGCGCAAATGTATATAATTGGACATTATGATTTTTATTATAAGACTCACCTGCGCCTAAAATAATTATCGTGCCCGTGGTTTTCCTTTAAGAACAAACCATTAATATACTTGCCGCTTGTTTGTCTCAAAAATGCGTGCAAACGTAGAGAACTGATTGATTTTTTTTAATGACAGCTATTACCAACTAAACACTATTTATCATAATTTCTAATTAATTTAATTAAAAAATGGCTTTTATGGAGTTTTTAAAAATAAAATGAAACGTCTTATTCCATAAGAAAAAACCCACCGTGATTATGCTCTTTGAGTGACCTTGTATAATGTCAAATATTAAATTATTTCTCATATTAAACACTTCTACAACTTAGAGAAGTTATATTCATATTTGAACTTTTTAATAATAGAGTTAAATTCTCCTCATTTAAACTCCTTGAAACTGTATTTCTGTTTACATTAAATGGAGTTCCAGTATGTCACAAAAACGGATGTAAACTTTTTTTTGCTAATAGGTACGTTGCCCCTAACATTATTAGTTTAAACCTATGCACAAAGCAGTTGGATTTTAGACGGGATGTGGCGAAGATGCTTTCGATATTCATTTAATTTAATATAAATTGTAAAAGTGATAAAAATGAACATTTTTTTAATTAACTTAAAACTGTGTGAAAATTAGTGCAGTGTTACATCATACCAAAGAGTGATCTAAGGTAGGTCAAATTATTATTTCTACAAAACATTTCTAAAAATATTTCCTTTGTTTAATTGCTTGAAAACAGTGTTATATCCAAAAATTTTTAATTCGTTTTTACATTAAACAAACACTACATGTGGATAATGGATCATTAATTCTAATTTTGAATTTAATCCGTGCAAATTATTTATGTTGAGCTATGGGATATGCCCTTCAAGCGTATTACATATTAAGTAATAAATATGTCTTCACTTTTATGGAATTTTCAAAAAAAAAAAGACTCGTTATTATTATTATATAATAATAGAGTTATATTCTGGTTATTTAAACTTATTCAAACTATATTTTTGATGTTTACATTAAATCGAGTTCCAGTATATCACAGAAACGATTTCAAACTTTTTTTGTTGATGCGTCACCCTATACCATTGTTAGTGTACAGCAATGCAAAAAGCAGTTAGATTTTAGGTGCGGTGTGGTTACGATGATGGTGAAGGTGTAAGGGTGATAAAGTTAAAATTTGTTTTAATTAACGTAAAATAGCGTGAAAATTAATAGTGTTATATAATTATACCATAGTGTCATTTAAGTTGGTAAGTCAAATTATAGTTTCTATAATTATAATTTCCAAAAAATTTATTGTCATCCCTGCTTTCTTTCAATTCGTCTTGCGTTAAAAATTTGGAATTTGTTTAATATTAGCTTTATACCTTTTCTAGTTGCAAATTCATTAACATCACTTAAATTATTATGTATTATGTTTCATGACGTTTTAAATTAATTGAAGAATGGATCCAATCACTGTATCCATTTTTCAGTTCTTATCTTATAATAAGGCATTACTCCCAAATCAGCATGGCTACTTAAAGAATAAATCTACTACTACAGCTCTTAGCGAAATCATAAATACTGTTCTTTTTAATTTAAATCAAAAAAGGTCGCATGCATAGCATGATCAAAAGCATATGGTTGATCACGATATCTTAAAAAATAAACTGTTTTCCTACGGTGTTAGAGGATCAGCACTAGACATGTTTAGTACATACTTGAATGGACGCTCACAATGTACTGAGATACGTTATAGAAGTCAAAATGGCGCACTTAAAAATTACCAATCCACAATCACCGACAGTGGTTCCATTGGTGTACCACAAGGTTCCATTTTAGGACCACTTTTGTTCACTATTTTCATAAATGACCTACCTTTACATGTTACAGGTAAGACAATTTTTTATGCGGACGACACTAATCTGATTGTGACAGGTTCAACGCAAAGTGAGCTCCTCGAAAATTGTCATATCGTTCTGGGAGAGCTGAAAGCATGGTTTTCCAACAATAAACTAGTTCTTAATTATGAAAAAACAAAGTTGCTGTTGTTTCAACAAAAAGATGAAATAAATACAGTTGCAAATACTACTCAGATCTCCAACGTATCGAGCTGTAATTTACTGGGTTTGACAGTTGATTCGTCCTTGGATTGGCGCGCACATTTAGATAAAGTCACTTCTAAACTGAATTCAGCAATATATGTGTTAATAAATATCAAAAAAATGTGCAATCATATGAACACGCTGAAAATGTTGTATTTTGTCTATTTTAATTCTCATTTGAGTTATGGCTTACTTTTTTGGGGTGCTGATGTAAATGCAAAGCAAATACTTTTATTACAAAAGAAAGCAATACGAATTATAAATAATATAACACCTAGAGAATCGTGTAGAGTATATTTTAAAAGAATGGGCATTCCAACGGTTTACAATCTTTATGTTCAAACAGTATCACTATACGTTCATCAGAACAGAGACAAATTTCTGACCAATTCGGATTTTCACGATTACCATACTCGGAATCCACAATATATACGCTCCGATCTGGCGAGGTCTGCGAAGTATTATAATTCTCACATTTCTGTCGGCATAAGAATATATAATGCGTTACCTAGTGATCTGAAAGAATCTGCCACAACTACTTTTAAGGTACGTTTAAAAAGGTATTTAAATGAGCATTGTTTATATTCCCTTGAAGAATTCTTTGCTATATCATATCTATGACGTAGTTTTGTTTTTCTTTTCTCTTTCTTTACTTTGTAAATTTATATTATCCACATATTTTTCATCCATCCAGTGTGGCGCTTTTCTGCGGTTTTGTGTGGGGGGCCCTCAGATCCTCTGGTTATACATTATTTTAATATAAGTGTAGTACTATGTGTATATGTATTGATGTATTGTGTAGTTATATATGTATATGTAGACTGAAACGCGCGCAACCGCAGTAAGCCCGGATTTTGTAAAAAAAAAGAAAAGAACAAGAAAACCAACTTAAAACCTGATCCTACCTGCATCCACTGGCGTTGATCTTCGGAAACCCCAACAAATCTAGCTCAGCTTGCCGGAGAAGGTGGGAGTGGGAGAATTCGAAATGTAAGCTCGGTAAAACAAATGGCGCCACGTTATTTTCAAAATTTCCCGAAGATTTCCCGAGTAAAATAACGAAAAGGTCGTAGGACGCAAAGTTCGGAAAAGTAGGATCAAATACACACCCAGTTTGCGTATTTACACCTAACTTTAGCCCAAATATTCTAATATTTTAATAACTTTAGTCGACAAAGAAAACACCCAGAATTAACATGTGTAAAAAAACTATTTAATACAATTTCTTTTAAATACAACAACCCAATACCCACCTAGAAGGTGCGTTCGGTTAACCTGAAATAGGTGTACATGAATAGAATCACCCTATATATAGCTTAGCAATATCTATGTGTTGACAACAGTTTCGAGATACCCTGTAAGGTACTCTAACCAGAACCATACGTATGCTTTTAGTTTTACAACGATACACAAGTTAAATAATACACTGGATTTACCAGTAAATAAAATGAAAGCTATACCTTAGTGATAAAATTATTAACTTTAAATTACTTTGAAATTGTACCAAAACAAGAAAATGAATTAAATTTAGACGTTAATGTTTCACAAGATAAAAAAACAGTTACAGATTAAGTTATTAAAATTCTCAAAATATATTAAAGTATTAAAGTGACCCAATGTACGCCATCAGTGACAACGGTGTAGAAATTATTTGAGTAGCGTATTAACCTCTTACTACAGTAATTAAAAGAATATCACATCGGGTTTAAACGAAAGGACCTTGAAACTGGCGGAGTTTACTACACTAAAACGTCGTTTTTCGTAAACTGCAGACGTTGTTAGGGTTCTTCAAAACGTAGCAAATGATGTAAAAGAAAGAAGACTTACGGTTTGGAAGCGGTTTCAGTACACAAACCTTACCGAAGAGCAGACAGATTTCTCGTAGTCTATGATTTAGTTGACAACCGCCAACCAGTGATATCTTCACGTTCTGGTACCTAAGCCGGCAGTAATTCAGCCAAAATTCTAGTATCTAACCCAAGGTCACCTGAATTATCAAAATAAAACGGACGAAATTAGAAAATTGAAAGACAAAACAAAATAATAGGTTCAATAGCTACCTGCTCGGTGAAATTAACCCAAATCTGGCCCTCGAATATGATGTTTTAAAATTCAAACCACGTGCTGTTCCTAACCAATGCGATCCCAAACGTCCAAAAATGACCTCAGAAATGGAAATCCATCACGGATAAAACTCAATACCAGCCAAAAATCCCTTTATATCCCAGGAAGAGTCCTTAATATCGGAACATGCCGAATAAACACACTAATAAATCCGTAACATTACTCGGAACTCTAAAATGGCGGCATGATGGTTAGCAAAATGCGGTCTTGCACGAGGTTTTCAGTACGACAGGCAGATTCGAAAAGCACGCGAAGCCGGCTAAATCCGCGCTTCTCAAGAGTAACATGAAATTGCCTACCTTACCGACCTAGCGGCTATATTCAATCTACCGATTGGAAACAGAGACCTGTAAAATTAACCTTACCTAAAAGTATCGAATCTGACAGCCGATCACAACCAATGAATTACACCGAGAGATACAAATAACCAATATTTAAATTTAACTTGAAGGATCCATTAGAGCACCAATGAAACTCCCAGTACGTATCACTTGAAATAAATACATTAACTTGCTAAGACAAACCAAAATCACCCTTCTATCGTAGATGCCTGACAAACTATGGAGCATAAATTACCCAATATGAACTGAAATACTAAATCCGGAAGTAATTAATACAACTAAACACAAATGTTGAGATACCTCAGCTACGGAAATATCCTAACGAGAACTGGAGTACAATCGTACTCAAAAATAAATCTATTAGGTACGTTAAAGCAATTCTACCTACGATATTACCCCATTGAAACTAAATTACAGAATTGACCCGTTACAAGACAAACACCAATGGTATATAATAAATGATAATAATAATAATAATTTTACTAGTAAGAGCTAGGTATATCAGAAGAGCAAAACAATTTATAACAAAAGCAAAAAATTGCATTGGTTTTGTCGGAGTAAACTAAGCACTCTCTCTGAAGTAATAAGTATTTGGAACTTCAAGCAAAAAATTTTCACGTAACGCGTATCTGCCCCCGTGCGTAACGTATTTATTGTAATTGTTATTTTCTATGCATAAATGAGCTCCTTAATGAAGGCGCCTGCGTGAAAACCACCCACTACACCCTTATCAGCTACGGCGCTGCACGTAATTTAATTGGGTATTTATTTAAAAAATCAAAATAGTCAGTCTTCTACTGAATAATAATACACTGGAATCTAACGGACTTGCAAGGAATTGAATTTAAAACCAAATTTAGGTAATATCGACTGGCGCTAAGTGATTCCTTGCTATGTCGCTCAAAGATACGACGGATTCATCATCTATGATTGGGAATACAAAGGAGTCGTCTACTTTTCACCTGCCACTCCATTTCTTTTCCAAGAATCAGGAACCCCGAATCTATTCCCAACGGCTACTTTATAAGCCAGTTTTTTTGTATTGGTAATAGTTAAACCGTACGGCAGTTTACTACACTTTATAAGATACTCTGCCAAGATTTGTTCTTCTTCGGGCTTAAAAATAAATCTGTGTCCATAATTTGGTGTCATTTTACAATCAGCATTATCTCGTCTTTTCTTCTCGTCTTCTCTGCAAAGTGTCTTAAATTTCACATTCTTTACAAAATCTGCTTCTCTTATGCTATGTATGTTCATGTAAAATCAAATTAGCAGCCTCACACATTGTTTCGGAAGAAGCATTTCCTATTTTTCTCTCCTTTGGTGGTCTTGGCATCTGAAATTAAAACATTCGACCTCGGTGAAATTTGCCTCTAAGTTAAAATTAAACATTATTAAATGAAACTAACATTAAACAGAAGTAAGGTAGGTACTAAGTGAGACAGTATCAGTTAGCACCGTCAGTTTTGT
This sequence comes from Holotrichia oblita, assembly GCA_023690525.1. Lineage (NCBI taxonomy): Eukaryota > Metazoa > Arthropoda > Insecta > Coleoptera > Scarabaeidae > Holotrichia > Holotrichia oblita. The sequence goes on along the minus strand of CM043016.1, from coordinate 102,416,181 downwards.
CTCACCTAGTACTTCTTATACACTAAACTTAAATAACTATTCCATCTTTATCTCCGCCACTGGTTAAGAAATCGTTACTAACAAACATATGTTGTATAATGCATTATTAAACCATAATCGTTTTGTGAAAACATGCATTAATCTTTCACAAAAACTTCGTTTTCGTATCATTAAAAGTAATTTACATATCCTCAAAACAGCCTTTTTGGTCAGCTACTTTTTGAATAATATTTTTGCTGCAAAAACTCGCTGTAATATAGAAAGATGAACCAATGATCCATGACCACTATAATGCGCATGCTTTAATGGCGAGATATTCAAAATTTCATAGCTTGTCTTACTTAGTACCCTGTCTCACCTAGTACCCTTCTCGCCTATCTTATTAATTTGTCAGCACGGTTTTGCATGCAGTTAACAATATATTATATATTTTTTAATAAAGTTATAATACATTTACAGTAAGTAACATTAGAAATTAATAGCTTAAGTGCCAATTTTAAATATACAATAAGTACTGAATATATTGTGCAAAATTTATCTGGTGCCGAGATATTGGCTCTAGTATGTGTGGAGGTAGATGGTTACTAAACTATTTGGTGGTCACACAACAACAGTTCATGACATATAATAGGTATGTAGGTACTAGTAGGTACGTATCATAATGAAGACTGGAGAGAATTTTTGTTAATTCAAAATGTCTTCAAAAATTAATGCAAATAATTGGTATTTCAAAGTTATGAAAGTGTTGCTTGTGCGATATGCATAAAAACGCTTGTGGTTACTGATACTTCAGAATAAATTATACCAAATATTCGTTCTTGATAGGCGCAACGGCAGGTTGTTACAAAATTTTAATGACATTCCTTCGAACAATCGATCTGCGAAAATGAAATAAAAGTGACAGCAATATTCAAGACTGCCCCATCACATAAAGCAAAGGTACTATTATACATTGGCCAAATCTTAAAAAAAAACTAACGTCCCTAATCCCTTCTTGTCATGAATTTTTCTAGAATGCTCGTTACTATCCCTAAACTTTATCCTTCGTCAACCAATTAACTTCGAGCGTATCCCTTTTTTTTAATTATACAACTACAACGGTTTCCTTTGTGTGATATAATTGAAATCTTGTTCTTTGATACGTGAATTGATTGAACTTTGAAACAACTCGGGAATGAGGGAAAGAAACAAGAAAAAGGTGGAGAAGGAGGAAGCTGTAGAGTCTGATTTTAAAGCCGAAGAAGTTACGAAACTGTCATGCGTATATTTGTAAACTTTCATTAAATACCGCTTCGTAATCTTTTGTTTTAATTCCTTCTCCGATTTCGTATTTAATTAGAAATTTGAAAAATTTTAATCCAATTTCAGCGTAGGTTGACAGTAAAGTGCCATTACTGTTATCACATGATACAATTTCGTTAATTTTTGTATTCCCTATTGTGGAGAGAGAAATAAAACTATAATTAATTTTCATGTATTATATCAATGGTGGCTAATTAATTTATAAATGTCATTATTCATTTCATAATAGCGAATACAAAATAATATAGGTACTGTACAAAAATTGAAACCAAACATATTGACCGATTTAATTTGGAATATAATGCCACGTCATGTGTACATTAAATAAATGTATTATATAGAACTATTTTATATAATCCTTACAAAAGAATATAAGGTAGTGCATTAATTCAGTCAGTGATAAATTTGGAAACTGCCAGAATTTATTGTTTAAAAATAAGATTTACTACTGATTATTACTAATACTTGCATTATAAAGAAAACATACTCGTTCAAAATTAAAAACCGTTACCACCAAAACGAAAGAAATAAACCATTAAAGTAATATTCGAAAAAAATATATTATATATATATAATGTTGGGCTAACGTTATTTCGTCGTCGAACGTAAACTGACTACAAATCAGTTCAATAGAATTGAGAATACAATAATAGGGAAGTAGCCGTAACATTGTATTTCTTTCAGCAAGCGATATTGTCAATATAATATTAGTTTGAGAAAGATTTTGCCTGTAAAACTTCTAAAAGTTATTTATGTATTTGTGTGACTTTCTTCAAAATATAATTAATTTTGTTCCAGAAATGTCGAAATTTCTAACTTTGTAATAGGTTTATTTGATATTTTAATACGCTGGCGTGTCCATTACAATAACGCTTGCCGAAAGCAAAGAAGACAGCAGTTCATTGATAAACTAACTTTCAAACAGGTCTGCAGTCACATCTTTGTGATAATCGACACAACAAGATTTAAGGTTTTTCAATGAATTAATTCATTTATCCAACCATTTTCGGGCACATGTGCAGTAATGATGCATTTATTTCATAGATATAGAGGGATATAGAATGTTAATAGGTTACAAAAAGTGCGATCATTTGAAAGTCGCCATTGTACACCATTACGGTGGGGATTACAGCGAGTTTTTGAAAATGTATTTACTTAGATACATAAAAAAAGCAGTTATACTAATAATATGCAATTATATTTTGGCTGAAGGACTTCTATGAGTGGCCTTGTATATGGACACAATAAAATACTAAATCAAATAGTTCACAGCGTCATAATAAACGGTAAATAAATAGTGCGTAATCGCAGTAGCAATTATTATTATTCATATACATATTGCAGTGTTTGTAATGTAATTGTAAGTTTAAAATAAATAAAGACAATTAATTTTCCTAGATTTATGCTAAAAGATTTATAGGATACTAAAATATTTGTGTATGTGTGCAGGAAATCATCTTTTCGCAGTATTTTTCACCTGCGTTTCTTCTTCCGTTCACATACGCTTCTTTTTCTTTTCCCTTCCGTTACCAATACTTTAAACCTATTTATATTTTATTATTTTTGTTAACTTTCTTCAGTATTATCTATATAGTTCACATATTGCTCTTTCAGTAAAGTATCTGCTCTCCTTCACTTTTTTTCAGATGTCTTTTCGCTTATTCTCTACTCTCTTTTCTGACGTTTCTTTTTATTTGCTTATCTGTCTGTCATTAGATCTTCCTTTTGCTTCATTTCAAAACCTCCGTAGTGTATGTTTCATGTTGTGTAACAATTAATTTTGATATCCGTTGGCCTAAATTGAAACTTACGATAAGTGATCACATAATGGTACGTTAAATTTAGCTAAGTTCAACAACATACAGACAATATTCAAGACAAGAAAATCTTAGAATACCTACAAAGGAGCTACAAAATGTACTCATTTACTGTTGCATGATTTCAGAAAGCACTTCTTTATTGTAACAATAACACAAGGTGAGAAATAAGTCTAATCCATTCAAGCTACTTATATTCAATACAATATGTAATACAAACTTCTAAATTAAACATCATGAAAACAGAGTATGTATGTATGTCCAAAATAAAAAGTAGGAGAAAATATTACCCAAAGCATCTAACACGAGACTTTCCAAGCATGTAAACAATAACCTCAAATCTCATATAAACAAACAAAAATGTATACATCAAGTTAACCAATCAACCACGTTAACACAGTGAAAACATCACATAAAACTAAGTAACTAAATGGTGTCACAATGGCGCCCCCCATGTTGTCCCAACTCCCAACTCAGAAAGCTGCGCACACAGCACATAAGCGTTCTAAGCCGGGAATACACCTGACAAATGTTACCATTCGTTCACACTCGTTTGCATTCTCGAGGATTTGTTGCTCATGTATAGACATCCACTTGTTGTCGGTAAAAATAAAAAGATCAAAGGAAAATGCAAACCACGAATGTCTGGAAACGTTGACATGTGGACGTGTTCAATAGTTACACTATACACTAGTTGTCTAGCGTTTAGCGTTCGTCGCGAATAGTTGCATTGTGGTTTTTGTTTTTGCGAAAAGTAAAAAGGACAAAAAATACGAAATGATGCCATTAGGCTCTTCATTTTTTTTAATAACGTCAGGCACGGGAGTTTCCATTTCCGCTGATATTTCAGACCATGCATCCTTTTTTTCATATTGGAGTAATAAAACTCGTCAGTTGTGTCCCACAGGACCGGGTGCGTTCGATACAACTCAAAGAGATTTATAATAATAATAATAATAAATATAATTTTTATTAAGATTATGAAATACATTGCGGTACTTACAAAAGTCAAACGTCAGCCAAACAAAAAAAAAAAGAAAAAAAATGGAAAAGCCGCAAGACAAGTGCGGTTTAACACTTTAAGAAATCGTCCAGATTATACGGTTCCAAATCGCAAAGAAAATTAAAAAGCTTAGTCCTGAATGAACATAAAGAGGTAAGAGCTTTTAGCTCAGTGGGAAGTCCACTAAACAATTTTACACATGTATAGGAAAGATTATTTTCAGTAAGGGATACATGGTGTTTTGGGTAGCAATAGTCAGATCTATAGCGAGTATAATGTTCATGAGTAAAAGCATGTTCCTGAAATAAATGCTTATTTTTAAACAGAAAAGTAAGAACCTCAAAAATATATAACGCAAAGACTGTTAAAAATCGACACCGCTTAAAAAGACCTGTGCAGGACTCGTTATATTTTAGACGCAACATATCTTTTTCTGCATTACAAAAGCTCTTGGTAAACCATTACCGCCACCCCAAATAATGATGCCATACCTCATACTAGAGTAGCAATAGCTATAATAAATAACACGCAGCACTGACTCGTCCACCAGATCCCTCATTCGACGCATAGCGAAAATACATTTACTTAGTTTGTTACATACCTTGTCAATATGTGAGTTCCATTTCAAGTACTCATCAACAGCGAGACCCAGCAGACGAGCCACAGCCCGCACGCAGTAGCTATGGTTATTTATGACAATATGTGATGGATAGGTCTGAGTTTTAGTCTTAAAAAGTATGATATGTGTTTTTTCGTGGTTAATAGTTAAATGATTGCTCTTAAGCCATTCGCCGAGTAGAGCTAAGTAAACACCACAGTTCTCAGTAAAAGCGTTCAAAGTCTCGCCCAACACAAGAAAGGAGGTGTCATCGGCGTAATTAATAGTAAGGTAGTGGTTGTCTCTGTCCAGACATCCGAAAGCATAGACATCATTGAAATATAGGATGAAAAGCAGCGGCCCCAGAATGCTACCCTGCGAGATCCCCCTCTCCAACCGAACCCCACCGGACTGTACAACACCATCACCAGCCCGCAAACGGACAGACTGTATTCTGTTCGAAAGGTAGGACGTAAACCAGGCAAGGGCACTACCTCTCACTCCATAACACTCTAGCTTCCGAATCATTCGCTGGTGATCCACGCTGTCGAAAGCCTCTGACAGATTGAGCAGAATGCCACATGGGATATTATTATTTTCTAAGCCGGATAAAACTGCATTAGTAAAGTCAAACAAGGCGGATTCAGTGTTTTTACCTTTAAGAAAACCATGCTGAAATTTACTTATAAAGTTGAATTTAATTAAGAAATTGTAGAGACATGTATAAGCGACTTTCTCAAAGAATTTCGAAAAGCCTGTCAAAAGACTTATGGGCCTGTAATTATGAAGATCATTAGGGTCACCTTTCTTGTGTAGGGGAGTTACAATTGCATGCTTAAGGCATTCCGGGAAACATCCCGTCTCAAACGAGTGGTTTATAATATGACAAAGAGGTTCTATATAACTACCTGTGCATGTTTTCAAAAAGAATGTAGGAATTCCATCTATGCCGGAGGCGTGGCGGGGCCTCACTGAGTTAATTAATGAAAGTAGCTCCTCAATATCCGTGGGGAAAAAATAAAAGGTATGCGAATTTTGAGTTATGTTAATATTCACATCACTAGTGAAGTTCAAATCATCACTAGCGGTAAAGAGTTCATTAAACTGATTAGCCAACACCTCCACGTCCCCCGACACAGGAGGCTCAGAGCTCTTAGATCTGCCAATATTTGAATTAATGATTTGCCACATATCTCTACTAAAATTTGATGAGTTTAGTAATCTTTGTTTAAATTTGTTACATTTATAGAGATTTATAGCATCATCAAATCTTTTTTTATAGAAAGTGAAAGTATCCTTGAATTAATTATTATAGAGAGATATAACTTGTAGTGCTGACACTGTATTTTTCAAACACTAACTCGTGCGGAAGATAGGAGGACCGGCCAGCCACAGGAACAGTTTTAACCGGAAAATAAGCATTAAACTATCTTAAGAAAATGTTCAGAAATATTAGGAACTTTTCGTTGGTATCATAGCACGTACAGTAAACATCCACCCAAGATTCATTGGCAATGGCTGATTCAAATTCTTGCACGGCGGATGCAGAAAACACACGTGATTTTTTAAAGCGGCGCCTGTCCGACTGACTGTCCACAAATTTGAATTTTACGGTAATAGCTTTATGATCTGAGAATCCCGTAGGGAAAGTGGGCACGTCCACGACATCAAACTTTCTCTTGTTCCCGTCTAAAATGATGATGTTATCCAGACACGTTTGTGTCGTTTTGGACATTCTTATAGGTTCGTAAACCAAAACTTTTGCACCGTACGATTGCAGGATGTTTCTAATATCTTTACATTTATGTTCGTCCACTAAAAAATCCACATTAAAGTCACCAGCTATTATGCACGTTAGGCCAGAATTGAAGGCCGTTGAGAGCAGTAGATCGAAATTCACGCAAAACTCACGAAAATTCGTTGATGGAGGTCTGTAGAAGCATACTAATAAATAGCGAGACCCGCGATAAGATACATTTACCTCACAGCACTCAAAGATGGAATCCTCGGCCAGATTGTTAATTTCCACGTTAGGGGCTGCTGGCAAATCGGTGGAAGTGTAGATTGCAGATCCTCCATGGCCTCCACGGATAGCACTTTTGCCACAATAACTGGCAACTAGTTCGAAACCAACAAGTTTCAAGAGGTTCAATGCCTCCGAGTAAAGCCAATGTTCAGTAATGAAAACAAATTTACAATTCGCTAAAAGCGATAATTCTGCATTTAAACTGTTTAACGAAGTGGTGATACATTGAGTGTTTTGGTAATAAATGGAGAACAGATTTCCTTTAACATCATCTATGTTGCCTCTCTCCGCCTTCTCATTTTCAAAAAAAAAGTATTGACATAAGCACCCACTGGCCAAATGTCAGGCTGTTTAAGTTTGTTAATCTCCTGTACCGGAACGCCCACTCTAAATGATGAATATATATCCGGACGCTTAGATTCCATCTTATCACAGAGTACATTAGTGAACTCTTTCTCTTTTAGATAATTAGACAGTTCGTCTACCGTAATGTCTTTGTCAAGTCTCGTGATGTAGAGGTAGTTAAATTTAGTGATAGCCTTCAAATTAGAAGTAGAAGCAGACCCCAAAATAGTCTGCTGTTTGTTACTACTGCGTCTTTTTCTGTGTAAAACCTCTTGGAATAAATCATTATTATTATTACCATTGGGTAGAAGAGATTCAATCTCCTCATTGCCTGAATTAGACGAGTTAGCACCTTTAATTACATCCGAAAATTTTTACTTGTTTGTACCAGGGACGACACTGATGTTATTTGCATCTGCCGTTGAAGTATCGTTGCCAGGTACATTTGGATATTTATTGTTACTGGTTTTTATCTGTCCTGGTTTTTGTGACTTGTTTATTTTCGTCCGTCCGGCAGTTAAAAAAGGTGATCTGTCGTCTTTCGAGGAAATTTTATTGACTAGTTTTAAATTATTAATCACGTCTTTCAACTCGTGATTTTCTGATTTAAGTATTCCTTTTTTAGTTCCGATATCTCATTAGAGAAAGCATTGTTGGTACCGCTCATTATCTTAATTTATCTTCTTAATAAGTTGATGATTTCCTCAGTGAATCGATTTATCGCATATTTAACGTTTGTAGAGACGATTTCTTCTATATCTGTATTGCTCCACCTAACCGTACCGCTACCGGTTACGTCTATACTAGGAGATTTAGAGTTTAATGAATCCGTCGTCGGCTGTGTGAGGTTATGTTTTAGTTTACACCATGGATGTATTATTATATGGATAGCGCATTCTGTTCACGGATTGACTCTAACATTAAAGTGAGAGGTTGCACAAGTGAGATAGAGCTAGAATGGGCAAAGGATTCATATGCGCCCATAAGATTTACATTGTTATTTTGGTTTCGTTTAGGTATTTATCCGTTTATCTCGTTTAATATTAATCGGATACCGACTTAAATATATGAAATGCGTAGCGGAATAAATAGAGAATAACTTGTACTTTGGTTTTTATTATAGATACTTAAGTAAATACTATTAAATATATTAAGAAAGCCCATCAATGCGTTTCCCCATATAGGTATGAAATATATGTTAAATCTTCCGCACAAATAATATATAATACTTACCTTTTAGCGTTATATGGGTAAGGTGGTGCATAAAAAAGTATTCGTAAGCAAGATTTTCCCAATATATTAACTGAAATTGATTTTTAAAGTGATTTATGGGATATTGATAATCTTTATTGTGCCAAAAATCACAAAACTATTTTCAATATCTTTATCTCAGGTATTGGCGCGTGAAATATACAATTACCATAAACTAAAGGAATATATAAACATCGTATAATGAGCATGAAATAAACTAAATTAAAAATTAACTCTTATTAACAAAGAAAAAAATGTATTGCTCAAATTTAAACAAACATTAAAATATTAATGAGATTCCATGGTGGACTCTGTGTGAGTAATGTTTAAATAAATAGTAAAAGAATTATGGTCCTTTCTCACAATTTTCTTTAATAAACCCTTAGGCTACCGGTTTCGAACTGTTAGTTCATCTTCATAGCCAGAAAATAAATGACCTCTCAGATTCAAAATGAATACATCACGAAAATGGGAATTGACTAATTGGTTTATCTCTATAGTTAAAAGAATGTTAAAATATTAAAGTACATCTAGATGTCTTGTTTTATCCAATTTTAACGTGTCTGTAATTGTATATTTCACGCGCCAATACCTGAGACAAAGATATTGAAAATAATTTTGTGATTTTTGGCACAAAGATTATCAATATCCCATAAATCACTTTAAAAATCAATTTCATTTAATATATTGGGAAAATCTTGCTTACGAATATTTTTTATGCACCACCTTATCCATATAACGCTAAAAGGTAAGTATTATATATTATTTGTGCGGCAGATTTAACATATATATTTCATACCTATATGGGGAAACGCATTGATGGGCTTTCTTAATATATTTAATAGTATTTACTTAGGTATCTATAATAAAAACCAAAGTACAAGTTATTCTCTATTTATTCCGCTACGCATTTCATATATTTAAGTCGGTATCCGGTCAATATTAAACGAGATAAACGGATAAATACCTAAACGAAACCAAAATAACAATGTAAATCTTATGGGCGTATATGAATCCTTTGCCTATTCTAGCTCTATCTCACTTGTGCAACCTCTCACTCTAATGTTGGAGTCAATGCGCTGCACTTGTTTAGTATATTAGACGCTATCCATATATAATACATCCATGGTTTACACGCATCACACTGCCAAACTTTTATATTTCCTGATGTTTTAAGAATTTGTAATGATTCTAACGAAACATCTAAGCACCTAGTATGAAAAGTCTGCGCGCACAACGATGAGGCACAAATAATTGAATCACCATACCGCGACACCGCCGCCGAACACACACCGCACTTCGGCATCGTAACTTACTAACTAATGCATTTACTGACGCCCCATGAAATCTATTCAAAAGCACACTCGATCAAATAACAGTACAAAGTTTGGCAGTACTTAGCTCTTCTACTTGAGTTTATATTAATATTTATTTACTTTCGCAGCGGCCATGTTCACGAATGCACATAAATAAAAAATAAGTAAGAACTATTCGCAATGATAGAAATGTAAACGAAAGCGAATCATTCGTTTAAATGTGTCACGCCACCCTGAAGTCATATTCGCGAACGGGTAGCAATGGTGCTTGTGATTACAAATGCGAACGAGTGCGAAGGAATGGTAACATTTGCCAGGTGTATTCCCGGCTCTATATACCTCTATATCTATGGCTTGTCTATAGAAGTAGGAACGTCAATTTGACACATTTCCGACTCATTATTTCAACCTTGTCGTGACTATCACATTACGTTTGGTCTAAATAGCAAATGAAATGTTTTTCTTTTCGTTCTTGAGATCTTAAATGTTAATGGATATATTGATTTGACGCACTAATGCCTCACCGTGCATATGTAGATACAATAAAACAAACTAAACTATACTAAAAGTAGATTGAGTACGACCCATTTGCACAGTTGCATTTCGACTGTCTTATACCTACCTCTCACTGTGTGCAGTTAGTTGACCGTAATAAACTTTACAGTTGCAATCCTTTAGTCAAGGCGTTATATTGTCAGAAACACTATACCAATATGTACACAATTTCACTACAATTGGAAAGTTATACAAAAGAACAAGAAACCTCACAGCATTTTGATATAATTGCAGTGTTTTAGCATTTCCAAATATTTTAGTGAAACTACCATTTGATAGATACATATGTACATGCACTCAGAATTCTGAAAGACCTTATATACGTATAGTTACATACAGTTACAGTTAATGTTTACCACTAGCTTACAGACATCATGTGTGATCTGGATGTAACTTTATATCATCTGTGAAATAAAAAGTTGCATAATAAACGCTTTTCTTTGGAGGTTGTTCAAGTTTGAATTTGAAATTTAAATTTCGCGCGCAATGTAATATGTTTCTGAAATATCTGTAGCATAACAGGGAGAGTAAAAACAAAATGTACGAACCAGGCATGTAGGAAATCGAAGGAAATAAAACAAGTAAAAAACAGTGTTTAAGTTTATTCAATTACAAACAACAACAAACATTTTGGTCGAACGAATTCAAGAATAGTGAAGTATTGCCCCGAAAACAGGTCGGCAGGCAGAAAAAACGTTCCATTTGAAGTACGAAGGTTAGAAAACAACGTGATCCATCGCAGCCATAGACAAGGTACAAATAGATCGGAAACTCACGTGTAAACACTTGGAGCAAAGTACACGTACTCCCTCTTACGTCCTTAGTCACGAACTAAATCGAAAAGGCGGGTAATATGAATTATTTAAATGATGTATTATGAAAATTTGTGTTCATTCGCCGCTATTAACAGAGATTAATTCAGATGCCTAGTTCATCTACCAGTGAGTAGTAAGATGAACTAGATTTCTAAATTAATCTCCGTTAATAACGGTGAAACGAACAACTATTGTATAAACATATCTTGTTTTTATTAGAAATATACAATAAGTCTATGCATTAATACAGAAATTTGTATATTTTTGGACATAATTGTAAATGCGGGAAAATAAAACACGATTTTAAAACTTTTAACAAGTTATATCGGGTCTTAGACAATAGAAGAACTACGCAAAGCTACAATATCTTTCACACGAACGCTATGAAGAGATAGAAAAACTACACTATCTGTCATACAAACGCTATGAGAAGATAGAAAAACTACAATATCTTTCACACAAACGCTATGAAGATATAGAAATAGTTATTGTGTTACCCAAATGCTATGAAAATATTAGATACAGCGAAAAGAAATACAGCTATTCATTGAAATCACACACTAGCACTACGAAAAGATGTCTACCACCCATAACAACAAAAACAATAATGGTGAGTAAACAGATGTCTGTCAAAACAGCGTACAACGAATCCTGATGGCACCTGCGCACTTACGGCGTACTACTCCCAACGACATCTCGTGGGCTTAGTCATGTACTACTCATGTTTGCCCCAACTTTGCCATAAGAGATTCTACCCCGTGATCGCAGCGGATGAAGCATCATAATCACATCGCTACTTCATAATCAAAGGTCGGTGAAATTCATTTCCAAATTACTTTCCTATTATTTTCTATCCTAAAACAAATAAAGGCATAATAATGCCACAGTTAAACCCTTTACATAGAAAAAGAGGTGGTAAAAATGTTCATTGACGAATTTCAAAACATATTTAGACAAATTCACGACAGGTTATACATTTACAAGTAGAGATGTAATAGAGTTGAAGGACAGAATTAAAAATATTGAAGGCATTTTCAAAGAGTTTTGCGAAATACAAGATAATATTGAGGAATTATGTGAGGATGATGTTTTACAAACTGAACAGAATGAACGTGATCAATTCTCAACAGAGTATTATAAGTTACTTGCAGTTGCTAAAGATTATGTTAAAAATAATGACACACAACCAGATTTAGCACAGGTTAACATAATTACGGCATTAGATACAAACACATCTTTGGAAAGTAATTCACGCACACAGGTTAAGTTACCAACTATAAAATTATCAACGTTTTCCGGAAATTACGAGCATTGGGTTGAATTTAAAGACATGTTCTTATCGTTAATTGATAGAAATTCAAAAATTAGCAATATTGAAAAATTACAGTATTTAAAATCAAGTTTGTCAGGACAGGCTGCACAATTAATCATATTGCTGGAAATAACTGATGTCAATTACAATGTTGCATGGCAAATATTATGTGATCGTTATGATAACAAAAAACTCTTGGTAAACAATCATATCAAAGCACTATTTAATTTACCGGTAGTAAGAAATGAGGTAGCATCAGACCTTCGAAAACTTGTTGATGAGTTTTCAAAGCATTTATTGGCATTAAAGGCTTTAGAGCAAAAGGTTGATAATTGGGATCCATTACTATTATATATTTTAACCAATAAGTTAGATACTGTGACGAAACGTGAGTGGGAAATATCACAATCAAATAAAACTGAAACGAATATCGAAGACATCAAGTTGTTCCTCAAGGGCAGATGCAATGTTTTAGAATCGTTAGACAATCAGAAACGAAATGTAAATCTATCAAGACCGGCAACTTCATTGTTAGTCTCACAACATTGTACTGAAACAACACGCTTGTACTGAATTTTTGAATTTAAGTATCAATGATAGAATAAAAACAGTAAAACAAAAGCGTCTTTGTTTTAATTGTTTGAAGTACAATCATACAAGTGTCGAATGTAAAGCCGGCAATTGTAAAAAATGCAGTAAAAGGCATAATACTTTGCTCCATCTTGACACAAACAAGGAGGAATTAACCGCAAGCCAAACACAACCAAATACGACAATTGTCAGTTGCAACACAATTCATTCAAATGTTCTACTATCAACAGCTGAAGTCCATATTTCACATCAAAGTGGTAAATTTGTAAAATGTAGGGCACTTTTGGATTGCGGATCTGAACAAAATTTTGTAACGTGGGAATTATTCGAGAAATTAAATTTACAGCGATAGATTTAACAGTAATAGGAATCAATCAAGTGAAATCGGCAATAAAATACAGAACAGAATTAACACTATGTTCAATATACAACAATTTTTCAAGGAAGATCTCATGTTTAATCATAGATAAAATTACGGACAATATCCCGAATTCTAATTACAACATTAGTATGCTGAAAATTCCAGAGAATATTGAAATTTGTGATCCAAATTTTAATAAATCAAGTAAAGTTGACATATTATTAGGTGCCAATATCTTTTGGGATTTATTACGACCACAATAAGTAAAACTAGGTAAAAATCAACCTACATTACAAAAAACTGTTTTGGATGGATTATGTCGGGGCCTATTCCTTGCAATAACAAAGAACAATTCTCTGTATGCAATTTTGTTAAAAATGTCGAAATACAAGACGATTTAAAGGCATTTAGGGAAATTGAGGAATGCGATGGCGCAACCAGTGTGAATGATTCATTTTGCGACACATTCTTCAAAAAGACAACCATTAGAGATGAAACTGGGAGATTTATAGTTAACATTCCATTCAAGCAACCAACGCCAGCATTGGGTAATTCCTATGAAACCGCTTTGAAAAGATTCAATAACCTAGAGAAAAAATTAGAAAACATACAATTAAAGGAAGATTATATAGCATTCATGAGTGAATATAAATTATTAAATCATATGTCCGAAATAAATGATCCAATGGCAAATATTGAGAATTCTTATTACTTGCCTCATCACGGGGTTTTGAAGGAAAGCACTACGACAACAAAATTAAGAGTTGTGTTCGATGGGTCCTGTAAAACTACAAACAACTTGTCTCTCAATGACATTCATTACAAAGGGCCAACCATACAATTCGAGTTATGGCACATTTTATTAAGATTTCGTGTTTATAAATATATATTATCTGCCGATATAGATAAAATGTATAGGCAAATATTAATTTCCGAAAAGGAAAGAGACTATCAAAGAATACTCTGGCGTGAAACTCCCAACGCAAACCTTAAACATTATAGGCTCAATACAGTAACTTACGGAACTAAATCAGCACCGTACTTAGCAATTCGTTCTCTCCAAGAACTGGCACATATTTATACAACACAATATCCACGGTCGAGCAGTATTATTTTAAAAGACTTCTACGTTGACGACTTATTAACTGATACCAATACAATAGATGATGCAATAACTATTTATAACGAATTAAACTCCATTTTAAAAACAGCTGGCTTTCAGTTAAGAAAATGGGTTACAAATGACAGCGAAATATTAAATATAATAAATTCAAATACTGTAAAACCTCACGATGTTTTGAATTTTAATTCTACTGAAAGTAAACGCACATTAGGACTAGTTTGGCGTCCTGTGACTGATACTTTACATTATGAAATAGGCAATGATCTCATAGATAGTCAAGATACAAAAGAACGGTTCTTTCTCAAATTTCTAGAATATTTGATCCATTGGGCCTTCTAGGACCGTTCATTATAAATGCGAAAATTTTACTTCAACAAATATGGATGGAGAATTTAGAATGGGATACTGTTTTGCCAGACCATATTAGCAAGAAATGGAAGATCTTGAAAGCACAACTTTCAGAATTAATTGCACTTCAAATACCCAGATATATAGTTAACACAAATGCAAATGTGATAGAATTGCATTCCTTTTCAGATGATTAAATTTCAGCCTATGGGGCATGTCTTTATATACGGACTGTAAGTGAAACAAATGACATTCAAGTACATTTATTATGTGCAAAATCACGCGTGACACCTTTAAAAAGGTTAACTATACAAAAACTGGAATTATAGTAGTAGTAAATATGGTGCAAAAGGCTCTACCTATAGAATTTGTTAAAACGTATTTATGGTGCGACTCAACTATTGTTTTGCATTGGCTACGACTAACACCAAATGATTTAAAAATTTTTGTTTCGAACAGAGTCTCGGAAATACAGAAGTTAACGAATATTTGTGACTGGTATTATGTCCGATCAAAAAACAATCCTGCGGATGTCATATCACGAGGAACGGCAATTACACATTTGTGCAATTCAGACTGGTATCATGGTCCTTCGTGGTTAAATCTATCTCAATCAAATTGGCCAGTTGAATCACCTGAAATGAACTGTGAATTGCCAGAATTAAAAAATACATGCAATACCTTATCAACTTCTATCAGAGAATCGAATTATCTAATTGATCGTTACGCATCATTTGATAAATTGAAACGGATAGTAGCCTATTGTCTACGGTTTATACGAAATTGTAAAGTCGCGAATGAAATTCGAAACAAGGGCACTTTAACAGTCTCAGAGTTAAATGAAGCGATGAAACGACTGATAGGTTTATCTCAATCAGAAAGTTTTACTGAAGAGATCCGTTATTTGAAAAATAAAACCAACGTAGCACCGAAGTTGAATTTTCGATATTTATCTCCTTTTTTGGACGAAGAGAATTTATTACGAGTTGGAGGTAGATTGAAGCACTCAAATTTTGAAATTGGCAAAAAACATCCATTATTATTATGTGGAAAACATCCATTGACCAAACTCATCATGGAAGGTGAACATTTGAAACTTCTACATGGCGGTCCTCAGTTGATGTTAGCGTCTATAAGATTAATTACTAATTATTGGCCTACAGGAGGAAGAAATTTAGCGAAGCAAATTGTACATAACTGTATAAAATGTTTTAAGGCCAAACCAAAACCATATAATCAATTCATGGGAGACTTACCAAAGGATCGTTTAACTCTCACCTACCCATTCATGGCAACAGGCGTTGATTATGCAGGACCATTCCAAATTAAACAACACAAGGGAAGGAGTAATAAGATATACAAATGTTACCTGTGTCTATTCATCTGTTTGTCAACGAAAGCTATTCACATAGAACCTGTCACCGAGCTTACCACTGAAGCCTTTATGTCTACATTTAAACGATTTATCGCTAGGCGTGGAAAGCCCAAAGATGTATATTCCGATAATGGCACGAATTTCTTGGGAGCATCCTCAAAATTAAGAGATTTGGGCAAATTTTTAACAAAAAACAATAACAAACTAACTTCCATTCTAAGTAAGGACAATGTAACTTGGCACTTCAATCCTGCGCAAAGCCCGCACTTTGGGGGGTTATGGGAAGCCGGAATTAAATCTGTAAAGCATCATTTACGACGAACGATAGGCACCTCGTTAATAACGTTTGAAAATTTTTTAACTTTCCTGACCGAAATTGAATCCATTTTAAACTCCAGACCTCTATGTCCGTTAAGTACATCTCCTGACGACTACGAAGTCTTAACTCCGTCCCATTTCCTCATTGGCCGCAGTGCAACATCGTTACCAGATCCAGATTGGACAGCTACTCCTACGAATCGACTGAAACAATATGAACAAAATCAGAAAATGAAACAGCATTTTTGGAAGCGCTGGTCATCAGAATATATCTCGGAGCTGCAAACTCGTACGAAGTGTTTGAAGCATAACAAAAATCTACAACCGTCCCAATTAGTGCTACTAAAGGATGTAAACTTACCCCCGTTGAGATGGAAGATGGCCCGTATTACTGAAGTTCATCCAGGAGCTGATGGAGTCGTCCGTGTTGTATCAGTTACTACTGGTACAAATGTGTTGAAGAGAGCTGCATCCAAATTGTGTATTTTACCAATTTCTGAAAATGATGATTAGAAACATAATTTGTGACATGTATTATACATACATACTTACTTTATGTTAAATGTTTATTAAGAAATTGTATCGTTTGAAAGCACATCCCTTTCAAAGGGGGGGAAGATGTTGAATTTGAAATTTAAATTTCGCGCGCAATGTAATCTGTTTCTGAAATATCTGTAGCATAACAGGGAGAGTAAAAACAAAATGTACGAACCAGGCATGTAGGAAATCGAAGGAAATAAAACAAGTAAAAAACAGTGTTTAAGTTTATTCAATTACAAACAACAACAAACAGAGGTATATATCTATTCCTCGTCTAATTTTCAATTAAACTTTAAATAGGTGATCGTATAAAATTTGTCGATATAATCTAAGCGAGTGAGAATCGAAGGAACGAAACGTAAAAGAGGGAAAAGGTGAAAGTAAAGGCATTTCGTATAGAAAAAGGGGTCTTCAATTACTGACAACTGACGTCTAAATTACAAGGATTCCTCGCGAGAAAATTTTTAAATTAAATTGACGAAAGTTTTGCCACGAATTCTCGCTTTGCATAACAACTTATTGGGGACGGCGTGAAATTGTCATTCATAATTTTAATTATCGACGTCATCTCGCAGAAACTTTAATCAAAAAACTTAGATTTGTGTGCGAACGGACAAAGTACTCGTTGATTACACAGAAATGTTAAGCAGTGCTCGAAATGAAAAGCTTTGAATGCTTAAACACAATAAAGGCTTTATTAAAGTACAAATCTGATTAAGTCAAGAATATTTTTAGAACCGTTGCCATGCAGTCCACAGATACCTCTCTCTCTTAGTGTCCAAGTCCACGTTCTCAAGTAAATCCGCTTTTATATCTGAAGGGTATTTTTTAAATGTCTTTTATTGTGAAACTTGTTGCTTGTGGTATATGATTTTGCAATGTTTTTCCACAAACGTGCAGCAACTTGATACCTATTGCATAGTTAATTAAAAGTTATTAAGTTTTCAATCAAGTAGTATCAACTGCCGCTGAATGTGTGTACGATAATCAAACCACGATATTCAGTATTTTAAAATATAAAGGCTCTGCATATTCGTATCACTAATAGTAATTATATCTAATACTAAGAATAAAATGAGTTGTAATGGATCTGTATAATAGTTTCCTATCATTTCAATATACAATTTGTATTTTGTTAATTACTCTTAAATTTTATTTTCAATAAATGAATCTCGAGATAAATATGTAAATACCTATCTTGAGCTTTATTCTAAACACACATCTATATAACTATTAATGATGTTTATACCAACAAATTTATAATTTATAATGTAAAAGCAGAATTAAGTGATACCTACACAATATGCATAGTATGAACTATGAAATTATTTATTATCCACATATCATTTCTTATATATATACAGCTAAAATATATTGAAAGTTACAAGTCAAAGCTTACTAAATTATTTAATTAATACCATTATTTTACAAATTAAAAAAATACTGGGATATTAATCTTTAATGAAATATTATTCAGAGTTTCTCAATTAGTAAGTCCCTGCAATTACAGTTTATAAGAGTAAACTAAATAAATGTAGTAATTCTCTTTATATAAAATTCATTAGGATTAATGAAAACATAACCTAATTACAAAACAAATGCATTCACAAAGTACTCAAACCCTCTACTTCCGAACCTTAATTTTAAATTAGGCTAAATTTAAATAAAAATTAAGAAGCGTTCAATAAAAGATGTTGCGATAAAGGCCTCCAATATAATAGAAACTGATCAGAATTATATAGAGATATAGTTGTATTCATTTATATATGTATATGTTAATAAATGCATAGTACGCAATACAAGCATAAAAACTAATTAAACGTTACACACATATTAAAAGCATTATTCAAGAAAAAGGTAAAACTACGAACACAATATTGCAAGATGTGAATTTCTAGCCAATTGTGAAATGCAAATCGAAATTGACAATTCTAATCTAAACACAATTATTAAAGGATATCGAGGGAGACGACCGATATAATGAATCAAAAGAAACGGGAGACAAGTCCTACATATTATAATATATCAATATTTTTATAATTCTACTTGAGCTCAATTACCTGCTACACCGAGAGCGCCCGACTCGAATAGCCTTAGCAGGGGAAGATAATATTGATATATATTCGTCTAAAGGAAGAGACATTAATTTTTTGGGTCACTGTACGTATACGAAACACTACTAAACGTTATATTACCACCGGTCTTCACCTATTTTCTCTCTATTTTCGTTTATAAATATTAGATATGTATTGCAATGTGACAAATGATTCGTTGATATCTGTTACTGGGTGCAATCCTATGGTCGGTGCTTGGCTTAGTCACGAACTAAAAATTAGTTCGAGAACATGAAAACTATAACAACTAGAATAGTGCTCTCCTCGACATTTTGTTGAAAATTTCATGCTCTACAAAAAAGGTCTTACAGTTTTCTTATACGGTCTTATACGGTTAAAGCTGGATTTGCAAAAAAAGGAAAAATATCTTTTTTGCAGAGCATGAAATCTTATCCAAAAAAGTCTGGGAGAGCACTATTCTAACTGTTATGGTTTTTTAAGTTATCGAGCTAATTCTGTTCGTGATTAAGCCGAGCGCCGACCATAGGTGCAAGATTTGTACTGTATGTGTCTGTATGTATTTATTATGTATTGTCATTCTGATTATATAATTTAAAATCTTTGAATTCCTGAAATATTTCCACTTATAGGTCAATAAAACAACAATTAATTCAATACCAATTTATTCCAGAACATATAATATTCCGTTTTCGTTAAAAAGACTTCTTCAGTGGAAGAAATACTAATAATATAAATGGCCATGCCTATCAATAAAAGTATCTAAAAAACAAAGAATTCATTGATATATCGAATTTTAATTACATTCGCAAAGAATAATGATAGATATATTTGTTTAATGCAACTATAAAGGTATATTATAAAGGCCACAAAATAGATATATTAATAGTTTAAAATCATTTATAAAATTTATTTTAAACATATTAGGTACAAAGATTTGAAAAATCGTAACGAATAACAATTGCAATCAATGTACATTAAAACATGTGATTGTGAATAATTTAAGTTAAAGTAGCAAATATTTGTTATATACGTTAAGATTTTATAACTATAAAATGACCAAATGGCTGATATGACTTGGACCATTATATACAGTGACCTCCAAATATATACGGACACGTCTAGGTAGAGACATACCTTCCGCTCAATACTTTGTTTCGAATAGCCGCAGGGCCGGCATGCCTTTTGCAGTGTAAGCAAACACTAGGGTAACCATAGTTTGTTGCTCCTAGAATGCAATAATTTGGCAATAGTTTGGCAGGCATACTGTCTGTTAATTAGTCTAATGATCATACTAGCGCGTAGTAACAAATTATTAGCTCCCGTTTGATCAAAGATTACTCCCATATATTTGACTTAGATGATTCATTGAAAAAATTGCATTTGCTACTGTCATTAAAGTGTGCAACATAGTGGATGCAAACGAATCTTTGTAGTGGTGTCTTATGTAGTGCGAAGATTAAATATACTATTACATTACCACAGTTGTATAAATTTGCAATATAATCGATGTAAATTGGTATTTGAGGTTATAGCTTCTACAATTTTCTATTTTCTACGATATCATCCGATATTATACAGTCTTTATTGGGAGTCGGTGCAATACAACGTGAGCTGAACGTAATACGTCAACCTGTGGATCATTATCCACTACAGATTTTACACCCATTGTTTTGGAAAAGTAAAATGCTCTGGCTTTGAATCTAACATTATTCAAAAAGCAAGATGACACAAAGTTTGTTATAAGTTAAGTATTTCAAATTGGGTCGTTTCGTCGGATTTCCAGGTATTCTAATCCACATTACCAGTAACTATCTATCTGTTAGTTTCATTTCATTATTCGAATAGTAAATCTATACATCATATTCGTATCTAATGTTTTTTAATTTGTAATGTGTCGTCAGACATACGGCATGTATTCTTTGCGTTGATATTATTAATAAATACCAGTGTATAGCAAGTGCGAATCTTCAAAATATTCATTTCTGTTTTACAAGATGAATAGGTATCTATAAACTGAACATTCGAAATTGAGAAGCCGATCAGAATCTGAAGTTAAAACACGAAAGCGAAAACCTCATTTTTAGTTAACAACTCAACGGTTTTATTATAATTGTATATTTTATAACAACTTTAATTTGAGACATTATATACAACGTTTCTCAGTAGTTCTCAGATAAGTTTCTCAGTATTTATTTATCAAACTACAAATGTAAAGTTAACCTTCAAACGACCTTCAAGACTATAAGCAAATGTAAGACTCTGTCATTTCGTAGACTTTAGGAGGTAAAGCAGCTTTTATTTGAAATATTTAATCGTAAATATACCGGGTGTGGAGTTACAGCCTGCAAAATAAAATCCGGGACACCATGTATAATACCTAAGTCTTAAAATTGTTATTCACTTAAATTGAATTTAAATCTGACCTTCCATATGTGCACATATCAAATTAATACTGTTTCATAAAATAAACCTCTAGTTAAGTAATAAAACGGATGTAATGAATTGCTACTTTAAAGTATATTCATGCTAAACAGTCGAAGATAATCTACTATAAGCGTTGCAGTTACTATACTAGTATCTACAAATAGGGACACAGCAAATGTACAATACCGTAGGTGTAACACCACACATCATTGTATGGTGGTAGAATGATAATAATATTAATTAAATTGGAATTATCATTAGTTTGATATGACATTAAGCCGGTACAACCATGATCAATTAACTATTACACGCGGGCTAAGAATCTATGTATATACATGAACATATACTTTCCTGATTAAAACAAGTTTATACTTCAGAATGATGTACACGAAAGTATGGATAGATACCTTAATATCAAACTTATCAAACGTTATTATAATTATGTCTAGTATATGCTTAATTAGATGTTGCTAATTCTACAGCTATAGGTAAAAACAGCAAATAGTTGCTGGCATTACGCGCAGAAATAAAAGTGAATAGACAATTGTCAAATTCGTTATAAGTTAAGATGTATAAATTAATCCGTGATATATAACATATTCATTTTTTCCTCAAAGATACTCTGATGAGATTTATAACACCGATACGCGTTATTACATGATTGTAGAATGACAGTAATATGAATGATCATTAGTTGGTTCCAATTTAAGCCGCTACAACCAAAATTTCATTTATTATTTGAGATAACGTCGTTACTAATTACATATTCTATTAATCTATATCTTGTGCAATGCAATTCTAGTAACTACTAACATTGTTGATTAAATGAATCTAGGTTGTAACTGATTTGAATATATTACTCAATTAAATTTAATATTATTGTCATTTACAGCCATGCAATGCCGCTTTTTGGTTTTATAAATCTCATCAAATTGCCTTTGTGACAATTTCGGCATAATTCAAAATGTGTGTAATGTAATCTCATATATCTTCGATATACCAGGTTCGATATACATACATAGGTATATAAGTTTTCAAAAATTATTGCCATACACACAAAGGCAGTCTGATAAGGTAATCATTATTAGAAACACGATTCAACCATAAGCAATTTTACAAAACATCATATTCGTGGCTACCGTTAGTAAACACTCGCAAAACTAAGATTATGCATACAAATGTTTTTATATACACTTTTTACCTAGTATAACTATAAATAAAATATACATAAAATAAATAAAATAAGTATTGTTTAGTAATGAAAAAATACGTATCTTGAAATACAGGAATTAAGTTTGCTAGATTCTATTCTCTTAGAAACCTTCGAATGAAATGATCGATGTCTATATCTTATTTATCATATTTGTAAAAAAACGGGTCACTAGCACAAAGGACAAGATCATTTCCATTAAATAATGAACAAGGGCATTAACAACAGATCAGCATCTGTCTATAACCTGTCCCAGTTGTGTTAAAATATAGAAGAAAGAAGAATTGGAAGGGAAATAATAAAATAACCATTCTACTATAAGCAGTTAAAATCAATAAGCCAACGAGAAAACGGTATTGTTGTTGAATATGGACAGACAAGTAATAAAGTTAGGTCACGAAGCAATGAATTAAGAAAGACATCATTTTATTGTCCCAAATTTGCCCATACCTATCTGTTAGCAGTAAATACTTTTGGAGGTAAGTTTATTTACTGCTTATTATCAATTCTGGATCGTCATTCTGAAAGGGCATGCGTTAGCTGTGCGTTGTCACAACACCCTCCATGAAATTAATTTTAATCGAGAGGATGGTTTACTTAATTCAACACAGTAAATCTATTCACTTCTGAACAGGCGCCAAACAATAGTTATATTTACAGTTTTTAGTCACTTTTGAAAATCATTTCTGAATTTACCATGCCTTATATAATTTTATGTTATACTTACTTTTCTAGTTTGTTTTGTGACGGCTGCTAACGACGAAAAGATAAAATTGAAGAGAATAAAATTTCTACAAAAACCCAATGTCCACCGCAGAAGGCTATAGAACCTACTTATTTAAGGAAAAACAAACCACCCAAACTCAATAAGAAAACTTTAAGATTACAAACAGACAACAATTTTATTAATAAGCTAACCATAAGTTAAAACATCTAAAAAATTAGTTCATTCGAAAGGTACCAATAAAATAGAAATTGAATATATATTTAAGGATATCTCTCTCTCATAACTCATAAGGCACTATTTCGAGTTCACGGGGACGCGGTACGCAGGCGCGTGCACAGGCGTAAACGTTTACAAATGCGTCCCGAGAAATTAAGCACAACTCATGGAAAGGCATAAAATATTACACAGGCGTAGAACGAGTTTTAAAAAAAGATTAAAATTGTTATGGAGGAGAGAAAGATCTGTTAACTCAAATTGTTGCGTAAGCCAAGAGATTTGCAAAATAGTATACTAAAAAGAATAGAGAATATGAAATATATTTAGATACTTATTATATATTAGAAAAGACAACGAGTTAACACAAAAGTATCAGAAATAAATGAAATTACTTAATATATAAACAAAACAAAAGATTTAACAATAATTGATGCACCAATAAAAGGTTAACGAAACGTAAGTTAATTTAAAGTTTTTTTCAAAATTAAAATTTTAAATTTAAGTCTTAATTTGTCGCAAAACAATAACCGAAATCCACGTGGTTGTATTGGGAGATTATGCTAACCGTCGGATGTCAAGATTGAAGCTACTTATCTTTTGTAGAGCTGCCGAAAAGCTTTCTACAGCAGTAGCTGATTTTCTTCCAATACACTCAAATAGACAGTAATAATAAATAAAAAAAGGAAACTTATAGGACGTACGACCCGGTATTAATAATAAAAATCAAACTTGAAACTGGAACTAATATTAGAACCGAAATCCCAACAAACAAAGTTTGTGGTTATTTCACCAAAAGTTCGTAAAATTTCAGAATAGCGTCTTATCTGATGGCATGGTTCACCTTCGACAAATATTCAAACATCCAAAAATCGATAAAAGTGCTTCTTACAATACGAATTCCAACGCAAAAATTCGCAAATTAATTAAACGTTAAAGGCAGATCAGTGTAATACCATAAATTCATTCAATTTCTCTCTAACGTCGTACACAATCAAATCAGCAAGAAAGAAGGTTAATTTTACGGCACCTGGCGTTGCAAACGGCCGACAACAACGTTAAAATACATACTTATTTGTTGAATTAAATTCGAATGGATTCAAATCAACCTGAACTGTTGGCAACCCTAACGACCTGAACTGTCAGAAATAGTAAACCGAAGAAAACCTAACTTCAAAAGACACGAAACAACAAGACAACAGGTAGTTCGAATATACACAAAATAAACAATAATAATTCAGCGCAGTTTCTATATATGTATTTTAGATGTTCAGGTTGCAGAAAAATTTAGATTCCGTATTGCTAAATATGTACACAACTGGAACTTAGAAATGTAACCAAAACTGCTTTTGTAACTTCTCGAGAAAATAATGTAAATAAAAAGGTGTATTCCATCAATTCAATACATTTTCAAGTAACAAAACATTAACTACACCTTGTTTTAGACTATATAATGTCACAGAATCAAATATCCTGGTAAAACAATGGAAATCAAGCCGATGCTCAAGTATAAAAAATAATGATCACACTTGCTATAATAAATAAAAATTAAGGATGTTAATTGTAAACAACTCCATCAAAAAGAAGCTAAATAGAAAATGATAAACTAGAAGAAGGAAATTAAACAGTATCTATCAGATTCGCAGCCACAAATAAATGTAGTAAGCGAAGACCATAAATACAGGTTGGATCAAAATCAAATGAAATATAAATTAAAATCAAAAATAAACCGAAAATTAATCGTAACAGTTTCTTACTAAAGCTGCTTTCCATTAGTTTTACACACAGGTTTTAGATAAATTGCATTTCATTGCTAGTGCTAATTAAAAAAATTAAATTCCTTTTCTGATTCTTAATTTTTACAACTGCTATTTTTGGGCCGTTTTAATATTAAAATGGTTGCCTTTTTATAAATCAGAACTGTTTGCAATATCCCATTATAAATTTTCCTTTTGGTATATTCTAAACATTTTGTAGCATTTCCCTTATATGTAACTGGATGTTTTACCAATATACCCAAAATTCCTAATTTACAAAACAACTACCGCGTCAAATGTGCCAGGACTTTAATTAAATTCAGAACTACCGTCTACTACCCCAGTGGGTCAATTACCGGCACTAAATGAACATTGGAAGTATTTACGGATGCCGACTAGTGCGATGGCATTAATATCAGACGTTAATATCTATGCCGTACCGGCCGACAACTAAAGGTTTGAGTCCGGTAATAGAGTGACGGTATTATAGAGAAAGGAGCCACAGAAATAGTTCGCCGGAAAATGACATATTGTTCGATATTGATGAAGGTGAGTTAAGAGGCATCTGGGTCCTGCTGGTTTCTAGGAACGACGATTTCCAAGCGAGAGTTAGGAGAATGGTCGACGAAAGGGCGGTAACCCTTAATGACCGTCTGTTTGTCGAAACGACTTGAGGAATGCTGCAACAGTTTGGGGTACACCCGCCCCCTAGCAGTTCCTCGAAAACGGTGGCACGTAATTTGACTAATAGTTTTATAACTGCCGTTTCGGGAATCTATCAGACTCTAACCCTTGGCAAAACGAATTCCTACATTTCAAAGTTATGCATATGCGTACGTGTCCAACCTCTGACCTCTGAAATAGAAGTTCCACAGTGCAATATGTCAAATCGGTATTACTCTCGATAGAATAATGATTAGTAGTATTACAAATTCTTCTTAGGAGAATTTGTTGCGACATAAAAGTACAAATTACCAAATCTGGAAATTTAAACGCTGTTTTAGATTCTAGCGTATATTATTCAGAATCTACTTCAAACCTTTGTTTTATTTTACTAGATAAAGAGCAAGCGAGCAAACGTCTAATAAAAATGTAGGAAGTCCACATTGATCAAACTACAGATCATCAATGCGTACAGGTTTATAATTTGTGAACTATATCGTGAACTTGTTAAAAAATTAGGATGGTCGCAACATCTAGTGATATCAACTTGACCGTTACAAGCATGACAGCAGATTCTAATTCTTATCCAAAATGCCTTGACCCCTAGATGGGGGCTAAGAGAAGGACTAAATATCAACTCAAAGAAAATATTAGTTCTGTTTAAAAACTCGAATGAAATTTTCCTAAATATACAGCGTGGGACATGAAGTTTGCAACATATGAAAACACTTTTATTATCAGAGTTATAAAAACATTTTATAAGGGATCATCTCGCCATATCAACAAATCTAAAAATCGATTTTGATTATGTGACAGTGTATTAAAGGCTTTTATCGCCCTATATTCGGGTCCGGCGATTTATAAGCCGGAATTCGCAACATTTCAAAATTTCTGGTCGATATTGTTGAGTACCTACACATATGCTTTTTATACATAGAACTATTTGTATACGCAAATACAACCAACTCATATATGTACAAGTAGGGAAGTGGAACAATGTCCAGTTTTTCGAACAATGGCTTACATGTAGTTTGGGTGAGCTGCTTAAACATAGCGCGAACAGAACGTTTTTGGCTACGAAATAAATTAATAAAATTTGCTACACAGCCGCAAAATATTAAGTCGTATTTAATTTGGAAATATACGTGCGCGTAATAGAACACTTTGAGCACATTGATGTCAACTTTATTCCGTATATTTGAGATTGCATAGTAGCAGCTGTTCATTCGCTTAGTTATATCATTGATATGGAAGGCCCAACTCAATTGATCACCAATGATGACACCCAGAGACCTTATAATGGAAGTACAGTTGACGGACTTGTATAATTTTACATAGATAGATTTTGATGTCTCTTTATGCCTTGGAAAAATCTATCTTTCTATCTCTAGTTTAGCATGTGTCGAACTATAGTTAGTTAGGTCGGACTGTAACCTAATGTTTTTCTGTCTTGTTATTTCTACATTGTTAGTAATATTTTTCATTTTTTTTAATTGAATTTGATTTTTGCTTGAGTGGAAGAGCATTGGCAGTGTTGTAATAAAAATTAGCTTTGTCCTTGTTTTCTATATTAAAGCATATACGAAAATGTTTATTATTCATTTGGTCCTCTGCTAAAACAGTTTATTTTAAGCAAATTAAAACGCTCCCTTGTTGAAATCATAAAATGACTATTTCTTCCAATGACATCTCGTCAATTACTTTAGTAATGCTAAGAAAGTTGAAATATATTTCGGAATTTAGGTTTTGCCAAAAAAATTACGGGCCTTGTCAATTCACTGCAGTACTCTCTCGTTAACACAAACTCGTTTAAAACGAATTGTCGCTTAACACGAACACATTTCTTTCCTCCGCGAAATCCAAATGTTCTTTCTAACTCAGTTTTATATAATCTTCGGATAACACGAATTATTTGGTTAACACGTAATACGAACAATAATACATATATCGATAAAAGCTCTCGGTTAACACGAACTCGAAAATGAAACATCCCCTGTGTGATGTGTTTGCGAATCGATGCGATCGATCGAAAATGAACTTTTGGTGTGGTTTAAAAGAGCTAGAAATTAAAATGTTGCTATATCTGGTCCGTTACCGAAGGAAACGACCAAAGACGTAAGTTTTTCAATCGGTATAGAAAATGTCAAATCTTCAGACGGATGGCTGTAGAGATTTCAAAAAAGATATAAAATTTTCTCTCATGTTGTAAGTGGAGAAGCAAATAAAGTAAATGAAAATGATATTACTGCATGGCTTTAAATACTTTAATGTTATAAAAAGTCATACGATGAAAAAGATATTTTCAATTTCGATGAAACGGGTGTATTTTATAATATGCTTCCTGACCGCTCTTTAGATTTTAAAAGCGTTAAATGTCACGGTGGTGGTAAAAGTAAAGAACGCCTAACAGTAGTTTTATGATGTAATGCCAATGGTTCAGAAAAATTTAAATTATGGATCATCGGAAAATATAAAGATCCTAGATACTTAAATAAAATGGATCGATCAATTTTACCATTTGAATATACCCATTATAAGAATGCCTGGGTGGATTCTGTCTCATTTCGTTTATAGTTGATCAAGTTTCAGAGAA
Organism: Holotrichia oblita; assembly: GCA_023690525.1. Taxonomy (NCBI): domain Eukaryota; kingdom Metazoa; phylum Arthropoda; class Insecta; order Coleoptera; family Scarabaeidae; genus Holotrichia; species Holotrichia oblita. The sequence continues at coordinate 102,387,523 of CM043016.1, read as the reverse complement.
AAATGTCTAGTGTTCTTAACGTTGGACAACTGCAGTGCACATAATATTGATGGACTAGATCTTCCAAATCTCAAAATAATATTTTTCCTGCAAACTCTACGAGTAGAGTTCAACTTTGTGCGTTAAGCTGTACTCAGTATTGAATTACAGCAGTCAACTTTAAAATGGAATATTTTAAAAGCGACGAGGGCTATGGCTATATCATGGCATGATGTAACTTCTCAATCAATTACTAACTGCTTTAATAAAGCTTGGAACGTTAGTACTGTCGATTTACCTTCAGAATCTTCTATTCTCTCACAGGATACTGAAGATTGGGCAAATCTTGTGTCGGGAATACATCCAACTATTAACATGTCGTTCACTGAATTAATCCTTTTGGACAACAATGTAGAAGTCTGTGCTTTATAGGAAGACGTGAAAGTAGAAGGCTAGAAGAAAGAGAGGGCGATACTGATAATGAAGAAGTGATTGAAAAGCCATCACGGAATAAAATTTTAGAAGCATTACAAATGTTACAGAGATTTGCACAGACCACTGGTGAATTAATCGTCAATTTTGAGGACAATCTTGACAAAGCAAGAAGAGAATGTCTAAAAAATTTTATAACTAGCAAAAGATAAAAAATTTTCTGACACCATCTACCGAACATTAAGTTACTGCGCAAAGATATGTAAGTACATTATTATTTATACACATGTTTTGCTGTGGTTGTAACTGTTCTTGTAATAACCTTATATATAACCATACGTATACACAAATAAAACAATCATAAAACGATCGCAAATTGTACACATGGTAATGTCAATACCTGTATATTTATAAACATACCGGTAGTAAACAATATTATAGTGAATTTTTTGGTTTTTTTAATTTCATATATGTATTTCTATTAAGTAACTATTTCGCATAACCTCTACATTCATACATAGCACTAATGATCTGCGTTAAGACAAAAGATATTTATAGATTGGATAAGACGAACTAGTTCGTCTTAATCGGATTCGATTAGCGATAATTATTTTAACACGAACAAGATATTTGCTTCCCCCATCGAGTTCGTGTTAACGAGGGACTACCGTACCTACAATTTCAGAAACTTGTTAGTTCTTTGAAATAGAAATAAACTTTTAAAATTTGCATTTGAAGTAAATTTTACAAACGGTGTTGAGGATCGAAGAAGATTTGCTATTCTTATAATTTGTTTTTGTTATCCTTTATCAGCAGTTTTACCACGGTACTTGAAATTAGCATGTATGTGTTGAACTACTTCTTCAAATTTATAATTTGCTACTTAATTTGTATCATTCATTTATCACATGTAGAAAATATATGTGTGTTTTGTTTGTTCGTAGCAATATTTAGATCACGATGGATGTATATTTTAATAAATTTGTTTGTTGATACTTCGTTTGTTGCGTATTTTTATTCGTGTATTTCTATAGGATGTCCCGCTTTGCACATTCCTTACTTGTTTGCGTTCGTGTTCCTGTCATATAGGTTTCTTTATTTTATTGGATTGAGTTTAGTGTTACTTCTCCCATAAAAATCAATGTATCTTGATTCAACGAACTCGTTGCATGATTCTTTAATTTCGTTGCATTGTAATTACTCAGTCTCCGCGTATGTTTTAATTTTCAAGTTTCAAGTGGCGTGAAATATGTATAGAGCCGTAGTTAGTTTGACCCCACTTCTCTTCTTGTTTTATTTTGAACTACCAATATGGCACTGATCCGGTTTCACGGAATAAAAAGTACTAAATATGAAGCATAAAAGTTGTAAGCCAACTAAACTAATCACATTAGTAACTTTAATTGATGTAAGCTTCTCCTGCATTAATATGTATTGTAATGTTATCGTCCCTGCAATAATAAAGAACGACACTGTCTACATAGCGACATGGTACTTCGAACCATACAGACGAGAGAAACTGCCGAGAAGTCGTTATAATTTATATTTCATCCAAGTTATTTTTGTGAAGTTCTTTCCTTTAAATTTGAAAAAGAGGAGCTTATATAAGTTGAAGAAAATACTATAAACGAGAACGAAATCTAATTACAACTTACGAACTTCACCGTAAACCATTGGCCGTTACTGATATTACAATAGCAATACTTTCATCGCACTCGCGGTTGTAGGAGAGTTGTGATACATTGTTGCGTTCTTTTATTAAGACGGAGAACGGAAGAAAAATGTAATAAACTTCATAAACCAATACAGTTGCTATAAAATGAATGCAGCTTTCAAGCATCATTAGTGGCACAACAATGTACATAAATTAAAACATTAGAAGCTTTAAAACTCCTGATAGCAATTTATTGAAATTGTGATTTACTTTTTCTATGTATGCCTCACCATAAAATTTTATTAGTACCTTTGTATTTACCAGATACATCTATGGCAGAAAAGCGCAAATGGTCCAAAGTATTAAAACAACCGAATGTAAGTAGGTGACTTTGTATCACATGAGAGATAAAGAAAATATTAGCATAATAGAATAACACACTATGACCACAATATTTAATTTATACATATAAATACGATAAGTAAATAAATTATATAAGGTTTTGAAAATTATTAGCGTAAAAGAAGTCTCTTTTATAATAGTTAAACATGACCAATTCCTTACACATACAATTGGCGTACGCATGCAATTTTGCATTTAATTTAATTTATAAGAAAAAAATTACGCAATGTATTCACCATTGGACAGTTAAGTGTGCTCACTGATCGTAACATATTTATACAGATTGGTGGAGTTATAGGTTTATATGTACCGTATTACACACTAACGCACACATATTTTACATGTACGTATTATCTGTAGGCGTAGCAGTTACGATAGTGGCGAGACATTTGTAAGAGTTTTCGACTTTCAATCGTATTAATGCGGCAGGTGTGATGTAAGGATGTACATGTTAGCTTTTAGGAATTAGTACGTATAGCTTGATTATCTAGTTTTCCAAATGATGTATCTATGCAATAACATTGAACTGAAACAAAACTCTATAAAAATTGTAACTAAAATAAAATTCTTATATTCAAAACGAAACAAAATTTTATAATGAAATTTACAAAAGTAAGCGAGGAATGTGTTTCTCTCTTTCAAATACATATCCTCCTATGACATGCATAACAGCCCCTTCTCTCTGTATCACATACATAAATACGTACATGTCTATGTGTGTGTATTTGAAGTCGAATGGGAGGGAACCTTTTGCTACGCCAATCTGTATACGACTCGATTGCATACTAACTTGTAATTCAAAGTTCCTATTCTTCGGCGAGCTAGCCGTACGGTCCCCGACCATAAACCCGATAACGCTCGAAATAAGTCCTGTCTATGCCAAGTATAGGCCATATTGAATAATAGTTGTTGTGAACGGTAGTAATAAATTTACAGACGTTTGTTTATATAAAATCGTTTTTGCGTCAGGTGCTTTAGTAGAAATCTTTGACACATTCACAATGATAAATATACAAAATTTTTATGAACCCTTTTATACCAGTCACACAGAAATGTATACATATGCCTCACAAATACTGCGATAGGAGAAAATTTAAAATTTGAAATATAAAATAAAATACATATATTAACGTTATATAAACCACAAACAAAGATGAATTTCACTGCAGAGAAAAGTATACATACACTAAAACAACATGTACTTAAATGTAGTTTAAATAAATATTTACAGATTTTAGATAAGTCAATTAATATGTAGTAGAGTATCCCTTTGTTTCTAGTACTGCCCTTAACCGATTTTTCATGGAAAGTACGAGTTTTTTTGTTGTTTCAGCAGGTATTTGGTTCAACTCACGCGCTAGGGCATCTTTCAGTTCTTGTTTGTTGCTATATGTTTTTACGTATGCGGCGTCCTAACTCATCCTATATATGCTCTATGGGGTTGAGGTCCGGTGACTGAGACGGCGAATGGAGTTGGTTGGTACGCTATAAGTGTGTAGTTCGACTTAAACTGCAAATTTAGAAGGCGTACGTATACTTTTCTGTGCGACTGCATATCGGATGCGAATAAAAACAAGTATTCTATAGTATATTAGCAGAATGTGTAATCTTTTAATTTTGCACACTTCTACTAATTACTCAATAACTATTTTTAAGTTTAATATATTAACCACATTAAAGATCACCCACAGGAAAACTATACTAAAAGGCAATATGCCAAGAAATAGAAAAACTATTTGTAGTTTTGAAAGAGTACAGGAAATGTAAGAAAAGAAGGTATAATTTATACTGTGAATATGAAATTAACTTTAAAAAACAATGAATTAAGAGAAAAAGTATCAACAGAAGAAAAAAAATGTAGCAGCAAGAATTATGACATTAAAAATGTGTACCTTCTTCTACATGAAAAAAAAAATGGAGGTGAGGCTTAGTATGTAGCGATCGCTGTAGCCATAGATTTCAGACTAGAATTGATGATTATTGCATCTTCTGCTTCACTCACACTGGATGGATATGTTTTTCTTCGAGCATATATAAAGCAAACAGAATTAAATTCTCGAATAACTTCGTTCTCATTTTTCCATATTGTCGGGCGATATATTTTGAGGAATTCTTAACTATTGTACATGTTTCAAGAAAACATCAAATAGAAAGCATTGTAATCGTGCTAAAGCAGCTTAAGGGGACACAAGTTAACAAAAAACTCTAATTTTATTTTTATGGTATCATTTGCTTCTATTTACGGCGGAATGAGAGAATTCGTGCTGGAACTTTCATAATCCGGCAGCGAAGGACTACGTTCTAAACTTCTTGTTAAGGATTTTAGACACCTACTAAAGTGAGTTCTGAATGCTTTAACTTAACGAAAGCGTCGAGCTCGCGGCAGAAAAAATAAAAAAAGAGCAGCTACTATGTAAGTAGGAAGCGTCTGATCACAGAAAACTTCCGACTGCACCATTGTTAAATGTCTTTGAAAGTAATTTTTAAAGAATCAGTCAGGAGGGAGGAAAGGACGTTTTCAGAACAATGGAAATCGATTCTACATTACTTAGATTAGATGATGCCATACTTGATGTAAACATTATAATAACAGTAACAGTAGCAAAGGAGAGGTGTAGACTGCTTCGGGACTTCGCTATCACATAGATATAAACAAATAGACCTAAACTAACGGTTTTAGATAAACAACGGATGTACCTCACGGAAACATACTATTCGTATGACCGAGAAGGAAACGGAAACGACACAAACGTATATAGCAAACTAACGGGTGAGATATGCCGCATGTATCTTACATGCCATAATTGGTTACACATATTTTAGTAAATATATAACAAAGATGCTTATGGAAAAGAAAGTTATCCTTGGAACTCTGTAGCAATTACGGCACCACCTACCGAACTAACCAACGTGTTAATAGGAACCTACACACATCAACATAATCTAAGGATATACATATATCTTATTTGCTTAAAAAAATAATTTAGTGCATCTTTTTACCCATTTTTGTCTTGAAAGTTAAATGTAAAATAAGCTATGAGTGAAATTAACTTAAATTAATATTTAACACAATTTTAATAATAATTTGTTAATTATAAATTAGAAATTCTACAAAATGGAACTAAACAACAATTCAAAATTAATCTTATATTGAATTAAAACATTTGAACATTAAGGAATTAATAAAGAGTGGGACCTCCTCTGCAGTTTAAAACCGCCCTTCTTGGCATAGACATAATAAGATGTCTTCTGTGGAGAGATTGATTCTTGTGGAAGAAGATTCCACTGTCGTGAAAGAAGTTCTTGTAGTTGCCGTCGATTTTGTATGGCGTCCATATGTGGCAAGCATCTTCTCTGAAACATATCCCATGCATACTCAATGGGATTCAGGTCTGGGGATTGAGCTGGCCATGCCAAACCTTCAATTCTTGCTTCATTGATCCAATCGGTAACAACTATTGCCACATGTGGCCGTACATTGTCATGCATAAGGGTTAAATTTCGGCCAAACGCTTCTGCAAATGGCTGAACAACAGGTTCAAAAATATTCTGGATATATTGCTCAGCATTTAAGAATTGATCTAGAAAAACGAGATCAGTTTTCCTACCCAGCATAATTCCCGCCCATATCATTACAGTACCACCTCGGTAGCTGTGCACTTCTTGGGCGTGCTGTAGCCTTGCTGCATTACCAGGCTGACGCCAGACTCTTAATCTGCGAGTATCTGGTCTTAATCCGAATCGCGACTCGTCAGAAAAAAGTATAGTCGACTATTCTTCTCGAGTCCAGTTTAAATGTTCTCGAGCCCAGTTTACTCGATGTCCTCGATTTCCCCTGGTTAATGGTGGAACTCTAAGGGGGCGTCTGGAATGAAGATTGACTTCTCTTAAACGACGCCTGATGGTTTGGCTGTGGACTGTCACGTTATGCACTGCCTGGAGACGCAATTTTAACTCAGTAGCAGTTAGTGAACTCTGTCGGCGAGCCTGAAGAGTGATGTACCGGTCCTGAATAGCAGTGGTGGCGCATCTTCTTCCAAGATGTTGTTCCCTGGCATTACCTGTATCTCTGTAACGTCGCCATAGTCGGCTAATTACACTCTGTGTTGTACCTAGCCGCTCCGCTACGTCAACTTGTCTTACTCCAACTTCCAGCATTCCAACTGCCCTATTCATATCGTCAGGATGCAAATGACAACGTCTATTTTGTTCATTCATGTTTGCTTTTAACGCAATTTATGCTTACACTTATCAATGGCTACTAATTTTTGTGAAACAACGCAGAAATGGTGGGAGAAGTAACACACTAAAGTTAAATTTCAAAACATTTTAGGATTTATCATTAACTGTACTTGTTTAATAGATACTTTTGACAGATTGTTGTTTATAAGTTACCTAGCAAGCAAACTAAACAAAGACAATATTAACGGAAGTAAAATCAAGCAAATAAAATAAAAATTGATATCCTTAGATTATGTTGATGTGTGTATTTGCAGATCCTTTATTAGGGCGCCAGCGCTCTGGATATTCAAGATATTTGCTTAAACTTATTCCATGGCACAGTGGTTTAAACTGTGAAAACCGTGATCAATAATCGACTTTTGAGTTGTTTAGTAGAACGAAAAAATTTTGCTATTTTTATCTCAAAGTTAGTTTAAGGCATGTTAGTTTCGAATATACCATTACATAGGAGTGAACCAGTAATTCTCAAAATACGGTAAAATTAATGTTAACTTGAAACTTTGTGTGTACCAATTTGGATTCTACGTCATAAATTAGGATAACTTTATTGTTGTTCCCTGTATCTATCTGCTGCCAATTTCGAGAAAATTTGACTTCTGTGAAAATGTCGGCTTTCGCGAAAAAATTAAAACTGGAAACCTGTATGACTTGGACGATTTACATTTGTAAGAAGTTACTTTGACAAAGTGTGCTTTCAATAAACCGGTAGAGTATTTTGGTATTGGCTACGTGGCGTTCAGCGAAACAATTTGTACTTTTTATACGACTACTACAAAATATAGTCATTATTTGTCAGATATTTGAAACGTAACCATGGACATTTTAGAACATATTTAATTATGTCTATTACACAGATGAAAATGTTCTTGAATTAAGAAAACATACTGTTTTACCCAAATATTTTTAATGCTAGAATATTTTTGTTTTAATTCAAACAGATTTTCTTGGAGTAAGTAAGAGCGTTTAATACAATCCAGACTATATTTGTTGTAAAATACAAATTTAAACTGAATAATTTCCCTATTTGTGAAATAGCTGAATTGCAAATTTTGAGCAGCTGCGTTCGAGATTATATGCGCGTATGAAGCGTTATATATGCATTCGACCTCTTTATGCGTGCACCATTTTGCAAGAATTAGATACATATAAGTTTTTTTATAGTTAAGGCGTGGAAATTTGCAGTAATAAAAGTACATATTTAATAATGGTTTATGTGAAGTGTATTTTCGCTTTATGGGAATTGGAGAAATAATTTCAACCAAACGTTGTACTTGAAGTAAACCCATTATATTCTTACATTAAAACAATATTGCTTTGCGTCACAACACTTTCCTTAGAAAATAATAATATTCTTGTGATAACACTATATAGTTTTGCGGATATACAAATACGGGATTGTTTTGAACTGAAACAGTCTGTTTTAACTTAAGATAATATTTCTCTGCGTGTACGCGTTGCGTTAGCAACTTGCTAAGCAACCCGGCGAAATAAAAAATTTTGATTCAATTCATTTGCTGGATCTTAGAATATGACGTTTGATGTATGCCAATGTATGCTGATATAACAAACGTCACAATTTGACGGACGGTACAAATTTAATGACAGATACTACATATTTTCACACAATTCTATTATTAACGTGGCAGCAGGTAGCCGTATAAAAAGTATAGTATGCTACTTGCACGAAATGCTTATTTTGCACTCGTGAAAAATAAGCTTCATTTCGTGCTCCTTGGATAATATACTATTATATTTTTTCAACCGCATCGATAATTCTTTTAAGTTAAGTTTAACGGGTCGATGGCCGCAGTGGTTAGGCGGCTGACTATTGTTGTGAGAGGACGATAGGCGCCGGGGTTCAATTCTCTGGAGGGACGGTGACATTTTTTCAGAGAGTTTAATCCCGGATCGACTTAACATTCGCTGTTGGGAGCAAAGTGATTAACAGCGCGGCATCATAAAAGGCGATATGATGCTGTCACAAAGCCAATTGAACACAACATACACACACACAAACTACACCGCGAGAGTTGCAGTGATAGCCAGACAAGCGATACAGTTTACGGAGTCACTGCAACTAAGCACCCACCACATTAAAAAAAAAAAAAAAGTTAAACGGAACAGCCTGTATTTATCAATCCTATCTGAAAGCACATTAAATACCCTACCAAAAACTATAGATGTTTATATCTAAATTTAACGATTAAAATGTTATTAACGAAATTCTTCAATAACGCTCTAAAGCTGATGCTTTTTGTCGTCTAAATAGGCCATGCTTTCTAATTATATGTTTGTGGATAATTATATTCCTTGTAAGTTGTATTCTAATGGTAAATAAAGCTGGAAATTATGTTCGAAATTTAAATATCTGATTAATACATTATTAAACAGTAAGTTAAAGTTCAAATGAATCGTTCAAATAATTCAATATTCGTCGAGTATTTGAATATTGTTTGAATCGAATGATTGAATTTGACTATTCAAATATCAAAGTGTCGAAAACTCCCGTCTTAGTTTATAATATATTGATATATTGCATACGTTGGTAAGTTATAGTATTAGAATTGAAAATAAAATAATTAAGTAACCGATATCAGAAACAAATTAATAAAATTACAAATAGGTTAGACAGAAAAAAAGTAAATAAGATATAAAATTGTCAACCGCATTCAATTATAACATATTCGATTGAAATGAGTTTAATAAGTTCTGTTCCAAAAGAGTTATACTGTACTAAATGTTCATTCGAATTCAATAAATATAAATAAATTATCTATCAGTAGATGTTCACATTGATTGACCAACTTATTCTATGCATAAGTTATAGGCAAAAGAAGAATCTTCGTCCGTAAAATGCCTGGAGTGATTGAATGAACTACTTTTTTTGTTAACATTATTTATAATACAGATACAAATCGGTAACACCAATACCGCAAAGCTTAATTCACTCAGGACACGTGTTTCAGGAGCTAATAGGCAGATTTTTATTCGTATCATACGAGACCACGCTGAACGCCATGTAGCCAATACCAAAATACTCTACCGGTTTATTGAAAGCACGCTTTGTCAAAATAACTTCTTACAAACGTAAATTGTCCAAATCATACAAGTTTGCTCTTTTTAATTTTTTCGCGAAACCCGACATTTTCACAGAAATCAAATTTTCTCGAAATTGCTAGCAGATAGGTATAGAGAACTATTAACAAAGTTATCGTAATTTATGACGTAGAATCCAAAAATGGTATACAATATAGGGTGTTCCATTAAAAATAACCTAATTTTGATATGCTGCACTTTTTTGAATCCCTGTATACTTGCAAATAATTCTAAAATGTGCTCCTTCTCGTCCTACACACTTGACTAAAACTTGAAACTCATATCTTTTAGCGTTTAGACACAAGAGATCAACGGAATAGTCATAACTCACCCTGTATATTCTTAACAGATCACATATACCTAGTATATGTTGAGTTACTAATCCCAGCTTGAAATAGAGATAGTCAAAGTACCCAAGTATATTACGCTAATTTCTGTAATTATTAATTACCCGAATCTTGGACCAAGACATAAAATAGATTCTAAAGAAAATGTATCTACGACAGTCCGCTGTGAATTTGATTAGATTAATTTCTCTCAACGATGAAGGTCATAACAATCACAACTTTTACTAGGCACATTTGCGTCTATGCACATTACAACCCACCCTTGTTGATATATGTTATCAGAAAATGTGAGGCTTCAATCTCTTCGATGAAGTGAGGAGACACTATCGTATACGCATTCCATCAAAAAAGTGGTATTGGTCATTTGTTGGGTTCTGCATTAATGGCAATTTTTTTAATCTGTTTTTTAATATTCATGAACAGGTGTGTTGTTTTTATTGGAAATTTTCTCTCAGAAATGTTTCCTAAAGTAGAGGCTGATAATTATGTGTATTATCTATCGAAACATTATTTAAGAATACTAACCATTTTCTGCATAATAAACCTGAAGAATCTAACACTCGGTTCTCTTCAATTGGTGGCTGATTGCTGCGGTTATGCTAATATACTCGCTGGTAAGCAATGTTAGCCACTCTTTCTGCATCTATGTGCTGCACTGCATTCCGTTTTGCACAAATAGAAAATTATTTTGAAGGTGTTCGGTGCTGCAGGTTATATTTTTGGTGGTGTCAAATAATTATCATTTTGAAGTATTGGAGAATTATTTTCCTATTTCTAAATTTGCAAATAAAACTTTTTAACATGCTGCTTACCTACATCCTTTATTGACGATAATGACGCAATTTTGCTCTCCGTTTTTGAAGCTAACGTCATAAAGCGTATATGCTTTAATTCATATAAATGTATTGACGATTTAGCGCCTTACAATGCAAGAATAATAACTTTCTGCTTGAATTCAGACATTATTTTCAGTCAGCTCCTTACAAGGAAGATTGATAAATTCATTTTTATTTTTGCAGTTACCTAAACATTTTTCTTTAGTTATCTATAAAAACATATCTTCATCAAATAGGTAACCAAACGAGGCATTACAGATGTATCTACGATTTCTTTCCGACGTTTTAATATCATTAGTATTGTATTCATCAAACACTACTTTAATATTGGTTCCATAGTTATTACGTAAATATCTGATGTATTGTTGACAAATGCTAGAAAATTCTTGATTTTTTGTTGCCAGTTTAATATGTGAAGTAGTTAGTATTAACATCTGCTTCGCATTGTTGACAAATACGATTTGATCATTTTCATCATCTTCAATAAAAACAACAGGAATAACCCAAATATCGCCAAAACAATTTAAACGTATTTATTATTCGTAAATCCTGCTTGTATTGCTAAAAGTTATTTGCTCTTGTTGAGATGTTACTGATTTTAAATAATATTAAAAAAATTGTCAAAATTGGAGCTGCTGCTGACAAATAACAAGTTTTATCGATTTTTCGGCTTCTTTAATTCGACTCTCTGTACAAATTAATAACAGTTTACTTAATGTTTTTATTCGCACGTAATTAACGTTCTTTGATTTGCTAAATCTAGATCGATAATTTACAGATATTTTACTGAACTATCGGATTAATCGGAATGGTTGTGGACGTTAGTCGGTAAGGCCTCTTGTTTAACAGCCCTCGACTTTTATTTATATGATCATATTAAAAGCTGATATCTATAGGACCAGTTAATAATATAGTTAAACTTATAACAAGCAGGAATCGCATTTGCAGAAGTTAATTCACAGCAAATTAAGAAACTACAACAGGCGAGGTTAATTTATATTTAGCAAAATGCCTTACGGTGAGCAGAAACCATTCTCAGAAACTGTAGATTAGTGTTACTTAAGTTTAGCTTCACAAATGTTGTTGTATCTATGTATATTATAATTCCTTTTTCTTAAATTACAAATAATAAATATATTGTTTGCAACAAAGATTAAACGCGTGAAATAGGTAAAGAATTTCTTAAATATCTATGTCGGAAGATCTGGGAAAAGCATCGTATAGACTTTTATAAGGAAGAATGCCGAAAAACCCAAGAGAACCACGGAAATCTGCAATACCTAACTAAAAAGTACCAGTAAGTTTAATAGCAACACTTTATACTTAATTATTTATTTTGGTTACGTTACTAAATCTCACTAAAGCTTGAGTAGTGAGTTTCGTTTAATTCTTGTTTTAATATTAACCACATTATAATTTGTATTGTTAAATATTGCATACATTATGCAGTGTCATTCCAACGTGTTACTAGTGCTACAGTTGTACAATACCTAGATATCTATTTGTATTTATTTTTCTATTTACTTTATTTTGCCGTCTTAGAAGAGTAACATTAGTACCTTAGCATTATTATAATGAATTCAATGAATGATGAACTTCAATATTTTATCTGACATATCTTGTATACTTAATATATTGTTTTCTGATACGTTTCTTATTATAGTAAATTCTACCAATTTAGAATAATCGCACACTAACTACTATTATACTATAGCTTGGACTATCTCGCTGACATCAGTGTACTATTTATTGAACCAAAAATTATATCAGTTTTCTCTACATAGAAGCTGTTTAAATACCAAACTAACCACTTTTATCAAAACCGTTAATTATGAGCACTTTAATGGACTTTGGTCAGAAAGTACGCATTATTTATTCTGTTTGAGTCCTACGAGTGGATATTTCACATTTAGTCGCATACATCATACCGATTTTCAAGGTAAATTAGTTCAGAAAATTTTTCTTAAATAAATACGATTTTCTGCGACACAAACTTGAAACGACGAAAATTTGAAAAATATGTTTTGCGTTAAAAATATTAAATACGCATAGATGATTGTATCTAATGTGACTATGAAGTGGATGCTACGAGAGTATGATTAGTTTCCTTTATATACAGACAAATGTAGTGTAGAAACAAAATACGTAATTCTTTATAAATCACGGGACTTTACAATATTTACACAGAGAATTTTCTGAATGTTGTTACCATATCGTTCTGTTAGAACGTATTGTTTTGCTAGGTATAATGTTCAGTTTAATATGTCTATATCGGGTATCATGATATTTGGAGCATCCATGTCCTCAAACTTGTCTAGTATCTGTTGAGAAACTGTTGTTAATTTCTCTATCTGCATTCTGCCATTTTTCTAGACTTGCTTCACAATATCGTTATCGTTCGTTTTTCGCACTCTTCCGGCGTTATTTATACTCTATATCTAAAATGCCGCATTATTATGTTATACAACGACGCGATTTCTCTTCTAAATACTGTCGCAGATCTTCTCGAGAAATTGGATATTCGTTGTCGTTCACTTCAGTGGAGTGTGGGGTCAACGGTTGTAAATGTATCGATATCCACATCAGTGATAATGTCGGTGTAACTTTTCACGATTAATAATTCTTATTATCAGGTTCTATTTCGTATGTATTTATGGATGTTTGCTAGCCTTCAGCAATACCAAACAACTCTGTTAGTCATTTAATTACAAGGATTTGATGTATTTATTAAAGCAAACCACAATTTTATAATTATAGTTTGTTTGTAATGCTGTGTGGACCATCATCTTTGCAACACAAATTTCTTTTAATATATTTGTATTTTGATATCAAGATATAATTGACTTATAAATACACAATACTTACATAATACATACTTATAAATATATAATAACTTACGCAGTAAATAATGAAAATGAAAAGAGTGTATTGCATATTTATGCAATTATACAAAATGGATCGATAGCCGCATTGGTTAGTCGGCTGCCTATCGCTGTGGTAGAACGCTAAGAGTTGGGGTTCAATTTTCCAAGAGGAGCGTGACATTTTTTTCGGAGAATTCCAATCGATCTACCATTCGCTGTAGAGAGTAAAGTAAATAACAGCGCGGCATTATAAACGGCGATAATACCTTCAATATCTTTATCTGGAGATTATGCTTCAGCGGTATGCCGCAGAGAGCTCATTATATTTCTTCAGTAAGGAGCAATACCAGAAAAAACGCCAACATTCGAAGTAGGTATCTACCCAAGAAACTAAGGAATAAAATAAAAACTGGCGGCAAGGAAGCTCTCCTTTGCCTTACCATTAGTTGATGGAAAAGCGCTAAAACTTCCAAACTCGGCACTACTAAATCCAACTTATCTGTTCAATTGAATAAAATACATATATATCTCAAAATTGTAGAAATATGTATTACTAACATTCATGCCGACCTAATGGTCCAAGTAGGTACTTCAAGAAAGTTACAAATGACGTGTGAGATATTAGCAATCACATTACTGCAAATCGTAGCTAAACTATTCGAGAAGCCAATAGCAAAGAGATTGAAACCGATTACTGAAAACATTGTCTAATAACATAAGCAACTTTTGGAAATATACAGGATGAGTCACCACTACTCCCTCGGTCTCTTGTGTCTAAACGCTAAAAGATATGAGTTTCAAATTTTAGTCAAATATCTAGGACGATAAGGAGGACATTCTAACATTATTTGCAAGTATACAGGGTGATTCGAAAAAGTACAGCATATCAAAGTTAGGTTATTTTTAATGGAACACCCTATATTGTATACCATTTTTGGATTCTACGTCATAAATTAGAATAACTTGGTTGGCAGTTCCTTATACTCATCTGTTGCCAATTTCGAGAAAATTTGATATTTATGAAAAAATTAAAAACAGGAAAACTGTATGACTTGCACGATTTACATTTGTAAGAAGGTATTTTGACAAAGCGTGCTTTCAATAAACCGGTGCAGTATCTTGATATTGGCAACATGGCGTTCAGAAAAACAATTTATAATTTTATTTATTTATATTATATTTGTGGGTCCTTCCACGTTTTATAATAGTTTTGTAGTGATTTTTAAACAATGATTTAATAGTTCAGGTGTTAAGAAAATTAATGGAAAATTAGTCTGCAACTATTTATTAATACAATTCTATCTTTGAATTACAATATTGTTATCGACCGTAGGCTTCTTATGTACATATTGCTGACATACGCCTTACTGTGTTTTTTCGATTGTAAGTATTTTTTAAAAGAATTTTTTCGCACAAAAAATTTTTAATAATTTTAATAATTGCATCATACTGCTTCATTTAACTTATTATAAGTTTGGTTGTTTATATAACTATCATAACAACTGTTGTTTATCTCTTGTAGCTGCCTGATGATGGGAATTTCCCGAAACCGGTAGCAAATTGTTTGTAATATAGAATCTTGTGAGAAATTAGACCAACCTTTTTTTCCCTTCTATTTGTAAACAATTTATACTTCATATTTTTTCAACTGTCAGTAACTCTTTTAAGTTAAATGGAACATCCTATATTTATCTATCCTATGTGAAAGCACATTAAATCCCCTACCAAAAACTATAAAGATGTCTATATCTAGATTTAACGACTAAAATGTTATTAACAAAATTCTTCAAAAACGCTCTAAAGTTGATGCTTTTTCTCATCTAAATAGGCCATGCTTTCTAATTATTTGTATGTTGATAATTATATTCCTTGTAAATTGTATTCTAATGATGAATGTAGATGGAAATTATGTTGAAGTAATTTGAATACTCGATTAATAAAGTTCAAATGAATCGTTCAACTAATTGACTATTCGTCGACTATTTGAATATTATTTGTTTGAATCGAATGAATATTTGACTATTCGAATACAAAAATGTCGAAAATTCCCCTCTTAGTTTATAATATATTGATATATTGCACGTTGGTAAGTTATGGTATTAGAATTGAAAATAAAATAATTGAGTAACCGAAATTATAAACAAATTAATAAAATTACAAATATGTTAGACAAAAAAAATAAGTATTATAAATAGAATATAAAATTGTCAACCACATTCAATTTTAACAAATTCGATTGAAATAAATTTAATAAGTTGTTCTCCAAAAAATGTCTACTAAATGTTGGTTTAAATTGAATAAATATCAATAAATTATTTAATGAAAAAGATTACAGTAGATGACCACATTGATTGACCATCTTATTCTATGCATGTTATAGGCAAAAGAAAAATCTTCTTCTTTGGAGTGAGAATAAAATACATTTTTGTTACCATTATTTATAATACAGATAAAATCGGTAACGCCAACATCACAACGCTTAATTAATTCATTCAGGACACACTTTTCAGACTTTTATTTGTATCATAGGAGATCACAGGCTTTGAAACAACAATTTTTTTTTACACCGAAGTGTATTTATTATTTTAGCGTAAGTACATGTATATAATGCAATTTTTTCCAAACGCCAATTAAATTAAATTAATTAATTTTTATTTAAAAAAGTGGTGTCAAAGCCACCCGGTGGCGCAGCGGTGTTGCGGTAGGCCGCGATAGTGGTGGTTCGACTCCACTTCCGGACGACATATTTTTAAATAAAAATATACATACAAATATATATATTTTTAAATAAAATTATGTTTTTTAATTGGCGTTTGGAAAAATGGCATTATAAACATTATTTCTTTATTTTAGTTTCATATCTTCAGGAGTATTGTTTGTTTGTTTTATTCTTCATCTACTAGACGTAATAATTGTTTAAAGTATACGATTTATACGTAGGAATTAATGACAGTCGCAACTGGACATACGCTAATTTTAAAGCAGCATGGCCTCCTATTTAGATGAAAAAAGCATCAGTTTTATCAGGTTTTTGAAGAATTTCGTTAATAACATTTTAATCGTAAAATTTAGACATAGACATCTTTATAGTTTTTGATAGAACGTTTAATGTGTTTTCACATAGGATGGATAAAAACAGGGTGTTCCACTTAACTTAAAAAAAGTTATTGATAGTTGAAAAAATGTAAAGTATAAATTGTTTTTCTGAACGCCATGTAGCCAATATCAAGACACTCTACCGATTTATTGAAAGCACGCTTTGTCAAAATACCTTCTTACAAATGTAAATCGTCCAAGTCATACAGTTTTCCTGTTTCTAATTTATTCGCGAAAGCCGACATTTTCATAAAAATCAAATTTTCTCGAAATTTGCAGCAGCTGGATGTAGGAGACTATCAACAAAGTTATCTTAATTTATGACGTAGAATTCAAAAATGTTATACAATATAGGGTATTACATTAAAAATAACCTAACTTTGATATGCTGTACGTTTTTGAATCACCCTGTATACTTGCAAATAATTTTAAAATGTCGTCCTTGTCGTCCTACATATTTAACTAAAATTTGAAACGCATATCTTTTAGCGTTTAGACACAAGAGACCGAGGGAATAGTCGTGACTCACCCTGTATATTGAAATTAAATAATTTATCAGTTAGGTTACTAGGCACTATGTTTATAAGATATTGGTTTTAAAAGAAGAAAAAAATTATCAAAGAAAAACTAGATATTACAAGTGCCATATTCATCGTGTATGCACACTGGCTATATTCATCACATTATGTATATTATTATATTTATGCATATTTCTTCCTTGCGGATACTTATATACGTATATACTGTAATGGTTGGCTTAGTGAGCAAGGGAGCAATTAGACCAGCAGATATTCCGTGATTGGAGTGTTAGGATGACAATTCAATCCACTGTGCGGATGTCTGACGTCGAAAGCTACCTTGTGAACATCAAAATTAAATTATAAAACCCCAGTAATAAAAACACACCATTTTGGAGACACCAGGTATATTGCACAAGAACAGCACCCTGTATATTGATATCAAAATTAAAATAACGATTAATAAAAAAATATATAAACTAATTGAATCTAGGTAAAACAATAATGAAATTTATAAAAGAAATCATTAAGAATAGAGATGACATTTTGCCATGAAAGAATAATACTTCCAATCACACTATAAGAAGAAAACAATGTAGATAATGTAGTTTCGTAATCAGCAAAGAATAAGGAACATCATATTTAACACAAGCTTCAGGAAACATCACTATTTCAATAGTTCCTTACAAAAATTGTCCAATTCTACAGTTTCACATCGGCACCATTCCCAAGTGTCAAACACAATTGTCAAACAACAGAGTTAATTTACAGAATTTTGTAATAACCCTATTTGAGGCACTCTGAGTCCGATTCCGTAGTTATTTCCAAAATTCTAAAATAAATTAAATTAAGTTTTCCAAAATTTCATTTCGCAAACGATTCCCTTTTTTTTAAGATATTTTACCTCGTCCAATAAGAGCCAATGACGCCAAAAAATACTTCCAGCATTCGCTAAAAAAACTTGCAAAACGACAGTCGAATTTAATCGTTCATCGAGGACACAGCTCGTATTTTTCATCCTAAAAATTTTAAGGAAAACATTTGTAGCTTTAACCTATAAATTTCAATAACCATTAATTATCCTATTTGAATTCGTTTCCCAGCTTACCCAAGTTCCAAAGACCTACAACCTAAGAGACCCGTCCCGAATCGATACCGTCCTCAATTCAAGGTCACTCTGGATCCACCAGGTCAGATCAGATTCATACAATTCATACTAAATAGCACCCCTTCACCCGTTAAATTAGTGTAATCTGTGTACATAAAAAAATAACCTAACCTAGAATAATATTTTAATGGTAAGAAAAAAATATAGAATTCTATAATGATAATAACAACCGCTGTTATTTTAATTTTGCGATAGGACGACAGAGGTCGGTAGAATAAGTTTATTTTTAATTATATTATTTTGTTTTGTTAAATCAATTTATAAACCGAATCATTTATTATACATAATTAAATAAATACATGTCATTCTAAAGAAAGTGTGTTTAATTCTATACGAAACAAACAACGAACTCAATTCCATGTAAAAACAAAAAAACCGAAATATTTAAAAAATTGGCTTTGGTAGAGCATATCAGTATAATACATAGGTACACAATTTAGTTTAATATTTTAATATAGTAGCTATAAAAAAATGTTTTTAAAATATCATTGATTTGATTACAATGGACTTCCAGTTATTAGAGAATCTAATTGCAAATTATGTTAAAAGAATTACCGTAAACAATAATTACACACATTAAATTTAGCGCCTATTTCAAAATTCGCTGATGCTCTTTGACAAGGTGCGAATCTTTAGACTTAACAAAACACTAAATTAAACCGATATATCTAATTTTATTGTTATGCAAATTCTATGCAATTTTCCTACATACTACATCTCCACGTTTTCGTCAAGATTTTAACCAAAGACTGCAACATGGAAAGTAGCGTCTCAACAAAGTATTAAGTACTAGAAGGTATAAAGTTATATAAATTATAGAAAAGTCGAGGTCGGCAGAAATGTTTCACCAAGTTGGAGCAACTTCCCGGCGTTTTAAAATATAACGTTCCGTCTCAGGGGATACTGGCGTTGTTGCCAGCTATTACCCGACATAATCATACGCAGTAAGTTTTGTATAAAGTATAATATTAAAAAAGTTGTGCATTTGTTATTTCTTTGAATTGCTTGTTAAGTATCCAGAGCGCTTTTATAAGCGAATATGTACGTTATATACATAAGCAGAGCATAAACGTAATAAATGATGAAAATTGCTCACGTATTTTGAAGATTCTATATTTCCTTCAATTTGTAGTAGTCAAGTTCAATATTACACCATAAAATAAATCCATAGATATGACACAATTACTAGCGTTACAACAAGCCGGAAGATGTAATATACCGGACAGATCCACTATCATATTATGGTAGTGTAGTGTAGTATTGTAGCGTAGGTGGTAAACTTTTCCCGGCTAAAGAAGGAACGTTTTTTGTTTACGCAGCGTGCCACATAATATCAAATTTTTTAGTTGTTGTTCCATATAATTGATCCAGATGATTTGTAAGTTCAAAAATAATTCGTTCACCTTGTGTTTTTCTCTTCCATTGCTTTCTTAGCCCGAAAGAGAAAAGACAATCAGTAGCTAATAGAATTTAATAAAAAATAAACGGCTTATTTAAATACATTTGCCTGTCGATACCTTAGTTGTAGTCGCAGTCTGCCATCTCCCATGTTTTTGTTCCGCATCTTGCAAGCTTGTTTTTTATGTAAATGCTAAATGTAGCCCTGTCCCCGAAATGTGAGTGCTGTGGATTAATACTTCCTAGCCACTTGATATTGGTTTATCAATGAGCAAGAATATGCTCTGCCATTAGTGGTAATAAGGTAGCATATGACATTTTAGAGTTGCAGGGCAAATTTTAGTTTGTATTTTATTTTAATTATTATTATTTACAGTCTATTTTTCAAAATGAATAGAATTGTTCGAATGTAAGCAGTTTACTAATAATTACAATTTCGAAATTATAACTTCCAATCTAAATTGTCCGAGAGATGACAGTCTAGCAGAAAAGGGAGTGCACATATGTAAAAATCTTAAGAAAGGCACTAATTAACAAAATCTATAAAGTGTACTAAAATATCGCAATCCAAAAATGAAAGATTTAAATTTTACATTTTAAAATCGTCGGTAAATGTTGTCGGTTGAGGTGCAATTTCTGGTTAAAATTATAAATTATAGACACTACTAAATAGCTAAACCAACAGAGAATTCAATATATATGTAGAATCAGATTAATAGTCATGACCGTCAGTTTTGAAAATAAAGTGTAGTGTTGTTTGAACCCAGTCTATAACATTAAAAGATTCTTGGGTTTATGGTTGGTCCTAATGATGATAATCTTAAATATATAGGCTGAAAACAAAAACATGTGTGAGTATACGATACACATACACATTCTTGAGATTTTAGGTGTTCTGAAGAAGTTTTGAAGCATACCAAATCATATTTGCCTGTGACCGTACGGTGTGTTGACTTGTTAACATTTTAAACTTCTGGGCACCGACCTTGGGCCATATACATAATGCGAATCCGTATCATTAGGAACGTTAGAAAGAATAGTAGGTATAGGAGCGGTAGGGCGTAAATATGTACCGATTTCAGACAAGCGTTAATTCATACAAATTTCAAATGGCATACGTAGGATACCACACCAAAAAACCTTAATATTTCTTGTCCAAGTAAAAATTCAGCAGCATTCTATGTGGATTGCCTCTGTAGTATGGGTTATTTCAGTTACTGGAAACAGGGCAACTATCAAACCAAAACTGACTTTAAAAATGACAAAAAAACACTTCGTATTATTGGGGTTAAACATCACAAAGGTATATTCAGAAGATACATTTCACAAGTACAGACATATGTATGTATATAAATATAGGTATGTAAAACACCATCTATAATGTCATTAACGTGAATTAATTGATACCGCGGTTTTATTCGAATTTCCAATAGATTAATACATAATTGACTATAAAATTTTTTTGGAATATGTTAATGACCAGTATCGCGACCATTAGTGAAATAAAACGATCATATGTCGGTAATAAGTTAGGATTGCTACAATTTCGTGACGAAAACATGAAACATTATATCATAGCATCAGTGTTATATGGTACATCTAAAATATAATGATATGCAATTCACAAATATCTTCTTTCAAAGGGGGCCTCCATCCCTATTTCTTTGTGCAGTAGTTAATAGCATTTTTACGCTTCCAATTGTATTAGGACTGATGAAGAGAGCGTAAAATTCGATGCCCTCTACCAGAATTCAATTAGCAATTAATTAATATCCGGTAATGAAAACGACTGACGTTATTAATGCAGTTGTCAACGCCAGAGAACCAAATCGGAAGTAGAATGCTATGAGTCCCTGTACGGCGTAAGTGCTCTACCAGTGCCGCATGCAGAAGGCGAAGTTCGAGAGATTGCGTCCTAAACTCATTTCCGATTGTGCGAAAGTTCGTCTCAAATCCGATCGCTTTTCGATATTTACAGTACTGACATCTCGTGCTCGCACGCGTAGTAAATACACAATATATATACCTAAGCGCGACGCCTTCATTTATAATCCCTTAAAAGAAATTCTGAGTCTTCGAATTGCAAATATTCAATGAATAAATCATCCTGGGGTGGAATGTTCTTCCGCGCTATGTTTTTAAAGCCGGAGAAATGTTTGAGTGAATTAGGAGCGGAGATTGGTTATTGTCTCGGATGTAACACGTTCCGAATCGCAAATATCTTCAAGCACTTTCGATTTTAAATGTAAATAAAAAATAAATAAAAGTATGTAGATTCCGATACATTGCAATCAAATTGTAAGTTTACAAATCCTCCATGTGTTGACACTTCCATCGGTTTTATAAGCAACCAGCATTCATTCGAATTCAGGATATTGATTGAATGGCGAAAGGAGCAATAAGAAGCAATCTTTACTCAAGTGACTGTCATTGATAATGTGAATAGCATTTTATAGTAAACTTAAGTATACTGAAGAGTAGGGGTATAAATTAAATGTTGGAGTACATACTATTAATCCGTTAAGGATTATAATGGTGGCATTCAGCAGAAGCCAACACCAATTAATAATATTCCTAATATTGATGTTGTTTTTTGACCGTTTTTTTTGTTAAACAATAAAATTTGCACATGTTTTTCGGTCCTTTTAACAATAAAAATCTTTATTTTCTTTCAATATGTTGTCAACAATTCTGTGACTTCTTCAGGAAATTATATTAATTAAACAGAATTTAGATAAACGTCTAGTTAGAACTAATTCAAAATTAAAACAAAAAAAAATGAATTACTTCAAACTAGACGTTGATCTAAATTCTTTTTAATTAATATAATTTCCTGATGAAGTCACAGAATTGTTGACGAAATATTGAAAGAAAATAAAGATTTTTATTATTAAAAGGACCGAAAAACCCGTACAAATTCTATTGTTTAATAATATTCCAGCATTTAATTTATACCTCTACACTTCAGTATACTCAAGTTTAATACGTTGGTGCTAGTAAAAATTAGCCAAAAATATTGTGTATTATAAAAGAATTCAGTTAAAACTAAAGCGCCATTACAATTAGAACAGAAATCCAATCTATGTATAAATAATGATATATAAAATTTACAAAATGTAAGAAAGGAACCGAAAATGGAATCTCTTAATGTAAAATTAAACAAATTAAACAAACACAAGTTAATCTTACCATAGATACTACAACTTTACTGCTCGCGCAACCAAGAAGGGAAGATATTAACCATGTGGATATTACCTAAATTGCAGTATGCTGCAATTCCATTACACAAACTTAAAGGAAACCCATATAATACTCTAGGCGATTACTGGGCAAACAAATAATAACAAATGAGAACAAAGTTGGTAGAGGTTCTAGCGCACATAGATTCAAATGCAGTGAGAAAAACCATTTGGTGGAATCTAAACACAGCAAATATTGAGGTCACTTTTGTTTTGCAACGATACAAAGGTTCAGTTATCACTGAGCATTCCAACAATTACAGCAGCAATTATAATTAATTAATTATACCTGGCAATAGCTTCACTTATAATTCTTTAATTTTGACACTTTCTACTTTATTTTATATATTAGAATAGTGTTAGTAGAATAGTTAACTAACAAAACTGATACAATTATTTTGTTTCAGGTAAGGAATTGATCTTTGACCAGCAGAAAGAGTTGCATCATAAAAAGACAATGGGATCCTTTTTCCAAAATGGAGTACGTATTTATTGTGTCTAAGGCGAGTAAGCTTCTCTTTCCTTTGCAAACCTAACAAAAAACGTTCTACAATTGCTAAGTGATGAGATTCTTAACATTAATGTTTTTAATATAGTTATCTTTTAATCCCAGATATTTTTCGACAAAAAGGTCAAATAAAAACAGGAATTAATTAAAAATCAACTTATTGCAGAAGATAAGAAATTCCCTTTTCGTTAATAAATACTTCTTCAGTTGAAGATATTCACCACCAATATGTATAAAATGATACTTAAACATATAGCCGTGCCTATCAACAAAAATATTTAAAAACAAAGAAATCGTTACATATCGAATTATGTTTACATTCCCCATCTTAAAATACTTACTTATTATCATGCTAACGGGCATGTCTGAACAGGATTTAACATGTTTGGGCTTCATTTGTACGCCATAATCGTTAAACCGCTCCCTTTTTTCTCTAGAACCAATCAAATCAAGGAATTAATAGATTGTGCGTATGTGAGTACATATAAGACTCTACAGACACGTTACAAATTGACTCAATGTATGGTAGTAACATTAGTTAAACGTTTTTTGAATTCGTAGTGTCCCGTAGATGTGTAAACAATGCTAACAGCTTTTGTTATGTATGTAGAGAATTCACCGTTCAACAACATAGACGAAATATTACACCGTTAATAGAAAAATCGTATAACCTTTATTTTAAATTAAAAATAACAAATCAAGACAAGTTGTGGATCCCTCACAATATCTCTGCACGATGTGGTGTTACTTTGACGAGCTGGATAAAAGGTAAGAGCATAGCTATGCCATTTGGTAGGCCTATGATTTGGCGAGAACAAAAGGATCATTCGACAGACTGCTACTTTTGCTGTACAAATACGTTCGGATTCTCCAGTAAAAGTAAGGATTAGATTACCTATCCTAATTCACCTTCTGACACTCGTCCAGTTCCTCATTCGGAAGCTTTGCCAGTACCAAGCCCTAGTTTTGAACCAAGAACATGTTGAAACCGAGATAGAAGAATACATTTCAGAGTTGTCGGACACAGATGACGAATATTTGCTATTTCAAGAGGACACGCCTCATTTAATAAATTAATTGGAATTAAATGTCCTAGTTCGAGAACTGAATTTATCAAAAACTCAGGCAGAAATGTTAGGATCAAGTCTGCAAGGATGGAGGTTGTTAGCTCCCGGTACGCGTATTTCTGTATATCCAAATCGCCAGAAAGAACTGTCACAGTAATTTTCAACTGAAGAAGGTCTTTCATTTTGCAAAAATGTTGACGGTTTAATGCGAGAATTAGGTTACAAACACTAGCCGGAAGAATGGCGTCTTTTTAGAGATGCTTCTAAATTGAGTTTGAAAGCTGTCCTTCTACATATCGGAAACATCTAGCCCTCCATTCCTGTTGGTCATGCCGTGCACATGAAGCAAACATATGAAATAGGACACGTCTCCTTGATAAAGTCAATTACAAAACCTATAAATGGTACATCAGTTCTGATCTCAAAGTAGTTGCAATTCTACTTGGTCTACAACTTGAATTCACAAAGTATTGCTGTTTCTTTTGTGAATGGGATAGTCGAGCGAGAAATTTGCATTATACTGTTAAGCAATGGCCAACCAGAATACAATATACTCCTGGAGAAAAGAACGTAGTCCATAATTCGTTGGTGGAACCTCATAAAATGCTTTTACCGCCATTACACATAAAATTAGGTCTGATGAAGAGTTTCGTCAAAGCATTGGACAAAGAGGGACCAGGATTTCGATACCTTAAACAAAATTTTCCTAATATATCTGAGGCTAAACTTAAATAGGGGATTTTTATAAGATGCATTCGCACCTGAACTTCTTTCGCCCGAATCTTAGGGATGTTAGTGACGAGCATGGCGAAAGATTTCATCAGGATATTTTCACTATTGAAAAACGCTATCAGGGCAAGTGGAATAACGAGATGCCTGCTGGTTACTGTTGGACATTAATTTCGGAATGTTCTTCATCCCAATATAAAAGAAAAGTGAAAAGAAAGACTTTCTAAATACGTTCCAGAATAGCATCTACTCTAGTAAGTGTTACTATTATTGTATGATGAATATGAATTTCATTTGTTTATAATACCAGACGTGATAGAAGATATTTGTTTTTATAATAATTATTAGGAATATAAAACAAAATAAGTTTGTATATAATTCATAAAGAAAAATTAAAAAATTAAAATTTGCTGTTCTGTGTTATCAGTATCAGTTGTAAAATTGATGTTTTCTTTTTTTATTTCATAAATTCATCTTTTTTATAATAATTTTCTTGCTTTTATGTGTTAATGTTTTACCACAACGCTTAATTAATTAATTCAGGTCAAATTTTATTTGTATTGTATGAGCCCACAGTCTTTCAAATAATATTCTTTATTGTTGTAGTTTCATATCGTCGGGCATGGTAGCTGGAGTATTGTGTTGGATTTATTCTTGATTGATGTTTTCTTTTTTTATTTCATAAATTCATCTTTTTTATAATAATTGTCTTGCTTTTATGTGTTAATGTTTTACCACAACGCTTAATTAATTAATTCAGGTCAAATTTTATTTGTATCGTATGAGCCCACAGTCTTTCAAATAATATTCTTTATTGTTGTAGTTTCATATCGTCGGGCATGGTAGCTGGAGTATTGTGTTGGATTTATTCTTCAGATACTAGACGTAGTAATTGTTTAAAGTATATTAGTTCTATGAAGGAATTAATGACAGTGGCAACATATATTAATTTTAAAACAACTTGGCCTCCTATTTAGTTGAAAAAAGCATCGGTTTTATGAGGTTTTTAGAGAATATCGTCAACAACTTTGTGCTTTCAAGTAGGATAGATAAATATGGGATGTTCCATTTAAGTTAAACGAGTTGATGTTCGAAACAAAAACATAAAATATAAATTGTTTTGTTTAATGTTATATAGCCAATATCAAAATACTCTACTGGTTTATTGAAACCGCGATATGTCGAAATATCATGTTGTAAATGTGGATCTTGCCAGTAGCAAGTATCGGTATTTTTCAGTGTCTATATTTTCGTAAAAATCAAATTTTCTCCAAATTGGCAATAAATAGGTATAGGTAAGAATTAACAAAGTTATCCTAACTTACCACGTAGAATTTGAAAATGACATAATATAGGATGTTCTGTTAAAGATAATCCAACTTTGATATGTTGTACTTTTTTGAGCGATTATGTATAATTGAAAATAATTATTTCAAATATGCTCCTTATCGCCCTGTATATCTAACTGAAATCTCAAACTGATATCTTTTAGCATTTAGTCACAAAAAACCGAGAGTATAGTGGTGACTCACTGTATAATGTATTTTTCTACTGCCAATTAATATAGCAAAATTTGTATTTTTTTAGTATTTCATGGTTCCGTCACGCAAACGTAACTTCATGGTTCGATTCCATGCGCAGTCGGATACATTTGAAAAAGTTTAAATATTACTATATTCATTGGCGGTTAAAAAATATATTATATATATGTATATACAGGGTGGTCCATTTAAAGTGTAACACTGTAATATCTTCGAAACCATTAGTGTTATGAAAAATAGTGTTAGACAAAAGTTTAACTATATGAGGGGCTATTCGATGGCGCTACTGTTGTCACTATAAAGAAAGACACAAAGGTCATAGCAAGGTCAACTCTTTTTTCTCAAATAGCATATGGTATTTTTATAATGAAATTCTAAAAGAGCAATAAGTTGCGAATAGGAAAATAATAAACCACATATGAGCTCAAATTAATATGAATCGAGATATTTCGAAAAAATGAGGACATAATAAAAGTCAGTGCAGCAATGTTTTTCCTTCGTTTGTAAAATGTAAAAGTAACAACAAACAGAATTTAAAGAGGGTGAGAAGGTCTTAATATGGAATTTTGAATTCAAGAAGTAAACCCCAGGAAAGATTGTAGAAAAGCTAGATGCGCCTAGATCATACTTAGTATTAAATAATAAGGGTGATATTGTGAGAAGGAATAGTCGTCATTTGAGACTAGTACGGATGAAATCGGAAGTAACGATGATGACTTTCTAGAGAAAGAGAATCGCCCAACAGATGACGACCACCGAACAGATGACAATCACCCGATAGATGACAACCACCAAGAACAGACACAAGTGCAGAAGAAGATATGAAGAAAACCACAAAGACATAATGATTACATATTAAACTAGTAAAGTGTTCATAGTATAGAAAGGGGGAATGTGTAGTAGGTTAGGATTAGGATGTTGGCAGCAGTGCAGAGAAAAATTAGACATACGTAGATGTTAGGTGAAGCTTACGAAGAATGTATTTTTATTTCATATTTAAGTATTAAATAATCAAATATTAGAAAGACAAATATATATTTGAATCAAACAGGATAATCGCTTCTCATCTCAGAATATATTTACTAGACTTGAATATCTTTAATCATAATTCATTCATTGATAGGCACAGAATTGCTAAAAATGCGCCAGAAAAACTTACTATCCGCTATTTTTGCCCCTCTACCTACTGCGCAATAAAAATTACATCCACTCTTCTCTTTCAAAATATTACAAAAAGGTAATGTAAAGACCTTTTATGCTCTGAACTGTTACTTCCTTACTACCCGAAACAACGTAAACGTAGTCTATCGCATTATTAAAATATGCTTGACCATGTAAAAGTAATCTATACACTAATGAAATAAGAGAACACATGGATATAATGTTAGCGAAGCTAAATTCTTTCCTAAGAAACTCGAATGTACAAAATGAACGGAGTAACTTTAACAGTGAAATTAATAGTTACAACCCCATGTAAAGAAAAGTAAACTGAGGAGATTATTTCGAGAATTTTTAGAAAATTTTCATGTAAATAAACATGAAATAAGGATTTTAATCCAAGACAGCAATTACCTCGAGAGATATTAAAAAACATCTAGAGGACAAAACAAAATAATAATAATAATAATAATAATTGATGCCTTAGCATCGCCCAACAGCTGGCGCCAATATTACAGGAGGCATCGGCTGGCCATGAATTATTATATATAATATAATATATATTATATATTATAATAAACGAAAGTGTGGAGAGAAATCCGAGATACAAAAAATCTACAATCATGTTGGGGAAAATGGAACTTATATACTTCATATATTTATATAAATTCGCAATGAAGATACAATTCGTATTCTATAAGTGAGAAACAATATTATTACTCGATGATTTGAATTCCAATTTAGCAATTCTAATACAACTTTAAATTTAAAAATCACATAATTTCTATATTTTTATCCCGACGATTTATAATATATTCAGTTATACAATTCACGTCCATAATACGAACAAAATTTATAATGTAATTTGCAAAATCCCCGTCATTATGAAAAATCTCCTATCCTTTCTGTGGTGCTCTTATACTACGGTACCTTCCTATCTCTAAATCCGAGCGATTCTGCTCGCATCTCGATGAATTTCAATCAACGCAGATGTAGGCAATTAAAGAAGCGGGAAGCGCACCGTTCTTGATTAGTCTGCGCTATGCATAAATCATCATTACCGGTTTTTGGAACGCCTCCCTAAGACGCCAGTTACACTCGAGTAGTTGGAAATACTTAGCTGCTTACGAATTTCGCTAACGTAATTGCGACAAATAGAGTAAAAGGAATAAATAGATATTTATTGAAGCTATTTTGTACTGATAAATTATCTTAAATAGACAAATTTCTCTCCAAGAATTTTGTAATAAAACATTAGTTTCGTTTACTAAATTGTTTTTTTAATAACATTTTTTCTAGTAATGGGATAACATTTGGTGCGAACTGGTCAAATGTGTTTCGAAAATGAATCGTATCTGGAATTATGAAACATGTGTTATTTGCAAATAAACCGAATTGAAGTCCTGGAGGTTCGGAAAATCACCGCCAAACTTGCCTAGATTGTTTTTGTTATGTATAGAGACAGCTGAAACGCAGAAAGTACTACCTCAATAAAAAATATTTTGACAATTTACTTGAATAATTAGGATGTTAGAATCCGGCATGCTTTCATAATTTTTCTAAACTAATCATTGTAACTCTCGAAAATATGCTTGAAGTTTAAGGTCGCTTGTCGTATCCCAAATGCCATTGATTTTTATCACTCCAGTTGTCTTGATTCTTTTTTTTTTCTATAAGTAAGTTTCTTTCTAGTAAAACATTAAGTCTTGATAACTATAGCAAATATGAAAAGTAACTTTGTCCTCCTCCGCAATGGATTTCTTCTATTGAGAATAGCACAAAATTTGCTGTCCTTCTATGTTAATAAGATTATAACAAATGCATAATAAATTCAGTCACACAAATTTTGGGAGCGGAACAACTCATTTTGTTGGCACAACAACAGATATTGTATTTGTTACAAGATATATTATATTCCTGGCAAAATAAATTGCTATGAATACAATAATCTTGTAACGAACACAATATAACTTGAAAGAATCTAGTATTTCTTGTTGAGGTTATATCTACAATATACGGGTTATTTCGTTAACCACAAATTCTTTAAGGCGCATAACAATTTCATAAACAACAGCATTGGAACTAATAGTTTATATCACTCACTACTCTATAAAACCGTTTAAAATTAAGACAAATACAAAAAGACTCCGTCGATACAGTATCTGATAAATCGCACAATTATTAATAGTGTTCTATCCAACTAGGTCTTACTTGAAGAAAGAAATCGATAAACTCGAGAAAATTGAGACGTCGAGTATGACTAAAAACCACGAGTTGTATACGTTTGTAGCAGTATTACCTTCATTTAAAAGTAATGTAATGTTTTACTTCCGAAAGGAAGTATATTTCTTTTAGTTGTTCTGCTGTCACTGCAATAATGTGCCAATTTACT
This sequence comes from Holotrichia oblita, assembly GCA_023690525.1. Taxonomy (NCBI): domain Eukaryota; kingdom Metazoa; phylum Arthropoda; class Insecta; order Coleoptera; family Scarabaeidae; genus Holotrichia; species Holotrichia oblita. Next base: position 102,356,857 of record CM043016.1, on the reverse strand, counting down.
TGATAACTTTTAAATATTTAGTAGTATGATAGCTTGTGTCGACAAATTACTATAGATTACTTTTCTTATGTTTAAAAAAATACGATACACTAATATTTTACGAAAATATCACTTACTTTCGAGTGTAAAGATGATGGTTTCTCTACGAGATAAAATTGCATTCTAATCCTTGGATGCTATGATTGTTGTACATCTGCGGATATTACAAAACATTACTTTGTAGTAGTTCATATTCACTACTGATGTCGAATTAAACTGAATTACAGATGTTGTTTACCACTCGTTATTTTCACTTATCGTGACTGTAGTTTTAAATCAATTACGTTTGAAAACGACTTGTATTTCAGTTGAAGCTATAGTCACAAAAAGTGAAAATAGAGAAGGGTAAATGCATCTTCACTTAACTCTGGCTCAAATAATAGTCATAATTACTTCGTTATTTTGTTACATTATTGATTCTGCGCAAATTAAAATTAAATCTATACGATTTTAGCAAAGCACCAATTTTCGCTTCGTTACCAACAAAATGATGAGAAATACGTTGTCATATGTTGCCATTACGCAAATTGTACATTTAGATACAACAAATAATAACATTCGTTTAAATAAGAATTAATTAAATTTAAATAGAATTAATTTTATTTTAAAATGCGTAGCGGAAAAATATGCTTTTTTAATATTCTTCGATAAGCGTGATATTTACTGAAACTAAGTCTATGAAAAGAAATGAAAGCACGTTAGCACGTTATTTCTTAATAAAATTGTTAGTTTCGCGAAGAAACATGTCACTGTTGTGGTGTATTGCGCGCCATAAATATACCACTATCAGTATTAGCACTTTTAATTGAAACAGCACTGGGTGGAACGGCTATAAACCAAACGGCGTATTCTTGCTCAAGAACTGCAAATGTATGTAATTTTAGAGGAAGGAATTATTTCCTGACAGCACGAATTCTCAAGTAGTGGTAAGCCAGATATACTACTCATGATATACCCATACTTACACAGAAGTATGTGTAAATCCAGTGGCGTAATCTAGTTCTCTATAAAATAAATCGTAATCGGATGTAGCGTGCATGTCCAGAATATCAAGTAAACAGGTTTTACGATCTTATTGTGCAGGGCGTAGATATTTCTAGGACGTTACAAATGAAAAACATTCAAACATATAATTAAGTTTAGAGATAGATCCTTATCATCTAGTAGATACACCAGCGCTAAGTACACGAAACGGTAGTTTGTTATGTCAACTAAAGATAATTTAGTAAGACGCAATGAAAAACTCCGTTGTACTAACATGAGAATTTCATTCAAATTTTTACAATCGCTAAGTACCGTCCTCTGTGGTGAAGTGGATAATTTTTTCCTAGTTTTTTTAGCATATCTTAAGAACATCACATCAGAACGAATTGTATTTCATAATATTATATAACTTACTATCGAACAATACCAATGTGACACAAAACTTTACCTTACAAAAATTCTATATATATTTTTCTTATTTTTCAAAAAGTGGTCCACTTCGCCCCATGTTTGGGGTTAGTATCCACATTTTGGTCACTTTGAACGTTATTTGGGCTGAAGTGGTCAGAAGAAGTGATAAAAAAATGCGAGGAGGGTCATACAGAAAGACAACATTCTACTTTGGTATAACTCAATCAGGGGAGGTTTCAGCAGCAATATAAAACTAACCAAAACTCCGTTAGAACGTAAAACCTGTAAACAAAACCAACCTCTAACATTCTGAGGTTAAAACACTGTCTTTAATGACCATTGAACTCGGTATATTCGATTTTGTTCGTGAGATTCACTTTAGCTCAAGAGCGCTGGATTGCAGCACCTATTTTATAAGAAAATTTCAGTCTGGACCACTGTTACGGTCCAATTGTTTTATTGGACCTAGCTGCTGGAGAAATACTACTAGTGTAAGGGTTTTTCACAATAAACGAGTGAGTTTATTTTAATACATACATATATTATAATAAAGAAATAAAAATAAAACATAAATTCCAGTTCTTTGTACATGAAAGACACAAAATAATAATTCTCATATAATGTATAAGCATATAAAATAATATTTACAAATAATGTCTCTTTCCTGCGTATTAAACGCTATTCGAAAAGTGTACTTTATGTACTTCTTGTATGTAACGAGCCAAAAGGATATATTTATCGGAGCGATTCCTGAACTAGGGAGAAAGTGAATAATCAGTTCAATAGTTTATCACTACCGCGTAAAACACGATACAACTCAAAACTACGTCCAGGAATATCGAATTTCTCGTATATATTTTCATATGCGTCTATTTGCGCCTTTTACTATATGCTCCATCCACTGACCCCTTATAATAGTGACGATTCCACGAACCACGGTTCGTGTGCTGAACGCAATGAATCCAACGAGTACCCACTCGTATGCGTATCGCGATCAGCGCAGGCAAGTCCGTGGGCGGCTATACCATTAACAAACCGCGCAAAGTCAAATAGCACGTCATCTCTATAATACGGGTTGGCGCGCGCTTCTTGGTCGTCGCTTCGACGTAGTTTCGAGTTTAGCTCCGAAGCTTAGCATTTTTAGAATTATATCCTATCGGTGGCTCTTGTTTCTATTAATTCGTTGTCATGATTTTGCTTATTTATATTATATTACATTAAGCGTGAGATTTAGACATATTAATTTAACAAAATACTGAATATATAGCAAATATATGTAAAATAAAAAGAATGCTTGTTTTAAATGTCTTTGAGTCCTTAACAACCACTTCACCACAGGATGTCCACTTCACCATAGATGACGGTAATGCTCAACTATCTATAATAGTTATTTATGATATAAGTGTTAAAAGTGCGATTTTAGTTTGTGAGATGAGAAGATTACGAAACGAGGGTAGCAAGGTGAGTAAGCCTTCGAACAAAATAAATATATTAGATATATTAAATATATCTGCCATAATATTATTGTTACGTAGCCTACTTCGTGCAAATTGAAGTGGTCTGTTTCGACAATACCAGAAGAAATATACATTTTTCTCTAAAACTGTTGAAGGTAAATGGGTACATTCCTATATAAACAGAAAGAGAATTTAATTTTACATCCAACCGTGTAAATAGATATAGGGTGCCCCATTAAAAAAAAACAGAATTATTGGCATTTAAATGTTTCCAAATGTTGGCGCCAATAACTGTATGTCAACAAAAGCATCCGTACATGTTAATATTGTAAATAGTAAGGCAATTCAAGACGTATCAATTTGCGCAAAACAAAATTATCCACATTTTTTAGTTTTGATGCTACGGCTCATTAACGAGAGCGCTGCAATTAAATTGCAAAATTTTTGATAAAACATTTATTTTCTCGGAAACAAAAGCACACAGCTCGAGGAGGGTCTTAATAAAAGTTACTTAAAATATCACGTAGAATCTAAACAAAATATAATATATAGGATGATCCATTTGAAATAATAAAGTTACATACGCTTTCTCTATAACTGGGACACTCTATATATTTGAAAATATCTACTAGCTATGCATCGTATAAATAGGGAAACATTTTATTTGAAACTTTTTTCTCTATACTGTAAAGTAAAAAAATTATCAAAGAAACCGCGTCAGCTGGGACACTCTGTCTATGTTTGACAGGAGGTGTTCTCGAGCGTGTCTAACATTCTGATAACATAGTAGTAAAAAGCAGTGACAAATACAGAAATTAGACAACTATTACTGAAAGACACCTCTATACTTTTTCTGATTGATTCTCTTTAGTGGTCTATAGTATTTATGTAGGGGTCGACGAGACAATAATTCTTGTCTTGATGACGGTTTATCTCTTTAGTGGTCTGGATTAACCGATGATTCCCCGGCGAATTCTTTACTGCGTTGCGTGCTAACACGGCAATCTGGTGGTTCCCCGATCTTTATTTGTTTTCTGACAAACGCAAATGACGTCGCCCAGTTCAGTTGCACACTTTAAGTAATGTTATTATTACAACGTGGTAGTCTGTACCTGTTTTGTTATATTTTTGATGCCGGTTTGTGAATAGTGGTGATAAAAAGTAAATTATATTATTATCTCGTTTTTTACCATGAGTGACAGTGACTCTTCAGTAAACAGTACGTCTGCTGAGACATTTAGCTCTGAGTCTGGCTCAGAATATTTACCAACAAGCAGTAGACAGAAATGTAAGCGTTACGGCTTTAGTAAATATGAAATGACCAGTAAAAGAGTAACGCGACTACGACTAGTGCGAGTGAGAATGACAAAACTGGAACCGTCTGTGATAGCGGCAGCAAAACGAAAACGCAGCAGCATTCACCAATGCGGGATAGTGGTACTAGTGGCAGTACTGGCAGAAAGAAATTCTGTAATTTTTTTGAAATTGAGGTGGACACCAGTACCAACGGCAAAAACAAAAATGATAAATTAGCTAAATGTGTACCTTGTTTTCAAAAACATAACAAAAGTGTTTACCTGAAAATGATAAATTCCGGGACTTCTGGGTTAAAAAGACACTTAAAAGCAAAGCATGAGACATTATTTGACAGTTTTCCAAAGGAGGGCCTGATCGAGGCAAGGTTTCAAGTCAAAGTGAAAAAAATGTAAGTTGAAATTTATTATAATGGTTTGTATAATACTCACTTTAGTACACGTCACAGAGCCCTTAATAATAATTATGAGAGAAACACAAAACTACTCTGCCAAATTATGGGCACAAAGCTCCCACAAAATATTTTTATCTCCACATCACAATAGTGGAAAGTGAAAGAATTGCATCCGGATTTTTTTTTTCAAAAATTGGCTTAAAATGATCTGCAACGTACAAAAAATATCATTTGAGCAAAAAAAATGTGTCTGTCTGTATATGTGTGTAGATGCATGTTTACTGGATAACTTTCGAACGGTTTGAGATATCGTTTTCAAATTTGGTACACTTATAAAACTCATGAAACGAAGGGCTCGTATTGATTTCAAGAAAAATCTCCCCACAAACAAATGGGGGAAAGAGGGATAATATACAAGAAGATCGCTATATTAATTCAAAACTCAAATTTGTTATTTTTATAAAGAAAAAATATGATTTTCTTTTTTTCAATCTTTATGTTAAATCCCGTTTCCCCACTTTTAGAATGCTGAGGGGGAGGGAGTATTAAAAGATCGTGTTGTATATAATTTTTAAGATTTTTGGAGTTAGGGATCTTATTTTTGTTAATAATTACCTACATATTTGTGTTAAGTAACCCTTCCCCTCCTACGAGCAGATATTCGGGGGTCAAGAAACTCATTTTTATTATCCATTTCTTTCTACTTATGATAATTTATAAGATACCTGAGTTTATGTGGTTAAAAAAATATGAAACTGGTAACAATCTATAGGACTTATTCGTATAAACCTATAAACATTATGTCCTTATTTTCAGGAAATAGTTAATCCCTTAAACAAAGAAGTTGTTGACGAACTGCTCATAGAATTTGTTAGGAAAAAGTATCTGCCATTTAATTTTTTTGAAGATGATGTTACCAAAAATCTATTTTCATATTTGAATCCAGAAGTGACTCTACCTGGTAGTAATACTTTAAAAAGAAAAATTATACATAAATATTAGGTAATGAAGAATTCTGTAACGAGCTTTCTGAAAGCAAATGGATAAAACATTTCGTTGACTATTGATGGGTGGTCATCTATTGTATGAAGGGCTACTATGGCATTACAAGTCAGTTTGTGTACAAAAATTGGAATATTCAGTCAATTTTTTTAGACTTAGTGCCTGTTGAGGGAAGCCATACAGGTGCATCTGTTGCTAACATTCTCTTTGCGGTGCTAAAATCTTATGATTTGCTGGAGTGCATTCAGGGTGTGACAACTGATAATGCGGCTGTTAACTTTACAATGATGCGGATTGGAAACTTTAATTCCAAGTTATGATTTTAAAAATAAGCATTTTGTATGTTTTGCACATATTCTAAACTTAGCTGTCCAGGATTTTATGAAAGACATCGAAAAGGATTTGGAGTATTTGGATAATGAGAACGAAGCAGAAAATAATATAAATGATACTGATTTAGATTTCAAATCTCCTGTAAGTAAAATTAGATACCTTCTAAAAAAAATCAAAAACTCAGAGCAAATGCATCTTAAACTTAACAGTGCTTGCGCGGCCGTAAACTGTAAGATGCCAAAATTAGATGTGCCTACAAGATGGCATTCAACTTTGGAGGTGCTAACATGGGATTTAAGTGTGAAAAATGCTTTAACTATATTTTGCGATAACATCGAAAATCTAAATAATTGTAAGATATCAGATAAAAAATGGGTTCGGATCAGTAAATTTTGTCAGTATCTGAGAAGCTTCAAAACACTTGCCTCAACACTTGAAGGAAAAAATACTGCACACTCCCATTGGTCGTAATTGGAACCAACTTACTTTTAGACAAACTTGAAATATCGGCTCATGAACTTGATAATAAAGTTGATAGAGACACTACCGATGAGCAAATAATTTACTGCATTCAAGCTGCGAGAGATAAAATACTGAAACACTACAACAAAACAAATTGGATATATAGTATAGTTCTTATTCTGGATCCTCGACATAAAGTCGAAGCATTTTCCTCTTCTTCATGGGGATAGCTTCTACAATCAGGGCATTCGAGAATGATCTACAGAACCCGATACCAGAACCAGCACCAGCACTGAGTCTTAAAAAAGAAGAACGTATTTGATTAGATATTACTTACCTATTTAAGAAAGCTAATAATGATAAGTCAGGATCTTGGAAGTATGAAATTGAAAAATATTTAAATGAGCCTAGGGCACAAAATTCTGAGAATATACTTGATTGGTGGAGAAGACACGAAAATGTCTACCCGTCGTTATAGAAAATGGCCAAGGATTTTCTCGTAATACCAGCAACATCTGTAACTGCGTAAAGGCTAATCTCAAAAGCAGCTTTAACAATAACAAAACCAAGAAATCGGCTAGGCGTTGACTCCATAAGAAATCTTATGTGTCTTAATTTATGGCTCCGATTCCGATTTAAAAATGTGTTAAATTTTATATTTAAAATCTAGTTTGCAACTGTAGTTTCAACCAGGATTATCATTTATTATTTTGAATTTACATTTTTGTGAATTGTTCTAGCAAAAAATGTGTTCGATAAATTAAAATATGTTATATTGTGTTAAAATATGTTACCTTTTTCACAAATAAATACGTTTTAGCGTTTTCTTTGTTAGTCAAGATATTTCAAGATTTCTTGTTTTCTTGACAAGAAATCTTGGTATTGACATAAAATTTCTTGTCCTGTCTTAAAATCTAAAATTACTGCTTGTCTTGATCTTGTCTTGAAATCAAGATCTTGAAATTTTCAAGAACTTGGCGAACCTTCAATTTCTCTTTCAATACTTTTACAACTTTCATTTAAATTACTATTATAGTTGTATACTGACTACTATATTCCACGTAACAGACGCAGCCATGATATATAGAGAACTGAAAAGCATGGCAATGGAAGTCCAAAATTTTACTAGAGGAGAAAAACTGTTGGCAACACATTGCTGGCTCCACTTTAGTTACAGTGTCGCACTGGGTTGGTGCTTATTTCTATTTCAAAGCTAGGGTAATTCTAATCATCCATGTATCTGTGTAATTGCGTGTACTGGGAGACATTATAGAGAATGGACTAAAGAATTTCTATTCACATTGCCAGATTACAATTACAACTTCTAATGTATAAATGTTTGAAATTAAACCACATAACCTTTGATAGCCGAGGATGTTAATAACACAGTAGTCGGCAAATTTTGCTAGCTGAATTTAAATGAACGCAATTTAAGTAAATTATACGTAATTATATAATTAAAGCCAGGGCATCGGAATACGTATTTATTAAAATCTTACTATGAAAGGTCAACCGGAAAACGAAATTTTACCCACCTTTATGCAATTATTACGTCCTACTGTTCAAACCGATTCCAAGTTTAAGTAATACTTAAGCAATTATACACCCCAATTAGTGAATAACAAATGAAGTGACGCCCAGCAGATAACGATATATTACCGTACGATGTGATTGCATGCTTTCGTGAAAATATCTCACAATGGGAATTTTAACGCGTCTATTAAAAACGAATTGATTGTTCCATTATTAAAAATAACTTCCGATCGTTCCCTACCTATAATGGCACCGTAATTTAGTAATATCAGCTGCTGGAACATTTATACTTCCCCTAAAAATTTTATCAGACGTGAATCGATTTGGAGTTGGTAAAATATACGATGTCATTAACACGAAAACTGCTTTTACTGAACTAGAATATCGGTAGCTATAGCTGAAACAGAATGAAACATTTCTAGTCTTTTGTTATGGAACGTTTTTGTTCTTTCTTCTTAATATAGTGCTATACATTTTGTCCCTATTATTACTTAATAGGATGCTATTTGGTATAAATCTAGGTCTGAATGGATGTATGAATTTAAATGTGGTGTCGATTATGATGTTTTATCACTTATATTGTTGAACATAATTATAGGACTCTCTTTAGCCTACAAAAATTGATCAGTATACAGAACGTATTTTGTTTATGGCTTAGAGCGTTTAGTGAATATACACAATATTTGTTTGTAAAACAACGGAGGTTAAGACAGTTGAGTATTGAGAATTTATACATAATATTTAAATTCTCAGAACTCATTAGCTTGACTAGTTTTGATGTTAAAAATGTTAATCAAATAAACAATCCTCCAAGCTTGTTAATTCCAGGAATTTCTATTCCTATTACAGTACTGTTATTTCTGCTACATTAAATACAAACTACAGTGCATACAACATATTACAGCGAATGTTTACCATTAATGTTTAATATATATTTAACACTATGCGGTGGTCTTGTGTAATTTTGTGTAATTCCAATAGTGGCACCTTCTATTAGGACATATGCTCTATAGTGCATATGCGCTGCCATTTTGCACTTCAAAATTTATGTTGTTGTGAAAAAGAATTAAACAAGCAGTGACGTGATTTAAACATGTAAATGTGTTACTGATCTTATAAGAACATTATGCTGCTCTCTTATCTGTCTCGTCGCAGTGAGCACAATGTCCTATTTCATAATTTCCTCTTTCGTCTAAACCCGCGTTATCAATACTAATTTAGAAGATATCACAAATTATGATTCAACTATTAATACTTACAGTGATACAAAGACGTAAATGTTCTTACGTCGAATCTGAAGGAAAACTGCTCAAGAAATTATCCTCACATAGCACTTGTATTAATATTATTTGCACTTAGAATAACTACTGAATGTGCTCTGAAGTTTAATAAGGAACAAAATACACTAGAGTCTACTTCAATCTAATCTTAAGGACTATGATTACAAAGATCCGGAAGAAGCAAAATAAAATCTGATATATGTATCATGAGACATGAACACATACAGCGCAGTAACCCAGATTGTATACTAATTAACAAAAAGTCAGATAAGGTACAGGTAATTGATACTGTTATTAGAGACTTATAGCAGAGCCAAATACGTATCCGTATCCGTGAAAACTAACTGGAACTCATGCGTACTTGCAATATTTTTCCTTTGCGTACGTATGTCGAAATACGTCATACGTAAAACTACGGCCTCTCACGTAGACAGTAAACGTATACGTATTCAGTCGAACGAAATGTGCGAAGAAAGTCGACATAGCCCGATTAAAACAAATTTGTAAAATAGAAATGACAACAAATGACTTGAAACGACCATATAAAGCAGCTCTATTACCTAGTTGTTCCTCATTATGTAAAATATGAAGTATAAAACCATAATTAGTATCTTTATTGCAATTATCGTTTAACGTATCTATCATAAGAATTTCTTCTATTATAAAATTATTGACATTGTCCTATTATTTTTCCCTTTATACAATGCAACCAAAACAACCGTCTTGGTAAGGTTATTTGCAGCACGACAAATATCAAACTATCTATACGTATTCGTGCTGCTATAACTGTGTTTCTCAAGCTCATCTTACAACATACGTATCTGTCGTTTCAACGTTTACGTTATACATTTACGGATAAGTGTTTGGCTCTGCTATAAGTCTCTATTCCGTCTACATCAAACTTAGTAACAACTTACGTAACGAAGGCGCAGTGCGTGAGTCTACTAATAGAAATAAAGCAAACATTGAGAATACATTTAGCCAATAATTTCAACTTTTCGGATAATTATACAGGTTGATTCATTGTTCTTCCACCAAGGGAATCTGGCTTACTAATGGAGAACGTAGGTAAGTTGAAATTTGACAAAGTTTGTAAATTCCGTGATTATTAACTAAAAGATAACAAGTGACCCTGAACACGTGTTCTTAGTCTTTCTTTCAAAGGACAAGTAAAGGCGATAACGACATTTAGACCCTCCCTCTATATACGAGTATAAGCGAGATTCCCATGGTGAACGTTGATCATGAATCAGATAGTAAGCGCGAATGAAAATATAGATTCTAAACGCATATGTATTTAATTAATTGCTGTTTTATTTGACTTACATGTGGAAATATATCTGGGATTACAAAATAAGTACTTACAGGTCACAATAAGAATTTAAGTAAGAAGTTCGAACTGTTGACCACTTAGCAGTATTCCACATTCCCAGTAAATTCGGAAGCGATGTTTTCTCAGTGTCCATGAAAGTTGCTATGCCTAGCATTATGTTTTCAGGATTTTCAGGCAAATGCATAAGACATTTTAAACGACTCCGCAAGTAAAAGCTTAGGCAAACTTAGCAATTCTAGAGCTTGTTGATTTAAAAATAGATCCCGTTCAGAAAGTGTTTGATTGAAGAGATTGATTGTTTCTTGGAAGAATCTACATCTATGGCCGAATACTACTAATCGTTCTAAACTAAAAATCTGTGAAACAATTTTCTTTTGATCATCATAAGCAAATCACTACCAAATGTTCCACCAAGAAGCTACTTATAAAATCTCAATTATATAACAGTAACATACAGCAGCTTAAAAAAACAAATAAAAACTAAAAGTACTTTATCAATGGCTATATTGTTTATGTTGGTGAGTTAGAGTTAAATCTAACAACACTCTATAATTACAATAGGAAAGTATTGTCCCGTATGTGTCAAGTCGTCGTTCTAAATCTGCAAAGAACACACATTATATACGTGCGCCTTCGCGAAACTAAACGAAGTATTGGGTTTCCTTGTATATCTCCAAGTGCTTTCGTAAAGCTGATTTGTTCTCGAAGGAGTTCGTCGAGGGCTTGATGGATCACGAACTAAACGACATCATAAAGAACAAATTGCATAAGACATATTAGTGAGTGGCGCCCTTATACGGGAAGATATTGCCGTCATTCATTTTCAACGCAGGTCGGCCTACTGTTGTAGTACCCAGCCAACCTATGTACGTCTTCCGACCTTCGCTAAAGTACTAACGAAGTGCGGGAATTTAGGGGAACGTAACTCAGGAAAAAGAACTAATAACGTTTACACAACGCTCTACAAATTTACGCCTAATACCTCATTTCTCATTTTGACACTTCAAATCTGGACTGGTTATTTTCTTATCCGTGTTCTTAAATTGAAAGGATAGCAACTTATTGCATTAATATATCAAGAAAAGAAGGCTAGGTGATAAAACCACCAGTACCTAGAATTGTTGCTGTATCGAAAAATTCTCAAAATTAAAAAGAAATATGACAAAAGTACTGTGAGGTTAAAAATTAGAATAGCATCGTCCCTTGTTGCTGCAGCAATAGATTGTCTGACTTTGCTAGGCAAACATTCTGTTATTAAATTGACTTTTTTTAAAGCTAGCGTTGCAAATATGGATAAGGAATTGTGTCCATAAACAATCTTCTGTAATACTGTAACTGTTTGTAAAATCGGTATGTACAACCTCACTAATTTTGGTATATAGCGATGTAATATTCGGTAGTAATTTTACGCGTTGGGGGAGTTAAAATACAAAGCAGTGTAAAGCTATCACTAGTAATTAAAAGTGCACAGTATAGCTACTGGCACCAGCGTTGTATTTTTCTTCTCTAAGGATCCTAATTTGATTGAAACGTAATTAGAGTGTAGAGATCTAAAAAATATGAAACGTAGAAATTTATGAGTTTTGTGTACTACTTTCGATAATGAAAATTTTGTTGATTACTTTCCACGATCTGATATTTGGGCAGTAAAACTATAAAATATTATGCGCTAAAAGATAATATTTTTAAATATTAGAAAAAAAACTACGGCATACCTACCTAACTCTCACTTTTTAATTTATTTAATAACGTATATTTTATTTTTTGTTTGAGAGAGAAGCTAACAATTGCAACGTTAAGTGATATGACGTGACCTTCGTCCTGTGAAGCAAATGATCTCGCAAAGACTAATACTAGTACAAGCGCTGACGTTCTTAAATCGGGAGCTGGGTTAGGGTTCGTAATATATATAATACCATATATAGAGGGCGCCAATCGTGACCAAACGATGGGATAGTCGGAATGTCAACAACAGTCAAACAACAAACTACTACTATACATATTTAATTAAAAATAAAGCTTGAATTAATATAAACTAATAGTGTAAATATTTGTTAGTAATAATAAATTGAATATACTATAAAATGTAAATAGCAGATAAACATGTAAAATATACATTTGACACGTCACTGGACTATTAAACAGTATCCAACCTATCTGTATGATATTCGAATACCATAACAACATAAACACATATGTTAGATGTCAGAAAATATGCTCTCTGTGATGAATCATGATGAATTATATGAAATGACAAAATGTACTGTTTAAATTAGAGTTATTAAAAATACGAAAGTAATAATTGAGTGGCACGTCAGTATAATATTGATAAAAGGGGAAAATAGTAAAAAAAATTATTTCAATGCTTTTGCGCTATAGTATTGCATAAAATATTATTTCGCTGAAATAACAAGAAGAAATAAAAAATATATAAATTCAAATTATAATTAGCGGCGCGAAAACGCAGTGTTCGATATGGCTGCCATCTGTGACGTAGCTTGGCAGTAAACAAAGTGTGTTTGTTAGGTATACCTTGACACCGGTTTTAGAATAAGATTTCACTTTTAATTAACGTGTACCTAATGGACTGTCAAGCTGTCAGCTTTCTTCTATTTACTGCCTTCCTACGTCATGTCCGTTTTGTGCTGACTCATAATTTTTAAACATTTCAAATAATTTAATAGTTGAATATTTGTTCCAGTATTAATTTTTGTCAAATATTTATTACTTTTTGGTAATGAGATACATTATTCTACTCAAAAACCATGTAAATAAATATACTCTAGATAGATTTATTTTACTGCCTATACCATTAGGATACAATATCCATCCATCATATAATATACTATAATTCTTATTACACAAATCAGCTGTTTGATGTTTACATAAAGAATACAGTATTATATTAATTTAAGTCGCTCAGATGTTTTAGTTATCGTTACAAATACCTTAAGATGTTTAATTCTGGTCGTGGAATTTTCCTGGGTTTATGTTGCCATGTCGAATCCGTATCAATTTCGATGGATGTGCATCGATTTCAAAGAATGTTGAATAAAACTTTAGGTGAAACGGCTTACTTTAATTTGCCTTGCTGTTAATTTCCATTAAATTGTAACAGATATGGGTACACAGCATAATTGACAATGTCCAATATTACATCGGCTTTGATCTCCAAATCGGCAAAGGACAAATCTCACCGAGTATAAACCATATATTATTGCTTAAGAACTGTACTATTGCATGTTGTAATAAATGTTCTAATTTAACATGGAATTTCTATTCATTTTACTTTAAGAAACATACCATAATTAATGGCACCCGTAAGTAAAACCAAACAACCTGAAAATCGAAAGACGCGATTCACCATGTGCTCTCTGAAATAAAAGTTAGAAAAGATTTAAATCAATCATAATAAACTAATAAATTAAGTCAAATACTGCTTGAGGAGCTAATACGAAATCCACATGAGCCGCGAAGGTCATCTTTTCGTCAAAAATAACACCAAGTTCCTCCGCCAGGACATCTGTTTAATAGCAGGTATAGAGTTTCGCACGACAATGAGTGTACCAGCACTTGATATTCAGATGGAAACAGTACACTGGAACACACACTTTCCAACAACCCCGTTTACGTTAAAAACACTACATCATAAACACTATTACTAACGCTGTAGAAAAAGTCGACAGTTTTACTATGTAGTCCTCTTACATTTTGATAAAAAATTGAGATTTGAGTCAGACACGCTCTATCCATAGTGGTATCTGTAGTTGTAATCAATTAATAATTTTTATTTTAATTATTAATTCAATCTAGATAAGTCGGAGTCGTTGCGGATCCGGATAACTCTTGCTATGTCGTCCTTGCGATAGTAAATATTTCCATTCCTGACCCATACGTATCGATAATTTTTTGTACGGGAAGATTTTCTTACCTATTTCTGGTATCTTGCTGATGATTTGATTGATTCAGCGGCTGTTTTTAATGCGCTCGATATATGTTTTAGTTGCAAAAGTTATAGGATATGATGGCATATTATATAAACACGCAAAAATTTATCACTGTCTTACTCAAATTAAAAATATTAAATAATATCTTAATTTTAATTACTATCACTTATGTACTTTTTCGGTATTTTTGTGATTTTTAATATACCTAATACTTACTATAATTTTATGGAAAATATTGTTTACGTGACTTTTTTACGCTATTGCAGGTAGTTTTATTATTATTTTAATGCAAAAATGCGTACAGTATTTACAGTGTACCAACGCTCAGATTTTACGTAAAATATATCACCGGTGGGATATGCATGTACCATCTTTGGCAAATTAAATGCGAATTTTTTAGCGAGGAATTTCCATTTACTAAATAAAGGCTATACTTTGAAGCAAATTTAATTTATCTAAAAGAGAGAGTACTGCTTTGAGGAACTTCTTTAGAGTAATTAAATTCACTTTAAAGCAAAGCCTTTATTTACAAAATCAACATTCCCCGATAAAAAAATCGCATTTAAATTGCCAAACATGGTACATAATGGCATTAGCAGCGAAGTTGAGCATAGTCATTTCGTTTGTGCATAAACGGGAACAACCAACAGCCAAAATGTTTACTAGTTATAGGTAAATACTTATTTGAAGGATGAAAAGATTTAGTATACGTTATGATATGTTATTACTTTACCAATCATGTGTGAATTCAATACTTGTTCGTATTGAAATATTAAATAGAATTTAACATTCGATTTTGTAAATTTCAATTATTGTTATATGCTTTTGCATAAAACACGTATAATACACAGGGTTTCTACGGCCGAGTGGGACATAGGGAGAATACATAAAATCGGTTTTCGGTGAATATTATCTTCCTAATACTACTTCATCCAAATGTAAGTGGAGGATATTATAACTGGGTTAACAATGAACATTTCCACAATCATAGTACAAAGAAAGTTATTTTGAATAGAGTCAGAAAATTATTACTTTTAAATCTATTGTTGGTGAATTCTGCTTTATTAAAATGACTTTCTTGTACTATGATTGTAGAAATGTTCATTGTTAACCCGCAGTTATAATACACGGAAAACCCGAGCTGTTTGCAGTAACCAAATGTATTTTGTTGGCATATATTTTGTTAAAGATACTATACGCATTGCTACTTTAACTGAATATTAAATCAAAATTTGTTATTAGCAAACAAATTATTTTGTTAAAGGATTTACGCGACGCAACAAACTAATTCGGTAAAATACTTTCTTAACGTAATGGTAAACAAACAAAACAATGGTTTCAACAAAATCTATTTGTTGTTTTTAACCAAGTTGATTGTACAAATATAATATTTACTTAATTCAAAGAAATATTTAGTTAAAACACTTACATATAGCCAACAAAATTATTTGTTATCAACACCTATATATTTATTTGCCCATATTCAACCATAAAATTTGGTGAATCCAGTCTTTCTGTGTATGCGCCAGTAAAATTTGGATGAAGTAGTAGTTGAGAGATAATATTCACCGAAAACCGATTTTATGTAGTCTCCCTATGTCCCACTCGGCCGTGAAAACCCTGTATAATAGCGAATGCAGTTGCGTATACATCTCCAAAATGCGTGGCTAAATATTAACTTCACGAATATAATTTCATTTTTATAGTTTTATTCGTGTTGACAGCGGTTTTAATTGCTTTACGTAACTCTGCCACGATGAATATTAATAACAGTGATAATTGAAATGTTGGAGAGCAATTATATTTGTCGAGGGTCGAGTACAAACAAACATGACCAAAAAGTAAACCGCATATATGCGGTACTCTTGTTGTTAGAGCTAATATGACAAATTTAACTGGCGCACTTAATTCGCTATTTCTCCGTCTAACAATGGTTTGTTAAAGCGGGAAGCATACAGAACATTTCATGTCTAAACGTGTTAGAGCAAACAGAATATTACACATTCATGAAGAAAATGAGAAAAATCGAGTTCCATATACAACCGCTGTAGAGATGCGTATAACTTCCTAATTTCGTGTTAAATCATAAATGAGTGTGTTAAGCATCAATGTTAATATTTTATTTAGGGCATTATATGACAGTTGTTAGGATAATTTATTCTCTTTTGGTATAATAATGTCCGCAAAGTTTTCATTCATACGCACAGCGATATGCATATACATAAGTACCACACTCTTCTATAACATAAGTTAACAAATCTATATATTACTTTTGTTTTATTGAAAATGTAAGATAAGTGTAAAAAATAATTGTTTTTACTATGTCGACAAAAAAGACGAGTTACTTTTGAACACTTCTAAGAACTAGAGCATAACAAATGAAAATCAACCAAAAATCATTTAATTTCATTTTAATTATAAAGCACTAAAAGAATAAAATATTTGTGAGAGACCTATTGTATATTACATAAGAATTTTCACAATAAAGGTAATCTGCAGTTCGTCAAGTATACCGCTAAATATATTCCAGCAGTTAAGTTTTTTATAATCTAAACAACAACTGTTGAATATCAAGAGAACATCGTATGTGTTAATGTTTGAAAAGATGTGAGCTGTCCAAGTTTCATTTAAGTGGCCAGTTTGTAGTTGTAATTTCCGTAATTATATTATATTTTAATTAATTTATTATTATTTAAATTATTTGTTATTAAACTTATTGAAGAGATATAGTATGAGACAAGAGAAGCAGAATAAATGTCATGGTGATGGTGAAAAAACTATTATATTAGAACAGAATCATAATATGTATATTTATTAAAAAAAAAATGCGTAATCACTACAAACTAAATTATTACTTACCTTATTAAAACCTTTTCGTATTTTTTTTAATTGGGAAAACTTTTGTATTAACAAAAAATTGATTTTTTTTAATGTTTAATTAAAATAAATAATTTTTAACTTTTAACTCAATTTACTTTAAAAAAACGAAAATTTCTTTAAAAGAAATTATTTTTAAATTTTTCAAATATTATTTTTCGACTTAAAAGAAATACACAGATCAGATAGCTAGATATAGTTTCATAAATATAAAATTAATTTAGTACTTTTTTATTTTCTAGATTACCTACAACTGGATGATCATCTGCTGTCAAGTGCAAATTTAAATTGTAAAAATTCGAACATTACAATATATTTAATATTAACATATGGTGAATACCATCTTTTCGCTAATAGCTCTGTTTTTTCGTTTTAATATTTATTATTCGAGTGTAACACATGTACATGAAATTGCTTGAAGCAATATTTTTTCATGAAGGACTTGATCAACGATGTCAGTAGAACAAAGGTGTGGGTGTAAACGATTTTACGCTTTTAAACATGTTAAAGGCGGAATTACTAGATAAAATAGGTACAAAACTATATAGGTATAACAAATAAAGTGCAAGCTATTTATTAAAACTGATCTAAATACAATATACACAAAGCATATTTGCCAAAGTCACTAAACGCAGTAAGCTGAATAAAACTTGTTATAATCTGTAAAACTGAAATATAGTGTGTACTTGTGTTAATATTGTTGGATTAATTCCTTTTGACATTCCTCAACTGTCAAAACAAATCTAAATAAGACGCCATTTTTTAAAGAGATGCTTTTTCGCGCATGCATTCTCAGAATAATAGGTACTCGCCACTAATTAAGTATTCATACCTTCAGTGTACATACGTACGCTTGCATTCCTGCGGCTGTGCCTGACGCAATCATGGATGTGTTGCTGCTATACTAACCCCGGTGCGTTGAGACACGTTCTTCAGCACACTCAGTCTTCGCTGAACATTTTCTCGACACGGGTCACAAAATCTATTTCATCAGATATCCGATTTAAGGTGGCGTTTCGGTAAAGTAGGGGCGCTGTTCGGCAAGAATTATTAGAAACGTAGTATTCCGAAAAACTAGACAAAAATGTATTTTCGCGTTGTTACATTGAAGATATTATCTTTGTTGTAAATCTAATTATCTTTGTTTTAATTAAATATTCTTTGATTGCTAGAAAAATGAGAAAAAATATAAAATTTTGATAATATTACCTTTAGAATATGTAGAAAAATATACTGATACAATCTGTATTGTAAATAATTTCAAAATATGCAGTATTTTTTTCAGGAAGTAAGTTTAGGGGCTGAGTATCAATAACAGCCCCATATCTGTCCAACAGTTTGCCAGTTTTATATTAGATGTCACTGGCATTAGATAACTATTATATAACTATGTATATAGGCAATCAGTTTAACACCAAAATTGACTGCTTTGATATCCAGAAAAACATTAAATTAAATGTTTTATTAAAAAATGTAAATGAAGAAGAAAAATTTTGGAGTCGTACATACGACTCGTTTCTTTTTCCGTAACTGTGAAAGATAGTCATAGAACATCATACTTCTTGATAACATAACTTGAACAGTATACAGGATTATTGTTATATATTGCTTCAAAATAGTGCGCATCACGATTATTGGATTTAATCAGTTTAGTATCACAAGAATTGCAAAACTTGTTTGTATACACAAATATACTTTTTTTATAGAAAGGTCTTACTAAATTATTTTTATTCAAGTAATAAATTGATTTCAATATTTTCGAGACATATTATTACAACTACACATGCAAAAGTAAATACATATTGATGAATCATTACTTGGTGTGGGTGTAGAGAAAGAAAGACAAATAAAACCCAAATATCTCTCTTGCCTTTTATTGATAAATAATACAGATAACAATTCATTCCGCAATAAAATTTACTGTCCTTTATTATATTTACATTTAGTATTTCACATACATACACTGTGATGGATATAACGGAAATTTTAATAATAATCATCTATATAACATGTAGTCATATCCATTATAGAATATACTTCATAAGCGTAACTTGTGTGGAGAAAGGTTTCCTTCCTAATCATAGTAATCTACTACAGCTGCGTGTGTGCAGCTTTCACTACATAAGCTGCTGAATCCTCTCAGGCAAAAAACCACTCAAGGAAAAATTGCCTTAATTTTGGAACCAATAATTTTGTACAAAGTTGTTCATCCCTATATATTTCTTCTATAAAAAGTGGTTGGGTTTCATCAGTGAAAACCACAAAGTAGTACAGCCTCCTTTTCCTGATATTTAGTTGGCCTTGAATCTATAATATTTTTCAATAAGTGATTATTATTACATGCAATTTGCGACTGTTGAGACGTGATATCGCGATCTTCCAAATGAGTATTTACCTGAAAATAATAATTATGGTTCCTCTTCAAGGACGGTTTACCACTAGAACTATGTACAATTATATACAGAAACAAATATACAAAAATATTCTCTCTTATTCACTAAAATAACTATATACAACGAAAAAATAATCCAAACCTAACGAAGACGATGAAAAACAGTATTACTTTATTACATCAAGCTAGTCGCTAGACAATTAGTGCAGAACTAAAAGATTCTACCTGTAACAAACAACGCATGTACGCACAAATATGTTTTGTAATTAGAATGTTAGGGTGTTATTGCCGTAGGCTATCGCATTTATACCGAAAAGATTATATTGAAATATATCTGCTCAATACATTCAGTTCTAAACTACATATATGCAACCAATAAAACTCGTTCCAAGAATCTCTGGATACCTTTCTTCTATATAATGTTATATTTTATTTTTCCGAAAAGTTTATATTTATATTATAATATATTTTGTATTACAACCAATATTCTAATCTTCACTTTTCCTATGTTATTTCAGCCTAAATGTTACGCATGTTTAAGTATTTCATTACTTTTTACTTTTCTAGAGATTCGTAAGCCTTACGCCATCTAATTTTGAATATATTCGATATAAATGCAACATTTGCTCATCAAATGTTGCAGTTCAAATTATTGAAATAGAGGGCCAAGTACGCCACCAAGCAAGGTAGAACACTACTTTCACCGAGAGACGAGGGAAGAAATCGACATTCAGAGACATCTTCAAAATCGGTGATAATGGACAAATTTTTTGTATTTCGTCAAATAAGGGGCTGTTTTTCAAAAAGAAAAGTGCCTGGAATGTTTGATGGTCAAGAAAATAGACTAGGATGGATTTGCCTCATTTTCAGAAAACTCCGATTTTCATATATGTAATAGACCTTAAGTTGGTAAATTTTGTATAACATAAGAATTTACATTTTTTGTGTTCAGTTGCACCATCTAGCGGTCATCCTAACTTTCCGAAATAATTTCCAGATGTTTCTCAGGGTAACTTTCATCAGTAATATTTTTTCCCGAAGGTGTACTGCAAACCGTTTCTGAGATACGGCCGAGCGCCATATTTAGTTGGTCACCCGATACAATATTACGTTTTTCAATAATATAGGTAGCTATCCGTAGGTGTAGGTATAAACAGTACTAACCGGTAAAATTATACTTACCCGAAATGATCCTTTTTCAGCTTAATTTATTGTATTCTTTACGGTTTTTTCGTAATAAAGAAGAATGTCTCGGGAAACTTTATTTCGATGAAGTAACTTGCTCTTCTTTTAAAGTACAGTATACTCATCTAAGACTTAAATGAGAAACTTAATAGATACATAACGTAAATTATTGAAAAATCACTGCAAAATAAATTTCTTAAGATAAAATATTTTATTCTAGGGGTGTGTAATTTTGGCAAATATTTTTTCGAAATTTCGCAATAATACAAAAACTTTAATAATAAATTTCGCTTTTATTCGCAAAAACCTTATAACTTTTCAAATATTAATTTAAAGTCAGCATGCTGGAGTCTCAATGTTTTCTTCTGACATTCTTGTACGTCTATCGGTTATCACAAGATTATAAGAGCTAAAAAAGCGTTCGACATCAACGCTGTTGACGGTACTTCAAATGCTTTGCAGAGCAGCCTTTGAAAAAGTAGCATGGGAACTTCTTGTCACCCAGAATAATTGGGCCACGTCAATTTTGTCTGCAGTATTGATTGCATTCCTTAGCAATTGATGAAAGTGGTAATAGCCATCAAATAGCCCATTGCAAGATATGTATATCTTTAAAAAGAGGAATCTTCGAAAAACCTTCAAGCACAGAGTTGAGGTTCAAAGTTTGCACAGCTCTGGCCAAAGTAGGATGAAACAAACGGGCGATGTGTTTGAAAGCCTCATTTGTCGAATTATTTGTCATGTGTAAACGCAATTTTTGAAGACTTTTTTCAGTTGAAACTTGAAGCATCGATTTCAAAGGCATGCAAGTTTCGTCATTTTCCATCTTTAAAGCGCTTTCGATTTTTTCGTTGACATACCCTGTGCTCTGTCGAGATAAACATTGTTCAAGCTCCTCCAGTTTGGTTTAGGACAGAATTCTGATATAAAAACCATTTGCACGCGAATTTTTTTCACGGAAATATCGTTCTCAAAATAGTCTGTTACAAAAGTAGTGCTCGAATTGCTACCCTCGTATTCTTTGAAAAAAAGCGACGATATAGTCTATATAATCATGTAAATATAAAACCGCTGCATAAATTCCATCGTATTATGACTGGGTCGCGATATAGTTTGGCGGGCAATTCGGGGGCTTTTTTACGTAGAAACGATAAATAGGCACTTTTCATTTTGCGGGACAGCAAAAATGCAGATTTAACCTTCGAAGTTACGGAATTGGGTTCTTTGAATTCTTTCCTGAAAACATCTCCGACGAGGTTTATTTTATGGTTCCAACACTGGTAGTGACGAATATTCTCAGCAATAAGTACCTTTAACATCTTAAAACAAGCACTCATGTAATGTGCTGAGTCTGAAACTTACCCTTTTACTTGATTGTAATTTATTTCGTACTGTTTAAGAGTGTCGATAATTGCCTGTGAACAAGTAGTTGAGTTTGCCGATTCTAAGAAGCTTACGCTTGCCAAGTAGCACGATTGTGTAAGTTCTGAGTCTAGGCTTCTGAATACAACTGCAAATACGCATCTCGTCACAAGAGGTTTATTTCTTAGAGCGTTTTTTGTTTCTTACTTCTCTGCTTCACCACACAGTGCAACAAATTTTCTTCTTAGCGAATTGGCTGAAGGAGGATCACCAGAGCCATGTATGTATTTGGCTAAATATTCTCTTATAGAATGATGGTGAAGTTTGTTCAAAAGAATGTTAGCTTTCAAACACATTCTCTCACAGTTCAATAAACTCATTTTCCTCCAGCTTCGCTCGTTTATGTGTTTGAAATGCCCCAACAATTGTAGTCTGCCGTGTTACACTAGAAGGTCCAGCTTGAGCAGCGTCCTTTTTCTTTTTGCGAGTAGCAGATGCTACGTGTTTGTTTAACTTATCTTGTTTACTACCATCTAAACGAACGCTTTCATATTCCGATCGAAAGACCCTTCTTTGGGACGTCCCATTTGGATACACACTACTGCGGCACAGTTGCGACTCAAACACGTGTGCGCAGTACAAAGAGAATGCAGCTACTAACTGGTTGATGCCTTTCCCCTTCCCCGCGTCCCGCGCGTCTTTGGCTTGGTATTACACTTACCATTTGATTTATTTCGCGGTAAAATGTAAGATCGGCAGATTTCGCAATTATAGCTGTTAAAAGGACATTTTCGCATTTATGCGCAGGAAAGTCGTAAACTAAACGTAAAAACAGCAAACTTTATAATTTTGTTATCGAATCGTTTTAAAGATACACATAATAACATTTAAGTTATATGAAACAAAAGAGGCTCTCCGGAAATCTTTTAAAATGTATTAGCGAACTGAAAGATCGGAAAACAATATTAATATT
The DNA here is from genome assembly GCA_023690525.1 of Holotrichia oblita. Lineage (NCBI taxonomy): Eukaryota > Metazoa > Arthropoda > Insecta > Coleoptera > Scarabaeidae > Holotrichia > Holotrichia oblita. The sequence continues at coordinate 102,333,579 of CM043016.1, read as the reverse complement.
ATCCTGTAGTTATATAACCATTAACTTACAAAATTACTGTCTTGGTTGAAGCATTTGCAATCAAAAGGAATGGAAGATAGTCAACTAAAATTTAATATAATATAACTGCATATTGCTATTGCAGTTTCATCTGAAACACGGAGTAACTCTAAATCATTACCGGAAGTAATGACAACAGGGTCGATAACCGCAGTTAATAGGCGGCTGACTATCGTTGTGGCGAAAGGATTAGATTCTGATCAACCTACCATTTGCTGTTAGGAGCGAAGTGATTAACAGCGCGGAATTATAAGGGCGATATAATGCTGTCACAAGGTCATTTGAAGACAATTATAAACACACAAAATTACACAACGAAAGTTGCGTGATAATCAGACAAGCGATACAGCTTACGATGTCACTGCAATTAAGTACCCACCACACATAAACAAAGACATTGCTTAGTAATTTCAGTAAATTTGAGCCGATATCGTTTCTAAATATGGCTTTCGTGGATGTTCTACTTACGTGAGTGGATTTTCTCTGTACTTATGAATCATTTGTTGTCAGACTTTCCAGTGCAATTAAATTAATTTCCTTCATAATCGTTATCTCTCCTAAATTTAATTTAAATTTTATGTTGGAATATTTGACATAAACAATTTGTATCTCTTATGTATTCATTGCTCTAGTCTTCATCAAATTGACTTTCATTTTCTTCTGTAATTGCAAGAAACTGATTGAGTAATCTAACAATTATGGTTGACTTGTTATTTTGGCTATTTCGTTCTTTGAGTATAGAGGCCCTCATAAGCGATATAATGGAAAACCAAATTTTATTGCTGAAAATAACTGCTTCTTCTCAACTCAGAATATGTTTACTAGACTTGAATATCTTTAATCATAATTCATTTATCGATAGGCACAGCATTGTAAAAAAATCGCCAAAAAACTTACTATTCGCTATTTCTGCCCCTGTATTTACTGGGCAATAAAAATTAAATACACTCTTCTCTTCCAAAGTGCTACAAAAAGGTAATGTAAGTCACTGCAACTAAGCACCCACCACACATTAAAAAAAAGATTTTTCCTGCTCTTAACTGTTACTTCCCTACTACACAACTATGGAAGATAGATTATGAAGTATGTAGCAGTCAACTTTTTAATTTTACATCTAAGGTCAAATACCAATATGTGAGAATGAGAAAATACGGAGTCCCATATTTATTTTAGTAGAAAGAAAACAGTGCAGAAAATGCTTTCCTCATATGCGGAGCATTCACGCAAAAGTTGATAAGTCCAATTTTACCAGAAGAAAATGCTTCCCTCATATGTGGAGCATTCACGCAAAAGTTGATAAGTCCAATTTTACCACTTTTGAGCTGTGCAGATATTGTATGTAAATCTTCATGGCGATTTTGAGCGACACCCGGGTCTGTTTTTTAAGTAAAAGTTAAAAAGATGTGTGTAGAAAAAATCTACAGTCGTACGAGAAAAGTTTAGAAGTGAATAACATTTTGTTCATTACTTAACAGTGTATATAGGTATTTTTGAGTACATATTAATATAAACAAAAATCAAACCAGGAAGTTCATGTCTATTTTTAAGCCAAACTTAGTAAGTGTGTTTAAACAAAATTGAATATTTCCAACAGTTGTTTTTTTTTAGAAAACTCCTAGCATGATCATAACTTTTGTCTTATATGATTGATATTTATATTGAATATAAAAAACCTCGATACTTAAATTACTATAAAAACGACGTAGTGATATGTGCATAGTGCTTGGTGTTTAAAAAGTTAGTAGATCACATCTAAAGAAACGCATTGTAATTTACTTTCATATAAAATTAAACGTAGTCATATTTATACAGAATTAGCTACGGGATAAAAGTTTAAATCATATAATAAATCCAGTAGATATTAGCATATGACATATTGTAAAGTAATGATGATTTCCGTTGATGAATAAAAACCACGAATATACAATTTTATTCACTTAATTAGGTATATTCAGTATGGAAGAGGTCATTACTAATGATCTAATATAAAAATCGATAAGCACAAGTTAGCAGTAATAAAGGCGATTACATAACAGTAGCATTAAGGAAAGCGATCGAAAAGGTTGCATGTACTAATACTATGAAAACTTATCGCTTGTTAAGAAGCGTCCCTGAATGCGATAGTTCTTATAGCTTCACTTGGCGGACGGTCATAATCGTTAATCCTTTTTTTCATAATTTACTAACAATTAGCACCGGTAGCAAACCTAATCAGTTGAATAGTATATGTGACAGATACTTAAATAAAATTTTATAGCTGTAGCAAGCAGTAACAAGGTTTACTACTGTATGATAGTTCTAATAAATTATCCTGTAAGCTACAACTGCGAAAAGCAACGATAAAGGGCTAATTTTGCAAAATACCAATTGAATTTGAAAAACCTGTGAAGCTTCTACGTAATTGCTGTAAACGGAAATTAAGTTTTACTTTAGATAATAATAATTAGTTTTAAACATTGACAGAAAACAATGGAAAAGTACAACATATAAAAATTAATTGAAAGTTAGAATACATAACCGTGAAGATAATAATATATGTATCTAGTAATACGCTTACTGTCACTTGCATTTTATGAGATGTGTCATTGGTCGCGTTCATCAGACTGAGCCGCTCGGTAACAGTTACCGCTCCGCTACATCTACAACAGTTCCTGACGTCATCGCATTCTGATGAACAATATACGCGTTCTCTGTCCGCCATATTTAAACCACTATCTAACAACTGCTAAACGAATACTGCTCACCGCTCGATCTTGGGAGCGTAAGAAAATTGCGCTCGAAAAAATGGCGACCGCTACATATAAATTCTTGGAAGCGTTCGATGTAGCGATGACGTAGTAGTAGGTAGCGTAGCCGTTCATCAGAAAAATCGGCAACTGTTACAGAGCGGCTCAGTCTGATGAACACGACCATTTATTGCGAAACAGACGAGACTAATACAGGAAGACAAAGCTAAAAATTTCTCAAAGAATATTTAAATCACAATAAATTTACAAGGTGAAACTACGGGTCATACAACACCCACAAATAAGTACATATTTGGTTTCAGGGTTTGGTATATCCGTATAATGGTAAATTGAATGACCATTAAAGTTTGAAGCACATGGCTCAGTTAAAACCGGAAAAATATTATTAATGGTTGCAATCTACGCGGTACCCTATACTGCGTTGTACTGTGAAGTAGCGACTGATTTTTTCATGGGGTGTTCATACTAGGCTAATTGATAATCGTAAGAAAGTGCCGCTAGAATTTAGCGACGATAACGAAAATTTTGCAATCTTCTACCCATGTTGGCTCAGATGTGTTCAACGTCTGACACCTCATACCAAACCAATGACAATTTATTACCTTAGTCATCAAGATCTTCCGAACTTTCGTAATCAAATTAATATTTGAAGTGTATTCAAAGTAGTTTAACATAACTCTGGTTTTGCGCAGTAAATTGTGTCGTATGGAAGGCTACTATAACGTGTATTTCGACTACTCCTGCATACAACAGTAAGCGGTAAGTTATATTGGCCCTAATCAGAATCACTCCAACGATACGAAAAACATGTCTTACTATAAAAATGAAAGATCCCACCTATCACATTGCCTTCATACTCTTACCCGGCTATAATGCTTACGCATGATTATCTAGGCTCAATAACACTAGTCTTAGCATCAAGCCTTGTGGAGCTCCCATCGTGACAGGTAAAACATGCGGTTAAATATCCTTTGTTAGTCCCTCTAAATTAATTAGAGATTAAAGAATATTAGTTAAAAATTTTGAAATATTACCGAATGTGGTGAGTTAGTAGAAAATATTCTAGGTCTCAAGGCTAAAACTGGTTTGTGAATCTTAGGTAAATCCTAATAACGAGAAACACGAGAGTTGTAGATTACAAGTTTCTTTGAAGTTTCATTATCAATATACTTCTCTTTTAATAAAGTTACAAATTTATTTGCTTTTTTTTGTAAGGTTGAAGTAGGATCTCTAATCAATTTTTTGTAGATCAGATGTATTCATGTTACTTAAGTTTTTGAACCAACCGTTTTTCATGAATTACGATTTTAAAGTACCTATTACAAAATTTTCGGATATTAGTTGTCTTAATAGAACAAAATTGTTTATTATAACTTTTTTGTTTAAATTCTTGAAAAATGTACATGGGCAAAATATCTAAAATTTGTGGTTCTGATATGTCTAGATTTTGTTCTAAATTCTTAATACTACAAACTGTGCTAATTTCTAAGTTTAAAATACTATTTCTTAAGGTGTTAGTATATCTATATTTTTCTTGTGTTGAAGCAAACAATTTTTCTGTTTTCACGAGCCCATTGCTTCATCAACTTCGTTATATTGTTGCTATAGGTGTTGGTAATATGCTGGTAAAAACCCATTCCATTGATAGTAAGAAAAAATTAACTAGTGTAGTTAGGTAGTAAACACAGACTGCTATCCGAATCGAGTTATATTATTTACAAGCTGTATGTAGATATGTGATCTTGGATATGAATTAAAAAATTTCCTTTGATGTTGATACAACTAGTCTTCTCTAACTCATGGATGTGTGATATCAATCGATTTTATTGTTTACTAACATTGGCTTGAATTAATGTCTCATGTTTATGTCAATCGATGTTAAGGATTTATAAATTTGAGTAGTTATATCAGTTAAAATGCTAGTTTTCTTTCTAAAGTAGTGTTTAGTTTTTAGTCTATTTTACTTGATTGCTTGAAGCTTTATTACTCCATTACAAGGAATAAAGCATTCATAACTTCTAGTCTACTTTCTATAGGTTCTGTGACTTAATTCACCACTTTATATACTTTCTTGTTTCTCGGATGTTATACTACTTTCTTTACTACTAGCACGTTTATTTCCAAGTAGAAGATAATCACAATTTGTCAACGTCCATAACATCAAATGATATCGAAGGCTTCCATCGTCTGAGTCTCTGTTATGAGGACTTTCGGGTTTTGACCGCGTCTTGGTAAAGTACATAAATGTACAATACAAAATAAAATAGTTATAGTACTCGTAGTTTGAGTAAGTTGTATATATATTTTTTGTATTTTTGCTTTTAATTTTTATTTTTGTTTCATTTTATTTTGTAGTGTATATGTACTTTACTATGACGCGGTCAAAACCCGGAAGCCCTCATAACAGAGTCCATAGCATCTTCCAGATGTATATTTTAGTTTCTGTGTTTCTACTTTTGGAACTAATTACCACCATATAGTAACGTTTTATAATTGCATAGTCATTCATATTTAATGTCTAACATGGTAATATATGTACAGCAACTTGACAGAATAATAATTTAGATGCGTTTCTGGGAATCCGGATGAAAGGTCCATTAATTTTGTGGAAGTTTAATGCGTATAATAGTATACCTACAAAATTAACTCAGAAAGACATAAACAATATATTATATTCAAATGCAAGTTGCGAGAGCACCTACGTGATCTATGTTGCATCCGGTTAAATACAGGCTAGTTTTGAAAAATGTGGTCAGAAAGATGAACACATTTAAATGAAGTATTCGCCCTCAGAAATGATACTAACTAATATAATGGAAGATATAATATATTTTGGTCAGTAGCAACACATGGCTAGATTATGGTGTATAATTCGTATATATGAGTAATATATACGTATCGTATATATTGAGTAATGTAATTGTTATACTCCGATATCACTTATGTTAAATACTCTAGGTTTAATGAATGTACGTCAGAGAATAGTGTATAGAAGCTTAATATTTATCTATAAAATAAAAAATCAAAGTTATAAACCAAATTACATAACTGATAATATGACATTAGTTAAAAATGTACATAACTATAGCACTCGAAACGTAGAAAATTTTTATTTAGATACATACAAGAGGGCTCAAACTGTAAAGAATGTTTTGGTGAGTGGCCTCGTGTTATATAACGGCTTACCTTATGAAATTAAAAGTAGTGAAAATATTAGATTATTTAAGAAATTATTATATAAGTATATAGCTACACAGTATTTAGTTTAGTATGAGACAAAAAAACAATAATAAAAAAAACGTAAAAAGTATATACTATATTGTAATTATATAAGCTTTCGCTTAATAAAGATATACTTACTTACTTACTTATATACCTAATTATGTTTCTTTTAGTAAAGACGGTTTGCTTCAAATATCTAACATCTAAACTTTTCTTGACCAATCTCTTGCAGCCAGCTAGCTCTTTGACCAGATTCGGTATATGCTGTATATGAATAGTCCATAAACTTGTTTCCCAGTGCTTAGAAGTAATAGTCATAGTATTATTTCTAATTACTCTATATTAGCGGACAGTAATATGTTACAATTGTAGTCGCTTGTAAGTTTCCATTTCAATGCGTGATGTTAAAAATTGTAACAAAAATGATTGCGATTCCTGGTTTGTTCTGCTACAAAGACTTTGCATAACACTAAAATCGTAAAATATCGGTATAAAAAAAATTGTGTTTTACAGAAAAATATATTAGTTATTTTATTCGAAATAATCGAGTTTCCATGGATTAAGCGCCAGCTAAAGTTATTTTATGAACACTCGGCATAATTTTTAAAAGCATTCTTACTGGGAGGGCCTTCAACCCTGCTTTAGACATCATTTTTGCCAGGATCAAAATAGCAACATGAAATAGCCTAAGTGTTCTTTATGTTCAACCAAAAATGTTTATAAAAACAAAAATATTTTGAAATTTATTGTATTTGAGTAGGTAAATAGAGAATTGATATTTTCGAAATTTAACTGATAGAATATCAGTTAAATTAAATTATAATTAAACGGAGTCCAATACGTGCGACGAATGGGTTTAATTACATTATACAATTAATATCTTTAGAGAACTTGGTAGGACACATGCACATATCAATTACATATTATGTGTTAGAAATTTTGTATAGCAGGTTACGATTGACGTGATATTGCTTGTCAGTTAAAAATACCACTTGTATATAAGTTAAACTAAATCATTCGACTTAAATGAGATACGTATGTTTCGGCAGAAATATGGACATATGTATATGAACGTCCTACTATTTTTAAATACTAAACAGGAAGAATGTTAATTTAGAATATTACATTATTGACTTAAATTGGAAGATTTTAGAGAATTCTGTAGATTTTACATAATTTCATTTTTGTAAGTGCTAATTATTTCAGAAGCTAGCCACAAAGTGGAAGCTTTTGTAAAATTAATAGATATTGTAAATAACGGGTGCGTGTAAATGAGGCTTTGTGAGCAGGGTACTCCGGGATTACTCCAGCCAATTTTACAGGATTCAGAAAGTAACTCCGCAAACCAACAATTTCTTCTCTTAATCCAGGGATCTCAATTTCCCCTACTTCGGGATTTCGTTCTCTGTTATAACCGATGATTCCCTTTCTTACACCTTAACGATCCTCGGCCCCAGAATACCCTCCTCCGTATCGCACGTGATTCTCTTTTTGTTGTCAGCAAGTTTCGATCTATAAGTTTCTTAATTGTTTCCTCTGAATATGACCTACAGAACGATAATAGTATTTATAAGTTTGTACCGGAGGTTATTGATTTATAACGTGCGCACAGAATACAAATGAGATCATTAATTTGCTATCGAAACTTTACGTTTAACAAGATTTTGTTAGAACTTTAATTCATGTAAGAAGTTGCTGTTATGTACAGATGTTTATAGATACTTGAAGATACTTGAGATTGGCGATAATGTTCAAACCAGGCAGAGTGAGATTGTGAGCGATAATTTATAGAACATGTGGGATTATACACAGACATACATAAAAGATAGCGATAATTTTAAAAACGAAAACAAAATATTGACATTTTGTATATTACTTAACGGAATACACATATAAAAAGAAATTGCGTTGCCGATGACATATGTAAGTTGATATGCGAATAGCATACGAGTATATAGTCAGTTGCAGCTATTATTGTTCAAGACATGTTTCTTGATATTGTCATTGGAAGGAAACAATAACATCAATCTAAAAGACATATTAAGGTATGGTACTTAGTTATAATTGACTTATACACTAACTTACTGACCATCGAAAGGACAAATATAAATAAGTGGTCTCGTGAATTACTTTTAACACTAGTGTTAATAACTACTTCTCCCAAGATGCACTCTACGGTTGAATATGTGAATAGTGTGTTAGTGTACGTGTTCTATTGGTATATAGTTTGTGTTACATTTTATGTATTTTGTGTTAAAGCAGCATATAACTATTGCGATCGACAGGAAGTACTTGTATCTCTCGAAATACATTGTAAAGGTAGTCGATGTAAATAAGCCGTAAATAAGAGGTACAGACCTCTAACCAGAGCAGTAATTAAGTAATTGCCGTAAACTATGTTTTAATATAGGTGAAAACCATATAGGAACCACAGACACTATCCATATAAGTAATTTTTAATGTAGAGTTTTATATCTGTTTGTATTTTATCAAAAACAAGATTAGCTTTATCATGAGTTCCCTGTTGTGTGTTTTCTAATTACTACGGTACCTCGCGTTTGTTTCCTGTGTTTTCTTTTTTCTGCAAAATTAATTGCTTATTTATGCCCGGGGTGAAGTGTCACAGATTGCTATCTAAAACATAATGGATACTTTCGTTGTTTCAAGGTAGAAGGTGAATTATTATGGTGAATTTCGGCTGTGTTTTGTGTATTAATATTTTCCGTATGCATGCTTCAATTATAATTGTAAATATAGCGACGAAAATACAGGTGAAAAGGAAATGACCGCCGTGAAATATAATGTCATAATTACACCATATATTCAATTGCTTCTTTGTGATTTAAAACTGCACGTTCATGTAGTATTTAGAAACACTTTCCGGACTAATTAGTCGATGCTCAAAGACAAGCGAGCCTTTGTTGATAAAGTTTGCCTTTATTCATCTTGTCAACTATGCAAATTAAATGTAGGTTGTTTGAAATCAGATAAAAGTGCATATATTACTGTTCAAGAAAATATTATCACACATAGGATGTTCCATTTAAAAAATGAAGATATTGACTGCGATTGAAACGAAATGTAGTGACAAAAAATAAAAATACTACTAATAAATAAATCCTTGAGCAAAACTGGGTGGAAGGTACCAGAACATGGTAGAGGCGAACACTTTCAGACTCTCTGGCGCCCCTTACCTACTTTTGCTCTCGAAGAAGTCACTTGCATTAGAGGCGAAACGTCAAGTCTAGTATTTTTATTTTGTATTCTTTACTTTTTATTTTTGTGTAGTATACATTTCACTATGACGCGGTCAGAACCCGGAAACCCTAATAACAATATACAGAGTATTAAAAACATAAATTTGGTTGGTTACTTGTTTGTATAACACCATGTATACTTCTATATAATTGTAGTTCGTGCTCCTACAGCCCATCTATATCATGTAGTAATTATATTTTGTATAAATTCTATTTTGTGGCCATAATAGGATACCAACGCATAGTTAACGGAACCGTATATCAGATGCCAACTCATGCACTCTATCGAGGCATACATCGTCTTCCCTGACTCTGTACCTGTTTATTCATTCAAGAGTATTCAATGTGTCAATGGTGTTGATTGTTTATAGTGAACAGTCTCTACTTAATATATGAAATATATTGCTATAATAATCTGTTGTCCTATTTACGATTTCTCTAAGAAACTCTATTGTCAGCGTTTTTGATGATGCTTGATAAAATAGTATCTTCAAGGCCAGACATTTTCAAAAAATTAATTCATATGCAAGCTATTCCTTGTAATCTTTTAAAAGTGAAATTTTGTATAAAGGTTCAACGCCATTAGAGTGTTTTTTCAAAATATTTTTAGATAACAACCCCTGCCAGCATATAGGTTGTCAACAAGCAACTTCTTATTTTAAATGAACACATAACAATTTTTCTTACTTTAATATAGTTTATACATCATTTTCAGGATATAATTCCTCATTGTTATCATTATAGAGTTCATAATTAGATTAAATGTGTAAGTTCAAGATTAAGTCCTTGTGGTTTTGCGAATCAACGTAGAAGAATTGAAGTTTCATCCTCAAAATAGACGCAAAATTTTATGCATGGTGCTTATAATTCTGCAGCCAATATTGGTACATTCCAATTTAAAAAAACTCACTAAGTATCTTCAAATGGAATATTGTATTTCTGACATGAGCAATACTGAAGATGGACTTAGATCAATCACGATTACAGTATTATATACCTATGTACGATAGTTTTTAGCATATTTAATTAACTGATTAATTAACTTAAAAAATTACATAAATATATCATAAAGTTTCCGCATTTAATATATCTAGTAGCTATCAGAATATAGCAGAAGCTGTATTCACATGAGGTGACAGTATCCCCGTAATAAATTTCTGAAACAGGCTTTTAACTACTTTTTTGTAAATAGGCTTAAGTTGCTTTGGAAATACCTCAGATGGAGGGCTCAAAGCATCTTTCTGGGAGATTCTCCCTGGTTTGGGACATTCCAAAACATTGCTTGGAAATTACAATAAGTACGGAGCAAAGACTTTGCTAGAACTAATTGTAAGTAGAAACAGACTACCTATCCTCACAGATTTTTTTACAGGGTATTGTCACCTTGGGGAACACATGGCTCTGATACTACAACTACTACTTATAATATGTTTTCGAAAATAAACGTGTAGAATGCGTTAAAGAAAGTATATATTACGGGAAAACTGAAATTGTATACTAATTGCAACTAAAGAACCGTAAAATAAACAATGAGTCCAACAAATAGTTATTTACATGCCAAGTTCGGGAGGACAATTTTTCCAGCATGAGCGCGGATTTAAGGCACGAGCAAGCGTAGCGCAGCGAGTGCTTTATTTGACGTTTTATTTCATTTAGTAATTAATAATATAAGTATGTAATGGATGGCGCCATTGACTTCTTTTTATCATTTTTGATTAGTTTTATGAAATTTACAAGTTGTAATGCAGCAAATTTTGTACAAATGGATATTTTCATAATTATACTTTACTACTGTAATTATGATTTATTTCTTTAATGCAATTTTTACTTCCCGCACATGTGATGGGAAATCAATTTCCCGCGCGCAAATGACAATCGGGAAATGACATGTTTCGATAAACGAGTACAAAATATAAGTGAAGATTCATCAGTAAAGAGAATATTAGAAATAAGGATAAAGTTATTTTTACGGGAAATTCGTCATCCACACCGCATTTCTCAATTAGAACCAAGCAAAACTGAACTCGGGTATAATGATCTCCAGGAAATATTTCATTTACTTTTTCTATTCCGGTGCTATAAAGTTCACTTCACCCGTTTTGGTTGCATAAAATATTACTTTATCGCACGCTAATTTTACATGTCAAAGAATAGATGTCATGCAATAGTTATTTACGATACAAGTGTTAAAAGTGCGATTTTATTTCACGAGTGAAATAAAGTAGCATTTTTAACACGTGTATCGTACACTATTTTTATACAACTGTTTATATTTAATTAAATGAATTAGGATATCTACAAAATTTGTTGACATTTTATCACAAAAATAAAATGTATCCACAAGTCAGAGGTGTCAGTCATGGTAACGCACTGAGATTTGAGAATAAGAAACGTCAAGAAAGTTTTGTTGACGTTTTTATTCCTTTTAAAATAATAAAACGGGATCTTGTTGAGATTGATTGAAACTAATGATGATGCCCAGTGAATCCATATTATATAGTAATTGTTGTAATGCTAATATATGTACACTCGGTTAATTTAAAATCGACTCACCCGGCAAGCGACGTAGACCTAACGTCGCACACAGAAACTTTCAACATTTAACTGGATGTTTGTAGTAATAAAGCAATTTGCTTATGAGCAGGTAAAATAGCTACGTAATGTGAAATGAATGGGAAGATCGCTGCAGAAATATATTCTTTTTCAGATACTCTTAATACCTGCGTTATTACGTAGTATAGCGTTTGCCGACACCCATTACCATTAATGACAGCGCAAATAAAATAATAATACAAATCCATTTTAGAACCATAAGAAAAATTATTTATCAAAGCAGATAGACAGGAATCTATGTTCATCTTAAGTTTGTTTCGTTAAAAACACTGATTTTATTCGAGATTTAATAACAAAACACACAGTAAACAAATAATAATTTATTTCAAATAATAGAGAAGGTAACTGAAAAGGCAGTCAAACTGAAAACAAATTAATACACAGAAAAAACTTTTGAATTATTGGTTGGTTCTGAAGGACATTTTCTGCACCATCATGCGAACATTCATTCTCTAAAGTATATGTAATAGGGTGAATCGAAAAACACTTTTTTTTTCTGCAATACAATTCTTATAGCACCGAAAACTCACGCATAGGCGTCATTATAAAAAAATTTAAAAAATTTTTTTTCAAAATTTGAAATCGGGCAGTAGGACTAAAGTTACCAAAAAAAGTCAAAATCCCGGTAAATTAAAAAAAAAAATGCAAAAATTACAAAAAAATACATTTTTTGTTGTAATAGTGAAAAAGGTGTTTTTAAGAGTGTCCTTAATGCATACAAAAAGTAATTAGACCCATCCTTGTTTTACTGAATTCGCGCAAAAGACCTAAAGTTGCGAGCAGGGTTACCGCCCTGAAAATATTATGTTGGCTATGATAATGGATGAGAGACCACACATTAGAGAACTTGGCTACAGGAGGATCCTTAAATCCAGAAATGAGCCATCGGCTGAAGGTTACGTAAGAAACTTCAAAATACCTTCAATAAATTTTAGTGCAAACGACTATACCGAAGTAATTTATTGGTCAATCTGCAAGTTAACACCGCCGCCACTACTGTCCAAGATGCCAACTGAACACATTGCTTCTTTGTTGAAAGACAAAGCGCCATCAGCGTTCAACTACCTCAAATTCCCATGCCACACCCAGTCAGTTGAGAGGTATGTAAAACTGGTTACAGAAGCAGCAGAAAAAGTGTGCGGGCATGAAAATCGAGATGGTTATATTAGAGCTACTTTAAAATCAAGACAGCTGATGCCCACATTTAATTAAAAGTCAGAACTCAAAGGGGCTTCTATGTAAATAATCTTTTGCCTACAACGAACATATGCATTGTACAAAGTAAATAGTTACTGTAAATATTGTAAATAAAATTCACTCTGGTTGGTTGGTTGCGTAGGGTGGATGTGGAAATCACTTGTTAGAGTCTTATTACAAACCTAATGTATTAAATAATCACTCATCAGATATGGAAAACGGCGTTTTTACGGGACTATAACTTAACTTAGGTGTACTATAATTTAGACCTTTTGCACGAATACAGTTAAGGAATAACAGATCTGAAAGTATTTTTTCTGGATGGGGAAAACTATTTTGAATGGTTTTTACACTATTACAAATTAAAAATAAAACTTTTATGGGTTTTGGCACATGTTTAAAAATCGTCGAAAATCATGAAATATCGTTTTTTTGCGATACAACCCGCAACTTTAGACCTTTTGCGCGAATTCAGTAAAACAAGTATGGGTCTAATTATTTTTTGTATGCGTTAACGACACCCTTAAAAACACTTTTTTCACCATTACAACAAAAAATGTATTTTTTTTAATTTACCGGTATTTTGACTTTTTTGGTAACTTTAGGCCTTCTGCGCGATTTCAAATTTTGAAAAAATTTTTTTAATATTTTTTCATTAATAATGACGCCTATGCGCAAGTTTTCCGCGTTATTAGAATTGTATTGCAACAAAAAACGCGTTTTTCGATCCACTCTAATATGTAATAGACTTTTATATCCTGCCCCCATAGATATTCTTATTCATGTAATTTCTTAATTACATAAATACTTAGAATTATAGTGAAATTGTATGCGATAGTGATTTAACTATACATATGTTAAGCTCGCATTAAGAAATTATCGGTTTAGGAATTTATAAATGATCCCTTGGATATGAAACTGGATTTAATAGAAAAATATATTGTATATACATAGATAGTAATTTACATACGTAGTAATTTACATACAGTTGACCATACAATTACTGCTTTGCATTCGGGGGCCGCAATAAAGCATACTTTTAACGGGTTTTATGGCAGTTTGAATCGATTCTAAATCAACCGAATGTACATATATATCAATATGATACATCAATAAAGTAACTGTCATTAGCGTTATAAACATTTTCGCACTAGTGTTAAAAGTATTTTATCTACGACTAAACAATAAAGTAAGTATTATATTAATCACTATTGATTAATAATAGTACTCATAATGCCCGGAGGGAATAATGAAATGCGATCCGGGAATAATGAGACATAACGTTACCATTAGTCTCCGCATTCCGCCAATAAGAACATAATGATACCAACGTTATCATAGTAACGATAAACAAATCCGAGTATTTAATTAATTGTCAAACGTCAAAACCGATATAGTAATCTATTAATTGATATTTTCGTTTAATTGATTTGTTTTTTTTGTAATCTTCAGTTAGTCGTAGATAAAGTAGTGTATACTAGCTCACAATAACGACTACTATTCCCTCGAACCGAGTTACTCCCTCGCCGCTTACGCGCTTCGGTTCGTAAATTCAGCTCTCGGAAATAATAGCTGTCATTATTGACTCGTTGTATAAACTACTATTATAACACGCTTATGTCAGTGTATGTTATAAAACTCAATTTTTAATCCGGTTAGCTTGTATTAAAAGTGTAACTTTTACAGTCAGTTGTATAAAAAACATGTCTCTCATTTTAATCTTTTTTGAACTTTTAATAACCGAAAATTACAAGAACAATATAAACTATGTAATCAGACACAATATAAGATCCAAAAGATTTATAACTGAAGAAGGATTCAGGCAGGGAGGAGGGCTAAGCCCAGTACTGTTCACAGTATTCATGGACGATGTTATCAAACAATGCTCAATGCAAACGAAAAAAACCCAAATTGGATACAGGAACCTAGAGAGAATACAGATATCGGAGGCAGTTTTTGCGGACGATATAGTATTAATAGCCGAGAACAAAAAGAGCCTACAAGAGAATATAGATATATGGAATAAAGTACTTAAAGGGAAAGGTATGAGCATAGATAAAAATAAAACAAAAGTAATGTCCACATGCGAGGAACAACTAAATATCCAAATTGAAGGAACGGACATACAACAGGTGAACGAGTGAAAACACCGGTAAAAACGAATCAGAAATTAACAGAAGAATTGAAAAGGCAACTAAGTTGTATTACTCGATGAATAGGAACTTTATTGCTAAAACAGAAATTTCACAAGATACCAAAATAAAAGTCTACACGGCAGTTTATAGAGCGGTTCTGACATACGGATGCGAATCATGGCTACTCAATAACAGACAAAAAAGCAAAATCCAAGAGGCAGAAATGAAATTTTTAAGAAGAGTGTGCGGTGTAACAAGAAAAGATAGAGTGAGAAATGCGCAAATGAGAGAAACACTAAAAATATCATCTATATTGGACTTCATCGAGCAGCGGCAATTGAGTTGGTGGGGCCATCTACAACGAATGGAGGATACTAGAGCAGCTAAATTAATATATGAAGCGAAAGTACTACGAAAAAGAAAAAGAGGAAGACCGAAACAAGAATGGGACCATGCAATTGGACACAGCATCCAGAAAAGAGGAAAGAACTGGAGGGAAGCGAGATTAGTGGCCAGTAATAGAAATTTATGGAAAAAATTTGTGTATATGTGAACTAGATTAGAAATGTACTCGCCCGACACCCTAAAGGGTAGCAGGGTATTGACATATATATATATATAACCGAAATAGAAAAAAATAGTATAAAATACACGTTTCATAAGCCATTTTTGCGCACTTGTTCTTTAGAAAACTCGCCTAGCGGCTCACACTGAAATTCCTGTCATATATGCAGTTGACAATACTAAAATGAATACATTTAATGTTACCTCCCACTACCTTCTCCTATCAATAGGCTTTCGTAGTTCAAGTTGTTATCCTGTACATACACGTTGGTTTACAGGGAACTGCAACTGCATAGTGGGAAAACTATAGCTAGGAATGATCTGAAATTTTGACACTTTACTAAAATCGATGGGGACCATTCGCCTAAACTATTTTCAAGATGGCGGCGGTTCGCGGTACACCCGTAAATTCTACGTGAAATTCTAAATATATTTAATGTATAATGTCATATACCTAAGTCTAACCCATAGATGTCTATGCCTTTCTGACTTATTGACTTTCTTATGCTAAATTTGATGGTTACAGGAAGATAATCAATTGCATTTTTTCCATATAAGGAGATCACCTAATTAAATACTATTTGTATAAAATTGTTACCATTATTAATACAGAGTGTGCGAAATGTACCTACGCGTGAAAATGAAATCGGAAAAATTTAGTTATTTTTGTTATTAGTAATTGGTTTAAGTAATTCTCTAGATCTCTGCTCTCACGAAGTTTATAAAGTTTTCTATACTACGATTAACGGAATTGTAAGCTGGTTTCTATTTTAGCGGGTATCGAGTTGCAAATGTATCGCATGTTCTTCAAATAACTTTATTACATCCTCCATAAATAGTAAACAAATTTCAATATTCATTTTTATAATAAACATGCTGTAACCCTTATTTTTACTGCCGAACAAGATAAAATTACGAAATTGCCATTTTCCATTAAAAAAATTGACTTTCGGCATTTTTTCCGATTTCATTTTCAGGCGTATATTTCGCACACTCTGTATTAATAATGGTAACAATATTATATAAATAGTATTAAATTAGGTCATGAGATCACTTGAGAGAATTTACTTCAAATTAAGTAATAACCGCCTCCTTATATGGAAAAAGTGCAATCGATTATCTGCCTGCAAACGTCAAATTTAGCATAAGAGAGTCAATAAGTCAGAAACGGTTAGACATCTATAGGTTAGACTTAGGTATATGACATTATACATGAAATATATTTAGAATTTTACGTAGAATATAAAAACGTGACAACATACAGATTATTCCATATAAAATTACGAAGTTGGTGCTTACTTCGAGTGTACCCCGAAGCGCCGCCATGTTAAAAATATTTTAGGCGAATGGCGTCCATCGATTTTAGTACAGTGCCAAAATTTCAGATTATTCCCAGCTATAGTTTTCCCACAATCGATCGTTGCAGTTCCCGGTAAACCAGCCTGTATAATTTAGGTGCCTTAAACCATTGAATTCAGAAGAAAATGACTTACGTAATAAGATGAAGGAAATTGTTTTCTACTTACCTAGAAAAATAAATTTGTGGGGTTCCCGAAAAAACATTGTGAGAATATTTTAAGACAAAATAAGAAGTTATAGAACAAAACCCACGAGCTGATAAGTTTGTATAAATCAAGAATACATTCGATATGTCGCATTCGCTGTTATTCGGCTTTATGGAGATTTAACCATATCCTTTAAACTTGTGAATTACATATAGATAAGTTATAGAAAACCAAATAAATTGAATATGACACAAAAATCCAAATATATTCAGATTTATATCAAAGAATCCTGTAAATTGAAAATCGTTTTCCTTTTGGAAATTTGTCCGATCGCTTTTACCACATACATCGTTGGTATCCTGTCAAGCACAGGCATTCTCATACATATACTTATATGCACTGAAAGACCTAAGAATGAACGATTTGGGGTTAGTCAAAGAGATGTTGCCTTCGGGGACCACAGATTCCGATCACGTTTAGCTACCACGCTAATTGCGCGTCTTCCCTCGACTACTTTGTGAGATTTAACCGGCGTGGCGGCAGCTATAGTGTAGACGAAGACCGACGTCGCTGACGGTAGAATGAGCGAGAGGGCCTTACTTATTACTCTATTCTGTTGGCTTTTAGCATTTGCTTATTGTTCGCACTAATTACTTAATTTTCAAAGAAAAAGTAATTACTGTGTTTTTATCTCGATGTCTTCATGTAGAGCCAAAGGACATATCTAAATATAAAATTAACCGTAGATTTTTTCCCTTGTTATTCTACAAGTAGTAAAACTTAATAGAGTATCTTATGTAAAAATGCTTTAGATGAAGTAAAATAAACTGTACAAAAAAAACAACAGCTTGTTTTATAGCATAAGTTTTCGTGTAAAAAAATCAGTATAAACGTAACGTACAACCTACGGCACTAAACTAATAGTTTTATAAAAAGAATATGTTGTTTTTGTTGTCAATTTACGTTATGATAAATTGTTTTAGTTGTGTATACGATTTACGAAGTTCGTTCTCAATTATGATAAAAAGGGATTTTGATATTTTTTATCGTTTTCAGGTTACATTGTTAAATATATTCCGTAGTTAACAAATTTTAATTCCGTATCCAAAATAGTAACAGATAGCGAGAACCCAATAGGAAAATAGAGACAAATACTTTCCGCAATGCCAAGTGTTTGATTTATGGTGGTGAACTTGAATCTATGCTGGTGCTCGAGAATGGTTTATCGGCAGTGACATGTAGTAGGTGTGACGAGTATTGTTCAATTAGCATATCATAGTATGATTTGGATCTTTTCTTGACGTACACGTTACTAACGCTCGCAACTGCTTGCAACATAATGAGAATTTTACACTTTTGACAATGAGGCGTTGCAGACGACCCCATCCGCGTGCGTACACTTGGAAGTTGGAAACAATGTTGTGTCGATGCATTATCCTGTCTATATTAATACACATAAACATCAACTAAATTAAAGCGCACATGGAATTAAAATTTGATGTTTATCAAATATAAGTGCAATAAATGGTATCCATTGTAAGCGTCTCAATTACGAAAGCAATTCCTTTTAACAGATCCGGGTGGAAACCATAACCAAATATTCGAAATATGTATTTGGTTGCGTCTACAATCCGCCGGCAGCTTCTAATACTATTTTTATAAACGAATTTGATGCTCAATTGATTGAATGCAACCTAAGGGCTGACAGTGTCTGCTACGCCGGCGATAATCAGTCGAAGTCTGTATCCACAGTACGCGCTTAACAGTTCTGTTAAGCCTTATATAGGTATACCTAGATATAATACAACATGTACTGAAAGGTTTAACAGAGCTCTTAAATCGCGTACTGTGGATACAGACTTCGACTTAATGACTATATTTTTCATTCATTTAACTTAACCCAACTAATAACGGAACCTATGCATGTCACTGAATATACTGCAATACTGTCAGATATTGTGTTAGTTTCTAATAATCTTCCAATTCTAAATTCAGGAGTAATTAATTCTGAAGTTTCTGCTCGTGACTGAATCTATTACCACGTTATGATTAATAAGCGTTCCACTTGGGAATATTATACTTATAGGGATTTTAGAAATTTTAATAATGACAGTGTCACTATGTCGAGGATAAAATTATTTTCTTCAATGGGTCAATTATTGATTTGTTTAACTATCATGCGCCAGTAAAAACAGTAAGGTTGACGAAACCTAAAAGACCATGATTAACTGATAATATCAAATTAATGCAACGCTTGCGTGATAGAGCTAAAGTGAGATTCAAAAGAACAAAGTCTCCATCACACTGGACTTATTATAAGCACCTCTGCAATTGCACTACACTTGCTGTGCGTAACGAAAAAAAAGCATACTTTGAATATTTGCGTTTACAGGGTGATAGTGGATTGTTGTTGAGGGAGATGAAACAGTGTTATATAACTCGTAATAAAACACGTGATATCTCATCACACTTGCGCGTTGTTGATCGGATTAATAATGCTTTTATAGATAATATTCCTAGTATGGAGGCAAGTATGGAGGCCGATCGGCAGCGGACTATTAATTTTACCTAAATTCTACTTTTAATTATATTAGGTCGGCTTTTGCATTTGCCAACGTGGAATTGCATGCGGTGCTTCAATTTATCCTTGGAATTCGTAGTACGGCAGTTGGGAGTGATGATGTTGGTATTAATATGTTGAAACTAACTCTTTCTCTTACACTTCCGTATCTATCTCATATAATCAACTGCTGTACCGAAGAAAAGATATTTCCTCGATGCCCTTGCCTAAACATTTTGAAAGTCATGCTATTATACCTGACTGCCAGTCTGACCTTAGGAAGGGATATAGTTGTGAGACGGCTTTTTTAACGATTACTGATGATATTATTCAGGCAAAGGGCCAAGGTGACCTTATTGCTGCTGTATTTTTAGATTACAACAAAGCGTTTATCGACTTTGCATTCCGCGGGTTGTTCCCAGGCTGCTGTTAATATGCTTGGCTCCTACTTGTTTAATCGCTATCAGTGTGTACGTCTAGGTGATACGTGTTCTATACCGATTCGTCTCTGCCGTCGAGTCTCCAGGGTTCAGTTTTGGAACCACTGCTGGTTTCCTTATATACCTGTCGATTGCCCGCTGCTCTAACACAATGTATAGATGGTCGTGTTGTTGGAATAGTAGGTAATGAGAATCGATTAAGGCTCTTTGAACAGATCTTATATTCTGAGTATTTAATTTGTTAACTATAGTTAACAAATTAAACGTCATATAGTGCGGGTTTGCTTCGTTTCATAATAAAAAGTCAACCATCTATTTATTGTAATATCCATGTCTAATTATTATATTATTTTCATTTAGAATATACTATGCTTTTCAAACGATTGTCATGGCAATCAGAAAGCATTTATCATTGCTGGAAACCTATTTTCTATTCGGTATCTAATGATTTAACATATAGTGCTTATTTTCTTGATCCCACTCTCCAGATGGATACATTTCTCATACGATGGTATAATTCATTTTCCGAATGAACTGGCATAGTTAGGAGAGTTTTCTTGTAGCACATATTGTAAATACACAACTTACTGAATATCAACATGCTTCAACTTTCACTACTTCCAATGTTATCTCAATTTCCGTATTTATTTATGTACAAAGTCTACACCAAAGTACATAACTAGAAAATTATGTGTTGAATAAATGAAGGATTCTTTCCAGCTTTTCCATTAAAAATATCTTGCTACATAATAGAATATCTATAACTGATACGTTCGAAGATTCTCATCTATGGATAGCGGCAAGGATTTAATAAAATAAACTTTTGCGAATTAAATTAATTTAATTAACTTAGTAAAAAGATAACGGAAAAGGCAGAAGGTGAAATAAAAAGGAAATCAGGTAACAAATCATTAGCGGAACACACTTGATCTAATTGAAGGTTTCTTAAGCTTGTGGCCTTAATTCGTTCTACTTTTACGTGCTCCGTCGATCTATTGGCATCGTAGCGGTTGAATTAATTCCATCAATTTAGTTTCATTAGACGTAGTTGTCTATTATCGGCAAGAAAGCTCGTCGAATATTATTTTTCTTTTACTAGCAATCACTATTCGACATATATGTCTGACTGTCTCATGGTATTTTGCTGATTGGAGCGAACATTTTCACGCTTCCCGTTTTCATCTTTGATGGGACAAACTTTTCCAGGAAAACTTTATTCGCCGTTCATTTTCAGAAACTTTTACGGCAATAACTACATAGAGAGAGAAGCTTTAACTCTATGTATAGAAGCATCATCAAGAATGAATTAAATAAGTATATGTATATATAAATATTACTTTAACCATACATTTCATTTCATAGACTATTACAAAGTTTTAACAATTTTGCATTAGGAATAGAACTCATTAACCTACGATACTAGTATAATATTATACATCCACATATTTAATCCCATTTTTCTTTTCAACATTTTTTACCTAGGTTCTCTTTCAATTCTAAAATAACTGCTCGATTTTATATTATTAACTATGTATGTACATTTTACCCCGTATAACTTTAGTAACCAGGTTTCACCTTATATAGATTTTTACCTCATAAATTTACCAACGTCAGCGTTTATTTTTTATTTATTCGTACCGAGCTCAGTTTCAATTGATCGCGTAAATGCATATTCAAGATATTGATCTCCCTTCTACATATATGAATATTTATTGCCTTTCACTGGGAATTTACAGTCCAGCGTAATAAAAATTTGATGAACGAGCAGATCTGATTTCCTTCTCATCTGAATACACCTGAATTTGAAATAGGTTTTCTCTACCTGTTAGATAGAGAACGACGACTTTAGATAATAATAATTGTACTGCTCATACAGCGCTGAGTTAGCTTAAATGTTTCTGATTGTTTTTAGATAACATCCCTGATTAATATATAATTTGAAGATACATCTCTCTCATGGAATATATGTTAAAAGTGTTTTCTATGTGTATTGTTAGTTGAATGTGTGTTAGTATTTATGTTTCAAGGAAATAACTACGTATGTAGTAGACGGAGTGAAATCTCCTCCAAGTAAAATTTAGTGGAAGTATTTAAAAATAAATTGGCGCATTTTATCCGCGTTTTAGTACAAAGCTGAAATAAGATTCGTTACAATGTCAGCAATTCACAATTAATCTCATTTTCCGGTAATTGTCAACAAAATGCATCGTTCTAATCATGAACTATCGTTTCGATATCTAGCAAATACCAGTTAACAGTAGTTTGTCTCAAATTAAAGAATGAACCATATTGAAGTGCGTATCAATATTTCTCTAAAATGTTAGTTATTAACAAAATTACGGGGTACTCTTACAGGCATCTTTATTCACGATAAAAATTTATTGACAGGTGAAATTATGTGTATGTTTATGATTTTGAGGCGGTAGAACAGCATTATGGTGGCGGTGACAATGTAATGATCAGTGAATGGTAATGGATGGGTGACTTCCAAATATCACACTGCAAATTGTTAATTGATAATCCTTTGCCAGTAAGCACAAAAGATTTTTTGATTTATTTTTATTTTATTTTCAACTTCGTTTCAATTGGGTAAAGCTAAAATTCCCTAAACTACTTATCTGTCTATCAATCTAGGTGACAAAAAATTTTATTTTAATTATTATTTTAATTTTATTTATTAAAAATCTACTTATAGAATACGTAACATAAATAATGACTAAGGGAGGAAATATTGCAACAGTATAATATGCTACCATTGAATTAATTGATGAATGCACCAGCTGTAATTACATTACGTGAGAAGCCGTAAATGGAAGCACACAAATCACAAGTACTCTAGAAAAAGATAAAACTGTAACCAATACACAGACTACACATGTTTATATATTTCAGCTATGCATATCGTGAATTCAAAATTTACGAAAACTTATCAAGTCGAAACAATATTTACGTAGAAAACTATGAATAATCAATGTAGATATATTCTGATTTTTAGGTCAGTTTGTTTTTAAATTGTCAAAATATGAAAAGAAATAATGCGAATGCTTTTCTTATTTTATTTGATGGTGCAAATGTGCTTTACATAGTTTTGAACTGTTGCCTATGTATGTACCATGTATACGACAGAGACGTCAAGGCTACCAATTCTGCATAGATAGTGTATTCGGAGCCCAAAAGAATATTGTTTAGTTTTACGGATTTACAATCGATTGATCCTCATCCTCACCCTTCTGTACTGATCTATATCAATCCATTCGGCTTCTTACTGGAAACTACAAAATTAACACACTCGCATGGAATATGTTTTGGGACCCAGGCGAAGTGCACAGCAACGTCACAGTCGAAGTAGGCACCCATGAAACAGATGCGTGCTAATATTATAAGCAAATTAGGCACCAACATAAGTATTGGTTATTCAATGTGGTTCATCAGCGCTAGATTTAATTTGATAAGACGATAATGTTGCCCACATTGACTACGTAACTTCATTGTTATTTTCTGTTGAATTGTCTAAAATGGGCACCTAATATGTAAAGGTTTATGTTAGCACAGTTAGTATTATATAACCCTACTTTTAATGTAAAATATGTTAAAATTTTATATCGTCGAATTAATAAACCGTTCATTATAGAAAAACTAAACACTGGTCATCATTAAACAGAACAAAGTAATAAATGTATACATATAAAAGCAATAACATAAACCTACGTGTATGTCAAGTGATATAGAGACAACTTACTGTAACAGTGATTGGAAGGGGATAAGAAATCATTAAAATCTATACAACTTGCAAAGATAATCGTAAACTATTTCATTGGAAACAGGGTTTTGTGCTGCCAACCTTGTGCACTTCCAATTGGGCATGATACAGGTCACTTTTATGTTGAAATTTCTTATAAACTTGTCATAGTGACTGTCATAGTGAAAATAAAGTTGGTCATTTTATCAAATCTACCTTACAATATTGTAACCCTGTTAATGGTCATTCCGGCGATATGATTCCCACTTTGCCTACTGTATACAGCTGACGTCCCAGCTGACGCGGTTTCTTTGATTATTTGATTATTTTACAGTATAGGGAAAAAAGTTTCAAATAAAAGTTTATACGATGCATAATGAGAAAATATTTTCAAATATACAGGGTGTTCCAATTATAGAAAAAGCGTATGGAACTTTATTATTTTAAATGGATCGCCCTATATATTATATACTTTTTAGATTCTACATGATATTCTAAGTAACTTTTATTAAGACCTTCCTATACCTATGTGCTTTTCTTTTCGAGAAAATAAATATTTTATCAAAAAGTTTACAATCGCAGCGCTCTCGTTAATGAGCTGTAGGATCAAAACTAAAAATGGTACAAAATTTTGGTTTGCGCAAATTGATACGTCTTGAGTTGGTTTACTATTTCCAATATCAACATGTACAGATACTTTTGTTGACATACAGTTACTAGCGCCAACATTTGGAAACATTTAAATGCCAATAACTCGGTCTTTTTTAAGTAGGACACCCTATAATCTGTTTACAGGATTGGATGTAAAATTAAATTCTCTTTCTTTTGATATAAGAATATACCCATTTATCTGCAATCGTTTTAGGAAAAAATGTATATTTCTTCTGCTACTGGCGAAACAGACCACTTCAATTTGCACGAAGTAGGCTACGTAACAATAATATTATGACAGATATATTTAATAACCATTTGTACCATTTATAATTATACACAAGTAATAAGCTCAATTTAAATTTGTATTATAAAGCAATTTCTAAGGATGATAACATTTGTTCACAATCATTTTATAAAAAATATAATTACTTACTATTTTGTGACAAAATTCAGCTCAGAAGGTATGTTCAAGAAGTCAGCCCAACCATGTTGAGAAATGTTGAACAATCATTTAAAAAACGTGTTCGTAATTGTTTTGACCAAAACGGAAGACATTCCGAAAAATAAATTGATGAATTTAATAACACTACATTTATAATGTGCATCTCCTAGTTCGCATTTCCTTGTCTTTTTTAAACTATTTTTGTTTGGTGTTTTTGTTGTTATTTGTTGAAAGATTCTATTCTGTTAAAATTGTTTACAATACAAATTTAAATTGAGCTTATTACGTGTGTATAATTATAAATGGTACAAATGGTTATTAGATATATCTGTCATAATATTATTGTTACGTAGCCTACTTCGTGCAAATTGAAGTGGTCTGTTTCGACAGTAGCAGAAGAAATATACACTTTTCTCTAAACTGGTTGAAGATAAATGGGTACATTCTGATATCAAAAGAAAGAGAATTTAATTTTACATCCAACCCTGTAAACCGATGTAGGATGTCCCATTAAAAAGCAGAGTTAGTGGCATTTAAATATTTCCAAATGTTGGCGCTAGTAACTATATGTCAACAAAAGGATCCGTACATGTTAATATTGGAAATAGTAAAGCAATTCAAGACGTATCAATTTGCGCAAACCAAAATTTGCTACCTACCTTTTTTAGTTTTGAGCCTACAGCTCATTAATGAGAGCGCTGCAATTGCAAAATTTTAGATAAAATATTTATTTTCTCGAAAACAAAAGCACGTAGGTCTAGGAATGTTTTAATAAAAGTTACTTAAAATATCATGTAGAATCTAAAAAAAAAATTATATATAGAGTGATCCATTTAAAATAATAAAGTTACATACGCTTTTTCTATAATTGGGACACCCTGTATATTTGAAAATATTTTCTAGCTATGCATCGTATAAATAGCGACAACTTTTATTTGAAACTTTTTTCTCTATACTGTAAAATAAACAAATTATCAAAGAAACCGCGTCAGCTGAGACAGCCTGTGTATCCAGTGTAATTATCATATTAGGTAGAAAATCATTATCGATGCCGACTTTTGGTATGCGCGCTGTTTTTATCAACAATAAAACGTTTTCCATTTTGTGGTCCTCTGATGCAACAATAAGCTAAACAAATTACGGAAGTATGGAAAATAAAACTTTCTAAACATCTATATCATACGATCTTCAAAACAATAATTTTCAAATATGTGCATTTATTAATAACAACAGTTTAATCCAGTATTGATTTAGGAGATACATATTTTACTAACACACGATATTCCGTAAAATACGTGTATTGCATCACATTCGTTTCAATTACAAACGAATGTGATGCAACATATTTTCGGATATCACATATCCTTATATAACTTTGATGTTTCTGTCTACAATAAGATTATTAGCTGATATAGTGGACACTTAAGCAGTGAATATACCTACCCAATTCTTTTTTTAATAATTTTATGTACAACTTTGTTCATGAGCTGCCCATACGTGTGATATAGCAAATAGGGTATTAACAAGATAAAGCATCATCCCACAATACGAGGAATGTTTAATTTTTCCAAAAGCTTCATAATGGGAAAGTTTTCGAAATACATACATATATTCTGATCTTTGATGACTTGCTAGGTCTCCAGACTTCAGTCTTCTTGACTATTTGTTAGTGTTACTTAAAGGCACAAAGGCCATCTGAAAATGTTGAACATTTGGAGAAGATAGTAAAGGACGTTTCACATGCAAGCGTTTTAGCAGACTGCGGACATCGAACAACCAATAGAATACTAGGTTTTCAAAACTTGGTTGAAAATCTAATATGCTATTGGTTGTTCAATGCCCGCTGTCTGCTAAAACGCTTGAATGTGAAACGACCTTAAGAGCAAGCTATTTTACAAAAATTAAATTGAATTTGCAACTCTATACAACAGGAACGAGGATGAATATTCACGAAAATTAATTATGAATGAAATAGTGTATCACATGTACATACATATTCTGGAAATATGAAATGTTTATTAATTATTCCAACTCCCATTATAAATGAATACCGAATTTGTATGGACATCACTTTAAATATCCGTGTTGTATGCAAAATAAATGGCGCTTTGGTTAAGCAGTTAGTTAAAAGTTGCCACTGTATATATGCTTAAGAAAAAATCCAAAATCTAGTAAAAATAGAAAAACTTTCACAGAAAAAATCAGCACAAGTAGAAATAAAGAAAAACGATACTAACACTGATTGTGAGTATATCGTTCCACGTATAAAAGCTCTAGCTTCTAATTATGTGAACTATTCTCTTTGAGCATTTGTAGACTTCTTCCATAACTTGAACTTATTCTACAATCATATACCTTATGTTATGTATGTACCTAAACTATGGAAGGCTGAATATCATTATAAAAATTTCATATCAGTTTATCACTAGTCACTAGTGTTGTTTTAATGTTTTTGAGGAAGTGTTTCCGTAATTATTTGGAAGCAATTTTCAATTTCTAAATTATTAACCGAAACTTTGCCTATGTAATTGTAGATAAAGTATGCGTTATTATTAAAATCGGCAATGTACTTCATGCTTCTACATGTAAAATAGTAAGTCTGCGATATATTTTAAGTAGATTAATTTTTTTTTCTACCATGTAAAATTAAGATGAAGACAGAAGGGAAAAAGCCAAGAGAAAATCATTATATAATTGCTCCCTAAATTATTTCAGGGGTGAAAGTGTCTTAGAGTTCATCAGGACTTAGTGAATCTTTTATGTCCGGAACCATTCGTGCACCATAAATGTATATTACCTCTTGATTATGTTTAGATTACTTAGAGTCAACAAAGACTCCCTGAAAGAACAGTCCGTAGAGAGCGCTAAACAGGAAAATCGGAGATTAAATATGCATGAAACCGTTGCGTGCTGCCGTTGGTCTCTGCACATTTAGCATACACTGTTTCGTCACCCAGCGGGCTAGTACACAATGGTTTTATAATAACATGTTCCATAAGAAGTTCTCATTGAGAATTTTGCGTGTATAATACGATAGTAAAGTTTAGAATCATTGTTTTTAAGTAAAGAGTACGGCAGTAGTATAATATAAGTTTTGCTCTTTATTACTAGCATTTAAATGCTCTAATTTGAAACTTGCATCACAGTATAACTACGGCATTCTAAAAGGGAAGACTTCAAAGTTGTCTCTATATCTATTCAGTGTATATTGTTTTAGAAACAAAGAACTTCATATTGCAAAAATTGTTGAGTATGCGAAACATAATCTAGATTACATGATATTGGCGTTTAATAAACTTTGGTTTAATTAAAATTAAAAAATAGTCTCTGGTTTGAACTAGCGGTCACCAACTGAGTCCCCAGGATTCAATCATGTACACATGTCAGTTGAATTCAAGTGACTTAAAAGCGAATTGAGAGGTTTAGATATTCAGTGGGGTTTAGATATTCAATTCGCTTTCAAGTCACTTGAATTCAACTGACTTGATCAATTCACATGAATAGTGTAAACGCGGCATTAGTAATGGCCGGTATACGTAATACACGTATTAGTCATAATATTGAGCAGGTGTCGCAAAATTGAATTTTTGCGGTTATAAAGAAAAAGAAAAGAAAGAAGTAGCAGATGTAATGGATTGCTGGTAGTGTTTAAGGTATACTTTGTTGGAACTGTGGAATCTTATTAGGCATGATTTTATCAACATTTGTGATTATTAGGTACTGTATAAAATAATAATATTTTCTTTTTGTTTAGTTAACATATTATATACAGAAAAGATATCACTGACTTTTGAATTTTAAAACATTTGCTTATTTAAATTGCTTGCTTTTGTTAAATCATGATTTCTACAGCCATCGGGTGTAGTTTAAGTCGGACATCGAGATACATCTCTTTGCTGATGCAGAATGTTCTTGTGTTGTCTCCCTTTCCTTTATATTTTATTGTTTTCATTATATTGCTGTTATGTTTATCGACCTATTATGAACGGAAACTATTAGGTTTAAGAAGCGAATATAGTTCCTTCTAAGGGAATATCTTCCATATGTGTAGGCATGTGATTCACTGTCAAGAGGTTGTATCTGCACAGGATATAAAAATTCATGTCAAACCGCACTAAGGCGGCTTTCACACCAAAGTTGCATGCTAGGTGCGCCTTGCTGCCTGGAAGCAGGAAGCACGTCGCATTGTGCGACGTCTAAATTCGCTTTCATACCAAAGTGGCATAGTGTGAGATGCTAGATCAAATTTCTCTCGATATGCAGAGTTTAGTTGATTTCGTGATGTCGTCTGGAGAAGACGATACCTTTCTCTTATTAGCAGCGGTTATATTAAGGAGAAAAAGAAAAACAAGAAGAAGGTTGTGGGTTCATCCGTACTTGCGAGACAATGCTGATACACATAGTGCGTATATTGTCTCCCAGCAGTTGCAAATGCATCGTCAGAAATTTCAGAACTTCTACAGGATGAAGAAAGAAACTTTCAACAAACTTGTTGATATAATGAAATCATCAATGGAGTTACAGGATACAAATTATCGCAGAGCTATTACAGTTGAAGAAAGGCTGCTTATATTTTTAAGGTAAGGTAGTGAAAAACATTGAAATAAAAGATAAAAAGATATTTGTGTACGTCAAAAACTTTTATTTAATAATAAAAAAATAATTACTGCGTTAAAAGGGAATTCGCTATATCTACATATAATTTGACTAATAATTAGGTCACCACATACGTTCATTAATGAACATTGTAGTGGATGGATTAGTAATAAAGTTGCTCGCATGATTGTTAGGTACATGAGTTATATTTGATGCTGCAATATCAGAAGAATAGATCGAAGAAGAATTACTGGCCGGCCTATCATTAATCACAGGAGAAGTACTCGCTGGTGTATTGACTTCTTGCAACATACTTTCCAATGTCTGCAGCATCACGACTTTAAATCTTCGCTTCTGTGATGCGTTTAGAACAGCAACATCAGGAATAATGCTCTTAAAAAAAATTAGGTCCGGATTTTCAGGTTGTCGTTCATTTCTTTCAGAAAGGTAAGCAATGACAGCATTCTCCATTTCATTCTCTGGAGGTTTCTTTTTCTTTGATGATCTTCTCAAAGAAGACGGCATTGATGAAGAATCAATATGACTGAAATCTGATTGTGTAAGATTCGTAGGGGTTTTGCTTTCGCGAATCAGTAGGCCCAGAGTCTTCTTCGTTTTCATCCGCGCTGGAGTAATTCTTCTCAATCATTTCCTCTTCGTTGTTAATATTAGGTAGATTTCCTGATTGATATCTGGATTTTGTAAATGGTAATACGAATTGCATCACATCCCACAAATAATATCTTTCAGTGTTTGAGACGAACTTCTGCTCTTCCCACCACGCTGCTTCAAATGTCTTGTGAAGCAGCCTCTGAGTATTTTCCATTTTTTCTTGCATTCAGCTCCTATAACTAATTAGTGTTAGTAGTTTGTTTCATTACAATTATAATAATTATTTATTAGATATCTTATTCGTTTCTTCAGATTTCTCGCGACAAGAATGAAATTTACCGTGCTACACTTTGAATTTTTCCGAGGAATTTCAACAATAAGTAGCATTATTGCTGATACTGCTGAGAAGTTGTGGACTGTTCTGCAACCAAAGTATATGGCATTACCTACAATAGAACAATGGAAAGACATTTCTGACCGGTACTTTGAACTGTGGAATATGCCAAACTGTTTGGGCTCTTTAGACGGCAAACACATCAGAATTAAATGCCCCATAAAATCAGGTTCGGCATATTACAACTACAAAGGCTACTTTTCCATAGTTTTAATGGCAAGTTCTGATGCAGATGGGTTATTCACTTTTATAAGTGTTGGTGATTACGGTAAGAATAGTGATGACCGCGTAATTAAATCATCCGGATTTTTCCACGCACTTAACGAAAATCAGCTGAACATTCCACCACCTGTTGTTTTACCCAATGATGAGAGTAATTTTACCTTTCCAATGTTCTTTGTACACTGAGAAAAAAGGTTTTGTTGAGTGAACCAATAAATAGTTTACTCAACCATTTCTGGTATTTAAATAAGCTCAAAATACCGTAAGCCTTCAGTCAAGCGCCAAATATTTGTTGAACTAGGATATTGAATCGAATCACAAAACCAATACATTCAAAAATAAGACACTGTTACGCCAAAACTTTAAAACCAGTTGAATCAACATTGCTGAAATGTCATATTTATGATGTCAAAAGATTGGTAAGTAGAATGCTGTCGCGTATATTGAATCAAAAATAAAAATTCGTTGTGTAAATGTATTGGTAGTTTGAATCAATGCGTAAATTAGATTTGAATGAAAGAAAAATGTATTTTAAGTCTACTTACCTGCACCTTTTGCTTTTACAACGCTATACAGAGTGCTAGAATTTATCTCTCCTATTTTTCTACGAAATGAGCATTAAAGCATTACAACTGCAACGACAAAATAGTATCTGAACAAATGTACAATAGTTTTTACAGAAAACGGTGTTTAATACCACCATAAAATACGTAAAATTCTTGCTTCTTATTTATATTATAAGATTAAGCTATTCTACTATAAAATGTGTTCTTGTTTGTAAATTCTATCAACTTTTATTGTGCCATTGCATTTGTCATTCTTTATGACGCATTACGTAAAGAATTTGGAATTCACATGAAATTGTTCTAAATGGAAATTGTAATCAAAATTTTATAAGTTTAAGACACGAGCATAATATTCTAGTTGTAATGTACATAAACTATACGCAAATTGTCTACACCGCAAAAACAATTCTGCTTTATCTTTGACTATTTGTACTACTATTAAAAGTGGGGTTAGAACAATTGCGCGGTAAATCTCTTATCATTTAGGCTCACTTGGGTTCAAAGCCTTAGTGCAAGGCCATCCATATATTTAACACAGTAATTAATTTACTGTTTTTTATTGCAAAATGTATAAAATAACAGAACAACTTATGTATACTAAACCAATATACATACATCAATATCGGGTATTTCTGTATTTTAGAATGTCAGTTTGTCTCGTTAACAATATGCACAACAATGACAAATTATAACTATGAATACATTTAATAAATAACTTACCGGTAAATATGTCTACATATTCGGCAAAACCCCATTCTTTTACAAGTTTAGCAGCGTCACTGTCCGCCATGTTCTAAAATAATTATTGAGACTAATGTAGCACATACAAATATACTAGACACAATTTACTGATTAAATGAATGACAAAATATTTCTATGTATGGTTACAGATCAAAATTCATTTTATATAATATAATACATACCTTACAGCTGCATCAACCTTCAGCATCACTAGTCTAACATGAGTGAACATGAATTATAGTACTGTTGCACTTGCGCATCTGATTATGACTGAAGATGTGTATATATTACCAGTAAAGCAGTGCTGACACAATGCATATAGAAGCTTTACCACCATTAAGTAATTAAAGTGCCTATGTTTTTACATTGGTTTTTATTAATATAAAATTAAGAAGATATGTATCGAATTATTCTAAAATCTTAATTTAGGTACTACCTAAATACGAGCTTAAATAAGCTTATTTAATCTCTAGAGAAAGAAGAACATATTATAGCCTGAGCAATGACGTATGTAGACAAATGCGTAAAGAGAACATAGTTATGTTTTCAATAAAATGTGTTCAATATTTCGCTTAATTATTTTATATAGTCTGATTCAACAATTTTTAAATGTTTGATTCTAAACACTAATAACCTTTTATTTAATGACTTTTTGGTTTTGTACTAACATTTTGTGTTTTATTTGAAAACATTTCTTGCTGTGACTGAAACATGCATTGGTTGTTGACTTAACAAAATACAGGAATTCTACCTCGAACGACATACTGTGCATTGTGTGAACCAATTTAACGTTATGCATACATTTAAAGCATATAGTTGTTCAACCCAACAAAGACAATCCAACAAATATATAGGCTTTCCTTCAATACAGTTAAGAATTTGAGTAGAAATGCAATCGCGTTGATTTAAATAAAAAAGTTTTTAAATGAAAACAAAAAGTGTAAAACTCTCGTATTGGTTCAATCAAATATTTCATTTTTCTCTGTGTAGGAGATGAAGCATCCCCCTTCATAAACATATTATGCGACCTGATCCCAGAAGAACATTAACAAACGCTAAAAGGATATTCAACTACAGACTTTCGAGGGCTCGGAAAAGTGTTGAGTGTGCATTTGGAATGCTTGTTTCAATATTTAAAATTTTTGAGACACAAATAGGTTGTAGCCAAGAAAAAGTTGTCAAGATTGTCAAAGCCGCGTGTATTTTACACAACTTTATTCGGAAACACGATGGTCGCTTTTTAAATACCAACGAACAAGAAATTGGTTCTGCTTACAATGTGTTACCGGCTTTAGAGCAAGAGCTTCATGGACGTCAACAAACAGAAGCAGATGCCTTACGAGATAGGCTATGTGCCTATTTTACGAAACCTGAGAAAGCATTACAATGGCAAAACAATGTATGTATATGAACAACGAAGTTTACGCACACCACTTCTTCAAAGTGTATTTCATTTCGATTTTCTATTGTTAAGTTCACGAACTATTTTGTTCAATTGAAAAATAAAAATGTAAAGTTTTGTAAACGTTTTTCCTTTCCTCATTCCCTTTTCTTTCCAGAACACAAATATTGACTGTGTATGGTATGTGATATAAATGTAATATAAATAATGATATCAAAGTATGTCCGCTATAGAACTTAACGTACCTGTAGAAAAGTACAGCCCAGCGACTTGGTTCCAAGACTTGTCTTGTTCGTTTCTATTTCTGTATGCCTTCAATGTACTATCATACAGGCAGGGGTGTTTCTCAACCGCCTGTACAAACGATACGCTAAATTTGTTCATCGTCCGGTAAGCATTTACTGGACATCGCGTTAATTCCTTAAAAACTCCAAACATAAATGAACTCACACCTATGCACGCACAGATCAGGTCGCAAACTAGCAAAAATATAGAACTTGTCCTATGAAGCACGCTGCACGTCGCACGTCGCAACGTCGCATTCATGCTACGCGACTTGGTATGGTGAGAAGGTATTCATTTAGTAATATACGTTTCAAAACAAGTAGCATATTTTCTGCTTCCAGGCAGCAAGTCGCACGTGGCATGCGACTTTGGTGTGAAAGCCGCCTTAGCAGCAGCACGCTACCCTGCATTAGGGCGACGCGACGCTATACACGATGCAACAAAGTAGTCTCTTGAAGCGTGATTTTTTATTTTTTATTTTGTATACAAATTATGGAAATTAATCAGAAAAATCTTATCAATTTGGTTTGTAATTACCGAGAATTGTATGATCGTGTAAATATACATATGTACTAATTACACTAGAACAAGCAATTCAGAAGATATGCAGAGTCGGAGTGGGGAGTGTCTGTTAAGTAGGAACTGTCTACTTAACAATTTTTATTATAAAACTTTTGATAGTACCTTATTAATATAAACTGTAATTAGCGCCTGTTTATCGATTGAAAAAGTAAAACAGAAAGAAGTAGAATAGTGCGTTAGTATAAATTAATATGCCATTTAAATTACAATGCTTAACACTATTTCAGTTTCCAACTAATTAAATTAATCAGTATAGTAATATTAAAACTAGAATCCTACACGTTATAAGTTCAGTACAATTTTAAACATGATAGTATGACGACATTATGGTAAATGAATTGAATTAGGTTCTTCAATCCTCCATTAACTAGTCCAATAATATACTCTTTTAATCATTACTTTTGATAATTCCGACCTTATTAGGGCGGAAATTATATTATATAGTTTAGGTAAAAACTTTGAATGAAGGAAATATTTTTACCATGTATTATTGCGAACGTCACGCTATTATATTAATAGATAATGTATTCAAGTTCACAACTACTGTTTATCCAGTACGGAACTTAAGCTATACTGTGCATCTGATTCTACTTCCACATTCAGTAGTACAAAATAAAGTGGAGTAAAGGAAGAATTATATCCTTACCGATACTTTTATAAGACAAAGATCTCTAATATTGCAAGCCACATATGATTTGTATATATAATTACTATCCTTCACGTAATAATATTTTCATTAGCATCAGCCAACGTAAATTCTAACGAACTTATTCGTTTTATGAAAACCTGAAACTTTTAGCTCCTTGCTATGAATAGGGTATGATTGATATACATATTTATAAGGATAATTGATTACACTTCAATTAAAATTTGTTTCGCGAATTTACTCATCGAATAAATTATGCTGCATTATATTCGCGAAAGAGTTATTAACAGACGTTGACAAGGTTAGAATGTGTGGCAAGACCGTTAATCGATAAATAAATCAACACTTTGTCGCCTTGATGAGCTTGATTAATTTCGCTTTAGGACCGACTATAAATCAAAAGCAGGCGAAAATCGGGTGCGGAATAGCGTCACCGCGATGTCGCAGCATCGTCCTCCTCTTCTCATTGTCCGCCTCACGACGACGTAACGCTGGGATGCTAATGGTGTATAACAAACCGCATCTTATCCTTTGGCTGGGCTAAGTCGTACACCGATGAGACCATCGCCTTTTCGACCATACTTCCGTAGTCGTCTTTAGAGCCACCAGTCACCGTTCTCCTCCGCACCACCGAACACAATGCCATCTTAACGAGCCGCTCTCAGGACAGTTGTATCAAGTAATTTGCCCGACAGAGTGTAGTAGGTTCGTAATCGCCCCAGTAATTGCTCCATTGAGTTCTAAGACGGCACCTCGGACTAATCTAGTGGGCCATTGATTTTCGTATAATGGATGTTTCTTGAGGGATAAGCAGATCTGTATTGTGTTTAGTTTGCGGCTTTGTTGTGAGTTTTAGTTCATTAGTTCTTGTTGGACTTTGGATATATCGGTTTGACGAAATCGACTTAGGTAAGAGAGTGAGTCGATGCGGCTCTACTTATCTACCCAACGCGATGAAGCTTATTTATTCAGGATTATTAAAAGTATTCTTGCTACTTGAAAGGTGCTTTACTATCATCTTCACGCCTAAAGTAACAGAAACAGAATACAACGGTACCGATAAAAGATATTTGCGTAGGGTGAATGAAACTATTTAGTAACTAGTTCTTATATATGTACGTGAATTTTTTTTTTAGGTTCAAAGTATTTGAAGCTATACATTTGTCTACACGCAGAGAAATATTATCTTGAGTTAAAACATACTGTTTCAGTTCAAAACAATCCCGTATTTGTATATCCGCAAAACTATATAGTGTTATCACAAGAATATTATTTTCTAAGAAAATTGTTTTGACGCAAAACAACATTGTTTTAATGTAAGAATATAATGGATTTGTAAGACTTCCGTATGTCGACCACTGAATTGACAATTTATGGGCAATTTAACGGAGAGTATAGGTTTTACCGAGTCCAAAACGGCCCCTCTTTTCTTGCGGAGATTAGTCTAAGATGCCTAAAAATCGTTCTAAAAAGTGTTATTTCTAAGTTATGTTTCGCTAATGTGAAAATCCTGGCAGAAATGTCAAAACACTAGCCAAACATAACCTAGAAATAACACTTTCTAGAACGATTTTAGGTATCTTAGACTGATCTCCGCAAGAAACGGGGGTCCGTTTTGGACTCGGTAAAACCTGTACTTTCCGTTAAATTGCTTATAAATTGCCAATTCAGTGGTCGACATTAGCCAATGGATTATTTACTTCAAGTACAACGTTTGGTTGAAATTATTCCTCCAATTCCCATGAACCTAAAATACACTTCACATAGGTAATCCATTATTACATATGTACTTTTATTAATGCAAATGTCCACGCCTTAACTATAAAAAAACTTATACGTATCTAATTCTTGCAAAATCGTGCACGCAGATAAAAATGCACGTATAAACGCTTCATATACACATATAATCTCAAACGCAGTTGCTCGAAATTTGCAATTCAGCTATTTCACAAATAGGGAAGTTATTCAGATCAAATACGTATTTTATAACAAATATACACACAGAGAAAAATGTTTTTGAATTAGGAAAATATACTGTTTTACCCAAATATTTTTAATGCTAGAATATTTCTGTTTTGATTCAAACACATTTTCTTTGAATAAGTAAATGCGTTTAATACAATCTAGACTATATTTGTTGTAAAATACGTATTTGAACTGAATAACTTCCCTATTTGTGAAATAGCTGAATTGCAAATTTCGAGCAGCTGCATTCGAGATTATATGTGTATATGAAGCGTTTATATACGTGCATTTTTATCTGCGTGCACGATTTTGCAAGAATTAGATACGTATAAGTTTTTTTATAGTTAAGGCGTGGACATTTGCAGTAATAAAAGTACATATTTAATAATGCATTATGTGAAGTGTATTTTAGCTTCATGGGAATTGGAGGAATAATTTCGCCCAAACGTTGTACTTGAAGGAAATCCATTGGCTAAACTTCCGAATGTCGACCACTGAATTGGCAATTTATAAACAATTTAACGGAAAGTACAGGTTTTACTGAGTCCAAAACAGACCCCAGTTTCTTGCGGAGATCAGTGTAAGATACCTAAAAATCGTTCTAAAAAGTGTTATTCCTAGGTTATGTTTCGCTAGTGTTTTGACATTTCTGCGAGGATTTTCACATTAGCGAAACATAACCTAGAAATATCACTTTTTAGAACGATTTTTAGGTATCTTAGACTAATCTCCGCAAGAAAAGGGGAGCCGTTTTGGACTCAGTAAAACCTGTACTTTCCGTTAAATTGCCTATAAATTGTCAATTCAGTGGTCCACATACGGAAGTCTTACAAATACATTATCTTCTTACATTAAAACAATCTTGTTTTGCGTCAAAACAATTTTCTTAGAAGATAATATTCTTGTGATAACACAATATAGTTTTGCGGATATACAAATACGGGATTGTTTTGAACTGAAACAGTCTGTTTTAACTCAAGATAATATTTCTCTGCGTGTAGTCTAGATTGTATTAAACGCGTTTACTTATTCCGAGAAAATGTGTTTGAATCAAAACAGAAATATTCTAGCATTAAAAATATTTGGGTAAAACAGTATATTTTCTTAATTCAAGAACATTTTTCTCTGTGTGTAGAGATTTGCATATTTTCAACGATTATAAAACTTTCGAAAGGATTCGTATCGACTTGTGATGATTCTTGACTCTTCGTACTAGCGACAGGATTCAAATCGTTCTGGTGATCCGAATTAGACTAATGCAAATGCTAATTACTATAAACGATTCGTATGATTTGATGATGATGAAAGATCGTAACAGATTCAGACCGGTTTATTCATGACTCGCGTCGTATTAGAGATTCCAGTTCTAATGATGAAAATACCATAGAACGTTTAGGTGGCTTAAATTATTCAATATTGCACTATTCTTTGGACTTTATTCCAATGATTTTGTGAAATAGTATTAATTAAAATTTCTATTTCAGTAAAATAAACAAATTTAAATACACAGATACATTCATGAAAATAGTCTATCTTGCTAAAAATACGATGAGAATTATTTCTTATTGGCGCTTTTATATCTATATGGACACGAACTACTAACTATAAAAGCTAGCGAACGAATATGTTTATGAAATCATAACACACCACTGTAGTATAAATAGTAACGATTCACATTCATGCTACTGATTAGACTAGAAACTATTTAAGTCATACGTATACGACTGTTCGTAATATACTTACTATTTACCAGAATGAAACAAATATACTGTTTGACTTCGATTTAGTTTCGTATCAATTGACTAACTCTACAATATACGAATTCGTATAAAGTAAATGATTCATATCGGTTACGTACCTACAATTTTAAGTTAGGTTCTGAATTTTGTAGGTCAACTTATAAACATGGAGGAGTATGTATTTTTGTAAAAAGAAATCACAATTGTGAGAACTTGCTTAAAATATGTGTTTTTAACGAAGAAATAAATTTTGAAATATCTGCTGTAGCAATACATCATCATAAAGTCATTATTGTGGTCATAGATAGATCGCCTAATGGTCCCATGCAGCATATAATATTTATTCTCTATATTATGCATCTTGATTAAATCTTGTATCTTTGCTAAATATTTCCAACATATAGCACGTTATATATAAATATATATTTAGAAATATATGAATATATATATGTTTTAAATATAGTATTTCCTATTTATTTACAATATTGTGAAACATTTATAACATAAATATTATAAAATTATATATTTACGTATATATTTTTGCATCGATAATTCAAATATATCATATATATTAAATTGCATGCACATTTTAAATTTTAAAATATTTATTACATAAACATTAAAGTACAATATATTTTTTTGTAGTACAAATTCATACCGTTAATTTTGTATTTAGTTTTGTAATGTGTAGGAAATATTGTGAACACTTTTTGTCAACTTAATAATTGCTTGTTGTAATTTTGATTTAGTTACTTATTTCTTCTAATTCTTCGATGAAAAAAAAGTGTCTACAGATCTTTGTTGCATAAAATGTGTATTTATTTAGTTTATTAACGCACCTCGCTAACGCGCATTGCACGCTTTTTTTCTGATTTCACAATTACTTGCAGTGTAAAATATGTCTGATTTCCGTTTACACTTTCTCCGTTAAAAAAATAATACAAATGTGTTTGGTCATTTGCAACACAATTAGTTTTTAGGTAAGAAGCGAAGACGAGATCTACCGCACTCTAATGTAAATAACTACATTCTATATTTCCTACACCGGTAATAGGTAATAGTCAATGATCGCATGCGCGGCATGTGCATGCGATATGGATGGAACTGCTTACAACACTTTTAACGCGTTTTGGCGCAATGGACCTGAAATGGTGTGATCTGAATCAAAAGCAGAGATAATTACCACGTTAAAAGTATATGAAGTATTGTTAATACGTTGTGACTGTGTTATTTCGTACGATCGATAGTGTTTGTGTTTGTAGAGGGCCCAGAAGTACTTTTTACTTGTTGGAAATAAATCCAAGATGTCGAATTTATCGAATTGCAATAACTCGAGGTATTGTAATAAATATCGCTTTATCAAGCAGTCTGTTGGCAAATTTATGCAACTGCTGTTAGAACAAAATAATGTTGACGCGGAAGCTGATACTAATTTAATAATAGATAATAAGGCTCAACATTAGGGGATCAAATTACCTGATTCTGTATCACATTAACAGGTATTTTGATAACGTTATGTTGAACTTACTAAAATTAATTGCGGCACATTTAGATTTTGCTGATTTATCAAATACATTATCAGTAATATTTATAATATAATAAATCAGTAATATTTGTACTATATATGTCAGTAATGTTTATTACATATTGAATGTGACAGATTTATATATATATATTAAATATATTTTATTTTCATATTAGGTAAATATATAAGTGAAATATATTATTTATATTATTATACTTATATTTATGTAATATTAAATCAAATATTTGTTTAATAAATAAAAATCTGTCACTTTCAATATGTAATAAACATTGCTAAATAATATTTTATAAATATTATATGCTACATGGGGTGATATATGTAGATACTTTTTTAAATAAACTGGAAGAAGTATTAAGCTATTTAGACACCTTTAATTATTCTCTCATGATCTTTGGTGACTTCAACATTAACTTTTTAAATAATTCTAATGAACGTACATGTTTGATTGACCTATG
This sequence comes from Holotrichia oblita, assembly GCA_023690525.1. Lineage (NCBI taxonomy): Eukaryota > Metazoa > Arthropoda > Insecta > Coleoptera > Scarabaeidae > Holotrichia > Holotrichia oblita. Next base: position 102,292,714 of record CM043016.1, on the reverse strand, counting down.
TGGTACATTTAACTTAAGGTACTGTGTAGATTTACCAACCCGAATCACATCATCTTCAGCAACCTGCATTGACAATCTATTCACCAATGTTGATGAAGAACTATTTTCTTTAGATGTTAGAGATCCACTGTTAATGGATCATTGTGCAATTTATCTTAAGATGATGACAAGCGAACCAAATGTAGTTTCGAGATCGAAAAGATTGATAACTGAAACAACAATGAGTAATTTTTATTTGAGTTTAATGGAAGTAGACTGGGAACCAATATTGATAAAATCATCTGCAATCGATGCGTTTAATGCATTCTTTTCTTTATTTGTTTCATTTTTCAACAAGAGCTTTCAAACAATTACATATCGTAGGAAAAATACATTTAATGTACCTAAATGGTTCGATAATAGATTACAAGACATGAAACAAAAACTTTCTCTTCTAAACATTATCTCTTGTACCCTCAAAACAAAAGAATCGGAAGATATTTTTAAAAAGTATAGAAAAGAATACAGAAATGCTCTGAAATTAGCGAAAAAAAATTCAAATATTTCTTATATTAATAATCACCCTAATAAAACTAAAGCAGCTTGGAACGTAATAAATGCTAATGTAACATTGAAGTCAAAGAATGTTCTTACTTCAGAAGTTTCTGCTTCCGCTTTTAACACCTATTTTGTAAATGTGCCACAGAATATATTCAAAACTATACCTACCCCCCGCGGTTCGCCAGAAGTATATCTCTCCAGTAATTCTAGAAGTACAGCGAATTCTCTGTTTCTTACACCAACGGATGAAATGGAAATTTTAAACATCATCATGAAAATAAACAATAGTGCTACTGAAGATGTATATGGGATGACAGCTATACCTTTGAAACATGTCGCTCCGATAATTACCGAGCCACTGGCTGTGATTTTTAATAGATGTTTAGAACAAGGTTATTTTCCAGATCAACTAAAATTAAGTAAAGTGATTCCACTATTTAAGAAAGGCAACAGAGAAGAACTCAGTAATTACCGTCCTATTGCTATTCTACCTGTAATATCCAAGATTTTTGAATACATTCTGCATTCTAGATTAGTCAATTATTTTCATAAATTCTCCTTATTTTGTGCAGAGCAATATGGCTACTTAGAAAACAGGTCAACTATAAAGGCACTCATAGCACTTGTTGAAAATATAGTTACCGACTTTAACCATTTTTTTAAACCTTTGGCATTAATGTTAGATTTGTCCAAGGCTTTTGATTGTGTCGATCATAACATATTATTAAATAAATTAGAGTATTACGGAGTACGTAACTGTCAAGTACAACTGTTTCAATCGTACTTAAGCAATAGACGGCAAGTTGTTGAGATTGATAATATGGTATCAAAAGAACTAGCAACTGATTGTGGAGTACCTCAAGGATCGATCCTGGGACCGATTTCGTTTTTGATATATATTAATGATTTGTCGAGTAACATCAACCTCAGTGATACTTTACTTTTTGCGGATGATACAACTATATGTAGCAAACATGGCACAGAAACTGGTTTGATTGACATCGAAACTAGCAGCTTACTGGAGGCTGAAGACTGGTGCGCTGCTAATCGATTGAAGATCAATACCGAGAAAACTCAACGAATTTACTTTACTCCTCGACCAGAATCCTGGCAATCAGCACGACTTTTGGGAGTAACATTTGATTCTGGTTTAAACTGGAAAGAACACACGAACATTTTATGTGCTAGATTGAATTCTTCCATATATCAAATAAGAAAAATACGAGAACTGGCCGATATAAAAACTACATTGGCTTTATACTATGCATCATTTTACAGTGTAATTAATTACAGTATTATCTTATGGGGAGCTTCTTCTCATATACATAGAGTATTTTTACTGCAGAAGAAAGCAGTAAGGATTATGTCGTGTAGCTACTACAAAGAACATTGCAAACCTTTATTTATTCAACTAAAAATACTTACTGTTCCTTCTCTCTATATATATAACTGCTTCATTTACATAAAGAATAACATTAACAGTTTTCCACGTCTTTCTGATAGTCATAACTATAACACTAGAAATATGTGTAACTTACAGTACCTCTCCACAGATTGTCTATTTGTCAACGCTCAGTTGTATACCAAGGTATAAAATTTTACAATTTGCTTCCACAATATATTAAAAACTTTTCATTAAGTCGATTTAAGTTCGAAATAAAAAGAATATTTTTACAAAACGCTTTTTATAGTATAAGCGAATTTAAGGACTATTTTTGATTATTTTTATTTCCTTAGCATAAGTACTAATTATTGTATTGTTTATTTTGTATTAATTTTTTCGTATTACTACTTACTTTAATTTTATATTGTTAATTTAAATTTTTCATTTTCTTTCTTTTACATTCATTCTTGTGACTTTCTTAGAATACCTTTGTTATTTTGAAGAAGTAAATATATTATTATTATTATTATTATGTGCCTTGTCACACGACCATGACCTTCCCAAGCCAGGTTCTTTTCACCCAATTCTCGGGGTCCTAGCGTCGAGCAGGGCGCGGACGGCTGTTGCTTTTTTATTTTTTATTTAGTTTTTAGTTCTACAAAATACATATATTTGTGTACATACATAAATAATTAACTTATATCTAGATGGTCTGATTAGTTTCTCTTGGGTATATTGGCTGGGTGGTCACTGCAGTGATAGTTGCCGAATCCGAGCAGCTCGCGAATACTCGGCTCCGGCTCAATCTTCGCCATCTACTTCCCCATGCGGGGATCAGCAAGTGGCGGTATCCAACTGTTGGTTCTTTTTGCGTTGGCTTCGTGGGCCCGTAAGGTGTGCAGAGAGCCTAAAATCACCTGCTTTTGCATGGCCTTGACTAGTCCTACCGCTATGCGTTGGTTTGTTGTTATCAACTTTCCTAGGTGACTTATTATGTTGTCTGGTATCCCTCCTAGCGCTCCTATTATTAGGGGGATGAATACAGTGCTGTACTCCGGATACGTGTGCCTAATTTCAAACAGCAACTCGTTGTATTTTTCGATCTTTTCAGCTTCCTTATCTCTAATGTTTGTTTCTCCAGGGCACGACATTTCCACGATGAACATCTTCTTCTCTACCTTATCAAGGATAGTGAGGTCGGGTCTGTTCGATCTCAATTGCCTGGTTGTATGGAAAGCGAAGTCCCATAATATTTTGCATCTTTCGTTCTCCACTACTGGCACCTGCGGATCTGTGACGTATGGTGGAATGGTGGTTTCGTCAATTCCGTATGCGTGCCTTGCATGGTAGTATATCACACGCAGCGCCGCATCATGTCTATTTTTATAATATGTGGGCGCGTATTTCGGGCAAGCAGATATTAAATGCATTGTTGTCTCGGGCGATTTTTTACACGCTCTACAGTTGGTATCCTCAACGTGTGCACCTATTACGTTCTTCACATATACAAGAGAATGAAACACTCCATCTTGGCACGCGGTTATATACCCTTCTGTTTCTGAGAGTAAGCCGCTCGACATCAGGAATCCAAACGTAAGTTCTTCCGAGAGATTTTGTGCTTCCATGTTCTTGTAGAACTGTCCATGCATGGGCTTACTGCAATGTTCTCGATCGAGTAACCTTGTCTCCGCTGTCTTGAGGCTGTTTTTTAGTTTTTCTCCCTGTAGCTCGGGCATGTCCTTTCCTCTGGGTCGCTTTCCAAAATCGCACTGTATGTCCAGTTTTTTCGATGCCCGCGTTGCTGATGTGTACAGAAAGGCACCCCTACCGGCCCATTCGTGTTCCTCAACAAACTTCAATAAGGGATCCGGCGTGGTAGAAATATACATGGCCATGGCAATTATTTGTCTGTAGTACAAGTACTCCAAACAAATCAGACCTCTGCCGCCCCTTTTTCTCGGCATATATACCCTTTGCGTGGATGCATGTGGATGGTGACTGCGGTTTCGGTACATTACTTTGCGAGTGATTCTATCTAGCTGTAGGATGTCATCCACTTTCCATTTGACTGCACCAAAGCTGTGGGAGACTATAGGTACCGCAAGGATGTTTGTAGCTGCCACTTTGTTGGTGGCGGTTAATTCTGAACTCCAGATTTTTTGAAGAGTTTCTTCATATTTTCTACTCATAGATGCCGTAATATCTCCAGAATAATGCATCTCTCGTTGCGGTACTCCTAGGTAGCTGTATGCGTTTTGACCCAGTCGGGCTATTGTTGTTCCATCTACAAGTTCTATTTCGTCCTCTACGTTCATAATTCTACCTCTCTTGATCTGCAATGTCGCACACTTTTCTAAACCGAATCTCATGCCAACATCGGTGGCATACTTGTGTACCACATTTAGCATAGTTTTCAGGTCTTCATTGTTTTGAGCGTAAAGCTTCATATCGTCCATGTACAAGAGATGAGTCATTCTGTGCTTTCTATTATTCGGTCTTCCGGCCATATATCCTGGGCATCTGCGTAGCGCAAACGTTAGCGGGAGCAGTGAAACACAGAACAGTAATGGGCTTAGGGAATCGCCTTGGAAGATCCCCCTTTTAAAACTTATTTTGGCTGTTTGCTCTTCCTGCCTTCCTTTCTTGTTCAGCACCACTCGCGTGTGCCAATGCGGGAGCAATTGTTGTAAGGCTCCTACGATGTTGGAGTGAACTCCCATCCGTTCCAATAGCTCTAAAATTAGTTGGTGGGATGTAGTATCAAAAGCTTTTTGAAAATCCACCCAGGCCATTGCAAGATTTCGCTTGTATTCCCTTGCATCTTGGCACAAACAGCGGTCGATCAGTATGTTATCCCGTACCCCAGCCACGCCTCTTCTGGATCCTCTGTGTTCGTGAATCTTCGACCAAATCGGGTGTATGGATTCCAGTATCATGTTTTGCATTATTGATGTAAATGCTTTATATATAGTGTTTAGGCATGTGATAGGCCGATAGTTGGCTGGTAGTCTAGGATCGCCCTTCTTATATACTAATATAGTGCGGCCCTCGCATATCCATTCAGGGATAGGTATTTCGCCCGTCAAGTAGGCATTGAATATGCGTGCTAGGTGGTGGTGTGTTGTTGTTAGACGTTTCCACCAAAAATTGTTGATCGAATCCGGGCCGGGCGCAGAGTAATTTGGTTTGTTGACTATGGCACCTTTAACATCGCTTGCTGTTATACTTCTAAATTTGGGCAGAGTATTTCTTCTTTCCTTTTGGCAGTGGTGTGTGAATTATTATAATTATAATATTATAATTAATAATATATAATATATATAATAATATATAAATAATTATTATAATTATAATAATTATATAATAATAATAATTATTATTATTATTATTATTATTATTATTATTACATATGTCTGGCCGGCCCCAGTGCCGCTACCGTATGCGGAAACGGTACAGCCAGTGACGCCAGCTGTCCGCTGACCTCCACCCATCCTCTTCCCTTTTCCTTTCTGTTCCCAGGTACAGATCGGCAAGCGTTGCGGCAACTCCGGGAGTGTCTACAAACCGACTGGCCTTCTCATCCGGCTGGGGAGTAGGCTGATGTGAGCTTGCTCTGCCGACGAGGATCTGCGACGCATTGTGAGGAACCAGCCACTCCGGGCCCTGATCAGGTAGTGTATGGTGGATGCAAGATGTCGGAATCTGCATTGCCCCGGGCGAGTTCCAGTCCGTCCGTGTATTCCGGGATTGGTGAAGCGAAGGTCAGGCCTCAGGGAACTGGGGTAGGATCCGAGGATCCGAGGGTATACCCGCTCCTGATTTTTTCGGCCCGCCCCTCCATACACGAAGCGCTGGCGAACTACTCAACATGGCAACTTTACCAACAAACAAGAGAACGCCGAAGAATAGTACAGAAGAGAGCCCCAACGGTGCCTTCAAGACACCAACGGCGCAGCACGTTAGGTCGCCGATTACGATAGATCTGACGACATTTAACATCGTGCAACCAGGAGGTAGCAGTGACGTCACCACATCAGCTCCAGATATGTCGTCGACAAAAGAAGTTATCTGCAAACTGCGATGCCGTGAAGAGGAGCAATTGCAGAAGTGCATAGGTGTCATCAAGACCATGAAGGCAGCTATCGGCAGGCAGAAGAACGTGTCAATGGATGTAAAGAACGGCTTGAAGGAGCTAGAAGAAGCAGTGGAGATGATCTCAGACTGCAGGAAGAGATGGAAGAAGGCCGAGCTGCAAGCAGGAGAGCACGTGCAAAACGCTTTAGCGCCTGCAACTAAGACGCAGGCTATTTCTGCTACGGGCAACAAGAACGTGGAGAAGAAGGCAGCGCATCCCTCCGAGAACGTGTGGATGAAGGACCGAGCAGGCAGGAAAAAGCAAGCTCAAGAAGAGAAGAAGGCAGCTGCAAAAGCTTCTGACAGCAAGCAACAGCAGAAGATAGCCGGTGGCCAGAGGAAAGACGACGGTGCCGAAAAGAAAAAGCTGAAGAAGAACAAGCAGAAGAATCGGAACACGAAGCCCCGACTAGATGCGCTTCTCGTAAAACCTGCGCAGGGGAAGTCGTATGCCGACGTATTGCGAGAGCTGCGCAGCAACGCCAAGCCAGAAGAGACAGGCACCGAGATTAAGGCGGTGCGGAAAACACGTGCGGGGGATATGCTGTTGGAACTAGGACCCAGCACCAAAGCCACAGCAGGCTTCAGCAGCTCGTTGAAGAAGATCTTGGGCGAGAGGGCTAATATTAGCACCTTAGAGCCCAAAGAGACGCTAGAATTTAGAGATCTAGACTGCTTAACGACAACAGAGGAAGTCTGCGCAGCAGTCAAGGCAAAGTTAGGAGTCAGTGACGCCGACGTGAAGATCAGCCTCACTAACGCGAACAGCAGAGGGCTGAGAATGGCTATCGTCCAGCTGAGTCAGCGTCAAGCCCTTAAGCTGCTGGAAACACCGAGAATAAAGATCGGCTGGATAAACAGCAGAATTAGACGCCGGGTAGAAGTCGTCAGGTGCTTCCGCTGCTTCGGCTACGGACATCGACAGGCTTCTTGTCCGGGACCAGACAGAAGAACACAAGGCCTTTGCATCAACTGCGGAGAAAAAGGCCACCAACGGAAGGATTGCAAGAACAAAGCAAAATGCTTCCTCTGCAGGGGAGACACCGCGACACGCAGCCATGTCCCTGGTTCCGGCGCATGTCCCTCCTTCAGAAGGGCATTAGACCAGGCAAAGAAGAGCCAATGACCAGAATCCTACAAGGCAACATTCACCGAAGCAGAACAGCGAACGATCTACTCATCCAACTACAATTGGACACCGGAGTAGATCTGCTGCTTATCAGTGAGCAATACCGGGATAAGGAATGCACCGGGTGGTACAGGGACACACTCGGCACTGCAGCTATATGGATCCCGGACACGAACAGCGTCATCATCGACAACCACGGAGCCCGAAACGGATACGTGTGGGTAAAGAGCGGCACCATCACCTACGTGAGCTGCTATCTCACACCCAACGAGCCGATAGCGGACTTTCAGGGCAAACTCGACAACCTGGAAGATGACCTTCGAGAAATGGCAGGGTCCATTATTCTAGGAGGAGACGTGAACGCAAAAGCCGTGGAATGGGGTATGGAATACACCGATCCGCGAGGGAGGCGTATACTGGACATGGCGGCCAGACTCGGACTCAACGTGGTAAATGTCGGAGACACTACCACGTTCAGAAGACCAGGCTACGGAGAGACGATACCGGACATCACACTGGCCTCGGAGGACATTGTGCGGGACATCGTGGACTGGCGAGTCATGGAGGACTACACCGGAAGTGACCACCAGTACATAAGCTACAACGTGACGAGGCAGCAGCCGATCAGGCGAAATCCTGCTCCGCCCGGTCCTCGATGGAACGTAGCGAAGCTGGATGAAGACGCCCTGGCTCATGCAATCGCTTGGGGAAAGGATGCCGTCATGGAATGTACCGGTTCGGCGGAGACTATTGCGGACGCGACCATGGCCCTCATAGGTCGCGCCTGCGACGCCTCTATGCCGCGGAGAAGGAAACACAATAGAAGATCTGCGTATTGGTGGAACGACGAAATCGCGACCCTCCGGAAACGATGCTTACAGCTTAGGCGGAGAATAACCAGAGTGAGACGACGAGATCCGAACGCGGCAGAACTAGAGTCCGAGGACTTTAGGAACGCCAAGAGAGATCTCAAGAACGCCATCTATAGGAGCAAGAAACGTAAGTGGGAGGAGCTGCGGCAGGACGTTGACAACGACCCATGGGGCCTTGGGTACAAGATCGTCATGCAGAAGCTTACGACGAAGACGGCGAATCCAGTCCTCGAACGAGATCGGATGCGGAACATCGTTGACACGTTGTTCCCTACCCATCCGGAGAGAACTGCGGAAATGGAGGACGAGCTATTGAACGACATCCCGCTTTTCAGCGGAGATGAACTGTCAAGAGCGGCGAACTCCCTACAAAACCGGAAGGCACCTGGACCCGACGGAATTCCGTCGGAAGCTCTCAAGATTGTGGCGCGCGTCTGCCCAGATCTGCTTCTGAACATGTACAACCGCTGTTTAACAGAAGGAGCGTTCTGCAAGAGATGGAAGGTACAGCGACTAGTGCTGATAAGCAAAGGCAAGGGCGATCCGACCACGGCATCGGCATATAGACCGCTATGTATGCTGGACACGGCTGGAAAGCTACTAGAAAGACTGCTCAAAACGCGACTGGAGAGCAGCATAGACGACGCGGGAGGCCTGTACGAGAGACAGCATGGCTTCAGGAAGGGACACTCCACCGTCGGCGCCGTAGCGCAGGTAGTGGAAACCTTCGAAGCTGCTCAACGGGGAAATCATTACTCGAGACCCCTGGTGATGCTCGTCACATTGGACGTAAGAAACGCTTTCAACTCGGCGAGATGGGACGTCATGTTGGACGCCCTGCAGAACACGTTCGACACGCCATCCTATTTACTTAGGATGATACGCAGCTACCTTAGCGACAGGAAGCTGGTCTACGACACAGCAGGCGGGCCGTGCACGAAGAAGATAACAGCAGGAGCGGCGCAGGGTTCCATACTCGGCCCCGACTTATGGAATGTGTCCTACGACGGGATCCTCCGAATGGAGCTGCCGCAAGATGCGTATCTGATAGGATACGCAGACGACGTAGCGGCAGTCATCCTAGCGCGTGACGAGGCGGATGCCCAGAGAAGGCTCAACCAGGTCATGAGAAGAGTCACCACATGGATGGACGAACACGGCCTGACCCTGGCAACGGAGAAGACCGAGGTCGTTCTACTGACCAGGAGACGAATCCCTAGGGAGATCGAGATGACGGTGGATACGGAAGTCATAACCACTACAACTTCCGTGAAATACCTCGGACTGCGGCTCGACAGCAAGATGACCTTCTGACAACAGATTCAGTCGTCGAGCGATAAGGCCGCTAAAGTAACGACGATGTTGAGCCGACTAATGGCCAACGTAGGAGGACCAACGGCGAGTAAACGCCGGCTTCTAATGACCGTCACCCATTCCATACTGTTGTATGGAAGCGAGATCTGGGCTGACGCCTTACAGCAGGACAAGTACAGAAAGCGGATGGCTTCAGTACAGCGACGGGGAGCACTCAGGATCGCCAGCGCATATCGTACGGTTTCCGAACCGGCGGTGCTCGTGATTGCAGGAGTAACCCCGATAGACTTACTAGCTCAAGAAAAGAAGAGAGTCTACGAGACACGACGAGACGTCGGTGCACGACAAGCGAGAGCGGACGCTAAAGCGCTCACACGACAACGTTGGCAAGAGCGCTGGCAGAACGACACGAGAGGACGATGGACGGCCAGACTCATCCGCAACCTAACGGAGTGGATGGACCGAGACCACGGCGAGGTAAATTACTACCTCACCCAGTTTTTTAGCGGACACGGGTATTTCAACGCATACCTGGCTCGAATGGGTATAGCAGAGAACGCGACATGCCAGTATCACGACTCTGCGGAAGATGATGCTCACCACACCTTCTTCGAATGCGAGAGGTGGAGTGACTACAGGGACGCTCTACAAGACGAAGTAGGACCTCTAACGCCGGATAACGTCGTGCAAACGATGCTGTCCGGAAACGACCGCTGGCAGAAGATTGCCACTTTCGTCGAGAAGGTGCTGAAGGAGAAGAAGAGAGAGACCCAAGCAATGGAGGCAGCCGACCGAGGCTAACTACGAGGTGCCATCCTGAAGTAATGCGACCAGCGGTTCCGGGATGGATTCTACACCTGACAAAGTGAGGTTTTTAGTGGGTGCGAGCCCCACACACCGGGGACGGGTCTCGCCCCTGATGGTGCGTTTAGGCATTTTTCCTCACTCAAAAAAAAAAAAAAAATTATTATTATTACGATCAATTGCTATCAGTATACTACTTGACTCCGATTCCGATTCATATCAAGCGGCGCTACGATTCCAAAATGGTACGGATTCGTATAAAGTAAATGATTCATATAGGATTATACGAATCCGTATAAATAGTAAAGATTCGTACCGTACGAATCACACATGAGGAGTCGTATAAATTGTACGAATCCGACCCATCGCTAATGCATTTACGCTACAGATGTCTAAGATACATCGCAGGGTCTCATTTCAAATCTACAATCTACAATCTAAGATACATACAGGGTCCGGCAACGACGCGGGGACGGAAGATTACACACTTATTTGAAAGTTTGTCAAATATTTGGTCGTCGGATATTCTTCCGCACCATCAAGTGCACGTTTTAAAAATATTTTTTTATACAGGGTGTTCCAGATGGCAATGCCAGACTAAAGTTGCATTTTTTTAAATGGAACGCCCTGTATATTAATAGAGAAAATGATCCGCGCTTGAAAGTTGGTTACAACGATATAATGTTGTATAGGTCTAAAGTTGATAGTTTCTGTGTAAACAATGATTTTACTTGATAAATTGATACATTTCAGTAGGCTATTCTGCATAGGGAAAAACAAAAAATTCCAAACCAACAGAGTAGAATATTTTTTACTAGTATGGACTGTCGTTACTATGTGAAATAAATTCTGCAACTGCTCGCTTTATACAGGATGTTCACAATTTTGCAAAATCGAAGAAATCTCGAAATTTTTAAACGGAACACCCTGTATATTTTCAGCTCATTGGAAAGCCCTTTTACTACGCTTTCTATTGATACCTCATTTCATGGACGTAGGATAGACCTTTTTCTGATTATTTCTTCTTAAAGTTGAATTAATGAGAAATGCTTATATTTTTAGTAGCTAATTTGCACTTCAAACCTACTGTAAGATTGGATATTCAACAAATAATCCATAAATGGTCTATAACAAGAAGAAACTCCATTTGCGGTGTAGTTTAGTGTGTGTAAGTTGTGTTTAAATGGCTTTGTGACAGCATCATATCGCCTTTTATGATGCCGCGCTGTTAATCACTTTGCTCCCAACAGCGAATGGCAAGTCGATCCGGGATTAAACTCTCTGAAAAAATGTCACCGTCCCTCCAGAGAATTGAACCCCGGCACCTATCGTCCTCTCACAACAATAGTCAGCCGCCTAACCACTGCGGCCATCGACCCCTTTAAATTGTTAATTTTATTTATTTATTTATTTTTTTTTTTTTAATGTACATATTGGAAAGCTGAACAGAAATTGTAAGATTGATTCAAATATTAAAAAATCTATTTTCACAAAATTAAAATAAGCCTTAGTAGATATATTGCCTTTTACTTCCTTAGTTATTATTGTCGTCTTTTTTTTCAAACCTTTGCATGCAATGCTTAGTGCTTTTTAAGTTGCTCTTAATTTTACGAAACACAAGTTGTTAACAGGCAGAGTCGACAACATTTGGGTAATAAATATACATACCCAGCTAAAAGTACGACAATCGGAAGCTTGCGGATCTTCTATTGTATAAATTGGTGCATTCACTTACTTTCCCTAACAAAATGCAAAATGACTGAATTGTATCTTTGCATTGTCGCCGCATCAAGTATACATATACTGCAATAGAAAATACGATATAAGGCTCCTCTAACGGAGAGTCGTTAGGGAACCTCGCGCTTTTACATGCGTACTATATGAAATAATTCTTTGTTTGTTAAATGATTAATTGTAGTAAATAGAATACAAAATAAAATTGTACTACATAAAAATTATACGGATACTATATGAAGCATTGGAATTGCCAAAAATTACATGTGCAAGTGACACGGGAACCTATGGCCAGTATATACATATCAGTAAAATTTGACAAAAAATTAGGAACCAAAGAAAAGCAACAGATAGATTAATCAAGTGTAAAATGAAAAAAGATTAAGAACGAATAGTTAAAGGTATATAGGGTTATAGTATTACAACATAAGTATAGTAAAATTTTACTTCCTTTATATGGGAATTCTACTATAATTGTATGGTATAGAAAAGCATTGTCGGTACATGTTTGGTGAAGGCGAATTTGGGTATATTAGCAAAGGAAATGGAAAAATGCGCGTATAGTAGTTATTTGTAGTTCACATTGTTCAAACGTTTAGCTTAAGGTAAGAGTAAAATTTTTGTTCTGCGAAAATTATATACCGGGTGTTCAGCCTAAGATGCAACGGTCCATAGCCGATTTATTATTAATCTTTGAAAAATATTTCAAATAAATCTTGCCTTGAATCATATTCTACATATTTTAAAATTAGTGTCAGAATGGCGGACTTCCGGTTGTACTGGAAGTAGAAACCAACTTTATAATTTTAAATGGAACACCCTATATATCCTATTATTGCACTTTTTGATTCCTTGTTAAATTTAAATGGCATGTTGTTAAGCATACATTGGTCTATGTTATACTATTTCCGAATTACATGACATAAGAAAATGACATTTGCAACGTCTTCGATGTTTGGAAATGTTTGCGGAACTGCGAAAATTAGAAAGATGCGGTTTTCAGATTTCGCTTAAGTATGAAAGAGAACGTATTTTATTAGAAAACTGTTACATTTATATTACAGAGTTAGAGACTACTAGAAACAAACAAAATGATCTGAAAGAAACTTGAGATGTTTGAAGCGAGATCTTTAAAATCAAATTAGGCTTGGAAAACAAACTACGTAAACTAGGTATCTAGCCGTCATTAGTGTTCTAAGTTTCATAACAGACGTTCAGAGTATAGTATGGTACCTAAGATAACACTGAAAAATGCCGCTTACTCGAGAAGAGTTAGTACATATGGATTTCGTTCGCAGTGAATGTAACAGAAACGCTTTGTTAGCGTCAAGACTTTACGCACAGTATATTATCCAAATAGAAGGCATCCAGATAGGAGGGCATTTCTCCCACTACTGAATAGATTTAGATGTACGGGATCCGCATGGTATCTACTTCCAGTACAACCGGAAGTCCGCCATTACTGACATTAATTTTAAAATATTTGGAATATGGTTCGAGGCAACATTTATTTGAAACATTTTTCAAAAAACTAATAACAAATCGGCTGTGGACCGTTGCATCTTAGACTGGACACCCAGTATGTTGGATTATTATCTGAATTATCAGTCACAAGCAATTCAAATGTGCACGTATTGGCCTTTTTTTTCAGTGTGAGCATATTATCACTAGGCACACTAAAAAGTTATCAAAAAGTAATTATATTACTCCCTACAATTCAGCGAGATGTCAACATTCACGGAGACGTAGCAAATGAACTCCTTATTCGTTAAAGTGGATAGATGTGCATTTAGGGGAGCGTAGACGGTTTCTGCTGGTAATGGTTTAATAACAATGGAAATGGAACTAAACGTTAATAAACGCAAATTAATGCATTCTAGGTAAAGGAGCCCCCCATTCAATTTGATTAGGAAATTAACACAACTTCACTAGTGGTAGTAGTGACTGTAGTGCGGGTCTAACACATAAGTGTTTGACCAAGATAGAGCGCTGATATATGCACATATTTAGGGACTCATATTGAATATTTAGGCAAGAAGTGAGATAGCGAGAGTTATAGAGTTATTCGGCAATTAAATTTTGTGATAGAATTTTCGAGAGTGCGGGTAACTAAAATAATTTACTGTCTATTTAAAACAAAGTTTCGTTGATGAAGGATTCCCGTACGTAATATCAGAAGTAGCGGTATCCTATTTACATATTATAACATTTTGCTGTTTCAGTCTGTAAGAGAGAAATGTCTGACGAAATTATATAGATGACTAAAAGAAACATTCAAATTAATGGTACTGTCACCTGAATTATTCTACGCATTATCCTGCATCCGTATTAATTATTCTGCCAAACAGCATCAAAGTACATTATATGGTTGAATCCACTGTTAATATTACCTCATTCCTAGCTTGTCTTGTGAGACTCATTGCTCAATATCAGATACACTGGAGGCTCCATTGCCATTCCGAATTCTGTTTGGTATAGAATCTGTTCTTCACTTGAAAATACATATATAGCGTTTAGACAAATCGAAAATAGTTTCATGATTGCATCTATACTTAAGTTGGTTCTTTTTTCTATTGTAGGGTTGACTTTATTATTGTTAAAGTAGGTTAAGTTCGAAAATTGGTGAGAATTATACTAACAAGGTGCTTGGTATTCGTAGTGGCTGACTGAGATTTGCCTGTTATAGGAATTACAGTGCTTAGCAGCAATTTAGTCAGATGATTGCATGGAGAATCTTTGGAATTAAAAATTAGTCTCGGCGGAATATTCATATTAACATCCCAATTAAATTATTTTTTTAATATTTATTCTATTATAAAAACAAATGCATGGTTTTGTAAAAAATTGCTCGTATTCTTAAGTAAAGATTTTTCAACATGTCTTTCAACAGTAATAATATTACTAATGTAATAACAATAAACATGGGTATCACCACACACCACAACTTTGATTAATTATTCGGGACACGTGTTTCCAAAACGCATGGGTTTTCATCATCAACCGAATACCGAATGAATAAATAAAATTAAAAAGCATCGTTATAAACATCCCCCTACTTCTTGTATAAACAAGCAACGCATGCAAACTCTACTTAACCGGACTAATCGTTAGCACATGTTGCGAAGGGACATCCTATCTCTTTAAATTCGTAAAGAAAACCGACCTTCCAAGAATCGATGGTTGTCTATTCATGAGATTATTTTCGCAAGACGTACCTAAGCCAGATCTTAGGTACGTTGATGACATATTCGCGGTGTTCGACACCACAAAAATGAGTGCCAACGAATTCCTCAGCAAATTAAATGCCAGATTTAATACCATTAAATTCACAGTAGACGAAGAAGTGAACAACAAACTTCCTTTTTTGGATACTCTAGTTATTAGGAATGAACATAATAGAATGGAATTTGACATCTACAGAAAAGAAACAAATACGAATAGATTCATTCTAGCAGATTCAAATCATTGTGATGCGTTGCTTGTTTATACAAGAAGTAGGGGGATGTTTATAATGATGTTTTTTAATTTTATTTATTCATTCGGTATTTGGTTGATGATGAAAACCCATGCGTTTTCGAAACACGTGTCCCGAATAATTAATCAAAGTTGTGGTGTGTGGTGATACCGATGTTTATTGTTATTACGAGCCTACAGTCCTTGAAATCACACTAATGTAGTACTCATCTAATAATACGATGTAAACTTTGATAGTAAAAAATATGTCTAAATCGGGTATATTTGAGTCTATATTCCATAAAATATGAATCAACAACTTGTAAAGGAGTTTAGCAAAATAATTGTTGCGAGTCGTTAAAGTAAACACGTTGTGTATTTGTAGTAGACAGTACTCGTGGGGATGTCTACTAACACAAATAACTGCAATTTTTTGTACTTTGATATAAATTGAAGTGCGTCGTATACATATAAATGAGGAAATTGTAATAAAAATTAGTCTTCTACAATATAACCAACAATAGATTTTAAATAAATAAGTGAATAGTTTATAAACGTTCATTGTGCGAGTGTACTCTTTGATAATGGACATTGGTTGACATTATTTTTCTTGAGTGCGGCTTACGCGACATCTTAAATAATATTTAGTGGTAATTATGAAAATAAATTTAAATATAACAAACGTACGACGACAAAATACAAAGTTATAACGTATCAATAATATATTTAGAAATTATCATCACAACTGCAGAGATACTAAATTTTTGATGATATCGCCTTTGACAAGCGTTAAATTTGCACACTAATCCGTGGTAACTTAATCATGTCTTATCTGATTAGGAAAATTGTCCGACTTCCCGTGCTTTCTGTTGACGTCTCCCTCGTACATTTAGAATTCCTGCTCCGTATCATCTCAGGATTTTGTACGACTTAAGAGAAACCGACAATTTCGAGATATGTATAACCCCAGAAATGTAATGATTAATAACGATCACATAACTATGATAATCACGTAATATGGTAAATAGGGCAAACCACAGACATTCATTATAACGTATACGCTACTTAGTTGTCCCTAATTTTCGAGTAATTAAATAAAATTTGAATGTTTGAAACTTCAGATATTTAATTTATTTTTTGCCTCGTAGCCATGAAACGTTTAATAGAATTTTGTATTTTTACCTACAAATATTAACATTTAACATTTGATATATAAAGTTTGTATAACTAAATCGTACATTAAATAGGTATATATACGAAAAGCAGAAATGAATAACATCTACTTTTATCGAAGTTTTCCATGCCGCTACAGTTTATGAGTTCGTAAACAAACTCAATCGAAACAACTTTGAAATTTCGTATCAATATTTAGAAATAAATGTTGAGAGGATGCAAAGAACCGTATTTTATAAGTTAATTTACTCAGAATATAAAACTTATTTTAGGGTAGAAAATAAATACATCAATTTAAAAGGAAATAATTGAATATCGTCGTCAATCTTATGCTTCTGTCAATATTTGGTTAATTCGTTTGTAACTTGCCTTTACCTAATTTTAATCTTCTGGACTGGCAAACACTGACTAATAAGTCGCATGAACATATATAAGTATATTGAGATAATGGTTGTATCCAGCAGAAGCCGACAGTTGAAAGTGGCTACCTAGCATTTTGCTGTGATTGGTTAAAATTTAAATTTCGACCAATGATATCACAGTGCTACGTAGTGGCTCTCAACTGTTGGTTTCTGCTGGATGCAGTCAATGTACACAAAAGCGACAACAGTTGCAGTATTGTTCTTTGCTAAATACAAATTATACCAATTATTACAGTGTTGTTGCAAAAAGTGATGATGTTACAATATTATGTCTAAACTTGAACACAACTTACACTCAAAAAACTACACCCTGAGAGTTGCAGTGATGGCCATATAGGCGATACAACTGACGGTGTCTCGTAACTAAGCCCCACCACATATAAAAAAATACAATCATTTAGGGAAATTAGGAGACACAAGACATCTAAGAAACAAATTATGTACAAAATTGTATTAGCGTATTTTCGATTTTAATGGTCTCAATTTTCAGAAGTCTTCTTGCAAGGTGTAATACATATTTTTCTTGATCTTTAAAGAAATGTTTCTTTCTAGACCCATAAACCTTACTTTTTCGATGTAACAATTACCAAACCAACACTTGGACGTCGTTCCACGCAAATAGCTTTATTGGTTGTAATTCGTAACCTAATCTTCAAAATATTGCAGTTTACATAATTTAATGAATACTGTAATTCCGAGATTATGTCGAAATTAAATTTAAATGAGATCTGTAACTTTTTCCATACATATCGAAACTCACTTATGTATCATTGCTTCGTTTACGTTTTAGAAATGTCGCAGTTTGCTTCAACACGTATTTCATATAATAATAATAATAATAATAATAATAATAATAATAATAATAATTCATGCCTTAGCATCCCCCAACAGCTTGCGCCAATTACAGGGGGCATCGGCTGGCCATGAGTTATTATTACGCCTGCGGCTGTAGACCGACTTAAGATGTAACCTTTCCGCATTTGCCGTGGAATTTGGAAAACTACAGAAAACCAAACTCAGAAAGGAAGCACCGGGGTTCGAACCCGGTACTGCCGGACTACGAGGCAAGTGTGCAAGCCACTAGGCCACGAGCCTAGTGGCATATGTTCATTATCTGCGATGCATAAGCAATTTAAAGCTGTGGCGTTTTACCGTATTATTGCGTTGCATGTTACCCATGTACAGTCACACAGAAAAGTATACGTACGCCTTACAAATACTGCGTATAGAAGAAAATTGATTTTATTTAAAAAAAGTGAATATACCAAAAAAATATATAAGAACACAAATATCGATTCCGTGGTTTAAATATAAATGTTTTAACATTGTATAAATAACAAACTAGAATTCACAGAATCTTCCTCCTTTCCTAATCTTATTATTAGCTCTCGCATTTCAATACAAATTTCCTTGGTATTTGGATTTATTTTCATAAAAATATATTTTGTTTTATGGGCAACCGCACACTTCGCCAGTAGTAGTACCTACTTTGTTTGCATCGATCGTCCGTATTACTTATCTCTCCTACGATAGCGTCTCATGTATACAGTGTGTAAAAGCCAAACGGAATAAATTAATTATTTCGGTTATTGTAAATATTTATAAAAAATCCCGAAACACGTCAAATTTAATTTATAAATTGACATTCTTCAACGTGGATACCCGATCCCTACCTTCAACCCCCTTCGAATGACAGGTACAACTCCCATTTTTTTATGGGAAGTATAGGCTTGTGACATATCGTTTGAAAGGTCTCTTTATTCTCTATTCAAAAATGTTATCGAAGTTCGCTACAATATATGCAAAAAATCAAATGTAATGCAAAATGAAAAAAAAAGTAAAACACTAAACAAAACATTTTGAAGATCTACTTCATTGACACTCATAGTTCTTTTTCACTTCCGGTTAACCGGAAGTGATACTTATTCAAAAATATTTTCACGTGATAGTTTATATTCAACCATATCCAACTCTATTCCGTTCCGTTTGTATAATACTTTTAATATAAGTTTTAATCGTCCTGTATAGTATATGTATAATTCATCTCACGCTACTACATATCTCGAATTGTAGGCGCTCTATTTACAATAATTTCTTGCATGTCAGGTTATATGTCAACATGTTTTATTTCAATTATTTTGATTTTTGTTTGTTTGTTCGTGAAAAAGCCGCTGGCATTGTGGTTTAATCTGTAATTCCTGATTTATTTCCACTTAGAGGTCAATAAAACAATAAATAATTAAATACCTCTAAGTGGAAATAAATGAGGAATTAAAAGATAAGTACATAAAGGTCAAAAAATACATATATTAATTTAATCTGCAAGTGAAATTTTGTTATTGTTCGCTTGTTTCGATGTATGGTATTAACAAGGTAAGTATACCAATAGTGTGCAATTTCTTTTGGATATGCTATCGATAGCAAAAAAATTATTATGTGTGAAGGCAAATGTATTCTGCAAAACCGACTTACCTTAGTAGCATGCATGACTTTCCATTATCTACTGAAAAAGAATTCTGCATTTTGCTAATTTTATGAGGAACAAAGAGAATATGCTAACATGTATAAATGTCAGTAGAGTTCGTTAAATGTATACATCGCAGATTTAAGGCTCCACAGAATGCTCTAAAATAATTATTTTTGAATTTTTATCCGAGAGATATTAAGTAGTACTTTTATAAAGAATTTTAATTGTTATTGTCCTTTTCGAGAATTTTATTTTTCTTTGTATCTCGCTGCTTTACAGCCGAATTAATTAGCGTTAATGAATCAAAACAAATCTGTACGAAACTTTTTCGTCTACTTCTAATCAAGGTAATTTGTCAGCGTCAACAAAAAACTTTTTTGCTCAATTAAATTAGTAAAATACCTAATATTCATGAATTAGTATGTCTGAGAACTATCAAGTTAAGAGTTTATTATGCGAGTACATTTAGTGTGAAAATCAAACAGTAAGTATAAAACGAAACATACATTTAATTGTTACAAAACATAACAATTAGAACTGATTCCACCTGAGCCATAAGAGATAGAATTGATTGTCAAAAATTTACTCGACGTGCCTAGTATTTCTAAGTTAATTTTTATCCTTAGATATCTAACACCGGTTTCTAATTTATAGAATTTAATTTCACTTACATTATGGGGCAACATTTATACAGCAAATCGAAAGAAATTCGATATATGTATGTAAATTATAGCTGAAACACATTTTCTAGTAAATGGTTAGCGATATAATCATTAGAGATGGAGCTAGGGCACCATTGACTCTTTTACAATGGCACCAATGTGCCAATGATGCCTCACTTGAAAATTCTTTTAAATTGCTATTCAGCTTTATTCTATATTTTGATGTCTGTTTCTTTCAGAATGAATTGAATTTTCTTTCTAAAATAAGGACAATTAATGGATACAAAAGATTTTCTTTATCTAACAAGTACAATAGATTCAAGCAAAAACACATATTATGTAGTTATACACAGTTAAAGTCTATAATTGATAAAAATGAATAGAGACCAGATATGTATGTGACTGTAACTTACAACTCATTATGAGAAAATAAATAAAATAAATTCAAAGCAATACTAGTTTTCTCTAGTCATTATATCCTCCAAAGTCAACTTAAGAAAAAATAAAGTAAAAGTAATAATAACAGAAGAAATAGAAAGAGAATTTCAGGCATTTACAAAATAAATTGCAAAGATTATAATAAGTGCTATGTGGGAAAACATCCATGAACTTTCAAGTAAAAACCAATGAACAGAAATTGGACATCAAGATATTTTCAAATCAGCATTGGCTAATCATCTTATAAACGCCAGCCAGATTTAGAGACCTTGAACTCAAAACAAAGCAATAAGCTGTATCTATGAAAAGACATTCTAATCATTTCTTAAATACACTCTTTAAATAATAAGCTTAAATAGAAATTATTAAACTTTTTAATATAACACAGACATATTGTATTTTTGTTCTGTATTTACATCTAAAAAAATTTCGATGCTTTACTGGTAGTAAAACATTTTGTTCCAAAAGTCACCATTGAAGTGTTTTACGAAACTTAGCCTGCATTAGTCAGTAATTCTGTTCTTCAATACTTGAATGTTAGCGAATTACATTGTGAACGTTTTAATTTGTAAATAACATAGAGCTAAATCTAAGGTCGTTTAGATTGGGAGACTTAAGAAGCTATTCTAGGTTTAATTCCTCGGAACGACGGCGACATTCTTATAGGAGAATTGATATCCGATCGACCTACCATTTGCTATTGAGAGCTATGTGACTAACAACGTGGTATTATAAAAGGCGGTATAATGCTGTCACAAGTCCATTTGAACACAATTATATACACAAAAACTACACTGCGAGAGTTGTTGTGATTGTCAAACAAGAGATACAGCTTAAGAAGTCACTGCAACTTAGCACCCACTCCACATAAAAAAAACTGTTCTTTTTGGATCAACTACTGAAATGTATTAATACTGTTAAGATATCTATTTGTAAACTAGAAGTAATTTTATATTCAGGTCATGTTCATCTCATTTTTTAAATCATTAAATGATTCTTGATTTGTCCTCATCGCCGTTACATTGACAAATAACAAACTTTGATATTTGCATTACAATAACCTAGAATTTGATGAAATGTCAAAATGATTGGACAATTGTACAATTAAGGATAGATTTTAAGAGTTCATAGCTGAAATATAGTGTAAAACACATTATATTGAGGACATACTATCTACTATAAGAGATAGATATAGAGATAGAATAGTTTTTGTATTCTGCCAACTTGTTCTGACCAATTTAATACAAGCAAAAGAATGTTAGTTGACCAAGTGTACGATAATGAGTGACATCAGTGTTATACTCACCAGGATTATATCACCTAGCATGTTGTATACGGCCATGCTTCTCAGATTTGATACTTCACGATAAACTGAAGACTAGTATATGCGGAGAGCAGCTTTATAATTTAGGTAGATATAATCATAAAAGTTCATGAATATTAGACGGACAGGATCATGACAACAAAAAAATTCGTTGTGTATGTAACAATATAAACTGCAGAGTAATTTTGTAGTTAGGAGATGGTAATAAACATTTTAATTTAAATTATACTAATAATGTTTCATTTACCTTATATACTTACAAACCTGTAAACTTTATCACAAAATTTGATTCTTTAAATATTTACATGTTAAATTAAAGATGATAAAATTTTCTGTATGTTGACATTAATCGAAAGTTAAATGATAATAAATATGTACTACGTCTATGAAATTTTCAATTTGCCAATATATAAAACTGAAAATATTGATTGGCGTTACGTCCAACTAGGAAAAGCTACAATTATTGAGAATAGAAAGATTAATACAAGTTTTTAGAATTTTTATTTTAAATATGTTCAAAGTATTTGTCATTTGCAATAATGCACTTAACCATTCTCTTATTCCATCCTTTAAAAGCGTTCAACCAGCTGTCTTTAGGGATACTATAAAAAAAACACTTAACGGCGATGTCAATCTCTTCTTCTGACTGGAATCTTTTCCCTCTCAAATGTTTTTTGAGCTCAAAAAATAGCCAGAAGTCACACATCGCCGAATCCGGTGAGTAAGGATGATGTTCTATAATTTTGATTTTGTTTTCCGCTAAATACTGAACAGTTGTCCCTGCTGTATGGGAAGACGAGTTATCATGATGTAATATGATTCCCTTTGTTGGCACTTTACTGAATACAGTAGGCAAACAATTTTCAACATACCATTTAGCGATAACTGTCTTCTGATCTTCTAATTTAATTGCGACCACCAAACCCGTACTTCTAAAAAATACTCCGTACGTAACCTTTTTCATTGCCCGTTGTTTTTTCACCACCGTAGGGGTTTCCTCATCTTTATCCCCATTCGGCTTTCTTGACCAAGGGGAACATCAAAAAACGATAGGTACTGAGGTGTTCCGCTTTTGCAAATGAAATAATCGTAAGAAAATTATCAAAATGAAATGCAGAAGTACCTCAATTCACTATATTTAAGAGTTAAAATTTTACAATCAAATTGACTTAATATTACCCACCCTTACCTTAAGAATTTTGAAGTGTGTTTCGTGTATGTGTATGTGTTTCTGCTAAAATCTCCATGGATTCCACGTACTTGAAGTTTACTGTCCATCTAGATTGCGGTTTTTTTATAATATGCATTGATAATATCCATGTTGTGTATGAGATGTTATGTATAATTTTGACAAATAAAAGAAAACGAAAACTAATTTTTTACTCTTGTTTATATAGTGAATTGAGTTCTTACTACAACTTGAGTTGATTGGTGATATATATATATATATATAGGGCAAAAACACGAAATGTCAGGGTAATCGGTCTGTTGTTGAAATCAAAAACTCATTTATTCATAAGCTCAATATTTCGTTATATTTTATAACTTCCTCAGGAGCATGCTACAAAGGTATACAACAAATTATAAAAAACAATCTATGTGTGTGTGAATTACTTACAATTTGAGTTTTAAAAATGTTGATCTCTGTATGACATGAGTAAAATTAATCGGCACTAACGAGGACAAACACATTAAAATTGTTGGTTTAATTATTAAAAATTATAATTTTATTAAAATTGAAATTTATGTCAATAGATTAAAACTTCGAATGTGCAAGGATAACCAATGTGAGAACGGACGAATTTCTTGTTGTTTTTTATAAAAGAGGAGTAAGAAATTATAAAGTATTTAATATGCAAAAATGATACGAGGTTCAACTGAAAAGTTAAAGTTGTCGTTGTAGTTGTAAAACGTTCGAATAAATTATATTTAGTTGACTGGTATCAGTTTTGAAATTTATACTATTGTGATTGTTATTGATGGGAACCATTTCTAAAAATAAACGTTTTTTGTAATTATTTTCAGTTTCTAAAATTTTAATTTTACTGTAATCAAAAATATGATCGTGGTTTATACTATGTGACGCAAGTGCGCATGAAACCTTGCCAATCCTACAATCGCTTCTATGTTGGGTTATTCGGTGTTTTAACAGTTGCGATGTTTGACCTATGTAGAAGCTATTGCAACTATTACACGGTATGCTATAAACGGTGTTACAAATTTCTAAGGTTGGGGTTTTATCCTTAGGTTTCGTTAATATGTTACGTATAGTGTTAGTGTTGTATTTGGCGATTTTGATATTATTAAATGATTTAAAGTTAGCAATTATTTTATCAGTTAAATCGTGAATATAAGGTATCTTCCTGTAGATGACGACTCCATTCGCAATCGGATCCTCTGTTGGACCATCGAAAACATTGGAACACAAACAATATTACAAATTTTTTAGTAAACTCACGTAATCATGTTGCGGTGTCTCCCTTCGACAGCATTTACAATGAAACTAAATATTTCCTTAAACAACACCCCAACTTGTATATCCTGCAATCTGATAAAGGTGGGTGCACAGTAGCCATGAATAAGGTAGATTATATAGAAAAAACTGAACAACTATTAAGTGATAATGTTACCTACAAAAAACTTAATAACAATCCTACTACAAGGATTCAAACCAAACTCAACAAGCTCATCAAACAGCTTGAACAAAAATCACAAATTTCTACCAACGTCGCTAGGCAATTAACAAAACACAACTGCACTCCACCCAAATTATACGTACTGCCAAAGATCCATAAAATCAATACTCCTGTCCGTCCTATAGTCAGTTCCATCAACTCTGTCACCTATGACCTATCAAAATATTTGTCCAACATTCTCACCCTCAGTTTTGCAGATAGAACCAATTACAACATCAAAGACACCTTCTCATTTGTGGATGCGGTTGAAGGAATGGCATTGCCGGCTGATTACGTTATAATATCTTTGGATGTAACTTCACTTTTTACTAACATACCACAACACTTAATTATCTCTATTTTGGACTCTAATTGGGATCTAATAGAACCTCATAGCCAGTTAGATAAATCCAACTTTTTGGATTTAATCGAATTCACTTTTGATAACTGTTATTTTTCTTTTAATAACGCATTCCACCAACAAACTTTTGGTGTACCGATGGGTTCTCCTATCAGTCCCATATTAGCTTTAATAGTTCTAGATTTCTTACTAGATGACACTTTACCTAAACTACCATTTCAACCACCTTTTATTTTCAAATATGTTGATGATTTAATCACAGCTGTCCCTAACAATATGATCCAGCAGACACTTGACATTTTCAACGCTTTCAATACACATATACAATTCACAATTGAAACAGAATCATCACGAAGTGTTCCTTTTTGGACACTAGAGTTATTCGAACACAAGAAAATAAAATCATTCTTGATTGGTACCAGAAACCCACAGCTTCTGGTAGATTTATTAATTTTCACTCCAACCATCCCATTAATCAAAAATACAACACAGTCATTGCTCTCAAAAATAGAATTTTACATATCAGCCACCATTCTTTTGTTCAGGATAACTTAAAAAAGCTATTTGACATTACCAATAACGGCTATCCAAAAAAGATTTTAAATCAATTAATTTATAATTCCAATGTTTTCGATGGTCCAACAGAGGATCCGATTGCGAATGGAGTCGTCATCTACAGGAAGATACCTTATATTCACGATTTAACTGATAAAATAATTGCTAACTTTAAATCATTTAATAATATCAAAATCGCCAAATACAACACTAACACTATACGTAACATATTAACGAAACCTAAGGATAAAACCCCAACCTTAGAAATTTGTAACACCGTTTATAGCATACCGTGTAATAGTTGCAATAGCTTCTACATAGGTCAAACATCGCAACTGTTAAAACACCGAATAACCCAACATAGAAGCGATTGTAGGATTGGCAAGGTTTCATGCGCACTTGCGTCACATAGTATAAACCACGATCATATTTTTGATTACAGTAAAATTAAAATTTTAGAAACTGAAAATAATTACAAAAAACGTTTATTTTTAGAAATGGTTCGCATCAATAACAATCACAATAGTATAAATTTCAAAACTGATACCAGTCAACTAAATATAATTTATTCGAACGTTTTACAACTACAACGACAACTTTAACTTTTCAGTTGAACCTCGCATCATTTTTGCATATTAAATACTTTATAATTTCTTACTCCTCTTTTATAAAAAACAACAAGAAATTCGTCCGTTCTCACATTGGTTATCCTTGCACATTCGAAGTTTTAATCTATTGACATAAATTTCAATTTTAATAAAATTATAATTTTTAATAATTAAACCAACAATTTTAATGTGTTTGTCCTCGTTAGTGCCGATTAATTTTACTCATGTCATACAGAGATCAACATTTTTAAAACTCAAATTGTAAGTAATTCACACACACATAGATTAATTGTTTTTTATAATTTGTTGTATACCTTTGTAGCATGCTCCTGAGGAAGTTATAAAATATAACGAAATATTGAGCTTATGAATAAATGAGTTTTTGATTTCAACAACAGACCGATTACCCTGACATTTCGTGTTTTTGCCCTAACAAGTACGGTCGATACTTTTACCCTCATTATATATATATATATATAAAGTTTAACAATTTTATCAGCTCTGACACTGACAGTAGACTTTAAAATGTGAAATTACTGCAACTAGTGCAGAATATGGGTTCCTTCTTTTTTAATTTAAATGAAAAACAGTAGTTTCCTACGTGACGTTTCGGATTTATTTAATCCTTCTTCAAACCTGTATATAAATATATAATAAAACTTAACTATTTTTAAACCAAGAAACAATAACTTACAACAAGGATAATCGTTTTTCTAAATACAAGGCTCTAAAAATGTGAAACAATTTTGACAATTTTGAATTTTTGAAATTTGAAAACATATGCAAAATATTTGATAAACAATTTTGTAAACAAAACCAAACATGTTAGATTTTAAATTTCGACATTTTAAAAACAATATGTTGAATGCAATGAAAATATATTGTATATATGAGAAAAAATATATATATATATATTTATAAACACATCAAATGGAAAACGATTTATAACATTCCATACAAAGACATTTAAATGTAAGAGATCACAAAAGACTACCAAAAGATTAATATAAATCCTTAAATTTGATAAATTTAATTAAATTATTATAAATATTCGTAAAATTTGAAGATTGTTCGTTTGTATTAATATTATCCGAAAAATGTTTGATAGCTAAAACTTCGAGGCAAATTCTTTTAGTATAATTAGATTCATTAAATAAAATTGTGACATCATTAAAATTTACAATGTGATCTTTGGTATGTATATGTGTAGCCAAAGCACATTTTTTGGGATTTACTCGACTGTCACTACGATGTTGGGTGCTTCTCTCACGCCACCTCTGGATAGTTTGACCAATATAGAATTTAGAACAATCGTTACATTTAACCGCGTATACAATATGATTTTGTTGTTCTTT
This sequence comes from Holotrichia oblita, assembly GCA_023690525.1. Classification (NCBI taxonomy): domain Eukaryota; kingdom Metazoa; phylum Arthropoda; class Insecta; order Coleoptera; family Scarabaeidae; genus Holotrichia; species Holotrichia oblita. The sequence continues at coordinate 102,265,310 of CM043016.1, read as the reverse complement.
AGGTATCGGGGTTTTCAATTTGGTGAAAAATTTTTTACACGAATTAGCTGAAGTAAATGAAATTTTTAAATTGCTATTTCTAAATAACAGTTTTATTTTATCCGTAAGGCCAGGGATGTAAACAAGAGATTTGTATTTTGATTGTTCAATATTAATATCTTGTATATGACGAGAGTTAGACAAATCATTACGATCTTGAGTTAAAAGGCTAGTGGCTGTAGAAAACAAAAGCCTGTTTGTTAAGTGAGGTGGAAAACTGTTTTTAAGGAGAATATTGTATAGATATTGTAGATCTTGCGTGACAAAATCTTTATGACTAATTCTCTGTATTCTTGTTTTCATTGCGGTAATTAAATTAATTTTATATTTTGTGGGGCAAACCGAGTTAAAATTCAACAATCTATTAGAGTTAGAAGGTTTTCTGTACCACTTTAACCTAATTAAATTTTCTTGTCTTACAATAGTATTATTATAGAGAATTATCGAGTCTAATACTGCCATACCTAAAACCATTTTCATAAAATTATTACACGAAACAGAAATTAATGGCACATTACCCTTCCTTGATACCACTATTGTAAGACAAGAAAATTTAATTAGGTTAAAGTGGTACAGAAAACCTTCTAACTCTAATAGATTGTTGAATTTTAACTCGGTTTGCCCCACAAAATATAAAATTAATTTAATTACCGCAATGAAAACAAGAATACAGAGAATTAGTCATAAAGATTTTGTCACGCAAGATCTACAATATCTATATAATATTCTCCTTAAAAATAGTTTTCCACCTCACTTAACAAACAGGCTTTTGTTTTCTACAGCCACTAGCCTTTTAACTCAAGATCGTAATGATTTGTCTAACTCTCGTCATATACAAGATATTAATATTGAACAATCAAAATACAAATCTCTTGTTTACATCCCTGGCCTTACGGATAAAATAAAACTGTTATTTAGAAATAGCAATTTAAAAATTTCATTTACTTCAGCTAATTCGTGTAAAAAATTTTTCACCAAATTGAAAACCCCGATACCTAAAGAACAACAAAATCATATTGTATACGCGGTTAAATGTAACGATTGTTCTAAATTCTATATTGGTCAAACTATCCAGAGGTGGCGTGAGAGAAGCACCCAACATCCTAGTGACAGTCGAGTAAATCCCAAAAAATGTGCTTTGGCTACACATATACATACCAAAGATCACATTGTAAATTTTAATGATGTCACAATTTTATTTAATGAATCTAATTATACTAAAAGAATTTGCCTTGAAGTTTTAGCTATCAAACATTTTTCGGATAATATTAATACAAAAGAACAATCTTCAAATTTTACGAATATTTATAATAATTTAATTAAATTTATCAAATTTAAGGATTTACATTAATCTTTTGGTAGTCTTTTGTGATCTCTTACATTTAAATGTCTTTGTATGGAATGTTATAAATCGTTTTCCATTTGATGTATTTATAAATATATATATATATTTTTTTCTCATATATACAATATATTTTCATTGCATTCAACATATTGTTTTTAAAATGTCGAAATTTAAAATCTAACATGTCTGGTTTTGTTTACAAAATTGTTTATCAAATATTTTGCATATGTTTTCAAATTTCAAAAATTCAAAATTGTCAAAATTGTTTCACATTTTTAGAGCCTTGTATTTAGAAAAACGATTATCCTTGTTGTAAGTTATTGTTTCTTGGTTTAAAAATAGTTAAGTTTTATTATATATTTATATACAGGTTTGAAGAAGGATTAAATAAATCCGAAACGTCACGTAGGAAACTACTGTTTTTCATTTAAATTAAAAGAAGGAACCCATATTCTGCACTAGTTGCAGTAATTTCACATTATATATATATATATATAGGGCAAAACACGAAATGTCAGGGTAATCGGTCTGTTGTTGAAATCAAAAACTCATTTATTCATAAGCTCAATATTTCGTTATATTTTATAACTTCCTCAGGAGCATGCTACAAAGGTATACAACAAATTATAAAAAACAATTAATCTATGTGTGTGTGAATTACTTACAATTTGAGTTTTAAAAATGTTGATCTCTGTATGACATGAGTAAAATTAATCGAGATTAAAACTTCGAATGTGCAAGGATAACCAATGTGAGAACGGACGAATTTCTTGTTGTTTTTTATAAAAGAGGAGTAAGAAATTATAAAGTATTTAAAATGCAAAAATGATACGAGGTTCAACTGAAAAGTTAAAGTTGTCGTTGTAGTTGTAAATCGTTCGAATAAATTATATTTAGTTGACTGGTATCAGTTTTGAAATTTATACTATTGTGATTGTTATTGATGTGAACCATTTCTAAAAATAAACGTTTTTTGTAATTATTTTCAGTTTCTAAAATTTTAATTTTACTGTAAGCAAAAATATGATCGTGGTTTATACTATGTGACGCAAGTGCGCATGAAACCTTGCCAATCCTACAATCGCTTCTATGTTGGGTTATTCGGTGTTTTAACAGTTGCGATGTTTGACCTATGTAGAAGCTATTGCAACTATTACACGGTATGCTATAAACGGTGTTACAAATTTCTAAGGTTGGGGTTTTATCCTTAGGTTTCGTTAATATATTACGTATAGTGTTAGTGTTGTATTTGGCGATTTTGATATTATTAAATGATTTAAAGTTAGCAATTATTTTATCAGTTAAATCGTGAATATAAGGTATCTTCCTGTAGAAGACGACTCCATTAGCAATCGGATCCTCTGTTCGACCATCGAAAACATTGGAATTATAAATTAATTGATTTAAAATCTTTTTTGGATAGCCGTTATTGGTAATGTCAAATAGCTTTTTTAAGTTATCCTGAACAAAAGAATGGTGGCTGATATGTAAAATTCTATTTTTGAGAGCAATGACTGTGTTGTATTTTTGATTAATGGGATGGTTGGAGTGAAAATTAATAAATCTACCAGAAGCTGTGGGTTTCTGGTACCAATCAAGAATGATTTTATTTTCTTGTGTTCGGATAACTCTAGCGTCCAAAAAAGGAACCCTTCGTGATGATTCTGTTTCAATTGTGAATTGTATATGTGTATTGAAAGCGTTGAAAATGTCAAGTGTCTGCTGGATCATATTGTTAGCTGTGATTAAATCATCAACATATTTAAAAATAAAAGGTGGTTGAAATGGTAGTTTAGGTAAAGTGTCATCTAGTAAGAAATCTAGAACTATTAATGCTAATATGGGACTGATAGGAGAACCCATCGGTACACCAAAAGTTTGTTGGTGGAATGTGTCATTAAAAGAAAAATAACAGGTATCAAAGGTGAATTCGATTAAATCCAAAAAGTTGGATTTATCTAACTGGCTATGAGGTTCTATTAGATCCCAATTAGAGTCCAAAATAGAGATAATTAAGTGCTGTGGTATGTTAGTAAAAAGTGAAGTTACATCTAAAGATATTATAACGTAATCAGCCGGCAATGCCATTCCCTCAACCGCATCCACAAATGAGAAGGTGTCTGATGTTGTAATTGGTTCTATCTGCAAAACTGAGGGTGAGAATGTTGGACAAATATTTTGATAGGTCATAGGTGACAGAGTTGATGGAACTGACTATAGGACGGACAGGAGTATTGATTTTATGGATCTTTGGCAGTACGTATAATTTGGGTGGAGTGCAGTTGTGTTTAGTTAATTGCCTAGCGACGTTGGTAGAAATTTGTGATTTTTGTTCAAGCTGTTTGATGAGCTTGTTGAGTTTGGTTTGAATCCTTGTAGTAGGATTGTTATTAAGTTTTTTGTAGGTGACATTATCACTTAATGGTTGTTCAGTTTTTTCTATGTAATCTACCTTATTCATGGCTACTGTGCACCCACCTTCGGGTCGGCGTTCACCCTATAGCGTCGACCCTTAAAACTCTGCGGCTGCACTACCCCATCCCTGGTTTCATAGTTCCAGGGTAACGGGCGTGGCGGGAGTAGACTTCGTATATAGGGGAGGATTCTTGGGCGTAAGCATGGGCATACGCTCCGGCAGTCCGGCCGCTAACCGTCGGAATATACGGTGGGTAAGTGAGGCACCCTACGGCGCTTACCTAGAGAACTCTGCAGCTGCACTACCCCATCCTTGGTGGCCACACTCAGGGAAACGGGCGTGGCGAGAGAATTTGGCGAAGATAGTAGGGGAGGATAAAAGTCGGTTCGCCGAGGAGTAGTCCGACCGCTGGTTGTCTGGTTGGGGAAACCTTTGGTTTCATCCTAAAACAACTCGGTGACTCTGGGACCCTACGGTTTCACTGTAGCTGCCGCGGATACTTGATCGCCGGAGGGGCGAAAGGGTTGGCGCGGTTGGCATTTTGGGGTAGGGCTTTTGCCCGGCCGTCCCCGTAGTTCAGGCTTAATTCACGGGCGGGCTGGTTGTACCTCACGGCCAGATTCCGTTTCCCACGCTTGGCCGATAGTAGCCATCCGCAAGGAGGCCTAGGCCCCGTGGGGTTAGATGTGAGGTAGGAGTTCGCTAAAGCGTCTCCAACGGTGACCCGTCCAACGTTGACAAGAAAACTTGTCTAACATGGGTAGCACGGGAGAGAGGAGCCCACCGGTTCGCCGGGCCTCTCTGAGAGGTGTCGGTCTCGTGCGGGCAACTGGTTTCGTGCCTCTTTGTCCTGAGGAGTGTGTGCACTTTCCCTGTTATTGCCGCATACCTAACGGTCGGTCGGCAGCTGGTGCTCCTTTGGAGTCCAGCAACCACTTTCGTGTGCACCCACCTTTATCAGATTGTAGGATATACAAGTTGGGGTGTTGTTTAAGGAAATATTTAGTTTCATTGTAAATACTGTCGAAGGGAGACACCGCAACATGATTACGTGAGTTTACTAAAAAATTTGTAATATTGTTTGTGATTTTTGCTCTAGTGATATTTTTGGAACTCTCTGGAATTTCGTTAATGACATTTTCAACATCAGCCAATAATTTATTGACACTGACATTTCTACTGTTAGGCGAAATACTAAATTTGGGTCCTAGTGACAGAAAATCAGAAATATGCAACATCTGACAGGTTCTTAAACCATTTTGAATTATCGATAAAGCAAGTTTTAGGACTTGACGCAGAATCATGCAACTTATTGAATTTATCAATATTACATTGTTTAACTTTGTTTAACCTCTTTTTGAACGAAAGTTTTAATCTATTTTGAAATTCTAAATAAATGAATGGGGTAATAACATTTTTAACTGTAGTACTTAAAGATTGAATATTTTTGTTGATGTGAGTGATAGAATTACAAGTAATTTTTATTTCCAAATTAAGTGTCTTAAACCCTAACCTGTTGACCAAGTTGACTGCATCTTGGATTAATATTCCATCCTTGTTGCTGAGTGCCGTCCGTACATTTTTAAAGTTGTTGGTGATGTGACTTGGCAGAATTTTGTTTTTTCTACATCTTAATAAGAAGATTCTTCTGTTTAATGTGTTGGCTAATTTTAGAGTTAGTGATGACCACCGTTTTATATTATTTGCTGTGATAGCACCGTAGGTGTTCTTTACGTCTTGATAAAACCCCATCTGTAAGTGTAATGAGGGTAAAAGTATCGACCGTACTTTGTTAGGGCAAAACACGAAATGTCAGGGTAATCGGTCTGTTGTTGAAATCAAAAACTCATTTATTCATAAGCTCATTATTTCGTTATATTTTATAACTTCCTCAGGAGCATGCTACAAAGGTATACAACAAATTATAAAAAACAATCTATGTGTGTGTGAATTACTTACAATTTGAGTTTTAAAAATGTTGATCTCTGTATGACATGAGTAAAATTAATTGTTGGTTTAATTATTAAAACTTATAATTTTATTAAAATTGAAATTTATGTCAATAGATTAAAACTTCGAATGTGCAAGGATAACCAATGTGAGAACGGACGAATTTCTTGTTGTTTTTTATAAAAGAGGAGTAAGGAAGTAAGAAGAAGTAAAGAAGTAAGGTTATTCGGTGTTTTAACAGTTGCGATGTTTGACCTATGTAGAAGCTATTGCAATTATTACACGGTATGCTATAAACGGTGTTACAAATTTCTAAGGTTGGGGTTTTATCCTTAGGTTTCGTTAATATATTACGTATAGTGTTAGTGTTGTATTTGGCGATTTTGATATTATTAAATGATTTAAAAACAAAAAACTAGAAACAAACTAGAACAAAAAATTAAATGATAAAAAAAAAAACAACAAGAAATTCGTCCGTTCTCACATTGGTTATCCTTGCACATTCGAAGTTTTAATCTATTGACATAAATTTCAATTTTAATAAAATTATAATTTTTAATAATTAAACCAACAATTTTAATGTGTTTGTCCTCGTTAGTGCCGATTAATTTTACTCATGTCATACAGAGATCAACATTTTTAAAACTCAAATTGTAAGTAATTCACACACACATAGATTGTTTTTTATAATTTGTTGTATACCTTTGTAGCATGCTCCTGAGGAAGTTATAAAATATAACGAAATATTGAGCTTATGAATAAATGAGTTTTTGATTTCAACAACAGACCGATTACCCTGACATTTCGTGTTTTGCCCTAACAAAGTACGGTCGATACTTTTACCCTCATTATATATATATATATAGAATATATATACATATATTTCGATATATATATATAGAAATAAAAATCTAAAACCCACATGCCATCGTACAAAATACCCGAATTCACCCAAGAAAGCGATTGGCGATAGCGCTCAATCGTGTGAAGCGAAGATAATGTTTTTTTTTTAATGTAAAGAATTTCTAAATTATAAATTATATTCCAACTCAAACATTTTCAAATTAAATTTTTATCCCAAATAGTAATTTTGAATTGTAATTAAATAACAAAATAAATAAATTGCAGATGCCATGATAATTCGTAGTAGTAAATTCGAATAATAAAGCATATGTTATGTAAATGGACACAAAGTCACATAACAGTATACGTTTCATCGCCAGTTACAATTTTAGAAATAATTTTCAACATATCTAAAATTTATTGACAAATTCTAACACGTTCTGTTTTTTTGTAAATTTGTCAGACGATGGAGTGCAAACCGAGTTACAACCTTTTTCAAATGTTGTTCGTGGAATATTGGTCTCACTTGCAAGGATCCAATCTTCAGATTGGACTCTATTGCATAAGTCATGCACCACCATCTTCAACAGCAGTTAAAGGAGGACCAGCTGCTTTTCTGTGTACCACCGACTTGCGACCTCATTCAAATTCTTTATACCATCTATAAACAGTAGCCAATGATGATGCGAGATGCCCAAGTACCGATTTTTAACTTTCCTCGCACTCATACGCGCTCAATCCTTTCTTGAATAGTAAATCATTATCCGAAAGTTCTCTCGTGATAATTCCATTTTTTCGATATCAGAAGCTTGTTCTATGAACTATTTCTCAGACATTATTCAACCGAATTGGACAAACTAAACTGCAGTTGAGTGATAAAATAATGCACTATTTGATAAACAACAATTTGGTTTCCACGGATAACCAGATTTTTCAATTCTCAATAATTATAACTTATCCCTCTATTTTCGTACACTCTCCATGTGGTTAACTAAAATAGTCGAAAAATCGAATACGTCGTTTAGCCTTCTATTCAGTAATTTTTCACGAATCTTGTCATATGTTCACAGTAATATTTATCTATCTAATATTAATATCTCAGATTTCGAACTTCCATCATCATCATTGTGCTTAGATATCCAAACTATGTGTGCAGAGCTTACAAACTCTTATAAATTCCCGATCCATTTGCATACTAGCTCCACTAAACTATTCTCAAACTGAGCACAGACCAAAGTGCTCTATAAACCAAGCCTATATATTATATGCCTCCGATATACAGTGTGTCTGAGAGAAATCTGAAAATCGCGCATGTAATAACTTCAAAGCCTCGCCTACTAATACTAAGCCACGCCTCCCATCTCTTATTGTCGACGGTGATCGACAAACATTTAAATCTCATGCTATCGCCAATGAAGGCATATCATCAACAAAACGATTCAAATATAAAAAAAGATGTATGGTAGAAACATAAGCAAACCCAAGTTGGACTAAATATCTGCAGAATTAAGAACAAAAGACAAAATAAATCTTAAATGTGTACTGAAATAAAATTCTAATTAGAAGTATTAAAGTAAAAGTAGTTACAACGAGTGTACAGGGTTTGTCCGGAAAGTAATAGGACTGATTTTATCCCGCCGCGACTATACTTCGGAGCGTGCGCGCACCGACTGGAATCGGTAGAGGGCGTTCCTAGCTAACGAACGAGCGGCTGGTCAGGTGTCTCCGAGCACCTGGAGAGTCAGGACAGGCTTTTTCGCGCGACGTGTTTCTGTGAGTGGTGCAAGCCGAAAATGCAGCCTTCGTTAGAGCAGAGGTACGCGATTAAATGCTGTGTGAAACTCGGCAAATCTGCGACAGAGACGTTTGATATGATCAAGCAGGCTTACCCAGATGATGTTTTAGTAAGAAGTGGTGTGTTTCGGTGGCACAAGGCCTTTTCGGAGGGCCGGGAAGAGGTCGCCGATGAACACCGTGCTGGAAGACCTTCGACTTCGACAAACACCGACAATGTAACTCGTGTGCGCAAAGTTTTGAACTCAAACCGTCGACTAAGTATTCGTTTAATTGCCCAGATGTTAAATTTATCAAAATCTGTGGTTCATGACATTGTGACGGAGCATTTGAGCATGCGCAAGGTGTGCGCGAAGATGGTCCCAAAAGTGCTCACTGACGGTCAGAAATTGCGGCGAGTGGAAGTGTGCCAAGAAAATTTGAACATGTGTGAAAGTGACCCCCAATTTTTGAATAACGTAATCACAGGTGACGAGTCATGGATCTTTGAGTATGATCCCGAGACAAAGAGGCAATCTTCCGAGTGGCACACGCCGGCGTCTCCTCGCCCAAAAAAGGGAAGAATGAGCAAATCCACAGTGAAAACGATGCTCATTGTCTTTTTTGACATCAAAGGCATCGTCCACCATGAATTTGTTCCTCCTGGACAAACCGTCAACGCCAAGTTTTACGTGGAAGTGCTCAAGAGACTCAAACGAAGGGTCAATCGGGTCCGACAAGACATCGCAGCCGACTGGAAGTTGCACCACGACAACGCCCCGGCTCATACCGCCTTTCTTGTGAACAGCTACTTGTCAAAGGCCGGCATCCCAACGGTTCCGCAGCCTTACAGCCCAGATGTGCCCCCCCCCCGGACTTCTTTTTGTTTCCTCGCCTGAAAAGGCCGATGAAAGGCAAGCATTTTGAGACGACAGAGGGGATCCAAGCAGCTTGCACCGCGGATCTTAAGGCTATTCCGGAGAATGCCTTCCGTGACGCCTTCAATGCTTGGAAATCGCGCTGGCAGCGCTGCATCGACGCAGAAGGAGCCTATTTTGAAAGTTTTTAAAGAATTGTAACGATTGGCTCAATAAATTTTTTAAAATCGTTTCAGTCCTATTACTTTCCGGACAAACCCGAAAGTCCGAAATGGTTTATCAAATAAAGCATAGAACTACATGGTACTTCGCGTTCAAATGCTGTAATAAATAAGTAGTGGATTTCTTTTCCTCCTAAGATAAATTCATGATAAACGATTAATTTAATTTAACGGTTTAAAACCTTCTAAAATTAGTTTAAAACGTTTAGAACTAAACCCCAACCTGACGCTGTTGAAATGTCGAATGATGAGACGAATAGGAGGTGGTAACTGACGGACAATGCCGAGACTTCCCGACATTATGCATTATGCGTCCAGTAGAATATGTCTGCGCGTGCAAAACACGTTTGCTTATCCAAAGAAAATACGGACATACGGTATGTCGGGTGTGGTAGGAAGATTTTTGATTAGACGTTTTTAGAGATGCTACATGCCAACTCGCTTATTTTGAATAGAATATGGTACTTTTTATTTTATTTTTAAATTCTCCATCAAATTTCAAATAAATTTCGTGTACCATGTCCTATGCCAAAAATTTAGTTACTAAAAGTAGTTTTTAAGATATTTTAATTTCTTTTAATTTTTCGGGAAAAACAGTTATACTAAATCGATATTTCTGCAAACAAAAATGCTACTGACTTAAAATTGGGCACAGCAAATTATAAGTTTTTAACATATTTAATTTTATACCCATACAGAGCGTTTTACACCTACCACTCAATTCCAATTTCAAACAATTATAACTCGCTTATTTCAAATACAGTACCCTGTATTTGCAATTTTTCATTGCTATTTTTACTATTCATTGCTATTATTTATTCAATGCTATTTTTCATGCAATTGATAGTAGCATTCCCTATACCTTAACCTAAACAATTTTGAGATATTTTGTTATTTTACTTAAAAATAACAAACTTAATTTTATGACATTAATAAAGGGTAGACCATGGCTGTGAAAAATGTGATAACTTCATAGTAAGTTAGTACGCATTATGTATGTTTTGACAATTCTCTTTAAAGGTTTGTGTTTTATAGGAAGTAATGGCAACTTTAGGATTTACATATTTCCGGTATTAAAGCTGACATTTTGTTAATTCTTCCTAAAGTTATTTATTCTGAACATAACCAAGACCTTACTTGTTCTTCTAAAATATTACATTGTGTTTTTTTAATACGATTAATTTTGGATAAAATCATGTTTTTTGCAATTTTTAAAGGAGATATTAGATAGATACATAGTCTGTAAAATATCCTGCAACATTAATTTCATTGTCAACTACTGTGTGTTAATATTTGCCTTAAAATGACTAAACTGAAAGCAGTTTTTAAGAAGTGCAGATAATGATAAAACAAAAATTACCATTTGCAAATCCTAAACTGTCCATTACTTGCTGTAGAAAAAAAAAACGTCCTGTATGAAACAATTAATGATTTCTTATTATTTGCTGTGCCAAATTTTAAGATAGTAGTATTTTTGTTTGCAGCGATATCGTGATTTATTTGGAACTCTTTTTTTTGAAAACTTTAAAATAATTGAGATATTAACTTTTGGCATAGGATATGGTACATGAAATTTAGTTGAAATTTGATGGAGAATTAAAAAATATATATAAAAGATACCATGTTCTACTTAAAATAAGCGAGTTGGTATATTGGTAATATTATATTTAAAATCAGCATTATTGACAATGTAATGTGGTAAAATTTTACATTTTTCCTATAAATACATCCTTCTAATCAAAACTCGTCATGTCACACCCCGTATATAAATGTAGCACAGCATTAAGCAAATTTATAACTATGCAGATATATTTTTACCTAGCTAATAAGTAGGTGATAATTTCAGTGAATGTAAATTTAAAGTTTTTCATGCTTATTTGATTACTTTATCTGCTACATTACACATAATGTACATACATACATACTAGGTTGAAACATCTAGATAAGATGAAGTACTTGGCTTAAAAATCAAAATAGACATGTTTAAAAGCTATTGCAACATAATGATATTAAGAATTAATTAAAACCATAAGTTGTCGTAAAGTCAGTCGGAATCGTCGCCATTTGACTAGAAGAGATACTTATCACGTGTATTCTTTATTAAAGAAATGCCCCTGTTTGATTTTACTTGACATACAATCTATACCAGATTTCACATGTAAAACTGTTGTTTATTGCTTTATAGGTAGTTATCTCATTTCAAAAGGCATTTTATGTAAAAGCGATGTTCACTTTACAAATTAAAATCACGATAAAATGCAAAATGATAATTTGCTTTTCTAACGTAGTCACATAGTGTTGAAACCCATAGTATTGAAATACAGTTCTTGCGTTTCCTTTCTATTGAATAAATTCGTTTAAGTTTACGTCATGTAACAGTTTCGGGAGGTGATGGTATCTATGTACTTATTGTTAGCTGATAAAGCTTCTATTCATTTAAAAGGGATCTTATTTATAATACTGTAACGAAACTCTGAAAACTAATACTTCCTGCAACAATGTTGAGTTAGCTAATAATATCTATTCAGTCACTTGTTCTATGTAAACTATTTTTATAACGCATGTACAAAAATTTAACAGGTTAAAAGGTTTCCCCATTAATGTATCACTCGTATCATCAGTGCGTAGAACAAATACACCATCACAACTTCCATTATTGAAATTGTAATTTAAAAAGTTCGATGACGTTAATGTGCTAAAACGTCAAAACTGGAACGGATTTAAAACTGTAAAAAAGATTCCGTTTGAAAAATAAAATTCACATGTTCCCAAGCTTTTGTTTGAAACAGATCCTAATATAATAATAACATAATGTTGGACGTGTATCAGTTCATGGACACGGTATATAATTAAGATCATGCCAATTGTTCTACGAAAAACTGCATTTATCGATATATAAAACAGTATTCACCGAAAGAATCTTAAAATTGGGTAGTCTACATTAATAGAGACTGGGAGTACTTGAGCACAAAGTGTTGTAGTAAGTTTATAGCACTTTCAATTATATCTGAAGACAATATATACTTTCTTATTTTAAATGGAACGCTCTGGAGCCTTTTATATTTTCGAGTGCTTCTTAAAATTCTGGTTCACATTTAACTTGAATATTCTATACTTTTTTATGTGTAGGTGGGTGCTTAGTTGCAGTGACTCCGTAAGCTGTATTACTTGTTTGGCTATCACAACAACTCTCGCGGTGTACTTTTGAGTGTGCAAATTGTGTTCAAATAGCTTTGTGACAGCATCATATCGGTTTTTATAATGCCTCGCTGTTAATCACTTTGCTCCCAACATCGAATGGTAAGACGATCCGGATTTCAACTCTCTGATAAGATATCGCCGTCCCTCCAGAAAATTGAAACCCGGCTCCTATCATCCCGCCACAACAACGGTCAGCCGTATAACCAATTCGGCTATCGACCCGTTTAAAACTTAAAGTTATTTGTTTCAGATTGTTTATTTTTTGAAGATAGGTATATGAACTTTCAATAAATATTGATATCTTGTGCAGGCTATACAAATTGGCGAAATATAAATTTCGATAGAAGTTAACAAAGTGTAAGTATGCCTTAGGCTAGTTCAAAATCAAAATGATCAAAATCTGAATGGGAAATGTTTGATTATGTAGATCAAAATCTAAGAAATTACTACCTTTATATATTTAGCAAAAGCAATACAGGTCGACCACAATGCCATAGCAGTGATCTGTTGTTAATGTAACAATATAACAAGCGTGAATGAACGTTCTCGGCTTATACAGTCCCAACACATGAGTCATTAGATCCGCCCCTTACATCAGCGCGCCAATCACAGCTGAATGCCGCTACGTCATACTTTTTCCCAACCTCTCTGACTTAAGTGCAATTTCCACGGGATTCTGGTCGACCTGTGAATTTAATGCTACTATATATACATATACATATACATATATAAAGTGTTAAAATTTGTTCAGTTCTGACACTAACTCTCGTCATATACAAGATATTGATATTGAACAATCAAAATACAAATCTCTTGTTTACATCGCTGGTCTTACGGATAAAATAAAACTTTTATTTAGAAATAGCAATTTAAAAATTTCATTTACTTCAGCTGATTCGTGTAAAAATTTTTTCACCAAATTGAAAAGCCCAATACCGAAAGAACAACAGAATCATATTGTATACGCGGTTAAATGTATCGATTGTTCTAAATTCTATATTGGTCAAACTATCCAGAGGTGGAGTGAGAGAAGCACCCAACATCGTAGTGACAGTCAAGTAAATCCTAAACAATGTGCTTTGGCTACACATATACATACCAAAGATCACATTGTAAATTTTAATGATGTCACAATTTTATTTAATGAATGTAATTATACTAAAAGAATTTGCCTTGAAGTATTAGCTATCAAACATTTTTCGGATAATATTAATACAAAAGAACAATCTTTAAATTTTACGAATATTTATAATAATTTAATTAAATTTATAAAATTTAAGGATTTACATTAATCTCTTTAGTAGTCTTTTGTGATCTCTTACATTTAAATGTCTTTGTATGGCCAGTTATAAATCGTTTTCCAATTGATGTGTTATATGCTGTGTACCTATAATTTTTTTTATATATACAGGCTAACAACTTGAACTACGAAAACCTACTGATAGGAGAGGGTGGTGGGAGTTAAAATTAAATGCATCCATTTTACTATTGTCAGCTTTTTATGTGACAGGAATGTCAGTGGTTATGTCAAATATTTTACCAAACCATCAAACTTTATCCTAAGGGAATACACAATTCATGAAAAAGTGCAAATTATAAAGTGGTTTTATAATTTGGCATAGTATATGACACAACCACTGACATTTCTGTCATACAAACAGTTGACAATACTAAAATGAATGCTAAAATGGATACATAATTTTACCCCCACTACCTTCTCCTATCAATAGGCTTTCGTAGTTCAAGTTGTTATCCTGTATACAGGGTCCGTCATCCGTCTGGGATTGTCATATTACGGCTTTAATATTGCAAAATTCGAAAAGTAATGTATTGTAGGTGGCAGCGGACTATTAGGAGCACAAAATAAAATTATTGGTAATTATACAGGGTGTTCAGGAAGGGAGTATGATGTCAAAGTTTTTTTTTATGGAACACCCGGTATATTATGTGATTTTTGAATTGCACAATTAAAAATATTGGGATTTCATATGGGATTGTATTGACCTAAAGCTTACGGTTTGGGAGTTATGGACGCATCAATTGGAAAAAATGCTATAATCTAGCAGGATGTGGATTGGGTAGTATAGTGTTTAGAAATATCATGCTTATCATGAAGTTTTCCAGGTTAGTATACTTTTATTCCGAGGTATTAATTTTAAGCTTCATCGATATGTTATACAAGGTGTTCACCATTCGCGAATACTAATTTTTCTCAATTTTCTCAAATGGAACATCCTGTATATTATTACCAATTGTTAATAAGGGCACTTCTAGCTTTCACTTGACATAGGGTATGGCGGTCTAACTCCAATAGTTTTCAAGAAACATCGAATTAAGTTTTGAAATTTAACATTTTGTAGAAATTATTTTACACTTTGTGAGTTTCCCTTTTACTTAACCAACCTTACGCTCTAAGTAGACTAGCTATATCACGTGGTGGATTGTCACCGTTTTTAAATATAATTTAAATATGTATAATTAATGTGTCAACCTACAATTTTGTTTTTGTGATTGATGCCTGTTACCAATTACGAGTCTCCCTAAATTTATATCTTGTACTAGGGAATTTGTCTGGTGTTCTCATACGTTTCATATGTTACTCACCTTGACCAATTGTCGAGTCTTGTGGTTGCTAGTACCGTAAGAATGGTACCACTTCAAACAGCTCTTACTCGCGCCAATCATGTTGATAGGTTATCATTTGAAATTTTAACGTGTAATGTTGTGTTGTCCTTAATTTTAAATTCTTACAAATTCAACATGTTAGAAAAGTAATCCACAGTCATTCTGGGTTTTATAGTACCTAGTTTATATCAGATATTTCCTCTCACTGAGTTAAAAAATTGTAAGTAACAATTATAAACAGTTATTTTAATATGTAAGATGTAAAATATCCATGTTGTAAGGTTTAGAATATATCAATATAGGTATAATGAAAAACTTCCTCTTATTCCTTACAGAATTATTTAATGATAGTCTAGTACATGTTTCGGCCAAGGGCCATCTTCAGCTAGAATCTACAATCAATTCTTACAAAGTAAAACATAAAACTAAAAACTAAAAATAAATTATACCTACAGTCAGTTAAGAAAAGTATTTTTCAAAATGGATGACAAGTCACATGTGGTAAAATGTTTAAAAATGTGTGTAAAAATAAAATGAAAACGTTCACATGTCATTAAGACGTAGTTAAATAGACATTATCAAATGTTAAATGAAATTGGGACGTTAAATGTTGAAAATTAATTGAGTTTAAAAAGGGGGTGAAAGGGGATTGAAACAATACATGGTATAGGCGTTAAATCTGCAGGTGAACTGACAGAGTGTCGGGTTGAAGGATATCAGGTGATGTTCAAGTAAGTATTACCAACTATAAATGTTAAACAACTACAAGAAAATATATTACACTGCTATGAGGTACCTATATCTTATGTGTAAAATTAAAATTAAACCATTCACATGTCATTAAGACGTAATTACGAATACATTACTAAATATTAAATGAAAATTGGGCATTAAGTGTTGAAAATTATTAGAGCTGAAAAAGGGGGGGAACTGAAGTATGCTAACGTAGTATTGGCGATGAATGTGCAGGTGACAGAGGATCAAGTTGAGATGCCAACTTAAATAGTATAAATAATTCTTGGAGATTAAGTATATTACATTACAGTGATGCAGAACTTATTATATTATGGCAAGCAGATCAGATGATAGTTATTATTATTAATTAAGTTAATACATGTATATGAAACATATGTTAATGTAAACAAATTTAAAGTTAAAATTAAATGCTGAATTATTTTATTCTATTTTAAATACATGAAGATAGGTTTTTCAAAAGTCTCAATTTGAGTAGAGTATGGCTGTTTCTATGGTTTTCGATTTCATAAAGTTCCAAAAGGTCCAGTTTGTAACCTTTGTGGCATTTATGTAAAAGTGTAGGATTGTTGTAGTCAATAATGTGGTCTGTTTCAATTTTATGTTTAAATAAGTTTGAAGTAGGCTGATATTTGTGTTCATTAATTCTTTTGTTTAAAGTTCCGCCTGTTTGACCTATGTATATTGCGTTACAAGTAGAACAACTTATTGAATAAACACCACTCTCTTCTAGATTATTGTATTTGATTAATTTTGAGTTATTTAAAATGTTTATAAGTTGAGTATTTGTTTTATAAGCGGGTTGAATGTTAATATTATTGAGAATCTTTTTCGATTTGAGGGTAATTGAGTTGAAAGGAAGTGGCTTAAAAATGTAAGGTTGTTTGGTTTCCATATGATATAGGGGGTCAGTTTTTAATATAGTATGATATAAGATTTTGTCTATATCTTTACTGCTAAAATTATTGTCAAAGGCTAATTTATAAATGTAGTTCAATTTTTTAATTCTAAAGTTAATATCTAGGGGGTAGTTAATTACTCTTTTAATGAAATACTGAAAAGAAGTAAATTTGTGGGTGTGGGGATGGTAAGAGTTAAAAGGGATTATAGTTGGGATAGAAGTGGGTTTTCTGAAAATGTCAAAAGTGATGTTGTTATTGCAATTGTGTAAAGTGAGATCCAGGAAATTGAGGGAACTATTGTTTTCTATTTCGATGGTGAATTTTAATGTTTGATGTAAATTATTCAAATATTCATGAAAATTTTGGAGATTGTGAGCATCACCTATCCAGATACATAAAATGTCATCCACATATCTAGCCCAACGTAGGATATATCTATTGTAAGGATTAACGTTGTTAACTATGTGGTTATTTTCTATATGATTTAAAAATATGTTAGCTAAGATGCCTGAAAGGGGCATTCCCATAGGTAAACCATCTTTTATTTTGTAATATTTGTCATTAAAAGTACAATAATTTTGATTGATAATAAAGGTGAGCAATTTTAAGAGGTTTTGGATTTTATTGTTATTTTGAAAAGCATTATTACATAAAGTAGTGGTAATATTTAGTGTTTCGGCTATAGGTACATTTGAATATAAATTTTCAACATCAAAGGATATTAGTTTATAATTAATATGTGGGAGATCATGAAGAATATCAAAAAGTTGTTCGGTATTATTAATGGAAAACTTAGCTTTGAAATCGATTTCTTGAAAAGTATTAAGCAAAATTTTTGATATATTGACAGTAGGGGATGAGTGGAAAGCTATAATGGGACGAATAGGGGTGTCTTTTTTGTGTAATTTTGGGAGGGAATATAATATGGGTATTTTAGGGTTCATGGGCATTAATTGTGAGTGGTGTGCATGTTCAACCAGCGTTTCTTTACGTTGTTTAATTATGGATTTAGTGTCAGAGATGAGTTTGTCTAAGGGATTCTTTTGTAATAACTGAAAATTATTATCTTTCATGAAATCTAAAGTTTTTTGAATATATGTTGTTTTCTTTATGATCACTGTACCGTACGTACACTACCGTGTACTGTTTAATGGATTTGATGGTTCTCCATTCTTGTGTAGATGATTCAATGGTTCGGGTGGATTTTTCGTTTTCTTGCTTTAGTAATGAGATGAGACTATTGTGAGCTTGTTGTTTTTGAGGGTTTTTCTGTATGGCACATTGTAAATCAATTGCAGTTAGCGAAGTAGATACTTTGGTTGGTTTTAATGCATATTTGTGGCCCTTATTTAACAGTGATTGCTCCTCTTGAGTAAAATGTATGTTTGTAATATTGGTGAATTGTTGTGTGCTGTTTCTGTAACGCTATTTTCACAAAAGCTGATAAAAATGCAGGTACAGTGATCATAAACAAAACAACATATATTCAAAAAACTTTAGATTTCATGAAAGATAATAA
This sequence comes from Holotrichia oblita, assembly GCA_023690525.1. Lineage (NCBI taxonomy): Eukaryota > Metazoa > Arthropoda > Insecta > Coleoptera > Scarabaeidae > Holotrichia > Holotrichia oblita. Next base: position 102,246,845 of record CM043016.1, on the reverse strand, counting down.
TTCAGTTATTACAAAAGAATCCTTTAAACAAACTCATCTCTGACGCTAAATCCATAATTAAACAATGTAAAGAAACGCTGGTTGAACATGCACACCACTCACAATTAATGCCCATGAACCCTAAAATATCCATATTATATTCTCTCCCAAAATTACACAAAAATGACACCCCTATTCGTCCCATTATAGCTTTCCACTCATCCCCTACTGTCAATATATCAAAAATTTTGCTTAATACTTTTCAAGAAATCGGTTTGAAAGCTAAGTTTTCCATTAATAATACCGAACAACTTTTTGATATTCTTCATGATCTCCCACATATTAATTATAAACTAATATCCTTTGATGTTGAAAATTTATATTCAAATGTACCTATAGCCGAAACACTAAATATTACCACTACTTTATTTAATAATGCTTTTCAAAATAACAATAAAATCCAAAACCTCTTAAAATTGCTCACCTTTATTATCAATCAAAATTATTGTACTTTTAATGACAAATATTACAAAATAAAAGATGGTTTACCTATGGGAATGCCCCTTTCAGGCATCTTAGATAACATATTTTTAAATCACATAGAAAATAACCACATAGTTAACAACGTTAATCCTTACAATAGATATATCCTACGTTGGGCTAGATATGTGGATGAAATTTTATGTATCTGGACAGGTGATGCTCACAATCTCCAAAATTTTCATGAATATTTGAATAATAATTTACATCAAAAATTAAAATTCACCATCGAAATAGAAAACAATAGTTCCCTCAATTTCCTGGATCTCACTTTACACAATTGCAATAACATCACTTTTGACATTTTCAGAAAACCACTTCTATCCCAACTATAATACCTTTCAACTCTTACCATCCCCACACCCACAAATTTACTTCTTTTCAGTATTTCATTAAAATAGTAATTAACTACCCCCTAGATATTAACTTTAGAATTAAAGAATTGAACTACATTTATAAATTAGCCTCTGACAATAATTTTAGCAGTAAAGATCTTATATCATAATCATATCATATATCAAAATCTTATATCATACTATATTAAAAACTGACCCCCTATATCATATGGAAACCAAACAACCTTACATTTTTAAGCCCCTTCCTTTCAACTCAATTACGCTCAAATCGAAAAAGATTCTCAATAATATTAACATTCAACCCGCTTATAAAACAAATACTCAACTTATAAACATTTTAAATAACTCAAAATTAATCAAATACAATAATCTAGAAGAGAGTGGTGTTTATTCAATAAGTTGTTCTACTTGTAACGCAATATATGTACATAGGTCAAACAGGCAGAACTTTAAATAAAAGAATTAATGAACACAAATATCAGCCTACTTCAAACTTATTTAAACATAAAATTGAAACAGACCACATTATTGACTACAACAATCCTACACTTTTACATAAATACCACAAAGGTTACAAACTGGACCTTTTGGAACTTTATGAAATCGAAAACCATAGAAACAGCCATACTCTACTCAAATTGAGACTTTTGAAAAACCTGTTTTCATGTATTTAAAATAGAATAAAATAATTCAGCATTTAATTTTAACTTTAAATTTGTTTACATTAACATATGTTTCATATACATGTATTAACTTAATTAATAATAATAACTATCATCTGATCTGCTTGCCATAATATAATAAGTTCTGCCTCACTGTAATGTAATATAATCTCCAAGAATTATTTATACTATTTAAGTTGGCATCTCAACTTGATCCTCTGTCACCTGCACATTCATCGCCAATACTACGTTAGCATACTTCAGTTCCCCCCCTTTTTCAGCTCTAATAATTTTCAACACTTAATGCCCAATTTTCATTTAACATTTAGTAATGTATTCTTAATTACGTCTTAATGACATGTGAATGGTTTAATTTTAATTTTACATAAGATAAGATATACCTCATAGCAGTGTAATATATTTTCTTGTAGTTGTTTAACATTTATAGTTGGTAATACTTACTTGAACATCACCTGATATCCTTCAACCCGACACTCTGTCAGTTCACCTGCAGATTTAACGCCAATACCATGTATTGTTTCAATCCCCTTTCACCCCCTTTTTAAACTCAATTAATTTTCAACATTTAACGTCCCAATTTCATTTAACATTTGATAATGCATATTTAACTACGTCTTATGGGTCTATTGTCTAACTCTCTGTTACGCATAACAGTCTGTAAAACGTCTGTTACACTGTAAAATAACATAATGTTAAAATATTGGTATTCTGTACACTACTGCTATTAACATTATGTAAAATATTTCTCTGTTAAATGTCTGTTAAATAACCGAGGCTAAATGGTCGCTGTTATTTAACATTTGACATTTGAACTGTTGAATGTCATTTTTGTACAAAAAATTATTGTTGGTGGTGTTATTATGAATCTAATATCGAATAAAGCAATTTTAATAACTATATATGGTTTTTTGGAAGAGGATGAAAGCAGGTAGATGAAACAAATATACATAGATGTAATATTTTCAAGAACAAACTATTCATTAGATAACACGCGGATCCGACGCAGAGAATTTCGTGACGCATACAAGTCGTTTGAACTGCCAAATATATATCTATAGATGCGCCTAGATAATAACGAACAGTAGCGAACGAGCATCCAAAACATTTTGCACATGGTGGTGTATACCGACTACGAACAAAAACAAGGCTAACGGTGCAAGCACGGCGCTCGGCGTGTTCCACCCTAGTGTCCGTGCTTCGAAAACATCCTCCAAAGCTTTGGAGCCTGTTTAACCTCCCGGTTAGATGGAGACTCTCTTCTGTGAGATTTTGTTTACGAATAAATATCGAGATGGCACTTGAAAATGTTTGCAAATGCAACGAGCAAAAGGAGCAACGTGTACATTTTGGTTCGTGGTTATCGAGCACGAACACAAGTACAAGTACTTTAAGCAAATGTATCGACTAAGTAAAAATTTGATTATTATCCATTTAATAAGTGGTGTAGAACAATATATTATATATTTTTTCCACTCGTGTGCAGAAAGTGCTGAACTGTTGAATCATTTTTAAACCTTCAATCTGTTTGTTGGTTCTTCCCAAATATAGTTTATATATTTGGAATTTACATTTAAAATAAATTACTTAAATACATGTCCTTCTTTTATTAAGTAATAATTCATTCTGTAGAATTGATATGAAAAAAAAATAATGTGATTGTACTGATTCATTTCCAATTGAAACAGTAATATCTATAACAGTAAAAATAGGTTGCTGTGGTTACGGCTTCATTAAAACAGCAATGAAGTTAGTCATACACACACACTCTTTAGAGTACGTTCAGATATGTCTGTTAAGTTAGATCTGTAAAACGTTGCATAACAGAATAGGTTACAGAATGCCTCTACTTTGATAATCTGTTAAAGGCATTTTAACAGAGCTATGTTATTTTACAGTATGTTAAATAACATACTGTTAAGCGGTTTTTAGAGAATAGGCACAATTATGACATGTGAACGTTTTAACTTTATTTTTACACACATTTTTAAACATTTTACCACATGTAACTTGTCATCCATTTTGAAAAATAGTTTTCTTAACTGACTGTAAGTATAATTTGTTTTTAGTTTTATGTTTTACTTTGTAAGAATTGATTGTAGATTCTAGCTGAAGATGGCCCTTGGCCGAAACATGTACTAGACTATCATTAAATAATTCTGTAAGAAATAAGAGGAAGTTTTTCATTATACCTATACTGAGTTATTTTAATGTTATTGACCATGGTTTTATCCTTGTAGTTGTGCCCTGATGAAGCATTGAACACAGTGCGCAATATTGGCTATAAAATAGAAAAATTTAAAATGTGGTTTTTATTTGCTGGATTCCCCGATAGTCCTTTGTTCTTATACATATACATATATAAATTATGTAGACGGAATTAAAACTTACAAAAATAATTTTAAAATGTAAAATTTAAAGCTGTCTGGAATTTTTATATTATATTCTACAATAGAAAAAGTAAATTGAACTTTTAAGCAGTAACGTGTCAGACTGTACATGAAGAAAATTTTAATGTTTTCAGAAAATACAACTAGATAATATAACAGAAATTTTAGTATTCATTTTTTCTAAACCATTAAATCTAATTCATTAAAAGAATCTTATGTAAACTGCGGATATGTATATGGTATCTATGTATTTGCATTTAATTTGAACCTTAGAGAGCGACAACGTACCAAACTTACATGATGTATGGGAATTGACTCTAATTTGGTTAGATGAAAGCTAAGCGTGAGTTACCTGGGGAATAGAGTAAGGAACTTTCGACTCTACTCCATACTAAATTTATAGATGAATTCCAAGAAAACTAGGTAACACACACTTAAGAATACGTAATACATGCACAGTTGAAAGCAGAATTTACTGAAATATGTAATTAGCTTCGTAGTCACATTTTTATTTTGTCATTCGTCTTCAACTTTTCATCATGTGACAGTGCGACAGGTAACCGATGAATAACGACCTAGGCCGCAGTACATGTATGTATAACATACATATGTTACTATCGCGAGCACTTTAAACGACTCAAACTGCCATAAAACGTATCTATTGTAGGCTTTCCTTAATTGGAGCAATATTCAGTAAAATATAACTGGGCAACTGTAATAAGCCGTATAGCCGCAGGCCGGAGGGTAGACACTATTTAAAAGAAATCTAAGCGAAAAGAATTATGAATATATTTGACATGAATATGATGTAGGTACTGAGCGAAGGTAGAGCGTACTCAAATTAATTGAATAAGAGAAAATGTCATCATTCATTAGAGAAAATATTGATCTAACAACAATTATTGCAAAAATTATAAACTTACAGATTATGACACGTAATAATTATGGAAAGAATTTAATATTATTTTATTAAAGGTGAAAAGGAGTACTAGCTGTACAACGTTAGGTGTAAAGGGAATTAATGGGATTGCAGCTATTGGCGTTAGAATTAAGAAGACAAAACAAACAAAAGTGGTAATACTTAAAGTACGGCAACATCACAAGACTCATATGTTACCGCATATTAACTGCATCTGAGTCTTGTGATGTTGCCGTACTTTTTAAGTATTACCACTTTTGTTCTCTGAAGAAGCTAATAAAGAATTAGCGAAAGCTTAGATACGAAAAAAGGTTCACATCTTCTTAATTCTAACGCCAATAGCTGCAATCCCATTAATTCCCTTTACACATTATTTTATTAGTAAGTGGTCAATGTTTTAATTGAAACAGCCGATAATAGATAACGTATAGAAATATTATGTGATTAACGTCTTTTTACAAGAAGTCTCAAATTAAACAAGGTATACTTCTAATACTAAAATATCTATTATTTCTTAGCCTTTTGTGAAATTTTATTTAAAATGTCGGTTTTAATATTGAAATAGTACTTATAATTTACTGACATTAACAATACAAAGTTTGATGAAGAAATATAGTTGTTTATAGATGCACGTTATCGTTATATAAAAGAAGATTAATGATAATATTTGTCGGTGTTTGTTTAGCCGGATTCTTAAGCACTTTAAACGTTTGTATAATAGTTATATCTTAGAACAATCTGCACTACTCAAGTAAATTCAATATAATTTCTTAATGTAGTACTAATTGTCAACCGTTAAGTACCTGGAAAATGTTTAATTTATAAAGACCAGTCAGGTGCCGTGCAATACGTTTTCAATCGAATAAAATGTTCCTAAATCAACTGATAATTACCTTAGATATATTTGGCCCTATTAAAAAATTAATATATATTCAGAAATAAATATTTCTTTAAATTGATATTTAATTTTAATCATTTCTTAATCTTTTGCAAACATTGTTTTTCCTTCATCAGATATCCTATAAATACAATAGAAATATTATATATAAAAATATATTTTAAACTTGCACTGCGTCTGAATGTTCTAGACATAATATCAAACAGAACGAATTTCATCAATAAATACGAATCATATTATAATCATGTAGGATGTATTACAATCATCATAAAATATATAATTTATTGCAAATCTTTCTACCTGCTTGAGCATTTTAAACGACTCAGACTTCAAGAGTTATGGCCGTATACAGCTACACGAAACATTTGAGAAGTAGCACTGGGCGACTGTAATTAGGGGTCGATAACAAGCAGGTAGAAAGATTTGCAATAAATTATATATTCTATGATGATTGTAATACATCCTACATGATTATGATTCGTATTTATTGACGAAATTCGCTCTGTTTGATATTATGTCCAGAACATTCATATATAACGTATAATATTACTATTGTATTTTTAGGAAATCTGATGAAGGAAAAACAATGTTTGCAAAACATTAAGAAATGATTAAAATTAAATGTCAATTTAAAGAAATATTTATTTCTGAATATATATTAATTTTTTAATGGGGCGAAATATATCTAAGGTAATTAACAGTTGATTTAGGAACATTTTATTGGACGAGACAATTGAAAACGTATTGCACGGCACCTGACTACGGTTAACAATTAATTCTACAGGAAGATATTATATTGAATTTACTTCAGTAGTACAAATTGTTCTAAGAAATAACTATTATTGGCTTTAAATTCTTATTAAATTAATATAACTGTCGTATTTATACAAACGTTTAAAGTTCTTAAGAATCCAGCAAAACAAACACCGACAAATATTACCATTAATCTTCTTTTATATAACCATAACGTGCATTTATAAACAACTATATTTCTTCATCAAATTTTGTAGTGTTAATGTTAGTAAATTATAAGTACTATTTCAATTAAAACCGACATTTTAAATAAAATTTCACAAAAGGCTAAGAAATAATAGATATTGTAGTATTAGAAGTATATATACTTTGTTTAATTTGAGACTTCTTGTAAAAAGACGTTAATCACATAATATTTATATACGTTATTATCTATTATCGGCTGTTTCAATTAAAACATTGACCACATACTAATAAAATAATATTAAATTCTTTCCATAATTACGTGTCCTAATCTGTAAGTTTATAATTTTTGCAATAATTGTTAGATCAATATTTTCCCTGAGAAAAATGATGACATTTTCTCTTATTCAATTAATTTTAGTAGAGTCTATCTTTGCGCATTTGCATTTGCATATTCATGTCAAATATATTCATAATTCTTTTCGCTTAGATTTCTTTTAAATAGTGTCTACCCTCCGGCCTGCGGCTATGCGGCTTATTACAGTTGCCCAGTTATATTTACCTGAATATTGCTCCAAGTAAGGAAAGCCTACAATAGATACGTTTTATGGCAGTTTGAGTCGTTTAAAATGCTCGCGATAGTACATATGTACCATGCCCGACATCTTAAAACGAACGCTTAGCAATAAAGTTGAACCGTATGCACACCGTTGGCGAATACAGTCAGGGGGAAACGGGACATAAGTACTCAGGTAGGAAGATCTATCTACCCGCTTTAACGCAGGGTATTGCCGTCCCGGTATGCGTAAGGTTCACTCTCCTTTTTCAGTGTTCGTTTTAAAATGTCCGGCATAGTACACATTTCGTTATAGGTTTTGCCAGACAGTGGGTATTAATATTCATACGTGCGTTTGGTTTATTTCCGTATTGTTCGCTAGTTCCCGGCTTTGAATACATTGGGTTTGACTGCATCTCCCTATTCACTGTGGTCGAATTGCCGCTATTGACAAACACAATTATCATGTGGTACCTATCCATTACATTTTAGTAATCCTGTGATCAGTAATGCTAATATACGCGATGCTGATTTCAGTAACTGTATGCAAGTTAGCTGACAGCATTTGCATTTACTTAAATAAGCGAATACTTGAGTTCGATTCTGCAAAATATGAAAGAACGATTAAATTATACGATACTGCAAAATATTAAAAGGAGGGTACTACAAGGATACCTTAAGTGGAAAGTTAGCAAGGTCACATTGGTATTTATTGGTAATTATTTTTATCATTGTCGAATCAGCATGTGTATCGCTGGAATAAATGTATTAAGTATTGTTATTACTAAAGTACATTCTCCTTACCTATGTATGTATGATATTCTTAATGCTAGTCCTCCCGTGTTCTGTTTATAGAATTTGGCACAATTTAGCTTTAAGGTTTTTAAATGGTAGTATCCAATTATTGTCCTGTCCTCTGATTTAAACGTAAATAAAACTGAAACTACTGTTTCTAGTACTGAGTAATATTAACTTCTTCCTCGAAAAGAAATTTGATACTCTTCTTTCAGGTAATACTCCATCAATAATCGCATGAAATTAACTTCTCACATTTTTTGACGAGAAAGCTTTTATATTTTGAAGAAAATTATTCCAGTAAGTTACTCTTATCATTCACAGTTCATAAAGATGTCATCTGAATCAGAACTTTCGCAAGTTTTTTTAAGAAAGAAAGAAATACTGTGGTTACTTAAGTATTCTGTTATCTAACATCTAATATATGTAGAACTTGCATCCTACTTGAAGTTTCTAACTTTCTCCGACTTAATTATCTCCCTTGTAATATTTTATTGTTACCATTTTATGTATTGTTTTTGTATTACCTTATTGACTAAATGCTTCTACATCAAGACTTTTCATGTTTTAATATTATTTAAAAATACAGAAACAATAATTTTATATATAACTAGAACACATAAACGGGGCCTGTTTTATAAGATTTAGTTATTTGAATCGTTAGTACGTAATAATTCTGAAAATAACAAAATTTATGATAATGCTTATGCAATTATCGAATAATGATAATAAATTAAACATATTTATACGATGTTACTATCTTTACTTTACAGTCTATTTTACTATTAATCGATACAAAAACAGATTAGGATCATGGAAAGTTACGGGAGAACGGAAAGCTTCCCGAAAATCTGTAGTAATAAATTTTAAAACGGAAGTCTGGCACACATTTTACATTGATAGGCAATAGATTAGGTAAAATCTGGTAATTTATGTTTACGGTTAGTTAAATGATTTCTAGGAACTGCGTTCTCGTCCCTTATTGAATTTAAATAATCTACATGGAGTAGCCTGAATTCGATTTATTACAACCTACGTTTACTATCTAATACGCTAGAAATATCTACGACCTGCAACCATAGTCCTTATTCTATTAGGATCGTACATGTCATTTTGGAAAAGATAAAATCCATTTCGGAATTGAAGTTGCCTTCGTGACTGCCATTTGCAAATATGTAAAAAAGTGCCGTGGAATAATGTGCGATAGGTTATTATTTTCATTACATTCTTTAAGGTTACATTAAATTTTGAAACTGTTTCTGAAATAATGCAGCTGACGAATGCACGCCCGTTAAATTAAAGTAGGTATAGGAAAACATTCCATATAAAGCTGCTTACTTCCTGGACTACACTGAAAAAAATTTCTATGCGAATTTACAACGATAATCTGCGGGCAGTATTCTGTTATCTAACGATTATATAGTAGAACTTACTCTCTGATGTAATTTTTCTATTTCATTAGTAAATAAGCAAGCGGAATATGCAATTGACTTTTTCAATTTTTAAATCATGACTTTAGTTACACAGTTTGTATTTGTAACATTACCAATCATGCTAGTATATTAATTAAATAGTGGTGTAATGTTACAAATACTAGAACTCAATAAACGGGGCAGTTATATATGTATATATTTATGCAGAAATGGTAGTTACTGTTCCAGTATAAATAATAAATTACATCTATATATATGAATGTGTCTATAGTTAGATATTCTGTGATGCTAATAAATCTAAAAGCAACAGCATTTTCATTAATTATATCAATATATTATTATAAAACCAAAAACTTTCTAAGATGACGATACATCCATTTTATGCCGCCTTCTAATTCATATACCACAATTGATACACACGGACGCTAGTATCTAGAGTGCATTTTGTTTACAGTTAGTTAAATATCTAGGAACTGCGCTGATGCCTTGAATGTTTCTGCTTGACTTGCATTTTTATTACAACCGCGGGCTAAAAATAAAATAATAAATTTACAATTACTGTTTGGAGATTTACAATGTATATCTTATTCTATTGATAAAGGAAACCAAACAGTAAATTCATTACACCTTCGTAATGCACAAAGTTTGCTGTGTTGTTACATATAACGTTATCGGAATACTGTGCGATATATTTTACGTTTCTTTGTCAATTCTTTTGTAATTTAAAGTGAAATATATGTATATCTCCAAATTATTATTTTGCACGAGTATTTTCACTGTAATGTTAGGATGTTTTTCTATGTAATTTTACTGCTATTTTTTACAGTGTACATAGACGTCTATTTCAATATTGATGAACGTTGTATAATATGCCGTTCTTATTAGTTTCCAGCATCTATGTAATACCTACAAACAGTATCTTTTCTTAATGATCTTTTCATTGTATACGTAAGTACTCAAATAGTTCTACTTCTCAAAGAGTTATTACAATAAATTTTATTTATATACCTACGTCTGTTTATTTAGTAAACTTTTTCTTTTGTCTTCATACGAAGATTATATACAAAACAAACAAACAGTATTGCATACGCAATACTGTTTGGAAAGAGTATTTCTAGGAAATAACAAACAGGTAGGGATATAATAAACTAGCTTCTTCTTCTTAGAGTTAACCACAGCACATGGAAATGTTGCGATAGTCAAGCACGACAACTAGAACAATGATATTTTAGTTAAGTATCTATTAATTGATTTTATCTTTAAAACAGTAATAATTGTCAAGTTAATTATTTAGAAAAAGTACACGATATTGCCATAAAAATAGATGAAACGTAGGCGAAATTAAAATTAATTCTACCCCTAGGGGTAGAATTAATTATGATTATTTTCATGTAATGTAAAATTGGCATATAGTTTATTAGTTAGTTATTAGTTTATTGTAATTATTTTAGTAATACAAAATTTTCTGCGTTTTTACAATGATGGGAAGGGAACGTGTCAGTATAGATGAGAGTTCCAACGCTGATCTCAATTTAGAATGTTGGCGTAATACATCTGACGGCGCACCTGTGTTCCAAAGGGGTACAATACATATCTGTATGAAATAACTGTGACATACACAACTTCAGTGGTTATTATGCTAATTATGTGAAAAAGAATTAAATGACGTATGTACAAGCGCACATAGATGTAGTACATACTGTACGTAAATCTAATTTTCATTCGATATCGTAGTTTGTATAAATATATTCTAAATTTTCTAAACACATCTCTTCCGTAAAAAGTTGGTCACAGCGCCAGCGTTGTTGTATTTTACTACAATTTGTTGCGTCGTGAGCAAATGGATGTTAGGATTGTTAATTCCCTTATCGAAATTTTTTGGATATATCTAATATTGTTGATAAGATACTACGCATATATATGCATATAATATAAAGCATTCAAACACGAAGTATTTAATATTTGCAAGAAAGAATGCGATTGTCTATAACACATGCTTAGCGAAATATCAAGGTTCATGTCGCTAGTTAGTCCATAATTAAAACGGGGTCGTATACTGGAAAAATAGCTCGATTTTCACATTACACTTTCAAACAGAGAGTAAATTTTTTTTTTGTTTATACAATTATCTAATTATATATGTATGTCAAAAACAAACCAGTGGCCTATAATTCTTTTGTACATCACTATCTACAGAGAAATTAAAAAAAATTAAGAAGGTATTAAAGTGGAAAATAATGTAACAGTCCATTTGCTAATTATATATAATTGAAATACCGTACTCTAAAAATACAAGTACATTTTTTCATCCAGAGCGATTTTCTTTATTTTGTTATCCATTACACGTAATTAACTGGCGAATACTGTTGTGTAAAACATACAGTATTCGCCAAAATACGTCCACCTTATATGAAAAATCTTGCTAGTTACGTTCAATAACTCGTGATTACCATTATTTTAATCGATTGCTAAAGCTTTCTCTTCTGCTACCTACACATGTTTTGGCTTCTAGTCAGAACTCTGGCAGCTTCATTTACCATTTACGCCATTTTGTTAGAAAAATAAATAATATAAGAGAAATAGAACATACAGAACAGGAACTGCACAGAAATATTGAGTTAATTGTAGCACATTTTGGGAGCGCCTTTGTGCTCGTTCGTTTTTGTTGGTAAAGTTAATTGAGTTATACATAATGGAGTGCTAGAAAGTGTTAGTATCGTGTTTAAAAGTAATATTCTTGTTCGTATGGTAGTTACTCCATTCCTCAAAAGTGTTAACATTGTCTTGAAAAGGAGAAGTTAACTTGCGTAGTACTAACAATTACCTTAAGCGAAGTTAGTGTTACCCGAAACAGTGTCAGAAATTCATCAATAAAATACAATCCATATTATCCAAAAATACAGAGAATCTTACCTTAGAATGTGGAGCCCTGGACAGTTAGATTAATTTTATCTATATCCTGAGTAGCAGTGTTACTCAGAAAATTGATGATGAGCTTCTTGAGTAATCAATGGTACAACACAGAATTGTCACGAATACTTTATAGAAATGCAGCCAATAGATAATAGCCTTCGAAAGGATAGGTATACATAGGCTGTTCTATATGAAAGTTGTTGCAAATAGTATGTAGAATTGAAAAATGTAATAATATGACGTAGTGCCAATTGAAACTTTAAAGTTCGATACCGGGCGGCGTAGGGAGAGCAAAACATCATTTTGCCTTATTTATGAAGAAGTTTTCTCCTTCAAACAAAAATTGACGTGTCTCGACATTTTTTCGTATTTCTTGACGTTCTCGACTTATATGCTCTTTATTATATTAGTTTGTATTTATTAGAGATATTATCCACATAGTTTATGAGGTAAATGTGTTCAGGTTATTGTTTCTTTGTGATGTTACGTGGCTGCAATACATAAATATATGATTACGAATGCAAATAACTTTACTTATCATGCGATTACTCTCAATAAACTATTTAAACTCTTTTAAATGAAAGAAAATAGATACGGTAAATACATTTGCTGTATTCTTCTACTTTTTACAAAATTGTTTATTAAACTGCCATGACTCCTTATGTTAGCTACCTTTTTTTGTAGATCGCTTACAATCTATGATGCGCACACCAATATCTTTTTAATTTATCCCACGGTCATATACCCCTGCGTATACGGATCTCACGATCTTTTTCTGAACAATATGTAGGCATTTACAACAGTAGTATCTATAAGATGCCAAACTATTCTGTGGTACCATTTTTTGCTTTTACAGTCTATCGCATACAATTTTTTCAACATATCAGCCTTGTCAACAAAGCCCATGTTCTTGTTGTAATCTGCTGCTAGTCTTGGGCAGCTTATTTCCTCTAATGTGCCATCCTTATTACGTCGCTTTGTCGTAACAATATCTTCGGGATTATGATAATTAGAAAGGAAGTACACTGGCTTTTTATCCATCCCTTTTATACATACTAGGTTATCTTCTGTCGTTCGCCAATCTGATAGTCCTCATGTTATCCTTTTGTCATCGATAAAATCCTTAGGTACAATTTTTTTCTTCTTTCTACAATGTTTCACGGCCATAAATATTATCTTTTCGCATGCCCCACAAAAGTGGAGCATTGGAAAAATAATTATCGAAAAATACTTTGTGATTCTTATAGTTCAAATAATTTGCTAGATCTCTTACGACGCGTCCTCCGAAATTCTTTTCAGGTAAATCACCAATTGTTCCCGTGTAAATTTGGAATTCACACACACAGCAGAATCATCTGCTCTTACCCACATTGTATATCCCCGTTTTGTTGGATTTGCGGGAATAAATTGCTTCATACTGGATCTTCCTTTGTACTTAATCATACTCTCATCAACTACCTGAAATTCTCCAGGGCTGTAGTACTCCTTGTACTTTTGAGCGGGTGTAAGTAGTGAGTGATAAGTAAGAAGTGGTTTTACTTTATAGAGCTTATTGTAATCTTGTTCTCCTTTCTTAGGTTGTAATGTGTTATCTGCAAAATGTACCTAACAACCAGAAAATCTGTCACGAGAAATAATCTTTGAGATATAAAGATACCGTGTTTCTTTTTGTGAAGACCACTAATCTTTCAAGCTGGGCAGTTTTTTCATTCTTATTAGAATGTTGACGCCTAAGAAAATCTTCATTTCTTCAGAAGTAGTGGGCTGAAAGTTTTTGTTTCCTCTAGTAGACTGATTTTGAGTAGCAAACAAATTTGTGTTGAATACAATTGTCTCTATCAGTTCAGGATAACAGACACATACAATATCTAGTGGACGCTCTAAGGATTCATCTAAAGGTGTGTCAAATGCATCTTCAAAAGCGGCTGGAGATTCCTGATAAAAATTGTTTTTTCCCACAATATGTTATTTGGAAATACATCAGTAATTTCAGCACGAGTTCTTTCCGCTATACGAGCCAATGGTTCGTCGTCACTATCAATCTCATTGTCATTATCATCAATTTTGTTATCCTTGTTATTATAATTTGCATTTTCTATACTGTTTTTAAACGGGTCGATGTCCGCAGTGGTTAGACGGCTGACTATTGTTGTGAGAGGACGATAGGTGCCGGGGTTCAATTCTCTGGAGGGACGGTGATATTTTTTCAGAGAGTTTAATCCCGGATCGACTTGCCATTCGCTGTTGGGAGCAAAGTGATCAACATCGCGGCATCATAAAAGGCGATATGATGCTGTCACAAAGCCATTTAAACACAACTTACACACACTAAAATACACCGCAAGAGTTGCAACTAAGCACCCACCACACATAAAAAAAAAATCTCATCCTCACCACCTGATAAATAGTCGTCAGCTAGAGATTCCCCATCTGAAGGAATGTTAGCTAAAATAACATCTACTTCGCTTTGACTTAATGCTTCAAGTTCACTGAATGTCCATTTATCTTTACCTGGAAAGAAACAAGAAATTTGTCTTACATACTATTAGTAGTTAACGTGTATATGGCTAAGTGGTTGTTTCATGAAACCACCACATTTTGGGCAATACAGTTATCAGTAAAACACCAAATTTGCCAGTTGCATTGTATCACAACACAATATAACTATATTGTTGTTTACTTCAGTCATGTCAAATCACTACAAACACTAAAAATAAACAAAATGTGTAGTAGTGTGAACAACTGTCAGTCAACACGAAATATTCTACAGTATGCCTCACTCTGGAAGCATCCGGGAGTAAATATTTTGTATGACAGATGGCATCATAAGTATCGCCTGTGAACAGTGTGGTTACTGATATACTTGTACCACTAGGTCTGAGCCAGATGGTTGCTCCACGTGACCAGTAAGATGCAAAGGGTTAAATAAAAAATTGCGGTTAAAGAAATGTATTTTCTCACAGTTCGTGAGTTCTTAATTCACAATGCGGTTAGAAAAACAAGATACGATTGCGTATATTACACGAAATCCCAAGTGAAATTACAAAAATTTAGTACTACACAATTTAACAATTTATTTAATTTAAAAACCTTATATAAGAAAAATATTAGAATATTCTGTGGAGATGGTGCCACAAATTTCGTTTTAAAATCTTAATAATTTAAAAAAGAATATTTTGTTAACTTTAAATAATATTTTGTTCTTAGAACAATCTTCTGAAATTTATATAAATTTATTTATAGTAAATATATTTATCAAATTTTTAAACTTAAAAATGAATTAAACTAATTTACTTTCCTATAGTGTGTTTGCGTGTGTGTGTGTGTGTTTTTCGAAAGCTTTCTCTCTTCGCGCGCTCGAAGCTGGTTCTCACTGGACGTTCTCTTCGTAGGACTTTTTACTATTAAATGCGAGCTGTTCAGTAGGCCTTTCTGCGATGATATATGTCAATTTTTGCTCAATGGTGCACCGTTCAAATCTTAACACTGTTAGAAAGTTTTACTTAAAGTAGCGCTCTAGACGAATGGTCATCTTCAAAGGGACCGTTTGTTGCTAACCCACAACTTTATATACATATTCGCTGATTGTCAATTGTCCTAAAATCCTGTAAAAACCGTTAGGGTTTTTGAACTGTTTATAACCGTCGTTGCAATATCAATTTCTACAGGTCCAGCCAATATTCGTTATATCGTTACTCAAAAGTTGTCCGCGGTACCACCTACCTCTTGCTTCATAAAATTTCTCTAACTGGACTGTTTTTTCTTGGTGGGGATTAAGTTAATTGTGTGAATTTGTTATAACATTCGAGTATATTTTTGAAATGTTTTAATAACATATAATTAATTAATTATCTTAAATACGTACGATTACCCTAGTATATTTAAAATTCTGTGATTGTCCTTGGCTGAACTTAGATTTTGCTGATATGCACCCTTCTTCTACGTCAGGGGGCTACTGAAAACTTCCACATCATCTCGCACACATGTGGATTAATCATACGCATAAATGATGCCAACTCGCAAAGGAGATATTTTTCTAACATTATCATGCTTCCTTGTATGTAAAATGAATAAATTAAATTATGTTATGTTCAGATATATGTAGGTACATACGACAGTAAAGTTGCTACGTAGCTAAATGCTATGTAGTTTGATTAGCAAGACACAAATCAGTTAACAGAGTCTAATTTATGAAACATTCACTTAATTTAGTGCTTTTTACTTCTTTACAGTTGCCTACTACATGCAAACACATGTGTCAAGCAAATATGGATTGAAAATCTGAGATTTACAAATATCGTTACAATATACATTATATGTACTCGTATGTGGGTATTTAAAAAAGATGTAGCAATATTAAAGGAGGTGATTGCCCAGGTCATTTTATACAAAAAAGTTCCTATAAACATAGGCCCGCAAACGCTTCGTTATCGCTCTACAGCGTGTTGAAGTTTAATTTAAAAGAAAAACAGTAAAAATTAGATTTCTTTAATATTCTTTAATATTGCCGCATATTTTTTAAACACCCTGTATAAAGGGAGAACCAGAATAATTGTCCTTACTCTACAATTTTTTCCACAGTGTGCACATCAATACACAAGTATTATTATTCTTCCTCTCACACTATATATTATAGACAAAATTGACTTAGGTGTATTTAGAAATCTCATACATAAGTGACCTACTGCAAGATGCTAAATCACCTCAATTGCATTTCAATTTTTCATATATTTATATCACAATTAAATTATTAATCATAGTTTTCCAAAGAAAACAAATATTTTTTAGGTGTAAGTATGTAGTACGTAAAGCTGCTGCAGCTTAGCTAAGGTAGTACTATTTATAGTATTGCAGTACCAAATGATAACTCACGCGTGAAGCGTTCTGTAGGAGTTACTACTTTTCGTCTCGGCCCGGACTCATAAATGTAACTATTACGACTTCACTTGCACTAATTAGCCGACTTGACCATGTCTGCTATTGAGTCATATTAATAATCTACTACTAACAACAGTAGATACTATATACAATTTGTCTAAAACATTACCTAAATATAATTAAATATTTAGTTCTAGAATGTTAAAAAGTCCTTGCGTTTCCTACAATACATGTATATACTCCCCTTACTTAAGACTATATTCTGTCCCCATGATATATTTTCTCTTAAAGTAGAACTTCATTGACACAGTTTCTTTCACACTTTATCATTCAGTACTTCAAAGGCTATACCAATTCATGTTCTACTTTATTTTTTTCAATTTACATAAACTGCAGTTACTCGGATACAGACTGAAATAAGTTGACTGAACCGGAGACGGGAAAGTTATACTAGTTTACCAACGTACTTTTTAATTTCCATAACAGTGATTTTTTTTCTGTATACTGCATCACGTAATCTCTCTTTTATTCACCGCTGGAAAGCGCTTCAGTGAAAAGAGACCGATATCTTTACGTGACGCTCGGGCACAACATTCGCTTTAAAAACTCTTAGATAATTAAGAAAAGTGAAGTACGGAATATTCATCAATTTTAGTAAGTATATTTAACCTAGTACTACATCACTTTATTTGCTTATCATTGAATAAATTCTTGGCTTATGTAGCTTTACTATTCAATAAAGCTTAAGTTACAGAAGAGCTTGTAATTTTTATTTAGACAAAATAAAATTGCCATTTAGTACACCTAAAACAAACCGGTCTTACATCAGTCTTAACTGATATACAGTTTAACCGGCGTAATTTGGCGCATCATACTCATATGCGCATAACTGACAGACGCCATTTCTAAAATATGTCCAAATATTCCTGGAATGTTGTTTACATGTTTATTGTTTGTTTGAATATGTTTGGAGGTTAGTTTTTAGTTGCGAGTTTAGTGATTTTGTGATGCGTACGTTTTACCTACTTGGTTTATATATGTTGGCAACTATTCTGATTATAGTAAAGCATAATTAAATATTACAGTTAAAATAAAATTTGTTGTTAGATTCTTGTTTAAAACCTTAAATATCTGTTTATATATAATTATCTAATACTTTATGTACATTTTGAACATATCTAACCTAGATGCTTGAAATGAAATTTAAACTTTTCCGCCAACATTAACAGCGCTTGCTTTTTTCTAATTGTGCACAGGTGGCACGCATACATACATATATGCAACGCTGCTTGACTTGATAACTTCTGGTTAGGACTATATTTATTTCAAAACTGATTAATTTAAGTGTGCTCTGCACTTCCTTATGATTCACCACATGAAAGATTTGCTGCTCATTTAACAAATTATTTTGACACCACTATATTTTAAGTCAGTAAATTCTGAAATAAATTCATTGTGCTAAAGTCATGCAATGTATTTCTATATCATTAGTACTCTAATAAGCTTAACAGCTATTGCCAAGACTGAGTGCAAATATTTGTTTGAACATTCGGTGGAGCTTACTACTGTTACTTAAATTTTATACTACCGGTCACTTCAATCCTCCACAAATTCTAACTCAGCCTCTCGGGAGTCTGAAGAATATACGATATACAGAGGTCGCTGACTAAATTCGATTAATTGGAACGTAATCTACTACGCAAAAACAAACCTCCATGAATGGCTTGGTTTTCATATATTTTATAAATTGCTTTGCACTTCTTTCAGGTAGGTTCAATACAACGCGGACTTGTAATGCATGGACATTTGTCCTTGTATTACGCTAGAAAAGTAGAAATGGTTATCATTAAAGAATCTTACTGTATTATTCATTGATGTGCACTATAGTATATTTCATGAAATGATATTTAGTGCACTGATTCAACCAAATTAGAAAACATTCCTATAGACATTTTTATGGCATTGACTGGATTTCAAACTACTTTCAAGAACTAACGATGGATTTGCCAAATATGCAGCCAATGTTTTTCTTATGTTTTCTGTAAAAAAATTTTATATCGGTATAGCTAATTTCTTCACGATAAGAATAGATCTACTCTTATATTTAAAGTTTCGTGGTAAACAAAGGGTATAGTAAACTAGAAATAATGCTATAAATATTATATATTGCATATTCACACTACTGAAAGGGTAGTGAGGTATGTTCGTCTATACATTAAATCGGACATTGTGTATTCCGGAAGCATAATAAGGGAAACTATGTGTTTACCTTGTGTGTTAGCACTCATGGTATCTAGTGAACGGTGTTAATGCTTGAATGCCTCCACTAATGAGCAAGAACAATAGCATACAATAACAAAATTGCTCACATTAAACAACAAATAGGACAATGCCCTCGCTGCCTACAGCTGGTTTTGTTATTTGTATTATTCTACTATGATAATGCTAAGGTGAAATTTCATTTGTGTAACAATCGGAACCGGACACGAATAAAATTGAAACTTTTCAAACGAAATTTATTATCAATGTACGAATGCAGGACTAACTCGTTGAATTAATGTAAAACACTAACAGTGTCGTAGTTCCATTTATTTATTAAGTTAATCTTCATTTCAAATCGCAAGTATTATTGTTAGAAATGTCACACAGTAAGTTTAAGAGACACTAAAAATTCCTGGATAAATACTTATATCCTTCTTTGTTGGTGTTACTATTATTATAAATTAGAAATAAAAATATATAATATATAATATTATAAATTAGAAATTAACCGAATTAATGAAAAACAAAACAAAGAAAAATCTTTACTAGGTTATATATTGTAATTGCAATTGATGTTTGTCCCTGGTTGAAAATTCAAGCTGATGTGTAACCTGCAATTTTGCACCTCCTGAAAAACATGTCGGGGTCAGTTTCCAGGTCAGTTGGTTGTATCACTTGTTGTTATTCTGCGTATATCCACCGAGGCATCTTTCGAGCAATTAATCTTTAGATAGGTCCTCGCATATCGGCTTTATAATCTTCAAACCATCATCGGGCAGGGATTGGTAGGAGTGAACAAATCCGAGGATATGGTTTTTCTCTCTCAGCGATTTTTTGCTGAGCGCTACGTCTGCTCAGCCTTACGGCCATTACGAGGCGCGCTTCGAAACGCTGCAACTTTCGATCTATTGCTCGGATCTCTATGAAAATTTGGGAAACTGTTCTCAATGAGTTTTACTTTTATACAACGGTCCATAGCCGCCTTATTATTAATTTTTTGAAAAAATTTTTCAAATAAATGTTACCTCGAATCAAATTCTACACATTTTAAAATTAGTATCAGTAATGGCGGACTTCCGGTTCTACTGTAAGTAGATACTAACTTTATTATTTTAAACGGAACACCCTATATATTATTGCACTTTTTGATTCCTTATTAAATTTAAAAGGCACTTTGTTAAGCTCACATTGAGTCTAAGTTGTACCGTTTCTGAATTACGTGACGTTTTTCGAAAAAAATGACATCTGCAGCGTCTTCGATGTTTGGAAATATCTCCGTAACTGCAAAATTTAGAAACATGCGGTTTTCAGTTTTCACTTAACCGTGAAAGAAGGCACGTCTTTTATTGCAAAATTGTTGCATTTATGTTACAGAGTGATTAAATAGGGATTTGTAATTTCTCAACTTTAAAATCATGAATAATTTGATTTTTTTGAATAGAATGGTATAGCAATTTTTACATAAATGGATGTAAAATTTGATTTTCTTCCGTTTTTATACGGATATTATTGTGTCTATTTCCAACGGTTTTGGAGATATTTCCGATTTTTTCACCATCCGTATAAAAACGGAAGAAAATCAAATTTTACATCCATTTATGTAAAAATTGCTATACGATTCCATTTAAAAAAATCAAATTATTCATGATCTTAAAGTTGGGAAATTACAGAATTGTAACATTGTTTAAAATATCAATCTTATGTTTGTTGTAATTCGTTTTGTTAATTTTGTTGAAATGTATTATTTCTAAAAAAAAACTGCAAATGACGTCACAATTCAGAATTGAGTGACATCACAAGCATATTATACATGAAATTTATCGCCACTTCAGTAATTAGATTACTTGTTTAGATTTTTCTGAAATATTTTGGCATTTTATGGACCTATAATCAAGATCAAATTTCAGTCAATGTAAAACACTTGAGTCAAAGAAACCTTTACTAGTTTCAGCTTCTCGATATCTTTCACAATAGCATAAATATGATACATCTGGGATGTATGATATAACTTAGCTGTATTTCAAACACAACCCATTCGCTGTTAACTGTATACTAGAAGAGTGCTCCAGAAGCTGAAACTATTTTTTCTTTTATTGTGGCTAATTAGACTGTCTTTATCTTTAAAACTGAAAACTCTTAGAAAAACGATAATAATACGTATTTTTACCAATTTTTGGCTTTTTGCTACAAGACGGCCCTGCGTCAGCCATATTTGTCTTGAAGTCGAACTCGAGCGTTTCTTGTAATCTGATGTACCTATGCCAACCACTGACCAACTCCCAGCACTCTTTCTCAACAACTGAATTGGTAGAACCAAGTAGTTTACTTATACGTTAATGACGCCTAAAGCCGTCATGAGCACTCAGGATTGTATTTGCATGACGCCCAAAGACGTCATCAGCACTGAATGGGTTAAAATACAACTGTAAGTATATTTCGTGTTTGTTATATGCGAATAATTAATTTTTTCATCGTAGATTATTTGCATATGAAAGGTATTTATTATTATTTATATTATTATTATATTATTATTATTTATATTATTATTTAGTGGTTTCGTAAATTGTATTGCTTGTCAGTAGTTTTGTTACATCATTAGTTATTGGGATTTAATTAACAACACAACATTATTAACAAAACTTAGGAAACACAGTTGTACACACTAAAATACACAGCACAGCTGCAATGGTACTCCAACAAGAAACACAGATTGGACGCCACTACAGCTGCGTCTACCACAGAAAAAGAATACGTTTAATTATTCAAAATTCTTATTCATTATCAATTTAAAAATTCGGTCATTTTGAAGAAAGGCCCTTCAATAAGCTTACTACATGTAAAAACTGTTAGATTGACTTTAAAGTTATGCTGTAACGGTAATAATATAATGGATAGTCAAATACCAACGTTAACAGCGAAAAACAGAATTTCAAAAAAAGGGAACGCTAGAATATTTCTGTATCTATGGAAGATATACGCTTTAACTCATAATTTCCATCGCCGGAAAAGTGTACATATGCGAATTTTCACTGAGGTCCCCGGTAATAAATCATATATGGCTCTGAGACTTGATTTACGAGTTTGGAAGGTGGAATCGTACTCTGAACACCCCAAAATTGACTACCGCCAGCTACAGCATCTGCGCCACACATACGTAGGGAGAGAGTTCCAGGCGCCAGTGTGTAACGGCGGCAGCTAGTTTAGAGTAGGTAGCCGTAGTACCGCCCAGATTATATTCGTTGGATTTTGATGAATGATAGCAATAGAATCGCTTGGACGCTGAAATGACAGGCATATTAAAATGACCTGTTGTAGTGTGTGGTTGCTATAAGAAAAAAAGATGCTACATTACGGTTGTGCAAAATTTAGCATCCGCATAAAGGGAATTTATTATTTCTGAATTTAATATAACATATTTGAAATAACAGCAAAAATGTAATTTCTCTTGTATTCAGTTAGCCTGTCAGACATTCCTATTTCACATATACATATGTACATGCTGTATACTAACTACCGAGCTAAATTATGGACGAATAAGTGCGTATTCTATAAGAGAAACATTAAAATTAACACCTCACTAAACTTTTTGTTTGCTGCAGGTTTAGTGAGAGTGAACATTTTAACAGGGTATTAATCTTAACGTTCCCGTACTAGTATCGTGAAATTCCTAATATTGCAAAGTCTCTTATTTCTCAACGCAAAAGTCAACCATTTCTAGTGGATTACAGAATTGTTTTGTTTTTAGTAAAATTAAATGGTAATTATATCTACCAATACAACACGGAACCTATTTACTTAATACCTATATATGTAAATACAATTTATTATGAAGTATATTTATATAGAAACACAGTATAATTTTCATATAAATATACACATATTAAAAAAATTATTAGAAGGTAAATCCTGTTCTTCTTACAAAAATTACAAACGTTTAACAATAATAAAGGGGAGTGGGATAACGATGCTCACTAATAACTTGTAAAGAGAAATAAAACTAAGCGTGACACAGGCTGTACGTGGCAATATTGACAAAACTGTAGGTAAACCGAAAATCACGTAAAGAAACAAGAAAAGGTCTCTAGCACAACTTGACTCGCTGCTCGAACATCATGATAAAAACAATGATTTTATTTGTAATGATAGCTTCTTCAGTAAATTTGCATATCTATACTTAAAGCGTCTCTTAAACTGCGAGGTAAAATGATAAGGGACATCAATGAAATTGATTCTTTTTTACTAAATATGGTGTGGTACAAGAATTTAATATTTTATACAAAAAGCAAGAAAAGTATAATTTTCTTCATTTGGACACATTGAACCACTTTGCCTCAATAAGTTTATGTAAAATTCTATGACCGCTTCTAATACCAATTACAAATCTAAAACACGAACTTATAAAACCTGACCTTTACGCTCATCAATTTGGTCTAAACATGTATTATGAATTATCCCACAACTGTTGAAACGTGATAGTGCTAAACTGTCATACAAAGTTTTCTTGACAGATGTACCTAAGAAATCTCTGTGGAAATGTAGCAGTTTCAAGCTAAAATAAGCTTGATTAATGCATATACTTACGTAATATTTAAATTTCAACTACTACTATCCATTACTAACCCCAAATTTTTCACTTTATCATAACACTCCTCATGTTAATGTGAAGAACAAAGTTCTTCATAACGGGTGGCTTATTTCTAAAACCATAGAACTATATTAATTTAAATTTCCTATCGTTAATATCAAGACAATATTTCACAAAAGGTTATTGAGATCAACAATTAGATTTTCAATTGCCTTCGCATCTGTAATGAAATGATTTACACCCGTGTGCACGATAATAGCAATACGGCATATTTCGTGACCAGGGTCGTATAACACGAAAAGAAAAATTCTACATAAAGAAAAACTTGCATAGTAAGGCACAGTAATGTGTAATATTTTTTTATACGTTAATCTTTAAACTACGGGCTAACTAAAGTGTGTCGGTGGAAAATTACCTTTTTTGTGGTGGAAGTAAAGTTAAATTTATATTAGTAAAAGAAAAAAATGTAATGTGTTAATCCAATATTTAAAATTTGGTTTGATTATCTGCAGCAATTCCAAAGTTATGATTTTTTTTAACTGCGAAATGGAGGCGATAACTCTTTGTAACTCTAGCCGGCCGCAATTCTCGCCTGGTCTTACCTGTTAAAATCTATTATTCTTATCATCGTTATAATTCTGACATAAATCAATCCAATATGCATTTTAGTTTTTTGAATAATGTACAGTACCGTGCAATCGAATTAGGATCACTGCACCGTAAAATTTAGTTTTTCAGCAGAACTTACATAAAAGGGAATAAGATTAAGACATTTCACTTGTACATTCACTTATTACTTATAAAGATATCATTGGAACGTAAAATAGTAAGAAACATTAATATTTCGTTAAACTACCCCTTGCTTGGATAACGACAGCAATTCTTTTAGGTATACTTCTTGTGCAACCAATAGCGATTTCTCCTAGTTGAACATCAATTTCTCAAGTTTCATTCAAGTTTTCTTTTAAAATATTAACGGTGGTATTTGATAGAGTAGACACATGACGTTTCAAGCAGCTCCAGATATTTTCTATCGGATTTAAATCTGGGAAATTACCTGGCCACGGCAATGCCCTAATATTTTCTATTTCCATAAAATTCTGAATGGTTTTGGTCCTGTAACATGGCGCACTATCGTGCATAAACATGTACGAATCATCATCTGTTCGTAAGCTATGCATATATGGCCTAACATACTGCTCTACAACTTATTGATACTAAATTTGGTTCACACATTCATTAACCAAATACTGTGGACCAAAGCCTTTTGCTGGTGTACACGGTGGTCTTTTCCTAGCGAAGCCAACGTTTTCAGTTACAGCTTGTACGTGAAGCTCGTCGCTGAACACGACCTTTAAATAATAAATATATTTAATACTTTGTTATGAATAAGTAAATATTATTTTAGTAGTCACTTACCTTTTCACAATCTTCTATTGTAAAGTATCGATGTTCTTTTGTCCACTGTAATCAAGCTTTTTTCATTTTAGCCGACAATCTTTGTTTTTTCGTAGGGCGGCGACTCTTTAGATTCGCTTCGTAGAAACGTGATTTTTAAGTGCGCGATATTTTAATATTGTTTTGATCCAGATTTTTCTGAAGCTAGACATTTGCCTACTTTCAAGAATGTTGCGAATTATTAACCTATCTCCACGTGTACTTGCTTTGCGGATATCGCGAGATCCAGTCCGACCAGTCGATGGAAAACTCTTCTTTCGCAGCGATAGGAGAGCTTGGATTCTTGCTCTCGTTTCACTAGACATGTATTTATGCTTTCCCATTTACACGAATGGTCAAAAGCGATTGAAAAAATTTAGTAATAATCAAAAAATTAAAAATACAAACTTTACATAAAATCTGCGGCAAAATAGAATGATAATATCACTAACACGTTACTCGTAAAATTGCACATCGACAACTAATTCAGAGCAGATATATGTATGTATGTACTTACCATGGTAAATGCCAAATTTATACCATTCAAAAGCGATTATAAAATTGTATTATAAAAATTAGGAAACTGTCGAGTGCACGGTACTGTATATAAATTTTTATAAAAGAGTCATTTTAAATTAATTATAAATAAATAATGCCTAATATGATAAGACATTACAAAACTTTCCATGAGCATATACCCGAGATGTGCAAAACGTAACTAGTTACAGTGAGAAATTACCCAATTGTGCAAAAAGTGACTGTAAATGTATCTAGTTATTTTTCATATATATTTGACACAGCACTGGTATATATTATGTATACACAGACGATGTTTAGATATCGTTAACAACTCGGTTTGCTGACAAATGTGATACGAAGTATGAATACAATTACAGAGCTCATAATTTAGTCAGCGGTTGCTTACGTTGGTGCAAGAAGTCCATAAGTGCAAATTTGGCAACACTGTATAAGACTTTCAATAAATCAGTAAAAGTGATATGACAAAATACGAGTTCTATTGAAGTCTAATAAAAATAACAATAATAATGATAATTAACATAAGTGCTAAAACTTGTGACTATGAATTAATCGATTAACTAATTAATTGAGTTGTAGCGTTCGTTCTATTTATTCCTTTCAAAAAGCCCTAAACACATGAGTTCAGACGATTCATATCTGATGCCCTAACAGGCCCATTTCACGCTATATCCACCTATCTCAAAAACAACCATATTCTTGTAACTATGGCATTATGAACTGGTGCACCATCGTGTATGCAATATATGTAGGCTATGACATTTAATCTCAAATTTGGTAACTTCATTCCCAGTTTAGAAGAAAACCTTTTACACGAAATGTTCCATATGGGAATATCCATTACCATCTGATATAAATTCAAAATTATTGAGACTACTTCCTTAAATTTTACTTCTGAATATTTATTTCCTTTTTTTGATAATACTGTTTTCACAACAGAGGACACATTGTGCTTTTGAGTAATATTAGTATACATGTATGTACACTACCATCACGAAATATGAGAGTGTATAAGGAGAAAGATTAGAAGATTATTTTTCTATTCAAAATTAGAGGTAACTGCATGCAGTGTAAGACGTGGACGTTAGCTCATACGGTAACACCGAGATACAAAAACTGTTTATGAACATCATTACCACAGTTGTTTACGATAACATACTACACATAAACATGCCCTTTTGCGAACATTTGATTTAGTTTGGCTTACTGTTAGTACATAAATTAAATCTGGTTGTTGCGTATATACGTGTGCTTAGACGGCTCTGGCTAGCCTTCGTTGAACCCATCGCTGTGAGTTCAAGTTATTTAGTGTATCCTGGTACTAGGAATAAATTACAGTAGCGTCTCGATTAACCGTCACC
The DNA here is from genome assembly GCA_023690525.1 of Holotrichia oblita. Classification (NCBI taxonomy): domain Eukaryota; kingdom Metazoa; phylum Arthropoda; class Insecta; order Coleoptera; family Scarabaeidae; genus Holotrichia; species Holotrichia oblita. Next base: position 102,219,390 of record CM043016.1, on the reverse strand, counting down.
CTTTTAACCGTCAGTTTCTATTAACCGTCAGGTCTCTGAGAAAAAAATTCAAAAATTAACACTGCAATTCAGTGCATTATATATGTTTATAAGTCGTATACCCCAATTTGATTTCAAAGAGCAACTGCGCTGCTTATAACCAACCGATCAGAGCATTTCAATATTAAATAGAAAATTTAAAAGCTTTACTAAATTTTCCCCTAACCAATGTGTGTTATAAATAGTGCGCAGCATTTTATTTTTATCGATCACCAATGCTCCTCGATGATCCGGAGACCTATTTCTGCTAACCGTCTATTCTCTCATCCGTCACCCCAACGGTCCCAAGGGTGACGGTTAATCGAGACTCTACTGTACTACCATATCTACACTATATATACGGATTTCATGATCCTAGTGTATGCACAATTCATTACTCATCAAAAAAGAGCCAGAGTAGGCTTGAATATGCCATACTGAATTAAGTATTGCTAATAAGTATATTTTCAAAACATTATGTGAATTTTATATCAGGGTTTGCTTCTTATATGAACAATTACGATAAGCTCCAATTTAATAAAAGAAACTACAATGCTTGGATCTTTACTTAATTGCACATATGCTTATATTCCTAATATTTTGATGGATAATGACTAGAGAATTGCATGTGTAGTGAAATGACAGACGTAATAAAATGACCGGTTGTTGCATACACAATTGTATACTACCAAACACAGAAACTCCAAGATTGTATCGCGAGCACATATAACTCGCTCCTCTGCCACGATAATGTCGCTTTCTCGAATTTAAACGGAACGAGAACCGCGAAAACGGGATGCAGCAGCACATTTCTTACACACGTACACTTCTTTTTGACAGTGCTATTAAAGAATTTAATTTAGAAAACGTCGTCCGTTATAACATGTGCTTAGCGTTGTGTCGACGAGAAAGCTGCCAGACTGTGCCCTTGCTAACGGCACGAAACGAAAGCACAGCGCTTTCGTCGATGTCATTTGAATCTTTTTTCGCAGCACAGCAATCGTAAAAGAGCAAAAGAACAATTTAAATAATGTAAATAATGCGAGCGGAAAATAACTTCCTCGTATTTAATACCGCATCGTGGCGAGTGGGAGCTCTCTACGACTTTTCCGCTTCCTGCAGAATATTTCGTCTTTATTTTTCAAGATCTTTATAATAAATAATTCTTTAAATTGGAGTTAACAGCTATACAATCCCCACCTATTTTTGGCAAAATACAAGTTTCTGCCAAACAGATACGCAGACGTTATTATATATATTTCTTTATTTTCACAAAAAATGGAAAGATTAAAATATCATAAAGAAAACTGTTTTGTAATCTATACGCTAAATTTGTCTAACTACTAAACATATAATATACATTTCTCCCTTCTGCTAGATTCTATCATCGTTAGGTGTGTATGTTAATTTTGGTTATCAATTCTTTAGAGTCGATGTGAATGCATTTTAAACCCCTACAAACGGGTGAACGGGTCATATCCTACGTAGTGACTCTCGACTATCATAAATAATACTGGGCCTTTCATTTAACGTACGGCACAGTTTTTGAAAATTATATTGATACAAAGATTCATTTATGGTTGTTATGCAAACTAGTGGACAAAATTTCTTATTCCCGTCTTCTTCGATTCATTAATGTACCTACAATAAAGAGAAGTTTAATTCGTTAATCTCGCAGAAAACGAAAAAAAAAAAGCAGTAGACCGTAAATAGAAACCTGTAACATCTAAAAATGAGACAAACCACGCAAGTATCTGGTCTCCCATACCAAGTGCGTACCCGTTTACCATACACTTACTAGGGCATATTATCTGTCTTTTATTTGATTCAATTATTAATATGCATTTTAAGAAAGTGTATTTTGCTATAATTAAATATAATGTAGCATACATCAATCAATCGTAGCTATAGCATGAAAAATATACTGTATAAAACGTGTATTGGTTTATTTTTTCTAGTACCTGAAATGAAAACGTTAACGTGCTGTAATTACTTTTCCCTAAATACAATTCGTTCACATAATAACGCAATATATTGTAGCAAAAGGGTTTTAATCGTTATATACTGCTTCCGTAGAAACCGTCATTTTCTGACGGTATTTACGACGATACGATGCGATGGCGGTAGCGCTGACCCTTTTTCATTCTGCACATCCTTAATTAACCGGCCAACCGGCTGGAATAACTTCCCCGATAATGTATACAAGAAAATTTCACTAAAACGTTTTCCTTTAGTTCCAGGTAAGGAAGTTTAATATTGCGGAACATTTGTTACCCGGGTCCCATAATCGTAAGTAGAGTGTAATGTAATTATCTTTTATGTAGTATGATTTTGGAACACCGCGCGCATTATGCTTTTACATGATGATATGATCGTATAATATCAACCTACTAAGTATAACACCGTTTGTCGTTACCACTCCGCCAATATCGCTCTAATCAATTTATTTCGCTTTAGTGCCTTTAGAATTATTATATCAATATTAGTATACCATATGCCCCATTCGAATTTTATATTATGTGGAACGCGCAGTATGAAATTGTGATCATTGGAAGTTGAATCAAAAAAAGTGAAATGACTTCGTATAAATGACAAATAAATAGCTCATATTACATCTAAAGAAACATAATACTATTATTTATTGTTTTAAACCGCTTCACATCGAATCACATCAATTTCCTATACCTCCTTATACTAAATATTCATCAATTGCTATTGGATCATTTCGATCACATGGTACACAGAAATGACGAAGAGGACACCACTATAATAGATATTTATGCCGCCAGAATCGACAATATTCTAACCCGCATACTCAATTTCTGGCGTATTTACGAGTATGCCAGCTGTACCATTTTTGATATTATAGAAGATATTATTAGTATTAGCATATTAGTAGTACTGTGTACGGTTTGTTGCCGTTATTTCTTATTATCTCCTAATGTCGTTCCAAAACGAGTTTTATGTTCTTCTAGTAACACATGTTTTGGTGTGATGCCAGAAGATAATAAGATAACCAAATTCAAAATAATACAAGTCGCTATAAACAAAAGATTTGAATATGGTACCCTTTTTGATGAAATTTCCAGTCATGACGATGAGGGCGTTAAACATATCGTACAACAACTTTTATGAAAAGATATCACGCTCTAGTACGCTTATAACTTTTTTTTTATTGTACAGCACCTACATTTTACTTAATATTTTACTAACTCACGATTAGATGCACCGAGAACTGTTAGGCAGAAAAAATAGCCAAACAGTTAATTGTATTGAATCAAACATAGTACAGCATTATTTTTTAATTCAAACTTCACCAATAAATCTACAACATTAGCACACACTATTATATTTTAAATTAGTAAAGTGAAACTAAAAATGTCTCTACTCTATGACTGACATAGTGCTCGTCTTTTTATTAAAATTTGGAATTTAGGATCACCCCCACACGGCTAATCGTAAATGTGTGATCTCAGTTTCGCACGTATTCTGTCGTATGAATGTTTAATATCGTAAAAATTGTCATAAAAACCTTAATTTTTGCTCGACGACTCTTTCCATTTGTTATACCTAATAGACTCCGATAACAAGTATATTTCTTGATAGTATCTCTGGTCACTAGAGCAGATTTCTTGTGCTAAATTAAAACGTTCTCCTTTACACCATTTCTAAGTTTACATATATATTCTAGGATAATTATTTTAACAATATTCCGGCAAGTTTAAATGGAATTTGAGTAATTGTTTACTAATTTTTAAAGAACACTAAAAATCTCCCTTGTTTTACTTTACTTGTTTATGTATATTTTTGGCAATGGATATCAATTGAAATATAATACGAAATAAATGACATGACTGATGTATCTAGCAGGATGTGTTTTGTTGTTAGTTGCCTGTATTTTTGTTTTAGTAGTACGCAATGAGCAGTGTACCAGAAATAACAATGATGTTTTGTATATTTTAATTTTTACGTTGATTAGTTTCTTGGTTTTTAAACAAGTGTACGTTTCGAGAAAGAGATATGTTAAACAAAAATGTGATAATTAACATATGTTTAGTTTTTTGGAATACAGTTATAGGTAATAAAATAAAAAAAGAGTACCTTCAGTTTCGTTTCAATTGAATTATTATTTAAATTTGATTAAAATACATGCCTATGACGTTTTCACATATTAACCTATGTATGTGCACTTTATACAACAAACATTAAATATTGTCATCTTATTAATTACTATCTGGATAGAACCTTTGCCGACTCAAATTATTATTTTTCTAATTCCTAAATAACATGAAAATAATTATAAAATGACCTAGAAAAAAAAACAACTTGCGACACTCAAATACAATGTTTCTCTATATTTCCTAAATCATTGCAAACGTATATTTTTCTTATTTCTTGTCCATAAATATTTAATATATATTTATTAATAACGAGAACATATAGTAGATATTGTAGTCAAATTAAGCCAGATATAAGTTTCAATTGTCAGAGACGACTTATTTTGTAGTATTGGGTTGATGGAATTATAACAAAATGTAAAAATTGTTGTTTTCTTCTAATAAAATGATCTTAATTAATTTAATGCATGATTCTCTAAGTTGATATTATTACAATATATTGGATCCGCATAGACATAGTTATTTACATAAAATCATTGTTTAATGAGTATGCCCATCTCTTTTGTGACATTATACTTATTAACATAGCATATCCAAATAGAACAGGAGATTTGCTTACGTTGTTATACGTATAGCATAATCATTTAACATTCACCGCGTCGAGGTAGATTCGTCCATTTGCTCTAGACTTTGGTGGGTGCTTCGATAATCCGAGCCAAGAGAAAAAACATTCATTCACGTTTTTCGCATCGTCTGCAGGGGACATGATACATTTATCACTGGCGTCAAGCTATCCAGTATAAATTGGCAAATAAGCAGGTTTTGTGTGCTACGAGCTTATAACAATCTCCATTTTACCCATAAGTTTGCCAACCTACGTCCTGTATTTAACGCATACCCTTATCGACATCGCAAATTTGATATTATTAATGCTTTACTTGAACATTCTGATTATAATAATATATAAATAATTTTATTTTATAATAATATATTTTATGAAAATAAATAATAATATTATTTTATAGCAAATTACGCAAAGTTAATTGAATTGGTTAATGTTGCAACGACACGTGACCAAATTTGAGAAGATATTATGTTTAAACTATTTCTTTAACTTTGCATAAAAGCCATTATAAGGTCAAATTCAGTCACAGTCAATAAAACATATTTCGCATAAATGAACACCGATGCCTACTACGAGTCTGGATGTTTTAAAGTAAGAAATTATTCGATTTGTCCGCGTTCGGCTAGCATTATTCATGCACTGGATGTTTGCTTGTCAGTAATTTAAATCGTTATTTTATTGACTATCAAAGTTAGACGCCCGTATAATCTGACGTTTTAAAGTAGGTGTTATCTAAGATGAATTACCGGTGGTATCTTCTGAAATAAGATACTACTGTCACTTCATTTCTGTCCTGACATAAGTCTACTTACAAGACAAGTGTATTATGTAAATTATCTGGTCAATTAATTGCTTTTCACCAAATATGTAAACAAAGAACTAGAAACTGTCTGCCTGAATCATTGATATGGAAAAACTGCGGCCCAAATTCACTTTCATAGCAGCTTTTCGTTATAAAATAGTTAGCAATGAGACATCTATACAACATTTACATAGGTAGCCAGTGTGTACCCAACTTAGCTGACGCGCTTCACACAGTATAATTTAAAATATATACTATTTTTTAATTTGTGATAGAAATGAGTCGAATTTTAGAGTAGTTAAGAAAGGGGTATCGAATGTTAGAACTATCCCAATACCTTCACTGGGACACATTCAGTCATTTCGTTATACTTATGAGAATCAACAAAATATTGATTCAAGCTTGACAGTTTGTAACACAAAAATTAAAAACACTCCCTATTTTCCGTCTAAGTGGGACAAAAGCCTGTCTAAAAAAATATTTACTCCAAATAAAATCCAATGGGCTATAGCATCCTTTAAATCCAACAAATCACTGGATGGAGATGGCATTTTTCCTACCCTGTTACAGGAGGGCCTGGGAGAAATTCTGCCAGTACTACTTAAACTCTTTAAAGCTAGCTTCTACCTTAGTCATATTTCCTAATCCTGGGGACAAGTTATGGTGGCGTTTATACCAAAGGCTGACAAACGTCCTGCCGCAGAGCCTAAATCTTATCGCCCCATTAGCTTGAGCTCATTTCTCCCCAAATCGATGGAAAAAGTAATTAGAAGTGGAACTCTTCTACAGAAACCCCTTCATTGCAAACAGTTTGTTTACCAGAGCGGAAAATCCACAGAATTTGCCTTATACAATCTGGTCAATAAGACTGAAAAGGCATTTGTGGATAAAGAAATTGCTCTGTGTGCATTTATTGACATAGAGGGAGCATTTAATAACACCTCATTTGTTTCAATTAAAAATGCAGCAGAGAATATAGGCATTGAACCTGCCGTCGTAATATGGATAGAGTCAATGTTTAAAAGCAGAATCATATCTGCAAACATAGGCGACCTTACTTAAAAGTCCTAGCCATGAAGGGAAGTTCCCAGGGAGAGGTACTCTCACCTCTGCTGTGGTCACTGGTTGTATGTAAAATCCTCAATAGCCTATCACGCCTTAGCTTTGAGGTACAAGGATACGCCAATGACCTAGTAATCATTGTAAGTGGCAAACGCGACGGTCAATTATCAGCTCGTATGAAGAATACTTTTATCGCAACCTGGTGATGGTACTTGCAGGAGCACGTGAACATCAATCCACACAAAATAGCTGTAGTAGCATTCACTAAAAGAAGGAAGCTATCCCTGGTGGCACCTACACTAAGAGAAACGCAGCTTGAATTCTTTAGTGAAGCAAAATATCTGGCTCTCATCTCCCAAGGATGTCGTAAAGGTCCACAAGAGCATTGTAGACCTGTCGTCGTCTTTTTGGTAAAACCTGGGGTCTAAAGCCTAAAATGATCCTTTGGACATACACGGCTATAATCAGACACATGGTCACATACGCATCATTAGTATGGTGGCCAAAAAGAAAATAAAGGCAAGGACGAAACCTGCTGCAAGAAATACAGCGTCTTGCCTGTGTAGGCATCGCAGGCGCTATGCGATCCTGTCCAACCGCGGCGATGGAAGTCCTAATCGATCTGATTCCCTTGCATCTACAGGGAAGCGATGATGGGGGCCATCATATACCATAAAATACCGAACCCGTCCATACAGTGGTATACGGACGGATCCAAAACAAATACAGGAGTGGGAATAGGTATCTATGGGCTGAGATGCAATGTCTCGGTAGCCTTGGGTACAAGTCCAACCATTTTTCAGGCAGAAATATGTGCCATTGAAAAATCTGCCCAGATATGTTTGAAAAGACGTTACCAAGGTGCACGCATTTACATTTCCTCAGACAGTCAAGCAGCGCTCAAGGCTCCAATTACTTGGGACTGACCCTCAAAATTTTGGCCCAAAGAAACACGGTTACACTGATGTGGTATCAGAACACTGGGAGTGCGAAAGGAACGAGACTGCCGACGGTGTTGCAAAAAAAAGCGCGGAATCTCGATTTGTTGAACCAGAGCCGTTTTGTGGCCTCACCAAAAGCCACATAAAAGCTAATCTCCGATGGTGGGAGACGAAGTAAAAAATCTCCCATTGGACTAACATCCCGAAACTAAGACAATCAAAAAAGTTCATTACTTTTTCAGCCTCTAAGGCTAAATCTCTGCTAGAGCTCAATAAAAGAGACCTTAGCACCATCACGGCTTTATTTACTGGCCACAGCCCTCTTAGGTATTACCTCAAGAAGATGGGAAAGGTAGACAGCGATAATTGCCGATCTTGTTCCGAACATAGTGAAACGACGCAACACATTATGTGTGACTGCGTGGCGATAGCCCGACAAAGACTCCGTCATCTCGAACAGGTACATCTAGAACCGGCTGACGTTAGAGTCACAGCCTCCAAGAAGATCCTGAATTTCTTTAGAAGTTTGGAGATTAATTGGGACTAAAAGATTAAGGATATTCACAATACCTAGATCTCATTGATCGCAGCCCTTAACGACTCATCAGTAATCTAATCTAAGACTCTAGAAACTTCACCTTCTATTTATTGTGCTACACAGATAAAAAATTAAGCGAGTGAAAACGTTGTCTATGTATGCGCCCACAATTTTTTAGAACTCTCTCATGTTTTTTGTTTTTTTTTTGTTTTCTTTTTATGTATTGTACTAATTGGATTTTATCTGTAAGTACAAATCAATGAATAAATAATAATAATAATAATAAATAATAATAATAATAAATTAAGATATAAGCTTAAAGATAAATTATATCGAAGTCGTCGACGGTCCGAGTCTTTATTATGAGAGCTTCTGGGTTCTACTAGGCTAAACATACATGTATAATTATAATACAAAAATAAACTAAAACAAAGTAACTAAGTAACAAAACAAAATAAAAGTACAAAAGTAGAAAATATACTAAACTCGATGTTTCGTCACTAATGTGGTTTCTTCAGAAACCCACTTGCGCTCCATACAAAATATAAGAAAATATGTCTATTAACTTGTTGTAAAGTTGAAATATAACATTATTTTCAGCAATGTGGTCAGCTGCCTATAAGAAATTATACGAAAAGAAAACGGGTCAATATTAACTAGCGTTCACATAAAAAGAGTGTTTTGGGACGATGTATGAATTAATAAAATAACACTGTAATTACATTGATAAGTAGTTAAGAGCATAGTGTGTTGTATACATCAGAATCTTGTTTATGTTCCAACGACATACAGATGTACTTAGCTGTTCAATAGATTACTCCACATGTTCCTTGATTATCTTTGAGTTACATTGTGTTTTGCTTGAAATAAATACATGATTGCTTCTAAATAAATTAAAAGTTTTGGCAAACATCGCATATCAGCTTTCTAATTATCAAACCTTTTTATGAGCATCCAGAAACCATAAAATTTGTCTTCGCACGCACCTAAAAGATGATTCCAACGATTAAAGATTTCTCGCATGACCTATACCGTAATCTTGCTTGCCACTTAAAGTATCAAAAATATCTTACCCTTAGCGAAGAAAGTGTAAAAAGATGGAACCGGAGTTTGCTTTAGTAACTGGTTATACTGGTATTCTAATTGACGTATATCAGCTAATTATACGCAAATGAGCCGACGTTACGAATAGCTAAAATGTCGAGGGTGGTAACTTTCGTTGAAAATACGCTGTGTTCCTTCATTATCCAATAGCTCTCCTATATTTAGCACACATAATCAATTTTACGTAGGTGCACGAATAAATTACATTTAAACTCTCGAAAAGGATCTCTGCTGGAAAATCTCTAATAAAGGCCGATGAACAATGTAATTACTACGTGGGTGTGCGTTGCGGTGTTGTTAGCACATTGATGTATTACGTCTATTTCATTTTGTATAACCAGCTTGTCAAGCATGACATATCACACAAGGATTTGATAACAATTATAAGTTTACATAGTGTAAACTACAGCGCATGTCTTTCTATTTCGTTTTTTTAAATGAGTTTGCCAAGCGTGAGATATTACAAGGATGTGATAACAATTGTAATTTGACATCGTGTAAACTGCAGGGCATATCTTTCATCACTTTATATTTTATTTTCCCCCTTTACATTGAGTACATACACAACGAGGTATAATTACCATCACTAAATACATCGCACTGTGTTGCTGGTGTAGTAAAATTAGCGGAAATAAGAATCTATCTACATATATGCGTGTGACAAGGATAGAAAATATGATGTTCGAAAAAGAAAACATAACAAACATAGATAACAATAATACCACACACTTACCACATCTATAAGATTTACCAAAACTCAAAGTTACAAATTAAAGGTTATTCATATTCGTCACTTCAGTAGGTGCCCCACAAGCCTTCATGAATATAGTGACAAAACGGACGTCTCATGTCATGGGGAATATTATTAGTAACATTGCAAATTTGATAATTAGATCGCTTAAAGAGCTGCATAATATGTAGAGGCAGACCCAGGCAACCAAATTGCGTTTATGAACGGTCAAAAAAACGTCATTTTCATCACCAATTCAAGTCAGCTTATGATGTTTTATCGACGTCGTTAATCACGTAAATTTGTCTCATCTAAGAAACGTCATTTTGATCACGTTTTTTGTATGTCGCAATAGATACGTATTGTTGACGTTGTTTGTTGGTGTGTGTATATACACCATGGCGATCAAAAAAATGTGGTACAAAGTCGTAACTTAGACATCGGTCATGTAAGCGTTTCTATCACAATTATGACAAATTCAGATTGACAAGTTGTAATAATTGTGAAGGGGTTACATAACCGATGTCTAAAGTTACGCCTTTGCACTAGGCACGCTTATACACATTTCGAAGGGCTAAATTGAAACCACAAATTAATTATTGAGTGAAGTAGGTAAATTGTAAATAACAAACAAAAGTGTACTGCAGTGTCCCAAGATTTATTCATAGCTATTTATTTACATTTTATCCCAACGCACATGAAAAATAAAAGTTTCAAACATCCGAAGTGCCGAAAACGAAATCTTGCAAAAGCAAAAACAATTCTTGTAAAAGGTAAAAATTCTGCTTTTCATATACAAACAATGTATAGTTATAAGCACTTACCTTAAAAATAAAAATATTTTTACAAGAAGAATTTGAATGACTTGTCGAAATCGTTAATTTTGATTAGGTTTACTCCAAAGCAGCATTTTTAAATTTCGCGGACGGTTTAAGTTAGTACTTACGGTACTACAAATTCTGTACATATTTAACCCATTTTTGTAGCTTTTAGTTCTCTACCATCACCTATTTTTACATTAATTGGTTCTTTTGAATCTATAAATTCATTAAACAAGTTATTATCATTTACAGTATGGTCGGTACAACCGCTATCTAAAATCCATTTAATTTTATTTATATCTAAATTATTTTTACCTTCAACCTATGATACATTTACTTGTGTGATAAAAGAGTTCCTGTTAACCTGTGTTTCCCTTGATTTACTGGATGACGTTCTTGTAGCACCTCGGTAGTTGCCTCTGCCTCTTCGTTGATTGGGATGACCACGTGACCAACCTTGATGCTTTTCACCACGCCTTTGTTGTCCATTGGAATTAAATTGATGACAATTCTTTTGATAGTGTCCAGGTTTTCCACGACGAAAACATTTTCTTATCGATTCTGACATAAGAGTATTCGACTTACAATCGGGGGAGTTTTCTTCGTACTTATCTATTCGGTTCTTCTCTTCAATTGACTTTAACTTTATTTTACTTTTTAAATATTCAACAGTTCGTTCTGATTCAGGTACTACATCTACCAGATCTCCTATATAGCAGTACGATGGGGGTAATGCTTTTAACATGTATCGTAATTTCTCCTGTTCGGTTATTTTTGCTCCAACTGCTTTTAGCTCATTTACAGCTTTTTCGAATTCATCAAAGAATGACATTACTACATACATATTTTCTAAATTATTTCTATATACACACATTTTATACAAAATTTGGTTTTGCAAATAAATAGCTACTCCGCCTCCACGAGATTTGCGATCTTTCCATATAAGTGTGTAATCCTCCACATAAACTGCGTTGGTTGGTATACTACCATTAAGCCATGGCGCCACTCAGGCAGTAATTAATGTGTAAGGCGGTATATAAAGCAATCAATACTTAAATTGTCAGAAAGTCCGTTCTAAGTGGTTTTAATTAAAAAACATGAAGATCATCCGGTTCGCTGATTAGGCTGTGTTTGTCGAGACGCCTAACATATACGAAACCGTTCAATGTTCAGACATTCTTATGTCCAAATTTCTTGATAGCCACCCTATATAGGTTGCAGCGTTTAACAGCTTTTTGCTTTTATGTATTTCATTTTGTAAAACGAGCTTGTCAAGCATGGCATATTACAAGGATTTGACAGTGTAATACGTAGTGTAAACAGCAGGGGCTTTTCAGTACCTTACAATTTTACATAATTTATATTAATTCTGTGTGAATGTTGGTTTTGATTATAATAATTTATTAGTTTCCCAGCTTATATTTGGTGTTAATATTATGGAAGGCTACAGCTTTACTCATTCCATTCTAAATAGAGTTAGGGCGAGAATGTAAGGTTCTCCTGGAAAATCGGGTTCATTGATCATTATTTGGCAAATCTGACCTATATTTGCTTTGGATTTTAGTTAGTTGGGAACGGTCGTACATTTTAAATGTAAATAGTAATCGTAAGATTAGTACGTAATCACCACATAGCAAATATTAACCACAGTAACATTCCTCACATTGCTGGCATAATTTAGTGTTGGCAGATAAGTATCTAGATAACATTTCAAAGCAGGCATCCGTTAGTATTTTTATTTATTTTCAAGTTATGCCATAGTTAGAAATTAAAGATTAAATTTAAAATTTTTAACCATGATTTATGCTCAAAAACATTTAGTGTTTGTTATCCTGATAATATGTCAGTGTATTGTGACACTGATTTATTTATTTATGAATTTGTACAATTAACGTTATATAAAACGCCACAAACTTATATAAATTTAGAATATGCAAATATAGTATTTATTTATGGTTTTTATAATGGAAACGCTAGATCTGTTGTCGAAGAATAATGACAGAGACATCATAATAAAAAAGTATTTAGTACAGTTTTGAACAAATTGTACGAGACTAAAAGATTACCGCTGATAACTTAACATCTAAGCCAGCTACTCGACAAGATTTAGAAGAAGTAGAAAGAACAGAATCAATCGAAATTAATTTCCAAGATGTTCTCGGTAAACCTGTGGTGTGATATGATTGATGGTCCTTCCACTTTGGAGAATTGCCTCACAGAACATAGCTATTTAGATTTCTTTACAAAATGATTCGCATGGACTCTTAGAAGATGTACTTTTAAACATCACAATATAAATGTATTACTAGCGCGATGAAATCTCTGTAATTATCGCTCGTTAGATCAAACAACATTTGAACGAAAGGTTTGCAGCGAATTAGATTAACCGCCCTTTTCAGCAGTAGATTGTTTATGGGATTGATACAAAGATGAAGTGTACACAGTAAGAGAGAATATTGGGAATGCACTAATACAACGTATTAAGACTCTGACTCTTCAAAGGCAAAGCAGAAAATATTTAGAGTTGAATGACAGTATTTTTGAACATTTATTACAAGAACGCTTTGATTACCAAAACGTACATATTTTTACTTTTAATGAGGCTGTAACTTGAACACAAATATAACAAATGTTTATATTACTTTAACATGTATAATACACTCATAGAGTTTGCTTCATTTCTCCCGACTCACCCTGTCTATATTGATCGCGTGTTCTTAATTTACCAAATAATGTTTAAGATAAACGTCTTCAAAGTAGCTTCATCAAGTAATACTTGTCGCAAGTAACTAATTCCAACCAACGCTTATAGCAAGAAAATACAAAAGTACTAGCTTGGTTCTTATTTGTGCTTATACAGGATGTCCAACTAGTGCACGGATGACCAAGATCTTAGATGACTACTAAGAGAGATAACTGATTTTTTTAGACGAACATGGCTGTAATTAGTATATACTGATTTTTAGTCTTTAAATAAACAGTTTTAATTAATCTTAGCAAAAAGTAAGGGTGATCGGAAACAATTGTGTGTTATAATGTGCGAAAAAATTAAATTTACGAAAACATAATTATTGTATCTTGGAATAAATTGATTTCAGATGACTTTTGTTTTCTTGACCTACAAGTGGAAAAAGTCAGCGAATCAAAGATAAGAACTTAAAGGTCACAATATCTATATCGAAATTTCAGTGAAAACTGATGGTAAATAATACCAGATATAAAGTCTCTCCTAATTCAGCGGAAAATTTGTTTTCCGAATGAAAGATCTTCGTTAATAAAACGTCAACTGTTTGCTAAATTGGCGACGTGTCGGCCACATTTTATTTGTGGTCAATAAATAAGTAGTTTTTGGCGTCGTCAGAGCTACTGATTTAATAAGAAACGATGTTGGGGTAATAACATTAAGAGGAGAACATTATTTGTAATTAATTAGACTTACTACTGCTACTAGCTAGCACAAAGATCTGTTTAATCATAAGAAAGAAATATGGGTCGAGTCGTAATCCATTTTTACAAGGTGTTGCGATGACACAAATAAATAATGTTCTTTCTTGTATGATTGTATTTTAATTTATACAGTGAACATGTTTCGGCTTTAAGCCATCTTCACCACTGAATCTTGAATTTTTATAATAAATTAAATTTGGAGGATCTAATGGATTTATAGTCTTTATGACTGACTGTTAAAATTAGAATTTTCAATCAAAACTAAAATTATTAAATAAAATATAATTTTAATTTATTATAAAAATTCTAGATTCAGTGCTGGAGATTGCTTAAAGCCGAAAACTGTATAAATTAAAATACAATCATACAAGGAAGAACAATATGTATTTGCGTCAAGAAAAAATATGTTTATATAATTAATTATGAACTGCTAACTATAAAAGTAAAATCAGAGATTGTGAGTGTAAGCCTTCTTATATAAATATGATATATCCTAGTAGAATTATAGTCTCGCTAATCCTCTTGCAAGTATTTTCATAATTAATACTATCCGTAGAAAAATCTATATAAGTAATTCCTAAAAGACATCTGAGCAAACTCATGAAACTTCACATGAGTACAAATTAAAATTCGAAATATAATTAAAACTCTGAGTGTTTAACACATAACAAATCTTATATAGAAAATTGTAAAATTTTGTATATAAAAAATTGTACAAACATAATATTCAAACTTTATTTCAAAGTGACCTCTATGGACGCAGCAAATTTCAAGTTAAATTTCCAAAAGTATTGAATCCCAATGCAGAATATAGAATCTCAACTGCAACTGTCATTGATGCAGAGATTACAATCAATTATATTTTGAATTTGAAGTTTAACGTTCTTCCGTTTCGCGATCTGAATATGTCAAGGTCAGTACATCTAGCACAAGCTATAATGAACAAATTTTGCATTACTTCGTCTGATGGATTAATGGAATATCATATATAATGTAACATTACGCATATTTAGCCATTTCGATTAGAGGTTTTAGAACAAAAATTATTAATAGAATTGCAGGAGTATGGAAATTCAATACTCTCAAGCAACTACTTAATAATAACGCCAAATGAAAGCTAAGATTTTCTACCAAATTCTGACATTAAATTCTTTCATACATGAGTTTCGCAATAAAAAAATACTTTCGCCTGATATATGATATCGGTCACATCATATGATTTTTTTATGGAGTGATCCTTTACACGTAACATGTTCAGCTACATAAACGGCTATTGTAGGGTTTTAGATTCGGGTAGAGATATGTCATAATTCTAACGCGATAAAAACATTTTATTTTTATGTAGTGCCTTCGAGATACTGTTCTCATGTTTGTGGATTCTCTCTAACCGACAATTTACTTAAATCGAAGAATATAAAAGGGTTTAGTTTCATACGAATTGTGTTCTGCGTAATATATCTAGAGAGATATTCGTGTACATATCATAAAGAAGACAAAGATAGGTACCATTGTTTTGTTACAGTGCTTAAGAATCTTTTTCTCTTAGGAGCGTTTACGATTATACATTAACTCGATGGTGTCGTAAATTTTGTGCCAAAAAAGAGGGTCGTTAACAGTGTCTTCCGGCGACTAATGTTCGCAGAAAAATATTAATTTATTGTTTGTTCCGAGGGTCTATAAAATAAAGATTTATAACCAAAGGGTCCTCCACAAACCAATATATTTTTCTGAAGGTGAATTCTGATAGCAATACATTTAAACTTGAAACAAATAGAAAAAGTTACCGTTGCGGACGTTGTATTCTACAAGTACTAAATTAGAATTAATCTGCAGTATTTACGCAATATTGTCGTAATTGATTTACAGCACTACGATATATAAAATATAAGGTCAAACTTTAATAAAATTTGCCTTGGTTGTATCAATTATTTTTATCTTTATAGAATTGATTCAGATCTTTTGAAAATCTGTTTCATCGTTTAAATTTAAGATCAATCGGCAACGAATCGATTTACACTGAAAATCGGTTTCTCAGAAAGCTGCAAAAATCGAAAATATTATAATTCAGTTATTCACGTAAATCTAGATGTACTCCTAAAGTGACAAATACATTTACAAAGATGTAAATATGTAATTCTGTATATCTATTTATATAATTTGAGAACCTGTTCAATAATCCAGTCATTACATGATTGCGAATACATATTTTATGACACTTCAACATGCCTAAATAATCTAAGATTGTAATTTCCTCTAAAGACGTCATAGAAGAAGAAGAAATACTTTTTCTGGGACCACCACAGCTATTGCAGTTTATTAAAGCTCGTAGACTGGATGGCGGGCTTTGAGAGCGAGCAAATCCCACCAGCTTACAGCTTATGCAGGAGGACGCAATAGATCAATAAGTCGTAGTGCAATATCACCCTCTATTAATTCTAAATCTAAATCTAATTTCCTTAAATATCGATTGCAATAAAGAAGTCGTAACCTTGCACATATTCCTCTTGCAAAATTTGATTATAGCCTGATATATTAACGAGGTTTAAAAAAACTTATCTCTGTTTAGCACCTTTCATATCTGCAACAAAAACGCATTCACAAAAGTTCGTGGCAGTAACCCATGATTACTTATTGGCCATCCAATATACAATGATCTTTATTCTTTTAAATGGCCTCTGTGGTTTTGTGAATGACGAATAAGCTAATCTTAAGATGTAACTGATTTGTAATAATAATAACAAACTCGTTGGCATTGGTATCAGTAATAATTTTAGCGAGTTTTTTTGGATATTGTTGCATTTCACTCTCATGTAACGAATGTCTTTGAATCTTTGAAATCAACCATCGTTTGCAGAAAACGATTCTCCACTAAAAAAATCGTCCTTGTCCTTTTAGCATATAAGAAGTCATGATTAGTTTTTCTTAATGTTAAGTTTACAAAGCCAGTTTTTCAACTGTATTTATATCAATTGAGTCTGGAATCCTATAAGATACAGCTGCTATCCTTTTTCTACTCTATTCTTCATTTCGTTTATTTTCTTCATTCATTTATTCATAGAAAAATTTATCAACATTTGTAATTATTTTAGTCATAGAGGAACTCAAATGTTAGGTTTCGTTTCTAAATAAATAACTATTCTTTTCATTTTCTTTTTAAAATTTATTGCATTAATTCGCAGGAATAGCTAATTACATGGAATCAATTTTTTTTTAATTTGACAACAATGGTGCCAATAAAATTGTGTATAGGTACTATAAACGTCAAGTTTTAGTTCCGTGTGCGTTGTATTTTAGTTGACGTATATGAGTAACAATATAGGCAATATGATGAACAGAACATTGTTACTAACATCCAAAAGTGCGCACGCTGGTGGGGGCATACGTAACGCCTCACTGTCAAGGCTCCTATACATGTTGGCCGAGCGTTGCTGAGCGATGGCCAACGCCAACGTGTAGACAGCCTATTTGCCTTGCCTTGTAATCGCTCGGTGTCGCTCGTCTAGTTGGCCGAATGAAGCCAAGCGCCAACAAGTGTAGAGCTCATTTGGTACTACTTGTCTTTGCTCGACGTCGCACGTGATCACTTGCCTCACTTCGGACCGGTGTCGGTTTTTATGCACAAATCAAAGGCACTCGTCCAATAGCGTCCACACGTTTGGCTGCCCGCCATTACACGGTTGACATCATTGCTGTCAGATGTGTATAATTTCATAATGTCGCTCACAACAAATGAAAATATTTGTAATTTTTTGGAGGAGGTATTCTGCGACTTCAATGTGGACGTCCATAGTCTCTCAGTGCTCAATGAACACTGACAGTGGCCAACGTGTGGACAACTCTACGAACACTCGTTTACATTGGCCGCTTGCTCTGGCGTTCGACGAACTTGTCGAACGTGTGGACATTCGCACTCGCCGTGTACCTATTTGCCGGCGCTCGCATTGGCCTACGCTCCGCCAACATGTATAGGAGACTTCAAACGTGTCAAATACTCTCTATATTGCAATCGTTTGTAAAGTGCGTGTTAAGAGTAGATCCATACAGTGGCATCAGTTTGTATATTGTTATGTTGTTTATGTCTTTATGAGTTATTTTCAAAAACGTCCAATCAAATTATATAAATAAAGTGTAAGGGTGGTTGATGTATTTTAAATTCTACTATTTCATTAATTAATAATTAATTTTTCAAGAACACATATTTTGGTAAGGTATAAACAAACTGCCTAACATAACTGCTCAACTTTATTGTATTAACGTTCTTTTACACATAACATATGTATGTAGATATAGCAGTTGCTACAATGATACGGTTTTATTCGATGTTCGCATGCTGTCAATGTTGATTCCCATATTGATTAAAATACCTCTCTGAAATGGCTTGAATTACCGCTCATACCGTAAATTTCAATCGCATTTAACATTTCAAGCCGCTTGAGTGATTCGAGATAAGCGTCGTTATTCGCTCTGAAACAATTTTGCTTACACAAGTGGGGTAGCAATTCAAATAAAATTGTTTAGTCAATATAGCTGGTACTCCGACCTTAAAATTTGAAATTTGGAAAATTGTTCCTCAATAAATTATTCCTACTCGTATAATACACTATCATTGGCAATGTTTGTTATTATTTTGCCTCATTTTATATAAAATATGATTAGATAATTAAGTACTTATACAGATCTCCGTAGCCACTGTTTACTAAATGATTTTTTTTGTTGGTCGCAGTTTGTTGAGATCAAAATTCATAAATATATGAGTCCTTTTACAAAGTTCACGATCGCCATGTTCACTACTAGGCTATTGAATAAATATGCTATTGGAGCAGATGTGTTGCTGAATCTTCTTTACATAATCACCCCATAGGTGATATATATATATATATATTAATGAATTGGCATTTAATTAACTGCTGTGTCACTGACTTAAAATTGGAAATACATCTTTCCAAAGACATGGTCCACTCTCTGCTCGTATCATCATTGAAAAATAAGCACTTTACCACATTCTCAAATCATTTAAGATCCGTTTGTTCCATAACGAGATCACCATAGGGTTGTTAATGGTTTTAAGGATTCATTTTATTACCTAAAAATTAGAACAATAAACTGAGCTAGTGGGGTGGGTCATCGTACAGCCAAAAGGAAAGCTAAATTTAGCTCACACTGTTTGGGACATAGGCTTCACACAAATTATTATTATTTTAATAATTAACAGGATTTTATCAGCGTTAATAATGAATTTGATGATTATCAGATTCATCTCCAAATAGTAAACTTTGATCACATCTAAAGTAGTAAAATTTTACAGTTAATATGTTCCACATAACATTATATCAAACTACTAAACACCGTAAGTATGTTCAACTAAAGGATAAACCAAATAACTCTTTCGACAACTGTTACTGTTATTTAGATAAACATGTCAGCTTCGCCGTTACATAAGAAGAATAATATTCATTTTATGATGTATACATACATTCTTTACAATATTTTTATGTTACCAGTACCTATTTTTTCTGTCTCTGAAAACTGAAATGAAGTGACAATCTAGACAATTTCAACAACTAAGATAACACTGCCCGTATTTAGAAAAAAAAAAAACATACCAGGAACTTCTTTTCCATAATGATACAATTACAACACCACGCTCTTAAGATATGTGCCTGAACAAATCATACAACAGTATAGGCAATATCTTTTTGTATTATAGCTATGCAGGTACATACCTGTACATGTGCATGTAAACGTGGTGTTTCATTGCTAACTATAAAACGCTAACGGTCGGTAATATCAGAATAACTATCTTAAATATTGCGTCATAAATTCTACTGTAATTTCTACTATTTTGCAATCTAGATTCTCTTTAACATTAGCCAAAAGATTGCATACAGTCTTTCCACTATAGTTGAATCGAATCTAGAGAGCGTAATGATAGCGTAAAGTACTGCTACATAACAACACCACCTGGTTTTATATTTTCGCGAATCGTATTGCACAATACATTTTGCTATATCTAATTACAGATTGTATTCTCTACTGTTTCGTGTTGTACGAAGTTTTACAGAAATTGAAGTTTCGATTTGCTGTATAATAAAACTGATCGATATTACATTGTCATGGTCATAACGTAGCATTAATATAATATCGTCGGCGTTTTTTTTCGCAAGGTATCGACTTTACACGTAGTTACTCGTGGTTACCCATTTCCGCAAGAAATTTTGCCTAACCACCTAACTATCCTCGCCTTATGGTAAGCCAAACGGTTATATTTTCTGTCGTTTTCTAAACATAATCTGCAAATGTAAATTGACGTTTTAGTATTTACTGTTCGATCGTGCTAGCTTATGATATTCCCTTTTTCCTTGTGATGTTCTTTGTATAGCTTTAACAAATGACAAGATATTAATTTTCACTGACATCTAATTTTCTGAGTTCATGGGAAACGTTCCAAATATAAAGCTGTTCATATCATTCATTAGCTACTTGATTTAAGCAGATAGAATTATGACTATGGAAGTATTTAAACATAATTATTTACTTAATTATTAATAAAGAGATCATACTATTTGCGATTTTTAATACATCTAGCTAGATTTTACAAGTAGTGAGCATTTAATTTCTGTCTTACATCCTATTTTATTTTGATAGCTATATTCGCCATCTAGTTATAATACATGCAGTAGAATGTGTGAACATATTAACTAATTTGCAACTAGTTCTCGGAATCTTAACGTTCTAATACTGTGCAGTCAAAAAGCTATAGCATCAAACTGCCCATTACAAGAAATTGTAGAAGGTCAATGTTCACTCACAAACATAAAGGCATCGTAACGCTGACGTCTCCACTGACCGCAAGCGTTTTCTCTGATTCAAGCTTCGAGCTGAAGATTCATATAACGAACGTCCTTCCTTCTCCACTGTGAAACCGATCTGAATTAGACGCAAAGCAGATATGTAAAAGGAAATGCAGGGAATCGTAGACTGTAAAGCTGGACATTTGGTTTGATGTCGGAGCCCTATTTCGTCGATTTCCTTGTTTTGTTTCAAACAGATATTTCCACATTATGCTTCCAGTGTATTTATATTAAAATGTCATAGCATAATCGAAATGTACAGATGCAGATGTTTCATCTGGAGTTTCGCAACTACAGAGTTATGATTATCATTTCCCAATGTTAATTATTGTAAGTAAGTACTCACTATTGTGAATACTCGCACCCATGTCGTGAAATGCAACTTTATATTTGCCAGTTTACTTTAATAATACTACAATCCGTTAAACTCAAGTCCTACAAATAGGATAGAAATACTCTATATACATTAATATGTATTCGTGGTAAATAACTAATTTGTTAATAAACATATTGATTTGTATACGTACATATATATAAAAATATTAACCTACAGTACAGAAGTATGCCGTGGGTTAATATTTCTATGCGTTCTATGTTTCTATACGTTTAGAATTCCACCTTGTAGTACACATCAAATAGTTGTCACACCTCACACATTTAATTCTATCATCTTCGTATTCTAAATCCGGCATACTCGCTATTACATGTTCTAGTTTCTTCGAAATACGCCGTTTCCGAAACGAAAAAAGTATGTGTATATTGATAAGCTCTTACAACGACCAGTGTAATAATACTTAACAAGTGTACTTTTATACGGACGCTCGAGTGTGCTTCTTTGCAAGATGATCGGCAGTGTCATTATCCTGCCATCCTCGGTAACCTGGTACCTACATCAGTACGACTTGTTTGTTTGGCCAGAGCTTTGCGTGTATGGGGATAGTCTCGAGTTAGCTTCGACTCAAATATGAAGTTTTTAGTACTGTTCGACTATCTGAGAAAATGTATATGCATACATCTTGGTATCATATGTTACATATTCGTGAGGACATTGGGCTTGTATTTAACATCACCAAAATCTTACATCTCGGTCCGTAAATATCTATTCTCACGTTTGGCAGCCTTGGATGACTATTTCAAAGTGTTTGTTGACATAAAATCTAGGTGTCATATGGCCTTTTAGTTTTGCCAAATCACCTAGTTCTTTGTAGAATTCGGAGATGGCTTATTAAGTCTCCTGATTTAAAGACCGTTCGAGCTTAATGGTACCTACCATTGTTTCCTTTTTCAGTTGTAACTATAAGAAAATCAGCTGTAAGGGAATCAGATCATCAAAAATGGAGCACGTGGTTTCTAATCCTTAATCTATATAATGGATACGTTGTAGAATGGAAGACAACCACGTAGAAAAAGAGACTGCGCTATGATACTTCCAGAATCTGTTTTTGTAGATCACGTTCTTCACATTCATAATTGGAATTGTTGCAATTATAAGTTACTGTGTGTTAAAATGTAAGGTTGTTTACTTTTCACTAACAGTGCCTGTTAAAGTACTAAATTTACATAATTTACATTCTTTAGCTCATAACAACGACAATGACGCTTGAAGAAGTGTTCAGTTTAGAACATCGACAGCAACCGAACATCAAAATCAACCTCCTTTAATTAAGTAATGAAATTGTCTGCTATACTATTGTACATATGGCAATACCTGAACGAGGTCAAAGAGGAGAATGTTTTCGTTGGGTATGAGAGAAAGGGATAAAACAGCATTATCTTTTTAGTATAATCTCATTGCTGATTTTCATTGAATATATCGCTATATTCACTTCATTTTGAATTTGCGTTTAATTATAATTATGCCGTTTACAAGATTTTCCAATGATCTTCAATATAGTTATTTATTACCTATTTTTTGATATAATTGGATGAATAAATTTCGACTGTTATTCTGACTATGAATCTCCAATAAATTCCACCGCCCATTTGGAAAGCAAGTAACACTGATATGCCGAACAAAATTTCACACAGCCCTCAAAAATCTATACACAGCAATTAGATTGTCTGTCGTTTGGGTAATGGGACAAGTCTAAAAAATTGTTTAATTTTCAAAACGAATATAATATTGTCAGTGTATCTCCGAGAGCAGGATGGTGACTACATATTATAAAATTCCAAGTTATCCTCGTTAGTTGAGTAGCATTTGTAACAGTTAAAACGGTTTTACGCTCTCCCAATACCTGTCAAATACATGTGGTGAATGTGGTTTGAAAAGAGCAACCTAATGCCCAACCTTATCGCTAGATTCCTATATATTTTTCCTACTTACAATTTTATATTCCAGAAACAATTCCTTATGCGGCCGAAGTAAATTACGTTAAAGCGAAATACGAAATAGGCGCATTTATTACAATTTCATTGTGTTATAATTATATTGCAATTATCAACTTTATAAAGAGAAAATTTATTATATTTAAATCTTCTTACATTTTTTCATCCGAAACATTGTGTGGATAGATTTTATCGTATAGCAAATCGTCACGAAATAGGTTAGGATATAGTTTTTACTTTGAAGCTATGCTATCTAAAAGGTGATTTTGACAAATTTGCGTTGATTTGAACTGTAATGTAATAATATTTACAAGCAAATCTCATATGTTGGTATAGTCTGGAGCATTGTACTCTTTACTTGAAATAAACCGTGATAATACTCACATTTGAACTGCAAAATCTGAACAGCGTGCCTTTATTTCAACTCTGATATAGTTTTACGTCCTAATTTACATTTCTGGATTATCTTTTTGAATTTGTCGATGTAGGAATGGCGGACTTTAGCTCTACATTCACAGAGTTACAAAAACTGCTAATCTCGTGATTGCCGTTCCCGAGCTTTTCATGGAAATGTAAAACTCGCTAACTAAAACAGAGAATTGACTGTGAGAGTTTTACGTACACATATTAACGTGTCTCTAGATACCATATGTAGTTGTACGTTCGTATTTATAAATACCGCATAATTTTTATGTAGGTAACTATAATTTAGTTATATGAACATTTTTGTATTTAGTAGCATCAATCATGTAAAGCTAAATCAAATTACGAGACCGAACAGCTAAAAGTTACGTATAGCAATATAATAATAACATTATGAATTGTCTACCTTGCTCAATGCAGAAATATATCAGAAACAAATAAATTAATTAAAAATTAGTAAAGGAAACAAGAACTAAATAATCCATAGGTAACAAAAACTATGCAGAAAATACGCACGCATAATACATAGCACAACATTTAATAATGCAGTTAACAAACGTAGCAGAATTTTAACAACGCAAACTAAACTCTCGAGAAACTAAGCGATAGCATTAAATGTATACATATACATGCAAAATATACAACCGCATCAGAGGCTTTATAACATATGATCTAAATTTGAAAACAGGCCCGATTCGATAGTAGAATGGAAAGCTATTCACTATCTGTGCGGAATTATATAAACAAGTTCTAGAATAACTAGTAGATGAGTGGTTTTTTGTTTCAATCCTTATGCAGTAAAGTTCGCATGGGAAATAAAATTTTTGTGGTGTACACTTAGTTGATTTACATGGCAATAATTGGCGCGACAATATAAATGTGATTAAAATGAAAAAATCGTAGAAATCTGATAGCCTAAGTAAGCAAAGCTGCTGATAGAAAAGCTAATCATCAATCCTATCGAAAAGTAGGTTGCTGGGAAAACGACTACTTACAATTAGGAGACAGCCCATGCATTAATATGTAGACAATGGCAGTTAGTATTCTCAGAAAACAGTTTCAACTCAACATTAATAAGGCTTATGATATGACATCTTTTAAATTCCGACACGGAAAATGTTAGTAATTGTGTAACATCTGCATAGAAATGAAAGAGCCATTAAAATTTTAAAAGAGTAGTAAGTGGGTAAGTATAAAAAGAAAAACTAGTGGAACGAGGAACCAATGAACCCAGGAGAAACATTAGCCTGTAAGAAAACAGCATTAGAAGTTATTCCACCTATATTTGTATTTTGGTGGAGGAAGGGCATCAATAATATATCAATTATACTGAGTGCGATAACAAAGCTGCACCCAGATACAAATTGTGATTAAAGGGAGCATATAATATAAATGAGAGTGATTTTTTCCAATAATTTCGTTTAAATATTTATAGGTTGCCACTCTTCTACCAGTGTATATTGCCCACACTAGGTCGTGGATAAACCAACATCACCTTTCAAACGACAAGAAAGACTCCCTCTGTTACAAATAAACTAAACTCTGTCCGAAATGGACAGAGTTGTATGTACATTGCTGTTCAAAAGTCATCGTTCTATTTAACTCCATGATGTTCTTCGACAAAATTTCCGTAGATGCGCTTATAGTTTCACTTATAATCATATTAAAATTATGATTTCTTTATTGCAATTGACAGTACAGTGATATACATACATATGTCGGCTTCGTATATCTTATAATTTCAAACATCCACAATAAGTAGGTATACAAGGACGCGAAAATCCAATATCTTGGTTGATAAGAGAGGTAATAGAATCTTTTTTTATTTAATGTGTCTAGTTTTTTCAAGGTTTACAAACTTAAAATAATGCCGATTATACAGGCTGTTCCATTTCCGCTGTACAGAAAGCAACTTTGTTTTTTTAAATCCAAACCTATATTTTTTATCACTTATTATTTTGAATCTACATGAAAAATAAAAGGAACTATATGTTTGATTATTTCGGTGTATACATAAATAATCCCTCGTGTATTAGTACTATAGTTCAACAAGTCATCCACCTGTAACACAATCCGAAAAAGAAGGTTAAAACGACACCGTTAGACAAGGTAACTAATAATCATTTTAGAATATTATACTTAAAAATGCTGTTATTTTATAATTAAATTCTTAACGTCAGTTTTGTATTTTAAATTTGTTATGCATGTAGATCCTATACGGTGAGTTCACTATGAAATATCAACGAACTACTAGCGAGATATACAGGGTCCGGCAACGAAGCGGGGACGGAAGATTACACGCTTATTTGAAAGTTTGTCAAATATTTAGTCACCGCATATTGGTCCGCACCATCAAGTGCACGTTTTAAAAATATTTTGTTTTATACAGGGTGTTCCAGATGGAAATGCCAGACTAAAGTTGCATTTTTGTAAACGGAACACCCCGTATATTAATAGAGAAAATGATCCGCGCTTGAAAGCTGGTTACAACAATATAATGTTGTATAGGCCTAAAGTTGATAGTTTCTGTGTAAACAATGATTTTACTTGATAAATTGATACATTTCAGTAGGCTATTCTGCATAGGGAAAAACAAAAGATTCGAAACCAACAGAGTAGAATATTTTTTACTAGTATGGACTGTCGTTACTATGTGAAATAAATTCTGCAACTGCTCGCTTTATACAGGGTGTTCATAATTTTGCAAAATCGAAGAAATCTCAAAATTTTTAAATGGAACACCCTGTATATTTTTTGCTCATTGGAAAGCCTTTTACTACGCTTTCTATTGATATCTCATTTGATGCACCTAGGATAGATCATTTTCTAATTATTTCTTTTTAAAGTTGAGTTAATGAGAAATGCTTATATTTTTAGAAGCTAATTTGCATTTCAAACCTACTGTAAGATCGGATATTCGACAAATCCATAAATCCATAAATGGTCTATAATAAGAAGAAACTCCATTTAGTATGAGAAACAATTGATTTTCACTCAGCGGTGAAAGGTAACATTAATTTAATATAAAGTAAAGGTGTCAGTTTTAAGCTTGTATACTAATAACCAAGTTGTACAAAATTTCGTTTTGTGTTATGGTAGTATTTCGTTCAATCTTTAAAAGAAATTGTTATAATGACTAATTTTAGTAGATACTCAACAAACGCAAGCTCCTACCTTCAATAGCTGTTACCTTTGAAATACCATCTATACTTACATCTCTCCACATACAGAACATTTAGATCGACTAAGGCCAGCTAGAAAAGAGATAGATCTAGAGTGGAGCGGTTGTAAAACATATACGGAATAGCACGCTCGCCAATGCGTTAATGATGCTTTCTAAAAATTATCATCAGTATTTTAGGATTAGATGTAATGGTTGTGCTAATGAAATAATACAACTTGAAACACGTAACTTAAATACGTACGCCACGTACTCATTCTAAATATTGATCTACATTTTCAAAAATTGTTAAATATCTCAGAAACTGTTGAAGCTAGGTATTGGGAATATCACAGTAACTTGCCTTTATTTAGTCTTCGTCATCGAAATATGAAATAATATACGTGGTGTTCCATTTAAATTTTGATAACTTTGATGTGTAACTTTCTTTTGGAACACCCTGTATATTTCAAAATAATTTTAGAACGTGCTCCCAATGGACTTACGCATGCTCCAGCAAAAAGATTTTAAATATGTGTTACCGTTTTTTGTATATCAACCGAGGCGAATGTGGTGCCCCACCCTGTATATACATATATTGTAGAACCGTAATTTTTATTTTATTATTTCAGCTAATGGACAACGCCGCTAGTAACCAAGACACAACCCCTTAAATTAGATCAAAGAAAAAAACCAAGAATCAAATATACATATACTTATATAATGTAGTAGCTGTATTTAGATATAAAGATAATTGGTTTAATGCTTTCCGTACACATGTTTACTTGATTTCTTCCGCTTTTTAGCTCCTTTTACGGCTGCTATGCATTGTATTATTCAACCCGCCAGTATTTCTGCTAAATCTGCTGTTATTTTTTCTCATCGTAATAAAATTGAAATTGTTCATTTCTATTACGTATGACTTATTTACTTGAGACATATTTATGTCTCATAACAAACATGTTTGCATGCAATATGCATACCTTTTTGTGTGATCGGTATTTATCATACCCTTATTCCGAGTAATAATCAAAAATGTGTAACTCTCGGTTCTGTACTGTTTATTTAATAAAAAATGTATTCACTTCGTTCACAAAAATACGATTCGAGTTACGCTTGAATGCTAACAATGTTGATCTGCCGTTATACACACTAATACATTTCTCAATCTGAAGAGCTTCTAGCGAAGGCCATAAATTCAACAAAATCCTCTAAAATGTCGAGTTGACCTTATTCCTAACTTAGGGTATAAATCATATTATACTCTATAATTCTCACACTTGACATATTACAGCCAGTATTCGTAATGGATCAAATAATCTTATATAGTGAATTTGAATCGATGCAAGTAACAATAATTCACTTATAACGCCGCGCTCAAACTGACAGTTTCCAATACAAGGTATATCTGTTTTAATTAATGGTTCGGCATATGCATTTATGAAATTCCGTTCTCTACGGATATTCATGCATGTTCGATAGGTACATATTATACAGATAGCATAAAATATATTCTTAGTGGTATTAGTAACTTACATGAATCCACTCCCTAATTAAGTAGGATAATATACTACTAATCCACGTATAATTCCAAAGGTTTCGTTTATATTTCTGTTAGATTAATATTTGTGTTATTTCATTTTAAACCCCTCGAACAACCATTACAAGCTAATGCATATTTATTTAAGCATTTCACTTTCGATCAATAAGTAATAAACTAAATGAATACATTACATACATACACAGTTGTTTGATCATATTCAAGAATGCTCTACAATTCAACAGTATCATAGAGGAGATTACTGTAAGTATCTCGTTTGTATATAGGCTTTTATAAATAAAAACTTTTAAGGAAAACTAGGATCTTTACTAACGATAAAAATAACAATAATAAAACACAACTTCCTGGCCTAAAATAGCGTTTTAATTTGTCAGCATAACTTGTTTCCATTACGACGCACGCGCAATAGCAGTCTTCAGACTGATAAAGTTCATTCTAATCAAAATAAGCCTCTATAGCAATTTTAACATTTTGGGTCATTAATATGAAATATTATATACTACATTGCTGAAGTAAAATTTCTCTTGAGTTTCAAAGATTGACGAAAGGGGCGATATATGTAGTATCAAAATTTTAACAGAAATTTCCTACATGTCCCACAGCTTTTTTATTACACTTTATGGGTTAATAAATATGTGTGTTTTTAATTTTTCGCTTCAAGATTTTTACATTACGTGGTTTTTTACAACATCCTGTTGTTTTAAATGCTGTTCTATTGTTATTTATTTCCCAACAGCAAATGATACCTCAACCGGAGTACTGGTCTAACGTTAAACGTTACCAGCATCACCGTTAAGGCCATAAGTATTGCTCTACCTGCAGTCAGCTGCTTTGATCTCTGCAATTATGAAACTGCTAATCAGGACACATTTCGTGGATTTATGTTTAGTCTTGTTTAAAAGACTTGCGTAAAAGGCACATGTCTTGGCTGGAAATCTTCGAACATAACCGAATACCTTGCTACATCTTGCTTGCAGCTTGGTACATTCGAAGCAATTAAAGTTATTGGGTGTCCCCTAGAGCACATCTATCGTCTCCTTTGAGGTATAACAATCATTGTTTGGATTGCGGTTTTAGTTTAGATGTCTAATGATAGACTTGAGTCTTATTTGTGATAATAAATCGAAACTTAAGTCTGTCGTGTTTTTTGAAAGCTCGCGGGAAATTCGCGGGTAACTTCATTATAGGCATTTCATTGTTCAAAGTCTATGTTGCGCGTTATTCTTTACATTATCAAATAATAGTCCCTTAACTCGATAGCTTAGATTTTTTAACAAGTTTCGATATAGTGGCAGATCTTTAATGTTTGCTACATCGTGGATCTTTGGCGTCTGTGCGACAACATTTAAACTCATTAACCCATTTGTCACCAGTAGAAAATGAAGCAGCGGTGTTATTTAGCATTCTTTTATTTCATTATAGCTCTATTTGTTTATTTGGCGTTTGATTCTATTAAATTTAGTATTTTTCTTTACGTTCGATCGATACGCTGGGCGAAATATCGATACATCATCCAGTAATCAATACCTAGATATCAGAACCAACACCTTGGAATCGATAGCTGTGTATCGATATCAACGCAACGATATTAGCGTACCGATACCAACGAATCGATACTACGGTAATGTAAAAATCTTGAAGCGAAAAATTAAAAACATATATATTTATTAACCCATAAAGAGTAATTAAATAGCTGTGGGACATGTTGGAAATTTCTGTAACTTGTAAAATGAAGTTATGCATATAATTGTTTTCAAAATTTTAACCTTATATCATACTCAGTGAGCCCTTTAAAATGAGATGTCACTCGAACCTCTATTCCATTGATACTACATATATTGCCCCTTTCGTCAATCTTTGAAACTCAATAGAAATTTTACTTCAGGAATGTAGTATATAATATTTCATATTAATGAGCCAAAACTGGAACCTATCTATTAAACCGCTCAAAAGTTAGCGAAGGGAGACACTTTAGTACCGTACTGTATAAAACTGTAATACTTACTAAACAAAAAAAACATAAAAACCAAAACTTTGGTTAATAAATGTGCAACACATATTGTCTACATGTTAAATGTACATATATTTCCGTGCCGTTATCATTATGCTGTTTAAGGTGTGCCTGATCTGTCGTGGAGAATACTCTTGTGTCCCCAGGTTTTTTAATATATTGGCCTCTGTATTTTCTATGAATTGTTGATTTCGGAAAGTTGTATTTTACGGATGCTTTTCATGTTGACAACACCCCATCGGTAACCTCAGTAAGGTCTCAGGCTAGATCTGATTCCGCAAAGTCTGTATATTTGCCTTCCTTACATTATCCTAGTCTTCTCTAATACAAATTTGGCATAATCCCATGTCACCTGCAAAATGAACATACACATTTATTTTATAAAAATTTAGATTATAACAACCTAAACTTTCAGTTCTGTTGTCACATTATTTGCAGAAAAACCAATCACTCTAATGAAAAAAATAGCGAAAAATCCTTACATGAGTTATTTGATTTAGAGATGCCTTTTTGAAAATATCATAATGTTGTAACACACGTGATACTTTTTTACGGGGTAAACAAACATGACTGAATAAATAAGACGCAAGTATCTACAGCTCCAACATTGCTCTGTAAGTTTTCTGGGATGGTCTACCACATTACACAGGCAGACTTCTGAAAATTACTGTTTGTCTCACGTTAGATAAACTATCCCAAGTCACACAGCTGTACGGTAACTGGTAAGCCTTTCAAAGATCATTATGACGAACTTCAGTACTACTACTACTACATCCCGATAAAAGTGCTGATACTCTCTCGATTAAAGTTAACAGAACGAAACTAATAAACTTAGCGGTTTGAAACTGCCCGCTTGATATTATAACGACACAGCTTTCCCGCGTACAACAAAACACAATTTATAACGTATACTTGATATTATAACTTCGTACTTGTAAATGTCTGCGACAATTCTCGTTTTTGGTTTGGGAGAAGTTGATACAGAAATTAAATTTGATACAGAAATCTATCTTGCTGTGTAGGCGTTCCTTAATTCTTTAAGGTACAACAATTTGACTGTAAAAGGCACTAGTTGGACAGATTCATTTTTTAATAAAAGTTATAAAGATTTACATAAACTAAACCGACTTACAGAACAATTAAATTATAAAAACAACAATGGTCTTGACAAATAGTAGGTTAAAATTTAACCGCCACATCGACAAAGTTTTATTTTTGCCTGAATGCAACGGATATCTTCTGCAACTTGTTTGTAATATTGATGTTCACTATAAAATAATCTTACAGCCACGGAGTGACTTCGTTGCTCCTGATAACTGGTTCACGGACGGATCCAAATTCAGTAAGGTCAGAGGAGCCGGTATTTATGGACTGAGCCCAAGACAGAGGATATGTTTAAGCCTGGGAGAACATGCAGCGGTCATGCAGCAGTATTCGCTATTGCAGCTTGCGCAGAACTGATTGCAATCGGAGGTTACATGAAGAGAAAAATAAACATAATGACTAATAGTCGGGCCGCTGTCAAGACAGTTATGAATCTTCTTACCAGGTCAAAATTGGTTAAAGATTGTAAACAGCACCTCAATACACTGGCACAAGTCAACAAGGTATCTTTGATCTGGATGCCCGGACATGAGGACATTAGAGGCAATATACATAATAGCCGATGAACTAGCCAAGGAGAGGTCTAGGAAACACTTCATAGGATCAGAGCCCGTGTGTGGAATCACCAGGGATTCTACTAGAAGGGCGATTTCGTCTTGGTTAGATAAAGAAAGAGTAAGGAAATGGAGGTCGACTGAAGGTGAACTCCAAACTAAAGCGCTAATAGGGGACGGGGACACGACGTTACGTGAAAGCCTAATTAGACGCAATAAAAAACAAGTTAAGACCATTATTGGGTTGATAACTGGTCACTGTCCCTTAAGGAAGCATCTATACAACACGGGTCGGGTGAGCGAACCCTGGTGCAGGAGATGCGAGTTACAGGAGGAAACAAATTTACATGTAGTCTGCACATGTGAGGAATTGAAGGTACTCAGGCAAAAACATTTATGAAAGGATCCCCAGCTCAAATGCCTGGACTATAGGTATCCAATTCTAATTGAATAGATAGATAGATAGAGAATCGTACAGCTTTACTTTAACAAAGCTTTTTATTTTTGATAAGGATATTTGCTTAGCACTCCTTCAAAAAACTTTCTTGGAAAGCTTAGTCTGTTGAAGTAATTTATACAGAACTAGTGCAGTTACTGTAGCAGTGTCTAGGCAGAAAGAAAACAATACTCTATAGCGCCTCTTCTTGCTTCAAATGTTTTTGTTGACATTTTATTATTTCAGTGAAACAGGCTAATTGATATAAACATATTTTATACTGAAACTTAAATTTATTAAAACAATATAGTAATGTAAAAATCAAAAAAATGCGTATAATAGGCGCTCATGGTTGGAATTCACTCTGCGAATGAATGCAATGAAAATAGGTCAAGCATTAGAAGCAGAGCACGTGGTTTCGACCTTCTAGGTCTCGTCAGTGCAACTTGTGTTGTGTAGTGCTTTGCAGTGTGCTACTTCCTTTCCTGCTCATTAGAGGACATTGGGTTGGAATTAGTCTATTGTCGGAGGTATTATATAGTTAAAGTTGTCATGTGAAGGGCTATGAAATAAGATCTTGCATTTGTAGTTGCACTGACGAGACCTAGAAGGTCGAAACCTCGTGGTTTGGTTCTAATGCTTGATCTATTTTCATTGCATTCATTCGCACGGTGAAATCCAACAATATACCATGAGCGCCTATTATAGGCATTTTTTGTTTGTTTTTATATTGTGGCATTTCTCGACGTTTATCAAATATAGTAATGTGGTGATAATAATAATGAAAAATTACACTTCTATCGATGACAAACCTTTTCTAACCATGTATGATCCATTTATACCTTCCTTTCATATGACGTTTAATATATACCATACTGTAGTAGTCTAGTAGTGAGCCCTCATATCTTTCTTACATTATCCACGTTTTCCTAAATAACATATTCTGTTATGGTTTTCTTCTTCAGTTCAAAAATATTTTTTCTCACGTTGACTTACATTAGTATGACACATCTTTAAACTCGCGTCACTTTTCTCGATACTTATTACGATTTCCGTATATTTCAAGCAAGCTTACATTAAGATTTTAGCTATAAGAAAACATTTACATTAGCGTTGTTGAAACGCTTCTGGTTCATTTGATTACCACATTTTCTATACAGCCGGTTAAATATGTATGATTTGCAATAAGTAAATTCCACATAGTTATCTCCTTTATTCTTGTTTTCTTATATTATGATATAAGTTTATGTAGGTACCTATATTTAAAACAGTTTTCCTCTTAACCCCTAACACAATGAAAATTAAATACTGCCTCATCGCGACTTTAAAACGGAACTTCCTGCTGAGCGTCAGGACGTAATAATAAACGGGGCAAGGATGTCATCTCTGCGAAAACTAATAAAGAGATTTAACCTCGAGTATATATTGTCTTGAGTTGGGGTGCTGAAACAATTTGCTGATGTTGTATGCAGGGCGGAGAGAGAATGACGGTGATAGGATAGACACGAGTAGCAAATTAGCGAACAAGGAATGAGAACAGAGAGAGGACCTGTTTATAAACAGATTGGGAGCAGGGTGTCGGATAATAGCTTCTAATTAATTTAAAATTTTCATTAAATTATTTAAAAGCTTGATTCTAAGAAGACGTAAGGCGACACTCTTATAATTTCTTGTAGATCTATAAATGTAATACTAATTGTTAGCTATACATTACATACACACATAAGTATTTAATATAATTGTCACCGATAAATAATATGCGTTGAGATATCTTCTAGCCAGACAAACTGAAAAATTGAGAAAAAGTTCCATTATTTTCGTAAATTTTAAGTTTAAGTGCGAGTAAGTAGTGGACTTCGAAAAATCAAAAAAAAAACAATATCTCGAAAACCGGTGACTTTTGGATAAGGCAAATTGGGCTATATTTATTGCAAATGATCTTTACTCACACGCTGTAAAGTATGATTGATTCATTACCAGTCACTATACGGGGTGCTATTTTGTCTATTAGTAATAATGTTACAATTCTCAACAAATCCGTATATTCTTTTGGATATTATTTTTTTAAGTTTCTTATTCTTTGTTTGTCCAGTAATTCGCTTGACTAGTTGCCGTGTTGCTTTGACTTTATTTTGAGAATCGCTGATGTATTTAGTATTTGTTTCCTTTTTACATATTCAGTTTTAGTTCTCACTGAATTGCAGAGAGTTTTATAGTTGTTAACATCCACCGCACCATTCCTAATATCTTCATACATCTGTTGTATCATTTGTTGTAATTTCATCTGTTATCCAATTACGAACCCTACTTTATTAGCAATTTTTTTGCCCCTTACTAGTTTTTTTTGGCATATTTCGTTCGATTTATTCATTATACCTTCAAGAAAATTGTCATAACAGGCATTTGCACCGTACTCATCAACAATAAATGACCAATCTGTGTTATTTAGATACTCATTTATTTCAATATAATGTCATTAGCTGTAATTTATTATTTTCTTTTCTGTATTCTTTAAGTTCTTTCTGAAATGCCAGCGGAAGAATGCTGCATTACAAAGCTCAATCTCTGTGCATGCTGATCCGATAATACAGTTGCAACAACACTAGTAGAGAAATCCTTAATATTGGTAAATATATTATTTACCGTACTTTTTGTATTTCTTGTAACCCTGATCGGTTCGGTTATGGTGGCTAACACTTCAAATAAAGCTACAAGATCTTTAATTTTCTTTACGGTAATATTATCATCTCTCTGTATATACAGGATGTCCCAATAGTGTGGTTGAAATAGAAGATGTTTAATTTTTAAAGGGGCATAACCTAAAAATGCTTCCGTTTATACAGAGGGTCTCAGAAAAGCAGTACTGAATCAAAGTTTATTTTTTCAAATGGAACACCCTATATTTTATTACATTTTTAGAATCCACTATAAAATCAACATACTTTTCATATATCATTGTCTATACCTAATCCTAATAGTTTTTGAAATATTTGATATTTTCTCTAATAGATGTCATATGCAGATGATACTATTTTTCTAAGTCATATCTTACTTATGTTTGACCCCAGAAACAAAATTTTTGGTATGCGAGTAGTCTATACTTGCAATAATTTTTACAAATTGCTAAAACTATTTTATTTAATGCAGAGTGTTCAAAAAAGGGAAAGCAACATAACAAATTTCAGATTAAAAAATCTCCATTTCCTTAAATGGAATACCTAGTGCTTTTCATGCTATTTTACTCCTAAAGGAAAGCGCTATATTTTTCCTTAAGCATATCATATACTATCTGCAATAGATTTCGAGATATTTTCGTTTTTAAATTCTTATAAAAGACTGCATTTCAAGACAGAAATATGTTAAAACTAAGATGGCCATGGAAAACAAATAACATTCATCATAACTCTAAACTGTCAGATTGTTTAAAACAGTATTTTCTATATAAGTCAATTACTTGGTTACGTATTCTAACGTATGATGAATTTTTCACAACCAGAACTAAATATGGTTTACGCATTGGGATCGAGCGATCAGAATTGTTTCCTTGCAAGTCGCATTTACGCGCAAAGGTTTCCAAATGCTGAGCGGCATCCTAATACTTATGCATTTGCCAGGTTAAAAGAACGTTTTGAGAGAACTGGAAGCGTACACTAAGAAAAGAAATTGCAAAGACAAAAACGGGTGGCCACTGAAGAAAATGAACAGCTAGTATTGGAAGCTGTAGCGGAAAATCCGCATACGTCAACACGTACGTTAGAAAGCGAAATTGGAATGCCGAAAACATCAGCGAACAGAATTATTCGGAAACACAAATTTCACCCATACCATGTATAACCGGTACAAGAACTAAGCCAACAAGATTTTATAAGCAGACGCAACTTCTGTAATTGGGCATTAGACAAGAATTATCAGGAGCCAAATTTCTTCAATAACGTTGTATTCACAGCCACAATTTTCACTACTATAATAATGAAAATCCTAGAATGATAATTCCACTGGATAATCAGCATAGGTGGTCTCTTAATGTATGGGGTGGAGTTCTTGGACGTTTTGTTATAGAAAAATAGTATCTGTATATGACATCTATTAGAGAAAATATCAAATATTTCAAAAACTATTAGGATTAGGTATAGACAATGGTATATTAAAAGTATGTTGATTGTATAGTAGACTCTAAAAATCTAATAAAATATAGGATGTTCCATTTGAAAAACTAAACTTCGATTCAGTACTGCTTTTCTGAGACACTCTGTATAAACGGAAGCATTTTTATGTTATGCCCCTTTAAAAATTAAACATCTTCTATTTAAAAAAAAATTTTGTATCACAAACTGATGTTGAAATATCGCCCGAGACCGCACTATTGGGACACCCGGTATATGTATATATATTAAAATCTCCCAAAAGTATTATTTTACGACTTGTTTCCTTTTTGTACCTTGGAACATCTCGTTTTGAAATATTCATACATACATCAACTGCGCCATCATCAGCGCCATGCGCATGCGTATTTCCTAAGTATTTATATTTTACACTGCGCAAGTACATCAAGTACGTTGTAGAATGAAGATAGGAAGGACATGTCTGTATAATTTATTAACGCAAAGTACGTTATTAAAAGAGGGGATTAAAACAACCCTATATATTTTGTCTCGTGACAGAGCTATAGATGAGAGGAATTCTGCAACAAGTGTATCTTATTGTTTACCATTGATCCTGTATATACCAGCGACGTTTTTATTATCAGTTGTTATTTGCTAACACACACATGAATTACCTTTAACAAACTTTTACAAATGTTAAATACCAATATTTCTAATAATTAACAAATGCAATTAGTGCAGCAGAAGACGTGACCATAATAATTTATAATTTTGTTGTATTAAAGGGTACAACAAAAATGGTTGCACGTTCCCGGGAAGAAATTTCGGAAATAATACTTATGTGGATGTTGGCTAGTTAAAAGAATACGATGTATATAGTTTTTTATCGTTGAGCCTGAGCAGTTCTTGAAATAATCAAATAAATACACACGGAGTCCATTATATATTACGAATTGCTTTCTTTCGGAAACTATTATAGCTAGAGAAATGAAAGAAAATTCGCCTTTAAAGATTATTGTGTAATACAGTAAAACCTCCCAATAGCGACCACTCTCGGAGAATCAAATGTTGGTCGGCAAACAGGGGTGGTCGGTTAAGAGAGAAAAATTAAAACAGCTGACCTGCGTTTTACAATTATTATGTTAAATAAAATACACAAATTAAAAACTTCCACAAAATATAACTTCAACAGAACATGTTACAAATGTTTCTCTTCTACAAAGGCTTCGTAAGATACTTATTACTGATTAAACTCTAAGTGCAAGTAACCTTAAATACCTACTGTTAAACTACATAGGTACCTGTAGAATTGAGGCAGAAAAAGTGACATTATAGGAAACATCTATTCTAGAGAACTAAAGGTAGTTGAGTTAAACGTGACTTTAATAATGCGTTAACAGAAGAACTATGTCTTTTCTTAAGAATTGTCGGGTCGGGTTCTACTGCCCTTAAGGATGGGTGCCCGCGGTCGTTTAACAGAGCGGTCGGTAAAGAGGGATATAAAACAACGGGATTACTATTTGTAAGCACGGGGAATTAATAATCGGTCGTTTAACACAGGTGGTCACTTTATAGAGGTGGTCGCTAACAGGGATTTTACTGTATATTATATATTTTCATTAGATATTTCTATGCGTAAATACTGTGAACAAATTGTTGTTATTGTCAATTTTGGTACACTTCTGATAAAGTCGTCACATTAAAAAGTAATCGGGGACATTTCTGTGAAAGATTGCTGGTGCCTGGGGTTCAAATCTCCGAAGGAATGATTGTATTTTTCTTGGACGATTAACATCAGCATTATAAATGGCAAGATAGTACTGTAACAAGGCTCATTGAACATGCACAAACCACACAGCAAGCATTGCGGCGGTAGTCGGGCAAGCAATGCCTGCTCAAGTCGTTGCAACTAGCATTTGCCACCGACAAATAAAAACATGTATGTAACATAATAATTATGTAACTAACTATGAACTGAAACAATTTTTTATTGCAAAACTTCATTTTAATACAGGTGTCGTATGAAATAAAAATGTTGCCATTCCTATATCTAGAAATAAACAAATACAATTGTATTAACCATCTTAAAAGTATTGCTGTTTCAGATAAATTATTTATTTAATTCGTCTTAAAACAAGAATGTTATTTTTTTGTTTTGATTTATATGATTTGATTTAAAGCTAAAAATTTATTGTAAGATTTAGTTCCTTTTTAAATATTTTGGTTTAATTAAAGATGATTGTACATCTCGTATCATTCCTATGTCAGTTAGTACTATAATACCCAAAAACCAATGAATATATATATAACTTACGAGATCTCATGCAGTACTTGTCATGATGCTTACGTAAGACAGACGTAGCAAGGATAAAAGGGTATTATTTTGCTTTACAATTGTTGCAGAGATGGTAGAACTATTCGTTCAACATTTTATCCTATGCATTTTATACAGTAGACCACAATAACTCTGTAATGCTCTGTAATCAAAATTAGTGACACACACATACGCGCATTTGAAGAATAAATTTTAGATGGAAGATAAATTAGCAATGGAGTCTGTCTTCAAAAATGTGCATCTGAAAAACAGAAAACTGTAGTTGTGCTGAAATATACTATATAGTTAGATAGCTATAGCAGGGTTAAGCAAAATTAAATGACGAACTAAAACCAATTTTACTGTTGCATGCGTTCAATCAAAAATTAGCATGACAAATTATGTACTTACTGGGTATCGTCTAAATAAAGCAATAATATTTTCATCGTGCTTATTAACCCATATAAATATATCTTTTGGTAGT
Organism: Holotrichia oblita; assembly: GCA_023690525.1. NCBI lineage: Eukaryota > Metazoa > Arthropoda > Insecta > Coleoptera > Scarabaeidae > Holotrichia > Holotrichia oblita. The sequence continues at coordinate 102,179,855 of CM043016.1, read as the reverse complement.
TACCGGACGATAACTGTGACCGATGAATTGTTGTTTCTTGATATTCCTTGTCGTAACCAATACTGTAATGGTTCAATAAACACTGGAGACATGATTTCATCTTGGTGATTTTGGATGATTTGTCTGACAAAACAATAGAATACGGTCAGCAAATCTGCATGTTTTCATGGCAACATCGTTACATCTTCAAAAGATTGATGTATGTACAGTTAAAAATGTCAAGAATAAGAATCAATGCACGTACACCTATTAAAAGTTACTGGTAGAGAAAAACATCATTCTGAGTTATGTCTAAGAGCACCTATATAAACCACTTTATGGCAATGAAAAGATAAAAGTAGCAACTTCGAAATATAGAAAATGGAGAAGTAATTAGAACAGACACAATATTCAATGCTTTTGAATGCAAGAAAAAAAAACAAGTAAATGTATAAGACAGGTATAATACACACTTCTCGAGTGACCTAAAACGCCAGGGGAGTTTCGATGAAGTTCGATGCAACGACAAGATTATTATTAAACTACTATTAAACCCGTGTTGGAAATAATCGCATCTCACTATTCGCCTTTTAAAATAGCAATAATGTAAATCAATAGACATTAATTGTGACATTTCATATCATAAAACAAGTTGATGAAAAGTATGGAATTCCTTTACAAAATTAGATTACATTAGATACAACTCTTTCCGGTATTCATTGAATTCAATTTATTTAACTCTTTCCGAAATACAGTAAAATGAATAAATTTTAGCAGAGCAAAATAGTTTCTGATTCTAACCGTAATATATGTATGTTACGCCACTGTATGTATATTGTTTTGACAAACTGGCAGACTTACCTAAAATTAATGATTAGAGTAAACTAGAAGAATCAATCATCTGCAATAGGCTAAAATAAATTTAATTAAATACTATCTTCCTTGTGCCTAATAATTAATAATTTGGGCCCGTGTATACATAATTTAGTGTATAGCGAGCAAGACATTGTACTGTTGCGGTTTAATAAAAAACAAAGTACTTTATCTAGGTATTTATTTTTAGTAATAGTAGTATAATGTAGGTTTTCGTGCTTGACGGAGTTCATGGCTTGTATATTGTGGATACTCTCCGCCGTAGTAATTAGGATAGTCATTTGATACAGGTTCGTGCAATGCTGCATTTAATACTGCAGGTTTGGTTAAGGTCCCACTATGGATTCCACTTCCAAACCGATCTTGCAAACTAGTACTCAACCATCGTTGTTTCACATGCTGAATACCTTTTTCAGCAATCATAACAATTGTAGCGTGAGTATTTCCAGACACTACCTTTGGCATAATAGAAGCATCCATGATTCGCAAGTTTCGTACACCATGAACTTCTAACTCAGGATTTACAACTGCTAAATGATCTGTGGAAGGACCCATTTTACAACTTCCAGCTTGATGGTTTTCAGGACCTGTATAAAATCTAACAGCACATTTCCAAAACTCGTCGGAATCATACTTAAGTTTGTCGCATTCTCCATATTCCTCTTTCTCGAATTCGGCTCCATATTTGTTTCGAAACACGCTCGTGTTAGTTACTTTTTGAATAACTCGTATGCCATTAACTAATACGTCAATATCATGAGGATCTACTAAATAGTTCGGATTAATTAAAGGTTTCTCAAGGGGGTCATTCGATTTTAAAGTTATAAATCCTCTACTCCTAGGATGAAGAACAACTGAGGATATAGTGATATGTTTCGGGGTATATGGTTCTTTCGGATTAGCGTAAGCATTAACCTGTCCAGAACTAGCACAGTTAGCTAAGTAACCTACAAAGAAAATTTGTAAATCAGGATCCAGTCCTGACGCTTCTGCATATTTGGAATTAATTCTGGCTGTTGCCTGCGAAAGTCCAGTGCAAGACATAGGTCCATTTCTATACAAGATATATTCAAGTGCACCAGCCCAGTCTAAATCGTTTATGTTTTTTACTCGCTTCAAAATATAGGTCATATAAAAAGTAACATGATTGTGTAAATTCTTCCCAACACCTTGCAGCTGATGTATTTGTTTAATACCAACTCGGTGTAAATCTTCTTTTGGTCCAATACCAGATAATAGAAGAAGTTGTGGAGAATTTATCGCTCCTCCAGCTAGAATTATTTCCTTTCGAGCCCTTACATAATACTTTTTTTGTTTGTATATGAATTCGACTCCTGTAGCGATCTTTTTCCCATTATTATCATCAATAACAATTCTTGTAGCTGTGGAATTCAACATGACGTGAAATTTGGGATTGTGTCGATGAGGACGAACGAATGCTCTTGCAGTACTTAGTCTTGTACCATTCCTGAAAATAAAATTATAATTTATAAAAACTGACAGAGATTCGGGGAATAATCACAGTATTTATGCGTAAATAAGTACAGACATCATCATAGAAGTAGAAAGAAGTGGTATAACGCTATTGATCTGCACTTATTGTCAACTTTCGAAGTGGTAAAGGCATAAGAAATGCAGAGTTGTTTTGCAAACTAGGCAAATGAGTGCCGGAAATAACTCTAAACTCAATCTTATACAGCGCTTATACAAATACGTTTTGTAAAAAAGTAATACGATTACTGCAAGAGTAGATTCAAATGATTTTTCAAAGCAGTTTTTTTGTTGCTCAATGCTCAATAACTTGCTTATTTTAAATGGAACAGCCTGTATCTAACATCGTGATTTGATTTTAATTTTATTTCTCGTTTTTATACTATAAACTATAAACGGGTCGATGGCCGCAGTGGTTAGGCGGCTGACTATTGTTGTGAGAGGACGATAGGTGCCGGGGTTCAATTCTCTGGAGGGACGGTGACATTTTTTCAGAGAGTTTAATCCCGGATCGACTTGCCATTCGCTGTTGGGAGCAAAGTGATTAACAGCGCGGCATCATAAAAGGCGATATGATGCTGTCACAAAGCCATTTCAACACAACTTACACACACTAAACTACACCGCAAGAGTTGCAGTGATAGCCAGACAAGTAATACAGCTTACGGAGTCACTGCAACTAAGTACCCACCACACATTAAAAAAAAAAAAAAAAATACTGTCATGTGTTGTTTATGGTGCATATGTTGTATACAATATTTTTCATATATCTCCACAACACATATACATTTTGTGTTTGCAATTAACTGCTCAACATACATTTAAAAGGTAGCTATGAATTGTAAAATGTGTGTCTTTTATTAAGCTTATACTACCAATAATATAAAATAGAGATCACTTTTCTCTACAATAAAAGCCGGTATGTATGTGCCGGTATTCTACATACATTACTCGTCGCTATGATCATGAATATAAAATAAAAATCTGAACACAAACATATTGAGAGTGTACGTCTAGTGAAAGTGTTCTCCGTTTGTTATTATTGGAAATAGTCAGAAGATATGTTGGTTTATTGACTTTGCAAAGTCGCTAGCCACCCTCCGAAATAATGTCGTTTATGTTAAATACATCATTGTCTGATTACAATAGCTCAGCTTTAATATTTAGTGCTTATTAAAAACGATATCTAGTAAAAACGTTAATTTTACTATAGTTGTGTAGAATAGTGATATATTTGAGTATATAGTAAAATTTATTATTAACTTCCTGAAACGCTAGTGTTTTCTATTATTATTACTTGTATAACGGGTCGATGGTCGCAATGGTTAGGCGGCTGACTATCGTTGTGGGAGGACATTAAGAGCCGGGGTTCAATTCTCTAGAGCGACGGTGAGATTTTTCAGAGAGTTGAATCCCGGATCGACTTCCCATTGGCTGCTGGGAAGTGATTAACAGCGCGGCATTATAAAAGGCGATATGATGCTGTCACAAAGCCATTGGAACACAATTTAGACACACAAAACTACACCGCGAAAGTTACTGTGATAGCCAGACAAGTAATACAGCTTAGGGAGTCATTGCAACTAAGCACCCACCACACATAAAAAAGTGTGATTATTTTTCAAACGTTTGGAATTGTTTGTCTACTCGTTATTATATAAATTACTGTGTTTGTACAATAATAAATATATATCAAAACTGTCAGAACTAGATGTTTAGGTCTTCATATGAAACTGGCTGAGTTTTTCATGTTCAATACGACCTGCCACAATGCATGTAAATATATATAAACCCGCATAATACCAAAGTGCTCCTTGAGTGGTGAATGTATGTCATTGGATATATTTTCATACTTGTTTTTTAAGTTAAGTACAAGTAATACATACTAAAAATATTCTCACATTAAACACTGCTTTAGGTTTAACGATAATGAAAAGATGTAAGCTGAAATAGATGCATAGAGCTTCAGCAACAGAGTCATAAATCTTCACTTACGGAAATTGATTCAGAGTGTCAAAAAAGAGATATAAAATATAGAAGTAAGAAACAAGGAAATGTGTCCCTATTTCTTTCTCTTTTTATGTATTTTATTTTCCTAGATGTGTTGTGTCAACTAAAATATTGAAATATTGGATTTTATATTCTTAAAACAGACGAATAGGTAGTATACTTTATGGGAGATAGAATTGTTTAATCTCGATGGATGAGAGTCGTCTTGTGTGTGTATTGACAGGACTCACTCGTTAGCATGCAGATAGTAATTCTTCTGTCATAATACTAACGCTAAGATATAATTTGAGAAGGTAATAGGAAGAAGTACTTACGCACTGATAAGGAAGTTAGTTTGTAAGCTCAGCATTCGTAATACTATTCGAATTCCATTGATTTAATCTTTTCTTTTGTGGTTCTATGCATTCTCTCTGCTTTAGTGTTTAACTTTCTTTTTTCGTTTTTATGTAGGATGAGATTACTTTTTTTGTAAACTATTTCTCTCAGGGGCTACAATATTTAATGTATATTTCCATAACCTTACATATATGCTGATTTCAGCATTAGCACATATTTATTCTACGAGCAATATTATGGACTTATTCGAGTTTTGTATCATACCCTACGTCCGCACGCACACAAATTGATAATGGGCGAATCGAATTAAAATTGCAGATGGTAACAGAAGATGGTCCCCATTCAGTTAATTACAAATGTATGCGGCCCAACACGTATAGTGAAATCCTAAAGTATAAGCATAAAATCAGCACTTTTTTTCAAAAAAATTCTCGAGCACATAGTAATTTTATACAGCAGACACAGTTTAGGAGTATGTCCTACTTTTGTCGACAATATTTGTTGAATTTGTGACTAATTACAGTGACTATTATTTGCAATCTATACCAAGAATTAGTTAATTAGCTTGTATATTGTACATCTGTTAAGTTTTCTTATATAATTTTTATTTACTACTGTTAATTTTTCTAAATTTTATTATCAATTGAATTTCTTCATTTAAAATATGAATTTTCCGCAAAGGCTTCCCCTAAAATAAAATTCAGTTTACTCCTGACAATAATTTTGATCTATTCACTCTTACTCGATGATTTACATATGTACACTGTACACCATGGCCAATTAACTGTCAGTTTTTTTAAATTACTAAATGAAAGCGGAGGTAGTATTATAAAAATATTGGTAAATGTTACAGCTAGCATGAAATTACGGCAGTAGTAAAGTAAAGATGTCGAATATTTGATTTAAAAAAAGTTATATACATATGTATACATACTTTGTCCTTCAGTAAGAAGTTCAAGGCAATCAATAGCAAAGCATAGTATTTATTTCACGTGCATGTATAATGGATACATGAATGAAATTAGATAACAAAAAAGATAACGACAAATATTTTTGTTTAATTAAGAAAGTTGAAACACAAGTTATGTACCTATATGAAGGTCATATGTTCATTGAATTTGCATGTTATGTCATTGTAACGTCGATAAAAACCTTTGTAGTTGTTTCACGATTTAAAAAGGCGGACCTTTTTAATACATGAATAACTACAATTATTAACTACATTGTTGATCTCGAGTTACATGATATCGACTGTAGTTACTATGACTAATAGGCAAGCTACAATAGAAAAAAATTAGGCATGCCTCAATTATAAATGAAATAATATTTTTGTTTTGTCGATTCGGAATAAGAAACCCCTTGATAGGAAATATACGCTTGTATGTCCTTAAAACTTTTGATGGTTTTAAATATGTGCTGCATATATGTAAGACATGCAATTCATACAGTGCAATAAATAGAATCAATATGATTCGTCAACTAAGCACCCACCACATATAAAAAAGAAAGTGGAAATTGAAACGAAAAACTAGATTTTACAATACTGTAAAAAAAGTATTAAATGAATGAACAAGTGTCTGCTAATTTCGGAATTGAATATCAGATTGCAGTTTAGCTACATCAATATTAGGATAAAATATTTTATGCAGGAATTTGAGATCTATTTGATTTCGATAAAATTTTAGCGACAGTTAGTCGAATATAAAGTGTACTACATCAGGTACTATAAATATTGGACATTGGGTGCTAATAATTGCTGTGTAATCAAATTTAACACATAAGAGCAAAGTGCAAAAAAACAGAGTGAATGACAATTGCTAAACTGTCTAACAAACCACAAACTTCAAAATTCATAGTTAAATGTTTTCTTTAGTATATGGCTATTGGTGGTGCTATTAGGTGACATCCATATGTTTTTGATATCGTTTTATGTGCATTTTGAATTCAAATTTTAATTTTATTTAATTTTTATTTACGCGAAAAACCCTTTGTGTTGGTATCAAGACACTCGAATTTAGGAAACATATTTAATGATTCAAATATTTGATAGATGCCACTCAGTTTGTGATTTCATGGAGGCTTGTTAAAATAATAACTGTTTCAGCACATTATATAATACATAAAAATATATTTTTGTCATTATTTTAAGTGTAAACATTCATGCGTCCGTGTAGCCTATGCTCACTCATGAAAGCCACGAACATGTGATCTGAGTACGTAAACGTTACTGAGCGCGCGCCTTGATAAGTGATTATCATCTTAACGACAGCGTTGAATTTTGTGTTATTCTTCACTGCAAATCGTTTATAGTTTCTTCTCTAAAACCTATGGGTCGATGAGTTTTTTTCTTACAGGCGCAACTATAAATCATATAATAGGATCAATAATAAACACTATCGAGAATAATGTTACTTACTACTAATGTTACACCCACCACATTAAAAAAAAATACGTTGGTAAAATTTTCTTGTTTTTGTTTGCTGGTTAAATTAAGTAACACAACTTTACTATGAGAAGGTTGAGGAGTTTTTAGAAACACAAGGTGAACGAAATACTTGTCACTTTAACATTATCAATATAATTTCAAATATTTCTCGAACAACAAAAAAGTGAGTTAATTTGAAGCGAAATAGTTTCCATTTAAACATTCATTACTTATTGATAAGATATAATATACCTACTTTTGTATTTCCCAACATTTTCATACATACATACTTCCGCGTCAAATCGGATTGACGTCGCTCACAACAAATTGAGTATGCTACTACGAATTAAATGGTTTAAATTCCAATAATTTAGATGTTGTTTACACTGCAACAACACAAAATAAAATGTTTTTATATTATTATACCCAATGGCCAATGCTAAATATATTTCACGCAATTTAGTTTGAGATTAGACTGAGGTGTTAGGTAATCGTGGGTTTTAATGTAATCTATAAGCAACACTACGGCATTGAAAAAATTATTTACTCGTAATCGTATACGACTGAGTCTCTAGTGCTACCACTCCATTTTAGTTGTACTTCCTATATTAATATGTTAAATAGAAAATTTTACTGTTGCTCTGTCAGCGAACGTTCAAAAGTATTTGGTTTGGTTTTAAAACAAGTTCGATTAACTACTTATCTCTCTTTACGCGAAAGCAGACGGTCTCATTACGTATTAATCAAAACGGTACACGGCATGGACTTACTAAAAGGGAGAAAGTGCTCATTTAAAATGCTTAAGTTATATAATACGTTTTCATCAGTATACAACAATCGTAATGAAATAAACTTATTAGTTTATATAAATCAAATTTACCTGAAAAATAAGTATATTGTAACTATACCAGTCAATTCGACTAGCCCTATATGTTCATTTTACTGAACAGCAAGAAGTTACAGTCCAAGCATTTATGAATAAGATTACAGGTACTGAAGATGTTAATTTTGCATAAAAAACTACTTAATTTTGAATACTACCAAAAAAGTTGAGATCAAGTATGGATGGTGAAGTAAACTTACGAAAAATTGTTTTTATAAATGGAAAACAAAACAAGTCTAAATATAAAAGGGTTGTTGCTCATATATAGTAGCTAGAACTAAATATCCGTGAAAGACCGCCCCATCGTTTATACAAGTTCATAAGTTTAATAATAAGTTAAAATTTCAGTTTACTCCAGTATCTGAGGTTTCCTCGTCCTGAAAAGTTTTTCTATTGACAGCTAAGTAATTTATATCTAGAGTTGACAAAGAGAAAAACAAATTGTTCGTTTCAATATAGGTACAACTTTGAAACTTCTAGAAAGCATATTACATATACTTGTAGTTAATAATAAGTATAAAGATACTTGATTAGTATTTCATACGCCGCCATCTTGATTCTTGTAAATTAACTGACAGGATTTTTATTAAAACTTTATACGGGGAAGTAATTTAACCTCAGATTATGCGCAGGTACGTATTATCAAACTAATTTTAATCGTTCACAAGATATTTCGCATTTTTATAGTTATTAAAACTTATCTTTCAATTCCTGAAATATTTTCACTTGTAGGTCAATAAAATAACAATTAATTAAATACCAGTTTATTCCAGAACACATAATATTATGTTTTCGTTAACAAACAAAAATTAATGTTGTTTTATTGACCTAGAAGTGGTAATATTTCAGGAATTGAAAGATAAGTACATAAAGGTCAGAAAATAGATATATTAGTTACGAAAATTATAAAATTTAAATAAAGATTTTATTATCTAATGAAATTATTTGAAAATAAAATCCAATTACTTTCATGAAAACATTAATTTTGAAGTTTTCTAAATAATTCACAATAAGTATTTCAATACTTCGATTTACTACACAACACTTTGTATAGAACCTTGATTAGTTGATTCTAAGATTAATAACATTTAGAAAGTAGGTACATATTTAACCTCATTCAAAAATATTTGAGTTAAATATTTTAATATTGGACACATACACTTTTCAAAAGTGGAGTTGTAGGTTAGGATTTTAAGAACGTATGCCTTAGTAGATAAAAACAACACCTACATATGTATGTGAGATCGATAACTTTCGGATTGTTTATATAATATTCTCACGCAGTTTGGTGCCACGAGATATCGCAGGCACTCTACTTGACTAGGTACCTATAAGATTACATGTAGTAATGACCGTATATATGTATATATCTAGAGATTGTATAGAAAAAATATATATACTTTATTAGATAATAGTAAAGATGAAAGCATAAGAAAAATTCAAATACACCTAAGTTCGATGATCAAGTGTTCCAAAGATATGATTTCACAAGAAAACGTTACACAATTACAGAATCGATACAACTTATTACAGATTTTCGAACTGCAGCTTTGTGTGTATGTATGTCCACACATATATAAAAATCCCGTATTGATAAATTCAAACATAAACTCCACGTCGATTTTTATTTAACGCTGCATTTAAGTTAAAAAGGTACGTGATTCACGCCCAAAGTTCTGTTTATTCGCCTGCGACTGATACGAGACTTAACTTCGGCAGGTTATAATTAACAAAACAGCTTATTCGAAGTTTATCGTACTAATTGTGCAATGTCTGCTACTGTTTGTTTTTGGCGACTGCGTCTAACCGTTGGATAAGATGGAATATGTCTGAAAAGATACCTGCGTATCCTGATAAATTCGTTTCAGTTCACGCAAATTTTGTCTTCATATTCTACTGAATAATTTTAACCAGTGCGAGGCTAACCTTCAGTTACTCAGTAATAAGTAACTGAACTCAAAATATGCATTTGTTGATACAATTTGCAAGTCCTGCAGCTGATCGGTTACTATATTGGCCTTTCAACGTAAAAGTCGCGGATTCAAATGCTGGCTTTGTAAGTTAGAATGAAAAACTCTTCTACGCAGAACTGTTGTTGAATATACAGCAAGCAATTATATTAAGTGCGATTTTATTCACCTTACGGGTAATATGGTATTAGCAGCTCATCGTTGGAGAGATAGAAGCAATTGATTATACGTAGTACAGCGTGCTTGGTTCGAGGTATGAACCTTGTCAGTAAGATTTGTGACATGTCGTGTTGGATTGGTGCTTTGGTTAAACTGTTGGACCATAATTAGTAGTGAAACATTATTTACGACAAGGTAATATTGTAAGAAACCCATACTCACACAATTTACATAGCAGCATATTTTCATCAAATATTTGCATATATTATGAAAATGTTATTCACTTTTATTTAAAATTCCATAAAATATGCAACAGATAATAGTCGCCCGTACTTCAACTCCAATCAAAATAGATCAAAATAGAACACTGATTTTGAGTGGATATAGTGGATTTCTTGAACTTTTGATTACGATAAATGTGTTCCATTTGTAAAAAGTGCGATGTCTCGAATCATATTTTTAAACATAAAACTGAATATTGATTATGAAGATAATAACCAATTAAATAAGACAGACAAATTTTTAAAAGTAAAGCCGTTGGTTGATTTCTTGGAGTATGATATTTTTAAACATCACTTGTCAACTGATGAACAAATGAACAACTGTAGTTTGACCATTATTCTGTAAAAATGTTTTTTCAGAAAATCTGCAAACACCAATAAATAATACATAAAATATACAAAAACTTTAATTAAGATTAAATTTACGAAAAAGCACTAGTTAAGCCATAAATTCGGTGTTCCGCTCTTTTTGCCCGACCCTGTATATATATATGTGGAAGAAATATCGACCGTACTATGTAAGGTAATAAAAACTATCGGGAAGCGGTCTGTATCAATAAAAGCAATTGTTAAATGTGCCTCAAATTTTCGTCATTTATTTATAACTTCTTCAGGAGGACTTTAACATTTGAGATGCTAATTCGAACTATACATGTTAATAAATTTAAAATTACTCAGTTAAATAGAAACATATCAAAGTCGAAGACGAAAGTTTAGTTCGTTTTTATTACCTTATATATATATATATATATGTATATATATAATAATGCAAAAGGAGTACCGACCGGACTTCGTAGGGGAATATAAAATTTAATGGGTATTCGGTCTGTTAAATCAAACTACTCAATTTTCCATAGAAACCTCAATATTTCGTTATGTATTTTATAACATCATCAGGAGGACACAGAAATTAATGAGTCACAAATATTAAAATATACATTAAGCTAGCCAATTCCTGTTTTGCCCGTTTGGCTAGCTTAATGTATATTTTAATATTTGTGACTCATTAATTTCTGTGTCCTCCTGATGATGTTATAAAATACATAACGAAATATTGAGGTTTCTATGGAAAATTGAGTAGTTTGATTTAACAGACCGAATACCCATTAAATTTTATATTCCCCTATATATATATATATACAGTCTTGGCCAATTGTGTTAGACACCCATAGGTTCGAAAGGCGTTTCCGGCCGCTTTTTGGTCGATTTGTTGACGATCCACTATTCATATCTTTGCAGGGTGGTACGAACCGCACATCGCCAATACTTCATTATTCTCGCTATAGAGATTAAAGTCTTACTTTGTGTCTTAAGTAGGACTGTTTGCCGACGTTCTACTTTGGTTAATTCACAAACTTTTGGCATTGTTTCACTAAATTAAGTTTAATCCATAAAAATGAAAGTATCCAACACAAAATATCCTGGTTATAAACTCCTAACACATACCTCTCTCCAATCGCGTTGACAATACACTAATATTTAAACTCGACACATTGCTGCCTGCTTACCTATTGTCCCAAAGTAAGCACTAAATATGTAAATTAAGTATAAATTCGATGCTCATTTTCTTGAAAGTGTAATAATACTTATAATAATGGGGTTTTATGAGGGTGTCTAACACATTTGGCCAAGGTTGTATATATATTATACATATAATTCAGTGATTTACGAAGATTTTTATTACAGTTTCAAAAGCAATTCAGGCTTCCGTTTCAGTGCCAGTTATAATAGTTTTAAAATGACTGTCCAAATCCCATTTTCTCATTTTGGGAACAATGTTAGCAACCTTAAGTTTAGCATCAGACAAACTGGGAAATACAAAAGAACCTACTTGAATAGAGCAGTTCAGTGTTTGTACAAATTGCTTCATTATACCTAATTTTATATACTCGTATAATGATGGCAAATGTAGTTCATCTGGGCCTCACTTTTTATGCATGATATTTTTAGGCTTCCTTTGTTTGAGACTGCTATAGTTGGGACGAAATCTTTAATATGATTTCTGATATAGAGGGATATAGCTTGTAAACCGTGGCTGAAACTACGTTTGCAAAATTACTTTTAATGACAAAATGGAATTTTCTCAATACTTAAATATATTATGTATTTTGTTGACGACATGCAAACAATTGAAAATATGACCTGGAACACCTGTTTCGTGATTATGGCTATATTTACGACGAAATAATTGCAATGATAGTTCTCATTTCAGGCTGAGCTTACATGAACAGTGTGTGTTACAGATGTTAATAATAGTCTACAAGAAAAATTTATATTTTATTTATTTATCAACGGAAAACTGAGGTTCTGAATCGGATAACAGTGACTAGTTCGATGCTTCAATTTATGTAATTATATCACTAAGGTATGTGTAGTTATGTGCATACAGTCCTTTAAGAGGAATGTATCCAAAACGCTCCGTTTTTTGATCGAAAGTAAAAAAAAATCACACCGTAGTGAAGGTTTCACAACATATTCAGGTAAGTTAATCTAATAAATCATTAAAAATAGCTGAAATAAAGGTTTATACAGTAATGAGTCGAAAATTTAGATTTTTAAATTTAGGCGCATTAACTTTTTTTTCACTTCTAGATAAATGCATATCCTATATTGTAAAAATTAATAGTAAGTATAATTTCTATTAGCTAATCATTTACATAATCATTTACATAACAAATGTATGATAAAATAAACCAGCATCTGGTAAATAGATAAGGTAAAAGGGCGAGTCAAAGCCATTGATACATTGGTTTGCTGCATATTTTTATTAAAGTAGACATTCTAAAGAAACTGTATATGTTATAAAATAAATAATGTTAGTGTTATATTGCATAAACCTTATTACATGCATTAATCTACTCGTTAATTCCACATCAAAAACAAACACAAATTTCTTGAACATTTAGTTTCGTTAATTGTTGTTCTTGACCTCCAGTCAAGTTCATTTACAGGCCAATGGCCAACATAAGACATAACTCAATGCCATTGTTAAATGCACACTCATTCAAACTAAAGATGCGAGCGCAAAACAAGTCGTATCTATACAGAGAATATTCATAGTAAAACTTGACTTATGGAAATGTATTTTTATACCGAAAACAAAATTGAAATACAGCTAAGATAAATACTTTTGTAGAACACATTTATATATAGATGCATAACTTTACTAAAATGTTCTCGACAAAGAAAATTGTTATAATATATCAAATTCAGTATATCATACTTTAAGAATGGAAATAATACTTTACCTTGTAGTTGATTGGGCAATTGTAAAGCCGCTGAAGTGAGCACCATTCATATCTTGAGTAATCGGGTAACCTGCTTGCTTTCCAGCTACCAGAATATCATGCACCAACCCAGGCTGGTAGTTGAATCTAGTAACTGTAAGTGGTCCACCGCGAGCGTGATATTCGGGATCAGCTGCTGTACCAATGTCTAAATTATCTTCTGATTTCTTGAAATATGGCAATACTTCATTGTAGCTCCAGCCTGTATTTCCAGATACAGCCCAATTATCATAATCCCTTGGCGTTCCCCTCATGTACATCATACCGTTTATCACACTACAGCCTCCTAGAACTTTACCTCTCGGCCATTCACATCTTTTCTCCGGGTATCCTAAGCAAGCCTTTTCTTGTGGTTCAGTTTTATAAAGCCAATCCATATGCGGATCGTCCACAAAATTAGTAACCATCGAAGGTACTTGAGATCCAGGTGGTTCATCTCCTCCAGCTTCTAATAACAGTATTTTCCAATGTGGCACTTCTGCTAATCTACCCGCGGCCGTTGCTCCACCACTACCAGCTCCAATAACGATGAAATCGTATTCTAGATCTGGAGCAGTCTTAGGTACCACTCTCTCGCAAATTTGTGACAGGTCACAAGTTCTTCTAATAAATGAGTCTAACAACGTCATAAATAGAATAAAACTATTACCACCGCATGTATTCGCTAGAGATGGTCCTATGTAAGGTGAATTACAACCACATTCCATTTTTATATTGCCAGCGGTAAACTTGAATTTAATCACTATTGTTTGGTACGTAAAATTTTTACGTGAATCGTTGTTTCTTTAAGAACTGGTTTCTTCTATACTCGTTCACTTGTTGACTAAAACTGTTAAAAACCTGACCCGTGCGCTGATTCTATATGAGCCCGGGCGATGACGTTTTGGAATATGCATATTTACATATGTGCATGCCATACGCAATTATTTATATGTCTATATGCTACTTCTCTTGTATAGGTAAATTCCTTCCATTTTGTAAATGTTTGTAATTGTACAGAGTGTAATTTGTGCAAATATCTATTTGTTTCTGCATGGGTGATATGATGAAATAATTAACAGAATAAACCGGTAATTACACAAACGCAGATTATTCTAAATAATTTTAAGAACTAATATCAGAGGAAAAACTTGCAATCCTAATTTAACGTCCAATAAGACCGCCCTACATTACATTAGTTATTTTAAATGTAAAATTAGTCATAAAAAATACTATACAAAAGTTAAAACCCAGAGAAAACAAATGCTACATTTTAAATTTATATCTATGTAGCTAGTTTTTAATCGGTATTTAAAATTTCGAAATATTTATGGTATTAGGAGAAATAGCAAAGAAATTGAACTGTTTTATAGTGCTACCGCGATGAATCTGTGCGTCTAGGTAACTTGAAATTGTAAAAACGTTGGTATTAAGTAGCATTTTTAATTTGCGACATTATTCTAGAAATTATGTCAGTGAATTGTAGATGATGTCATTTCATATACTCCTTCTAATGTTGCAAGCCACTTCTTGCCCCACTGTACCTGCTCCGGTTACATCAAGGACAATTTCGGTCAAATTTTTGATACTACCACATACCAAAACAAAAAAAAGCTTTGCGATAGAAATTAGCAGAAAATATTGCTGCTTAGTTTAGTTGTATCGACATAAAAACTCTAATCTACAAACTTTGTTAGTTTCTAGACTAGATATGGGCAGAATGATTATCTTTACTAATCTGCTTCGTTGCATTCAGCTCTTTTAAAAGAATCGATTCAATGAGTTGACTCTAAAAGAGCTGAATGACTAATTTGCTTGCTTTACTTTCTGGCGTAACGTGCAACTCTATTCTAAATATCTGCAACTCAGTTCATATAGACTCCGATTATATATGCCTGCAATTAATTCTGCTAATACATATATCAATCTTCAAAGGTATAAAGATTTAAATATATTCTAACCCCTTATATTTATTTTAACACGCCAATTTAATTTATCAGCTTTCCTTTACAATTAAAAGCATTAATAAGACAAAGCAAAGCGCACTTTATTTAAAAATGTGTGTTCATACAATTACAATTTATTTAAAAGTTGCTGTTTAGGTTATCGATATTAAATATAATGTATGTATAAACCCATTTTTATGAGATATTATAAATGTCTATTAAACCGTTGATATAAAATTAGCATACAGCGCAGAAAAAAACTCAAAAAGTGGAATTACAGTCCATGAAATAACATAATAAAATAACTTTCTTTTATATGGTGTGGGTGTTTAGTTGCAATGAGTATCAGAGTTTTTGGAGAGATTATCTACAAACCTGGAACCTTTATCTAAATGTGTCAAGAAGTCAACTACGAAATTTCTATTGAGTTATCTCAGTGAATCTTTCAAGTGAGTCACCTCTTCGAATCACTCGTGACCTACTCATACCTATTGTGTATAGAAACCTAATAGACTCCGCCGGATGCTAGTCAGCGCTACTCTCCCTTGCGTTATAAATTCTGTATTTTCGGAATAATTCCTGGGCTATTAAGTTTAGAAAAAACTTTCCACTAACTACAACATTTCAGTAGTCCGCACAATGAATGTTACACTTATATGTTCTACTTTTAGAAAGCCATTGCAACGACTCTCTTTGCTGTCATATAGCGAATGTAAAAGTAATTTTTACACATAACCGTCACTAGCAACATTCGGACCCCAGACTGTAAGTATTGCCTTACTCGTAGCCATGTTTCTAGTAAGCACTAAATGTTAAGTCGTTTAGTAAAGTGTAGTTATGTCTATAGAAACCTAATAGAATACATACGACTTTACCACAGAGTGTGGACGGTTAATACCAAATTGCATATGTGACCAAAGCACATCCAATAAACAACTTATTTATTTCGGGACTTCAATAACGTCAATTCACGCATACGCTTTGTTTGAATGAATTTCTTTGTAATGTTAAGTTGAACATTCTACTCTAACTATAATGGTGGCGATTTAATTGTTTTAAAAGTAAGTTTTTATGTTTCAAATCTACCGTTATTTTAAATAAATGTATTTCATTTATTAGCTTGGGCGTTACGTAACATTTATCTTAATATGTATGTACATGCTTGATAGCAAGAATACGCGGTTCTCATTGCGAATTAATCTCAAATTTGCTTAGATATGAACTTGTACTATATTCAAAAAGATGCAGTTATATTCATACCAGATATTTGTTTTTTTTTTGTGTATATACCATAAATGCCACATGTAATATAGTGAAATCAATGATGATAAAGTATGCCAATCAACTGTATTACCTAACACATAAACTTGAGAAACTTCTACACTAGAGAGGTTAGAAAACAGGATTTGAACAAGGTAATTGTCCTAACAATATTGATCGAAGTACTACCAATATGACAATATGTAAATTTTAACCTTGCTATAGGAGTATAGTGGTGTTCTATGAAGTACACATTCTATTATTGTCACAATACATAGTAGGCGTATGCAAAGTACTATAACTAAGTACAAGTTTGTGTATGATGATGTATTTGCTGCTTTGATTCGGTTTGCAAAATTTAAGGTACTTTTCGTCTTAAATGGTATAAGTGTGTATGAGTAGTAGTAATGAGAGTATACTGGTATATACATCCATTTTAATCAATTAGAGAATGTAAACAAATAACGTAGTTGTATTAATGAATACTTTTGTAATTGAATGTACCTTATTTGCTGACGATTTATTTATAACCAAAATTTAGTAAATTTAAAAAAGATTACAAACAGGATGCGGTTAATAAAGTTGGCCATGCTCATCCTTATTGTTTTTTTTTGTGTAAATTATTACCTGCATATTTATAATGGCGTGTGCGGAAAATCCATAATTCCAAACAGAGTCTGTGGTAATTACAACGCACATCATCTTTACTTTTGAGAAAAAATTGTTTTCAATATCTCGTTTTCTGATAACGTGACATTGCGGTTTTCTTCTATAGCATTCTTTGAAACACGCTTCCGTTTCATTTGGTAAAAAAAATAATAGTAATAAATAAATGAGGAACGTTTGCCGATACATTTTCACAATTTCTTATCGAATATGCCGTATTCAAATTAAGGAAGATGATCATTTAGTGTGAAAAATATTGAATGAGATTAGATAATTAGTTTTATGGAGGCTATAATTTAGTAAGTGATCCATTACACTTCCATTTTTTACTTTACAAGTGGAAATACTTCAGAAATTAAAACCTAAGTACATAAAAGTCATAACATAGATATATTTTTTTTTATTTGTGGTAGTTTGGCTAATATCTCCCATTGTTTCATGTGTTACTCAATGTATGTATACAGTAACTGACCCAGCACTGTTTACAAAAATGATATAGGTAAGTACATTTTGTAACTTCTAATAGTAACTACTTTACTGATATCAATTTCTTTACATATTCTATAATGCAGTGCCCTTCTGTAGTATTCACATTTTTGACCTTGGCACACCTTCGCACTCACCGCGGTCTGTGACAAAGAAACGAACGAAAGCACGAAATAATTTGGTTTCTCTCATTTATCTCCTATCTAATTCAAATTCCTGTTAAAACTTTTCACATATTTTGTAGAATATAAAATTTCCTATCGTTATTAATTTTTGTGTTTGCAAGTTTCTATATGTAATACGTAGTATGATATAAAGCCATCAAAATGATTATAAGTTTGCCAAACTAATGAAATATACGGCTATATTTAGTTTTCCTGCATATCTCGTTCCCATGGCATAAAAGTTCACATGTGTACGTTGTACTCGTATATCTTTTATCTTCATCAGACGATGGTCGAACATATGTTTCTAGATTAAAAACTAAAATAATTGTACGAGTATAGCGTTTTGAACGTGGTATTCCACAATTTTTCTTACTTTTAACAAATTTTCTTTGTAATTCCTAGATTTATTAAGTTATATATTGCAACAACATCCATTATAAATAACATAAACTAATATAAATAAGCAGTAAAATAAAAATTAATCGTCACATACGACGGCAATAGAATTTAAAGAGGTTGCTGATCTTCTCAGAGCAACCACACCAAATTCAATGTCGTTTTTATGTAATGCTATCAGCATTGTTGCTGAGCATGTCGACTTACTAGTGCTCCACACAACTCTCTCTCCTTCTATTATATATTACAAAAAAATTGATAAAGGCAAAACATCTCACGCAAAAACTGCCTTCAGTACATTGAAATAGTTGAAAATATTTTATTCGCTGATGCTATAAGCGGCTACGATACAACAGGTGTTCGTTGGATCAAGGTACATAAATAAGGATTTTGTAACTTTCTGGACTATAACCCCCTTATTGAATAGATTGGTACGCGTAGATTCTGCATAAAGATTTCAGATTATTTGCTTGCAAGGTTCAACTTACTCATAATTTGATGTAAAATGACCACCAGCTTCATTGTTATTTCGGTGTTTGGGTTTTGCAGCAGGTAAAAATTGAAATTGATTTTGCTAAAACATTTTTTTAATTTCCATTTTGGTGGCTATGTAAGTAAGGAAGTTGCTGTATTAAGGACACGGAAAGCTCACGCGTGGTTGACCGCATCATAGTTGTGTAATCTATCTATCATCGATTATCGATAAGTTAATCATATAGTCACCCTTCCGACGCAAAGCTGCGATTTGACGCAGTGGTACTTTTACTGTTCAATGCCGATTTTATTGATTCAAGCTCTTCGTGAAATAAACGCCTAAACCCTCAAAAGAGGACTGCAAAATTAGGTTGTCATAATTGGCTGCTGTCAAGCCACCCACGGCAGCCATTTAATGAAATTATTTTGAATAGTTAATTGGAAGGTGTACTCTCTTCAGTAAAGCAAAGCAGAATGTTGTTTTATATGTGTATCAGCCAACTGGTAGCCCGCCCATTATAAGTTTATTTGCCCACGTCTCCGTAATAATAATAATAATAATAATATTTATTAACCCAGAAAAAAAAATGTATATGCATGTATTGTGCTGAAACACAATGACATTCATTATTCCATAAATCATAGATAATAGTATATATCACACGCAATGTAGAACATCATTTTACGAAATAACCTAAATATGTAGTATGCAACGTAATCTAACGAAAACTTGATAAATACTCGACTTTTTTTGTTGCATATACCTACCTATATTTGGAATGTGCTTTAGTATCAATTTGATTAGACATAATTTTAATATTTATAACCTCAATAAAGGCAGACAGGGCTTAATTCTTTGATTATTAATGCCAAAATTATGTTAAGTCGAATCACAAAACACACAAGAAATTTTGTAATAATAAAAATTTTCCCTAATTTATCAAGGTTGAGTTATATTTGGGAAGATTGTTTTTTGAACCCAAGGCGATGCTAGGAAGAATATTACATTACAAACTATTCATTTTTATAAGTTCTGCGGAAATAAAATTTTTTAAATCACTTTGATATATAAATTATGGTTGCAAACACTGCCAAGTATCAACGGCGACTTTCTACAACCAGGCAATGCATCATATCAACAATTATTTAGCATCGTGCTCAAATCATCGCTGACTCTTCCTCTTACACTTCCGTATCTATCTCATATAATCAACTGCTGTATCGAGGAAATAGTATTTCCTCGTCAATGGAAGTCGGCTATTGTGATACCTTTGCCTAAATCAGCATCACCTACTCGATATGATGATCTTAGACCAACAAGTATCTTGCTCACAATTAGTAAGGTGTTGGAAAAGATTATATTTAACCAGTTAGTAAAACATCTTGAAAGTCCTTCCATCATACCTGACTGCCAGTCTGGTTTTAGGAAGGGATATAGTTGTGAGACTGCTCTTTTAAGGTTTAGTGATGATATTATTCAGGCAAAAGACCAAGGTAACCTTACTGCTGCTGTATTATTAGATTACAGCAAAGCGTTTGATACCGTGGACCATCGAATGCTATTATCGATTTTGCATTTTATGGGTTGTTCCCAAATCATATTTGTCTAATCACTATCAGTGTGTGCGTCTAGGTGATGCGTGTTCTGCACAGATTCGTCACTGTCGTGGAGTTCCTCAGGGTTCAGTTTTGAGACCACTGCTGTTTTCCTTATATACATGTGGATTGCCCGCTGCTCTAACACAATGTGTAGATTGTGGTGTTGCAATAGTAGGTAATGAGAATCGATGAAGGCTCTTTGAACAGATCTTATATTCTGAGTGTGCTTGTATATGGTGGATGTGGGTAGGGTTCAAATAGTGCAGAATTCATGTATTCAGTTTATTTTGGGATTGCGTAAATATGACCATATTTCTCATAAACTAAAGGAACTCCATTGGTTGAATATGCGTAACAGATTTCTACTGCTTTCTTTGAACTTGTTTAATAAAATTTTAATAGACAAAAGTCCGCTATCCCTCTTAAATAGAATAACTTTTTGATCGGATATCCACAACATTAACATACGGAATAAAAATCTTATCACCGCTCCTGCCCATAAAACCACCCTTTTTGCAAGATCTTTCTCGTATAATGTGTACTTACATTATGATCGGTTGCCCTGTGACATAAAAGTGATGAGGGTTCACAAATTCAGGTGTGCTACATATAGGTACATACTTGTTTTCAAATCAATGAGTTTGCTTTGTATATACTTTCAACTAATTTGTTTGTGCCATGGACTATATTTATGCATATTCTTTCCTTATTTAACGAATTGAATTGTAAATATATGTGCGGGTAGATGCATCTTCTTATGTATGTATCTATTATATATGTGTGCATCTGTGGCTATTTAATGAACATGGCATTGCAGAAATTAGTATTAGGTTTTAATTTGGCATTTCATATTTCGGAATATTATGTTACTATTATCTAAGGGTTCAGTTGTAAAGCAGGCCTCTTAAGATTTCCTTCTATTTATTATTTTACTTCTTTATATATGTATATATGGAAATAAACATTTATTATAAAATGCATTTGTTAATAGTGTAACAGAAAAACTAAGGAGGTAATTGATTCAAAAAAGAAGAATTCAAACTATTTGACTCGCTTTTGTCAACATTTATACGGCAATGCTTTAAACTAAGATCTAATAGACGATAAATGAGTATACTTTATAACATTTATTTCTAGCGGAGTGTAATTTAAAATTAATGCAGGCAGATAACGATGTTTCTTTTGTTTTGAAAATTAGGTGATTACAATTTACTTTACAATTAAAATGTCTCCGAATTTACACTGAACAGAGGAAAAAATCTGTTAAAATAGTTAGTTGTCATAGTGTGGAGTTTCCAACAACCATTACAACAAATTACACTTTTTCGGTGACTACTTAAATAGATAATCATGCTTTATTATTGCTACTATTTTTAAATATTACCATTAGGCAATTATGTAATACAATTTCAACAAGCAATAATGATAAGTAAAGAAGCTGTACATGCGTAATGGGTATAATGCGTATAGTATAGCAGTTTAACTGTATGGTATTTAATATTTGAACAATAAGACTGCATTCCTCATGCATTAATTACGGAAAGTTATAACCTGTAAACAAATAAAAGATATTTCATTAGCGTTACTTAAAAAAAAAAGAATAAATTTGAGAACCATAATACTCTAGATTAAGTATTTTTTATTAGGCCGATAGAAATTTCATAAGATTATATTTATTATAATATTCAATGTCGGGATGGAATCAACAAACAGTAGTACATAAGCAATTCGGTGTAAGACATAAAATATTATATTGATTCATAATTGTATATACAATGGAATAATCATTAAACTGTGGAAAGTTAAAATGTTATCGAAAGCACAAAATCTGTGCCACCGTAAACTAATTTACTGCCAAAGTCGTCATTAAGAAAAGTCCGTGTATTTCTTTGACTTGTTACTACTACGTGCAATACTTATAGAAGTCAACATATTTTCGAGGACACTAGTTTATTCTGTTAGCTAGTAGTGTTTTTCTAGCTATTTGTACGTTCAACATAATTGTAGTAATTGCTAGGCGACAGTTAGTAGACGGAAGAGTGAAATATATATGAAAATTTAGAGCTAAATCTAACATTTATTCAACGTGTTTTCGGTCTTCCCTCATGTCTATCCGCTTCTGGTGTTAAAATTAATGGAATTAAAATAATTAGTATTGGCATCGTGCTCAGAAATTATAACATTATTGTCGCTAATTACCCACTTCTATCTTAGAAAAACATGTGTTACGTTGGCAAGGAGAAACTTTTGTGGTAGTGATTGTATCTCCGAGTTAATGTTTTATAAAAAAGTGTGACAATTATCCAGAGAGAGAGCGAGAGAGATTCTTCACTTAGAACGGGTATCTCTAGAGTTAGATATCATCCAGAATATGGCATTTTTTCTTTTTCAGAAAATATCAATTTTAACTTGTTGCGTAGTGAATAGTACAGCACGGAAACCGCTACGACGATTTCATATACAGCCTTGGCCAGTTGTATTAGACACCCTTCACTTTCATAGGTTCGAACCAAATATGTAGTACCTAAGAAATAGCAAAATCAAACTACAAGAACAAAAATGCATCTAACGATAATTTATTTACAAAATAGTAGAATTATTTATATTTAGTACTTTCTCCATCTGCTTTTGTAGCAGCACGGACTCTCTGTGGCATACTTGCTACAAGATGATAACATTCGTCTACAAATATTTTCTCCCATTCTTCAAATATTTTTTGTTTCAGAATGTTTTTATTTTTGCAAACATGTTTCGCCATTTTAACTTTCAAAATTTGCGAGAAATGTTCAACGGGAGACAAGTCGGGAGACTGCGCCGGCCAGTCCAATAGTTGTACGTTATTATCACTGAACCAACGTACTGACTGTTGTGATTTATGGCACGGCGCATTGTCTTGTTGGAAATAATATTGGGGTACTTCACTTTCAAACAAGGCGGACAGCTCGAACACCTCTTCTAACATCTGAGTATAGCGCTGGCTATCCATTTTACCCTCGCACACGAACAGTTCCCCAACGCCCACTGCCGATATGCACCACCAGACTATGATACTGCCCCCACTGTATTTCACTGTAGGGATAACACAATCGGGGTGATATGCTTCTCCACGTCGTTGCCGAACGGACTGTGTCCCAGGCTGCTTGAAAAACTGGAAACGGTACTAATAAAATTTACACAAAGTTACCTTCTTTGTTTTCAATACTACAAATAGTAATTTGAATTCTCCACATCCACTGGTATTCAAAGTGGTTATAATTACGTACCTCTATGTTACCTTCGTCCGACTATAGCACATTAGCCCTGTCCTCGACGGTCCAATTTTTATATTTTTGTACTCATTGAAGCCGCTGTTTCTTGTGTACTACAGTCAAATGGGGTTTACGACGAGCTGCACGTCCATGTAAACCACTTGACGTCTTCTAACTGTACGTGCCGAAATAGGAACGCCATGTCGCTTTAATAGTTCACTAGACAAATCTTTTGATGATTTTGTACGTTCTCGTATAGCTATCGATCGCTAGCTATCGATCGATAGCTATATCGACCTTCATATCGTTGCAGGGTGGTACGAACCGCACATCACGAACATTTCATTATTCTCGCCATAGCGGCTAAAGTGTTGCCTTGTGACTTAAGTAGGACTATTTGTCCACCTTCTACTTCGGTTAGATCACAAATTTTGTTTCACTACTTTAGTTTAATCCAGAAAAATGAAACTATCTAACAAAAAATATCCTGTGGCTATAAACTCGTAACTCACACCTCTCGCTAATCGCGTTAACAACACACTAATATTTAAAATCAAAACATTGTTGTCTGCTTACCTATTGTCCCAAAGTAAGAATAGTACGTAATAAAAATTCCATTAAATATGCAAACTAAGCATAAATTTGGTTGTCATTTTCTTTGAAATATAATAATACTTGTAATACTGGGGTTTTATGAGGGTGTCTAATACAATTGGCCAAGGCTATATTTTCACTGCAGCACAAAACATAGAATTCTAACCAAATTAGTCAAACTATTGTCCGTACCATCCCATAGACGTCAGTACTAGCCGCTACTATGATCTATAAAATAATGTAACGTAAATAAAAGCAAACAAGTGTAATTGGACTTTTTCAAAATAACATTTTCATTGAATGTCGACGTCCTCCAACGTACATAACAGGTTTTACATTTGAGTGTATTCTATTTTTGTGGTTAGTTTTTTCGTGGATTATTCGCGAGCCTTTGATTGTGTTTGTCACGAGATCTTGTTTAAAAATGGTTCAGATATGGAGTGCGCGAGGGGATTGCCGATTATACAATTGTAACATCGTTTTAATTGAGCAGTTGTGGAATAAATTGCGAAAAGAAGTTTGATAACTTTTCATGCCTTAATAATGTTAAAATGCTTAAGATTACTTTTCACTCCATACTAAATTTTAAAACTCGCATTGATTTTGTTTGTGAAAATTTGTCGAAAGCTTGTTATGAGCTTAAATTTATGTATATAATTGTAATAGGCAGGTGCTTCTAAGTATATACTACGCCAGTATTCGTCCAAATCTGCACTATGTTCATCATCCAATGTGGAAACTCAAAGTTGAAAGAGTTTTCATAATGCAGAAGCGCGCAATAGGAATTCTATCGAGCCTTAGATTTAGACACTCATGTCGAGAAACTATAAATATAATATAATACTGACACTGGCCAACATATTTGAGATTTGTGTGTATGTTTATAAAAATTGGGAACTTTTTAAGAAAAAAAATTAATTAATTTTTTTTATTTCGATTATCACACTGATGTAGGTACACCAGTATTACACCTGAAATAAGCATATTGTGTGCTCGGATAAACATCATACATCCATATATAGTTAAATCGTTTAACAATATCGGATGCAAGTTGTTCAACGCACTACCGGAGGAAGTAAAACTTAATCTTGCCATTTTAAAGTCCCCGCTTGTAGTAAACAAATTTTCTTCGGGTCTAACTGGTCTTAATTTGGAACTAATGGCCATATAAAGCATGTGCATTTTAAAATTATTGACGTGTTTGTCAACTCAGTATACCAATGCTTAGGTATTGTGTTTAGTGAAGATAAATAAAGGAGATATTATTATTGTTATTATTCAGTTATGCATACTGTGTTTTTGTTATAGTGTTAAATCGTAGTTAAACTTGATTATCCTACAATTGTATTACTTTTCTTTTAATACTAATTTTCAGATGTAATTTGATCGGGAGAAATCAACCTTCTCTTGTAAAAAGTTCTCTTCCAACACCAACTCAAAGGATAATAATTCATCCTAAACATTTTTACGTGTATACATATTTCGTCTGGTTAATTTTCTCACAATCAGCGACGTCCATCTTTCCAGAAAACGAAACACGACTTTAAATATTACTAACATGATATCTTATCAATGTAAACAATAGAAATAAGTGTGTAATGTGCATCAGAATGCAGATATTTAAAGTGTATTTACATTCAATTATAAAAACAACAATTTACTTGTTTGATACTACCTTTCCTGCCTTTCAACATGGAAAAACAATATTATTACCATAAAACAAGCACACATAAAATGGTAAGTTTACTTACGAACATAATACGAGGGCTATTTTTTTTTCAACCTCCGATCGCACCATTGAGCTAGTATCCTAAGGAGACGCTATGAAGCATATTTCCTGTATGTTCAAAACGGCGCACTGGGCGGGGCTTACGTGGTGTACCAATATGGCTGCATCGCCAGGACCGGACTACTGAAAATTGTAAGTATAATCTTAAGCATCCACTTAACAGATGGTTTTATTTAAAATTAATTACGTCATCCCGCGGCTATTAGGCCCAAGGCCCATAAATGTCATAATTTGACAATTTAAACACTCAATATGTAATAGTTTATTTATGTACCTACATACAGGCGCACCAATTGAAATTTTCCACTTACGGCCCTGCACATCGTTTTTATGTCAAACATTGACCTATGAAATGTTATTTTCGACGAATTCTTCTTGTTAACGCTGTTTCTACTCTTGCAACTAGGTAGAATACAAGAAACCATTATGTCTTGTAGTAGTTTGCTATATCATATAACTGTAAGAACTGAAATAATCAAATAATACAACCATACATGACATATACACTAGAATCGACGTATTTGACGTAAAGTGGTGTACCAGTATGGCCGATCTGTGCCGTTTTAGCGACGTGGCAGCGTCTCCTACTTATTCTATTCTAATGGATCGCACAGTATGGTGGCCAGACATGCGGCAAGCGGTTGGTGTGCGTAGTGGACGACTGCGCATATCCCCCTCAACACGCTCTGTCATTGGCGAGTCCAACACAGCATTTCCTGTTAAGTTGCAGTTACGTAAACATGGCTGTTGCTATTGATTCTCCCGCCAAGAGTGAATTGCGACTGTTATTCGTTTCTTGCAGGCAGAAGGGAACAGTGCCGCGGAAATTCATCGAAGAATGAATCGAGTGTATGGAGACAGCTTTATGAGTGATAGCGTTGTTCGTGAATAGTGTCGAAAGTTTAAAGATGGTCGAACTAAGGTGCATGATGAAGGGAGACGCAAGAAGAACGCAAGCCTGTCGCTACAGACGACATTGTTGACCAGGCGGTTAAGGAATATCGAAGGTTCACCATAAGTGAATTATCGATGAAATTTCAGGAAGTGTTAAGATCTTCCGTACACTCTATCGTTACTGAACAGTTGCGCTACAGAAAAGTTTGCGTTCGCTGAGTCCCAAAGATGTTGAATGACTACCACAAAACTTGCCGAATGGCTGCAGCGTTTGAGTTTCTTGACTGTTACAATACTGATGGATAAGACTTTTGAAATCCGTTGGGTCAGGCGATGAGACATGGGTTCAGTATGATACGCCCGAAACTGCACAATAATTCTCGAAAGAGACCCACAAAATTCAAACTAACCTTCAACGATCGTAAGATTATGGCAACTGTTTTTTGGGACCAAAAAGGTGAGTTGCTTGTGGAGTTTATGCAGCCTGGAACAACAATTAATGCAGATTGACATTGTTTACGACGTTTACAGAGAGCTGTTCAAGACAAACGAAGGGCCACCCTGACTTCTGGAATTGTTCTAATCCACGGCATGCCCGACCCACAGCGCTCGTATAACACAACGGCTCCTTCGGCAATTTCAACAGGACACTTCGAACACCCACCATATAGCCCCGACAATTCACTTCCAATCATTGGCGGCAACATTTTATGAAAAGGGTATTGCAAAGCTTGTTCACAGATATGCCTCAATCGTCAAGGTGATTATGTAGAGAAGTAACCTGTATTGTACAGGGTGTCCCGTTTCAACGTGGATCTTAGATATCTGCCATACTTGTGAAAATAGACAAAAAAGTTATAAAGAAAAGTTATCTCAATTTATGTTCTGCATAACCTAAACATATTTTTAACTATACAGAGTGTCTCAAAAGTAGGTAAACACATACTTGCTGCGTTATTTTTAATGGGACACCCTATATATTTTGGCATTTTTGAATAGTACGCTAAAAAATATTCCCACTTTATACAAACCACCCTACCCCTATTCCTAATAGTTATGGAGATATTTTACGTTTTTTTAAAACTATCCCGATTCGGTGTTTTTCGTATGATAGCTTGATCCTGAAAATAGTTATCGAAATGAAATCAAGAATATGTAAACTATATAGTCCGGTATAAACAATGACATCAACAGAAGATGAATACCTACTTCCGGTTGTCAGAAATGATTCAACGCATTTCCGGAACTTCGTCTCCAGATAACTTAATTTTTTTAATGGCACCCTATATATTTTGTTAAGTCGATAGATTCCTCATTCTAATACCTTTCCATTCATGTATATAAAGCACCATGTTTTCTTTTATACTTTTCAAGATATTTCATAGTTTTTACGCAAGCTACAAAAATGTTGTCTCCAATTTCGAGGTAACCTTGAAAATATTTCAAAAACAAAAGAGTATGCAAACATAATGTTCATCAATTATTAAATAGAAATTATAATAAATCTTCAAAAATCATGCCTTTTTCTCTTACCGAAATATTAATTTTTCTTTGAAAATTGATTTTAACTCTTCTCGACATTTCAGGACTTATTGATGTAAAAGCTTATACAATTCTTTCTCGGATATTTTGTTCAATATTCGGTGGTGTTCAGTGTACCAACTGTCTCATGTATGCCCATAAGAAGAAATGATATTTCTTCAAGTTTCGGTAATCTAGTTGGCCATTCTATTATACCTCTCTCACCAATGCATCTCTCCTCGAAGAGGTTATGCAATGCTGCTCTTAGATTCCATAACTTAGCTCCAAGAGCTCCATTATGAAGGAACCACATGTGCCTTAGCACTTCTATTGATAAATCTTCCACATAACGAAATAGCTTCTGTAGTAAAAAAATACTGTTTCTGCCATTATTTAAGTAGCTTTCGCAGAAAAATGGTCCAATAACGTACTGTCCTAGAACACTTTCCCATACTTCCCCACTTCCCCATTGGCTACCTACATTGGTGTTGAACAAAAATGTTTATACAAGGATTGGTGTAAGACAATGCAGATAATGTTGCCTAGGTTGGTCTAGGACTTTGCCTATCTGTATAAACGAGAAGCAAGTAAATAGTTTCTTCTGAATTCACCTATAATTAATATGCACAAGTATATGTATGTATATGAGGAACTTAGATTTTACCGATTAATTAAATAAATCATATAAGTTAATTTCTCGTTTGAATATTTCATAACGATCCTTTTGTTAATTGCGTTTAAGACAGAATTATTCTTTGACAATCTGCATCACTTGGTATCGATAAATAGATATAGCCGTTGAGATATTTATTTACAGTATCCGAACTCAAGTTGCTTACAAAATTTTTGTAGCTTATGTCAAAAGCACTACATCTATTGGAAAATTTAAGATAAAACATAATGCTTAATATATATACATGAATGGAAAGGTATTAAAATGAGGAATTTATCCATCTAACAAAATATATATATACAGTGTCACATAAAAAAATTAAGTTATCTAGGTACAAAGTTAGGGAAGAAAGGGTACGAAGGGAGGGTATGAAGGGAGCTATCCAACTAGTCCATCTAACTTAAAGAAATATCATTTCTTCTTATGGGCATACATGAAAGACAGTACACCGAACGCCACCGAGTATTGAACAAAATATGCGAGAAAGAATTGTATTAGCTTTTACGTCAATAACTTCTGAAATGTCGAGGAATCAATTTTCAAAGAAAAATTTATTAATTTATTTCGGTAAGAGAAAAAGGCATAATTTTTAACATTTATTATAATTTCTTTTTGTTTTTAATGATTGATGAACATTTTGTATGCATACTCTTTTGTTTTTGAAATATTTTCAAGGTTACCTCGAAATTGGAGACAACATTTTTGTAGCTTGCGTAAAAACTATGAAATATCTTGAAAAGTATAAAAGCAAACATGGTACTTTATATACATGAATGGAAAGGTATTAGAATGAGGAATCTATCGATCTAACAAAATGTATAGGGTGCCATTAAAAAAATGAAGTTATCTGGAGACGAAGTTCCGGAAATGCGTTGAATCATTTCTGACAACCGGAAGTAGGTATTCATCTTCTGTGGATGTCATTGTCTATATCGGACTATATAGTTTACATATTCTTGATTTCATTTCGATAACTAGTTTCAGGATCAAGCTATCGCGGCATACGAAAAACACCGAATCGGGATAGTTTTTACAAAAACGTAAAATATCTCCATAACTATTAGAAATAGGGGTAGGGTGGTTTATATAAAGTGGGAATATTTTTAGCGTACTATTCAAAAATGCCAAAATATATAGGGTATCCTATTTAAAATAACGGAGCAAGTATGTGTTTACCTTCTTTTGAGACACTCTGTGTAGTTAAAACTATTTTTGGGTTATATAGAACATAAATTGGGATAACTTATCTTTATAACTTTTTTGTCTATTTTCATAAATGTGGCAGGTATCTAAGATCCACGTTGAAACGGGACACCCTGTACATTACTTTTGGTAATAAAATCTTTTTTGTATATGCACCCGTCGTTTCTTTATAGGCCATCGGAGGTTAAAAAAATAGCCCTCGTACATCTAAAAACTAGTACTAGTTGCATTTCTCACAAAAAATACGTAGGTAGATATAGTATACATTTTCAAGCATAGGCGAGAAAGTACGAGCGAAATAGTCAATAATTAATGTTACGACCGACGATTATTAATCAATTCTATACTGTACTTAATACTTTCGATGCGTCAGAGATTAGCATGAGGCTTTAATTTTTAACGATTTTAATTATGAGTTTTTACCAGTACAGAAGCTTAAATCTCGATAAAAGTTTCAGAGGGATGTTATTCATCCCTAGAAATGTAAAACACATTACGTTTGCATCGACTTATTATGCTTATCTAATTACAACTATCCTCTTTCTACATTTTACTTACCGCATTGAAATTGTCCTACCAACTGCGAATGAATCAAACGTCAAAATAATAATGTATATATTATCTATGGGCTCATTTCACATAAAAGTAACAGTAGGAATGTAAATAAACAATTCTCTTCTGCATTAACTGAACATGTCAGAACTATAGATCATAACATTGATTATGATGTAGCATGGTGAATGTAAAATGTCACCATTTAAGGCGCAATTTTTTAGAAATGGTATACCTACAAAATATACCCAATAGAATGAACAAAAAATCTGATATTTGTAACTTTAGTAACATTTACACATCTTATCAATTTAAATATTAATAAAAAAAACTTGTTTGGGTGTTGATACAACTAGTTTTTTTATACAACTGCCTGTAAAAGTGACACTTTAACGCAAGCTAACCGGATTAAAACAACACAATGATACCAACGTTATCATAGTAACGATAAACAAGTCCGAGTATTTAATTAATTGTCAAACGTCAAAACCGATATAGTAATCTATTAATTAATATTTTCGTTTAATTGATTTGTTTTTTTTAGTAATCTATAGTTAGTTGTAGATAAAGTAGTGTATATTAACTCGCAATAATGATTATTATTCCCTCGAGCCGAGTTACTCCATCGCCGCTTACGCGGCTCGGTTCGTAAATTCAGGTCTCGGGAATAATAACTGTCATTATTGACTCGTTGTCTAACCTACTATTTAACACTAGCACAGATTAAATTCATACAGATACGAAACTCTCTCTGTATGCGCCTGCGTCAGGTTGCCATTTTGTAAATGGTGTCATCAAACTTCGAAACACGTGCGTTTGTTTTTGTGTTAGTATCCTTATTATATTTTTAAGAATTCGGTGTTTAAAAACATTTACTTTTGTGTAGTGTTAGATAGTATCAGTGTAGTATAATTACAAGTATTAGACATTTTAATTATTGTGTATAGTAACGTGGCAGTTTTAGGAAGTTTTAAACAGAAAGAAGGCGCAGGTCGGGCGAAAAAGCGTACAGAAGAGCTAGTTAATAATGTAAGATAAATTATAAATAATGCACCAAGAACTTCCGTACGAGCATTATCACAACAAGTGGGTGTATCAATTGGCACATGTCATACAATTTTGGAAAAGGACTTACATTTATTTCCATATCGCCTGACCTGACCTTAAATAATTTTGATAATGACCTTCTTGACAAAACCTTTTTTTCTGATGAGTCATGGTTTTATCTGAATGGATATGTTAACTCACAAAATATGAGGATGTGGACTAATGAGAAACCACATAATTTTTTTGTTGAAACCACACTTCATCCGCAGAAAATTGGTGTATGGTGTGCGATTAGTCGAAGGAGAATTATTGGCCCTTTTTTAACGGAACCTTAACAGGAGAAAGGTATCGACAAGAAATTATTATGCCATTTATCGAACAGCTTGACGATGAAAGAATAATACAGGGTCACTTTCAACAAGACGGAGCTAGAGCACACACAGCAGGTGAAACAATTAATATGCTGCAGCAATTTTTTCATTTATTATAATTATTGTGAATTTTATATCCCAACCTCAGCATCAATATTTTAGTAATTTCTTGTGTTGCAAACTATATATGTATGTACTTACAAAAAATATATATAAATATGAAAAAGTGTACCAAGTTTATTGTAAAATTATATATTTTCTACCAAAAAATTAAAATTCGTAACATATTTCGATTTCACTTATACTGAAGTTTTTCAGGTTGACAATGTTGCACGTTTTATTCCATTGACGATGAAACCAGAAATTTACATTTTTAATGTTTTTTTCAAAATTCAGATTCATTCAGTAAATAATAAAGTAATAATTCTCTCTAAATTTTATTTTACAAAGTAATAGGTAATTCTCTTTTAATTGTATATTACCAAACAACAGTTTCTGCATTAAGAAGTACCTAGTATGTATATAAACACATTATTTTCTCTTCAAATTTAGCAGGTTCGTAACACCACTTTCAAAATGGAGAATTGCCGTGACAATGGGCTCAAGTTCACGAAATTTGGTCCCAAGAGATCAAAGATGCCGACTGAGAGATTCGTATCTGTATTAATTTCATCTGTGACACTAGTGCGAAAGTGTTTATAACGCTAATGACAGTTACTTTATTGATGTGAATATTGATATATATGTACAGTGACCTTCAAAGGTATCCGGAGACGACTAGATAGAGAAATACATTGCGCTTAATACTTACTTAGCTTAGTACCTGCTAAGTGTAATCGTAGTTTGTCGCTCTTACAATACCATTGCATTATATAGACGCATATGCGTAAACGTAGCATGAATTAAAATATTAGAATTAAGGAATTCAATCGTCTGTAGCGTTAAGGTGACGTTACACAGTTGTGCGGGAAGTTTAAATTTTCCTCATTTTTAGAGTACCGTAGATTTCTAAACGTGCAAGAATATCGAAATTATTATAATTTCTATAAAACTATAACTGCATTAGGCAGTTGCTGATTAACAAAAGAAAATTGGAAGACCTGTAATAAAAAATTTAGTAAAAATTACTTGACGAAGTAAGGCTTTTTTAACGATATCTCTTAATCATAACCTAGATATATACATGTAGTTCCATAAAAAAGAGAAAGTAGCTAGAAATATAGTGTAATTAAAAAATGTATGGTATTTTTTTAGTAAAAGCTCAATAATATGATGCCGAAGGCAAATGTACATGCAAGAAGTTCAGCGATTGTGCAACAGATGACGCTCATTAAATGTCAATAGGTTTGTTCCTTTTAGACGTTTACAATACGACGCCTGCAGTGATATTCGAAACTCGCTCTTACGACAATGCAAATTGAATAGGGTAATTTTATGGTGCATGATAGTGCCTTTCACTATATAAAGCAGGAAACCATATCGAACAAAGCTAATAAAATGTTCAATTGCCATAACAAAATTTAAAACCAGAGAGAAATTATTAATTATTTTCTAAATATTTTAAATTTCTAAATATTGAGGTTTACTATTAATCTAAGGCCTATTTACGTATTTTTTTTGAAAAAAAAATTGTTTTATGTCAAATTGAAATTATTTTTACCAAATTATCGTTTTATACTATACTTGCAATTTAAACAGTTTAACAAATTAGAGGAAACAAAAAAGTATTTTTGTTATTAAATTAAATTTTAAATATGTTTCACCAGTATGCAACAGATTACTACAGAAAGTAATAAGTTAATAAGGACACTTAAAAACCTAAGATGTTAAATAAAAATACCTTAATTTTTACATAAAAGGCTGGTTATGGGTAAGAAATAACACAGCCTGCTTTTTTATTAATTATTTCTGGAAATATAAAAGTCTGATAAAATGTTTCTAATTTAGGAACTATTTCATTATTGATATAATAATAAATTGAATTGTTTGTTCTACAAACGTTTTATTGATATGTAAACTGGTACAAGTAGGTACTTTTTTTAATTTGAATTAATCCATTATTAGCTATAAGATCTAGAAAAAGCTAAATATATTAGACCGAAATTTCAAAAAAATTATATATGGGACTGAATGTCATATTTTACTTTTTGCCCGTCGTTCCTGGATTTTCAAAAGTCTAGGGTTTTTATAAAGAATACACTGGCGAAATGATGTATTTCTTGCTCTTCTACACATTCTGCAAATCCTGAAAAAAATACTAATTCTTATGCTAGCAAAACCTTTAGTAAATCGATAAGCTATCCCAGAATAAAAAATTTATATAAGTATATAACACCGCTATATACACAAACCTGGAATTACTACTGTATATACGGTATTTTTATTTACACTAATAACAATAATAGTAAAAAATGATAAAAATGCTAACAAATAAATCTCTTGCGAATTCTTGCAGGACTAGAAAAACCAACTAGCGAACAGTAGAAACACAATTAGGTACAATACGGATTGATACCAATTGATACTGATGCACGACTTCATCAGATGTAGTTATGGAGTAAGTAAACTTTCGAGAAAACGAATATGTAATTTTTACCCCAACGTATTCACTGCTCGCTCTACCCTTTCTTAATCCAATACAACTGACAAAGATAAACCGATAGTCTGATTATTCAGGTAAATCCAAATACATAGCAAATAAACCTATAGTACGGAATTAAAACAAGGTCATTAAATTTAAACGGAAATTTGTGATGTGTATAGAAATATAGTACTCTCCGAGCCATCTATGTTTCACTTGCGACATGAAATATAGTTTGAACGATATGATGAAAATTTAGGCGCGGAAACGTCCCCTTAAGTTAGTGAAATAGTTGTTCTAATCACAAATACTATTCTAATTGTCCGTTTTAGTAAAAATTTTCTAGCAAATTGCCTACGATATTTCTTGGTAGTTTTCACTCTTTTGATTTTCGCGAAACTGTTTGCGAACATTTAAAAACAATTCAGATTTAGATACGTCAAATCGTTTGAAAATGACACATTCCAAATACCGTTTATATCTTCTTCGTTAGAGGAATTTGCAACAGAATTTCAATGCATTCGAGTTGGAAGGTCACAATCGATTCTGTTCAACAGATTTGTTTACAAGGCAGGAAAAACAAGCCGTAGCGTAACGGCGATAGATATCAACCACAATAAAATAATAGTTAAAAAATGGCAGAGCTACAGATTGAAGGTTATCATAACAAATATTACGATGAGAGACCTCATGTTCGTTTTAACCGTAAGCTGTTTTATCGTTACGAAAAAAATACTACGAAAATTTTGAAAAAATGTGTATTTAAATGCACATCATACATACAATCCTAAAATTTGTATAACATCTCCTATAAAATATCACCTACAAAACCATCAACAATCGGAACAGTTCCAATATGAACGCATTTTTTGGCTTTCAGCAGCCATTAATTAATCCAAACGAGATATAAATTAGATTGAGACTGACCCCTTGAGA
This sequence comes from Holotrichia oblita, assembly GCA_023690525.1. Lineage (NCBI taxonomy): Eukaryota > Metazoa > Arthropoda > Insecta > Coleoptera > Scarabaeidae > Holotrichia > Holotrichia oblita. The sequence continues at coordinate 102,143,779 of CM043016.1, read as the reverse complement.
CTCTCATATACGTCAACCTCTCTAATCGATTGATAGACCCTCACGAGGGTATATGGCATCAGCGGAACTATGCCATTAGAGCACCCACTCGGACAGAATGCAAGTGTCAAAACAAAAAGGGAGATCTGACGAATACAAGAGATGTAGAGGTACAACTCACACTAAAGTATACCTCGTTGCATCAAAACAAAATTTGAGTTTAAACTAGCGTTCATATCAGATAGATCCTATTGCTAAATTGGAAAAAAAACTAGTAGAATCTATCGATTTGTCTGGAGAACTATGTTATTGGAAATGAAACTTCATTGCAATAAAGTTAAAATCGATAGATTCTACTATTACATCTAATAAAATAATTTAAAATTAAGATGCATTTGCATAGGATGCTGACAATTTGTCGCAAGCTCGAATCTTCTGTAGAAATCCATCTACCGAAGCATCAACAGCAAGAAAACTGACGAAACAAAAGTAGCTGTCATCCCGGACAAATCACAATATGCGGCCAAAATATCTGCTCGTTTGCAAGACGATAGTAGATATACAACAAACGATTAATACCACAATAATCCAAACCACCTCTATGTAGATTAGAGCAAACATACCATTCCGACCAGTAGACAACACGAAACGACTTACCAAACCATCAACAGTAAGACAAAGGTCTCCTTAAGTAACTTAACACTTATCCCAAGACGTGGACCAACATTCAACGCAATACCCAAACCTTCGATATGAACCGACCTACCAAACCATCAACAATAAGAACAGTTCTAATATGAACGCTTTTTTTTGGCATTCTACAGCCATTAATTAATACAAACGGGATACACATTAGATTGAGACTGTCCCTTTGAGACTCTCACGGACGTCAAACCTCTCTAGTTGGTTGATAGACCCTCACGAGGGTATGTGGCGTCAGCGGAACTATGCCATTAGAGCACCCATCCGGACAGAATCTAAGTGTCAAGACAAAGAGAGAGAATCTGACGAACAAAAGAGCTGTAGAGGGACAACTCGCACTAACGTACACCGCGTTGCATCAAAGCAAAATTTGAGTTCGAACTAGCGTTCATATTTGGTAGTTCCTACTATTACACCGCAGCCATCATCTCCAGTAATAAAGCGATTCGAAAATTAACCACCTTCTTCCTTGTATCGACGGAGAAAGGACAATACGCCCTATCTTTCGATAACTTCCATTCGTAATTTCGCGAAAACCATTCCCAAAATTTCAGTGAAATTACAAGAATTCAATTCGTCCGATGTAAAATAACACAACCGTCTCTATAGATGTTACCTCTACCGTTGTCGACAGTCAACTGAACCGCTATTCAATGTCATGCGCGAGTTTATCGACCTTAGGTCGTTAAAATGTTATTGTGACGTCAATGTGACGTCAACCGGAAGTAATAAATATGTCATTACGTCTGTATTGCTGTTATTCCGTAATGACGTCATTTTATAATGTATCGGGTAATTAAATGTAAATAGAAAGAATAAATAATGTTCTATTCTAGAGAAAGGGAGCGATATACAGCCTGTTTCAAGAGTGCCGTGTCGGTCGGTATTTCGATACCTGTAGATAGATAAAAAAACAACTTTTAAAACGAAACTCCTTTCATTCTTAAAGGGGGCGATAGCTTAAAATTGCCTTCGTTTATACAGGGTGCTACGTTTATACAGCCTTTAAAATGCAAAAATGCATATGACAGGAATGTCAGCGGTTCTTTAGTTGCGATTAGTATACAATGCAATTTCAGTTTTCCCATAATATAAACTTTCTTTAGTACATTCTACACGTTTATATTCAAAAACATATATGTAAGTAGCTAAATAAGCAACCAGCAACGTTTTAATAACACTTATGATAAAGTTTGATGGTTCGGTAAAGTAATTGACATAACCACTGATATTCAAGTTGTTAGCGTGTATACCTACATATATGTATATGCAATTTTATATAGCAATGTTATTATAAGAGCGAAGAACTACGGTTACACTCAGCAGGTAGTAAGCTGACCCTGCTGCGCTTTGGAATAAAGTATTGAGCGCAAGGTATTTCTCTATTTAGTCGTGTCCGGATATCTTTGAAGGTCACTGTACATACATTAGCATTACAACAATTACTATATAATAAGGATTCATTGGGCATCATCATTAGTTTCAATCAATCTCATCAACATCCAGTTTTATTATTTTAATAGGAATATAAAACGTCACAACTTTCTTGACGTTTCTAATTCTCAAATATCAGTGCGTTACCATGACTCTCTCATACTCTGACTTGTGAAAAATTTGTAGAAATCCTAATTCATTTAAAATATAAACAGTTGTACAAAAAATAGTGTACGATACACATGTTAAAAATGCTATTTTATTTCACGAGTGAAATAAAATCGCACTTTTAACACTCGTAAAATAAATAACTATTCCGTAATATGAATTTGATTTTATTGTTAATTGACATCTTTTATTTATGTCGTATGTTCATGTCAATCAAATATTGTATTTTTATAATATATAATAATAATTAATTAATATATATATATAATTAATAGTTTTATCAGTTAAAACGTCGTTGTTTCTTCTCGTTGGTCTGTTGCCATTTTAATATTTATAGAAATCCAATCTCTTAAAAATGTCACTGAATTTTGTAAATAGGTCCTTTAAAATTACAAGTTAACGTTCCTGTATTATTGGCGTTTGCTATTTTAATTTGAAGAAGAAACACATTCGAAGAGAGTGCTAATTCTTACTGAAACTACTATCCCAATTAAATTATATTATTTATGTATGTAGAATATATACAGGGTGATTAGTGAGAACAGCCTATTAAAAGTATACAAACGGAACGAATAGCATCGGGTGTTATTTGCCTAAGGGATCCCTTATTCCCACAATTCATTCAGAAGAATTTACAAAAATACGATTAACAAAATGACAGACGTCAAAATAAGGTAATGCAGTAAGTATGTAAAACAAATGAGCTAAACACCCTTGCTTCAGTAAATTGACATATCTGAGCATTTTAGGTACGGAAACTAATTAAATCGTTATAACTTTTTCACAATCCATTTCTGGTATATATACCTAGTACGGATTGAAAGCGAATCTTTTATAGAATCAGAATATGTAATAAAATATATACCTTTCCATTTAAAGAAATCTACTTTCCGCAGATTGAACTTATTTATAAGCAACTAAGTTTTTAAACACCCTGTATAACGTTAGAGAGAAGAACTTCAAATGTTGTCTAACTACATACTATCAGCTGTGCGTATAAAAAATTGTATTCATCACTTTTACTCCTACGTGACGTAATATCACTATAAAGTAAGATCGGTATCTGTCACTTTTTTTCTTTAATGGCGAATAACTTAGGACTGGTATTTAGGTATAGGGTATGATACATGAATTATGTGCAAAATTTATAATAACTAGAAGCTGAATTTGTAATTTATTTTATAGATGCTATTTAAAAAATCGAAGTTGATGCCCTCTTTCGGTTAACCAGAAGTAATATTTATTCAAAAATATTTTCACGTGATAGTTCATATTCAACCATATTCAACTGCAAAAGTTTGTTTTAAAATTCCATTCCGTTTGTATAATACGTTTAATAGGTCATTCTCACCAACGGCAGTTAGAGAGTTTCTAAAAACTTACAAAAACATATGACAATACAACTAATAAGAAACAACGCTTTGTACCAGACACAAACAAAAACAACACAATTGATGTAAATTATAATTAATGGTGTACCACATACATAGCGGGAGATATTTTGCGTGTTATCGAGCTTGCAATCGATAACTCGCCGTACGTATGAAAAGAATGAATTTCAAATTAGTATGCAGTCGCGTCATGTATAAATATTCCAAGATCGGTAAGCTCGCTTAACCGTTCGAGCGTGCATACAGTGCGTATATTTTTTCTTATAATTTAAATTAAATGTAAAATTACATGCCTTCGCTGCTGGCATGTGCGTCGAATTTGAAATATCCAAGTATACAATTTAGAAATGTATAACAAGCTCTAAAAAACGACTAATTGGAGGAACATGTGTTAATGTCTGGGACATCTGACTCGAAACATCGTGTATTAAGTATACATATATGAGAGATTAATTTTACAAATATTGACTTATGTCGAAATTGACTGTTGTCTATCCACTTTTATTTAAGCATAAGCCATAATTAATTGAAATAATTGAAAAGTATCATATATATATATCCATCACTTTTCTGTAGAATAAAATGAGATATGTCCATCTTTCAGGATAATATAATTCAATGAATGTATAGCCGTATGTATATATCAAAAATTTCTCTTTAATTTGATATATAGGTACAGTGAGATGCAAAGGTATCCGGACACGTCTAGATAGAGAAATACCCTGCGCTCAATACTTTATTCCAAAGTGCCGCAGGGCAGCTTAGTACCTGCTGGGTGGGACCGTAGTTTGTCACTCGTACAATAACATTATATTATATAAACGCATACATGTAGACATATTATATAAATTAAAATGTTAGAATTTAGGACGGTTGTTCTATATCACGGATATTTTGCGAGTTGTCCGTTTTACTAAAAATTAATAAATATATGACTCCTTTAGTGAATTGTAATCATTCATTAAGACGAATAGCATTTTTGCAAATACATGCCGAAAAAAAGATTGTTGTCCTCCGATACAAAATAGTAATATATGTATGTTCACATTATATATCTTCACCAGGTGAAAAGATATCAGATGCCTTTTTTATAAGATGCAGTAATGAAGCGTTCGCAAAAGAATACATTATCAAATTTTTTTACCTAAGCTTTAGTGTACGTGATTATGTTGCAAGCTCATAAAATATTTTGTCAAGTTATGCTACAATAGAGGTCTTAATAGAAAGTAGATTGTTTAATTGTTTAATTCTGTTTAGTGAAAATCACTTTATTTATATTAACAACTTTTTAACATTAACTTAAGTGTTCATTCATGACTCAATGTATCAATGATTAATTTGGTTATACATATTTTTAACAGGCATGTCTTTAAATTTTGATATTATTTGTCATTTACCTTCCAAAAAGAAGATGACGATAAAGTTGTAATCGAAGATGTGAACTAGAATAATTTTAAGTTGTAATTAATGATAGGGCATAAAAGATAAGTAAAACTTCATAAAAAATGTATATTAATTTTTATAGTAAAATACATTAAAAGCAACAATAAGAATGTTTATGTATAAAATAAATAATTAATGCTCAACAGAATACTACACTTTAATTCTAGAATAAGAATTATAGATTAATAGAGTTGTGTTTGTGGATTATCCAATCATAAGCACCTATAAACTTGACAAATACTCATAACATATATACATCTTTAATCTCTTCTGGCGTTTTTCTTCATTTAATATGTATATGTATTTGGGTTTAGTAATACTAAGAAGTATTTAAATGAAATTTCTTATTAAATAAGTTACGTGTTCTTATATACCTGCGCTTGTATTAAGTGAATCATCTTCAGATGAAAAATGTTTTTAAAACTAGGTACGGTATTACTAAAATTATATTGCTATACAGGCACATTTGCCTTTACACGTAATTCGCCAATACGCGTTTAAGATGTAATTTTAATTACTGCAACATCCTTATTACGTGGAACTGGCTAGTTTTTGAGAAATTTTGTTTCGAATTTTGTGCTGATATGATGGTTTTTATATTTTCAGTAAGCGATCGGCGAAATCTCCAGATCGCTTTTATCATTTTAAACAATATTTATCTACTATTTGTGCTAATTATAATATAAATGAAATATTTTTATTCTCAATATATAATTGAGTTAAAAGGTATTAATCTGTCGAAACACTTTTAGTAAGTTGTTTTCTATTTTGCCTTGCAACTAACCTGAAACTCATACAACTAAACCATATATAGAACCATAAATAAGAACACTAACTACATGTTAAAAAGTATAAATAAATATAAATGCATTAGTTATTATTAAACAGAATTGAATTATCTCTATATTACTACCTTTATGAAGCCTTAAAAATTTATTTTCCAGTATAATTTTTATTATAGTAAGCTGAGTGATTTATTATTAACTAAAGAAGTAATATGTATATTTTAGATATTGACAAATTTTCGTTAAAACTAACAAGTCAAATAATAGTCGCGATATTCATTTATAAGATGTAATGCTTTATGTAATGCTACTATAAGGAATAATAAAATCATCTACTTGACGCTACAAAAGCTTAAATTCTCATATTTTAATTTATGCTATATCCATATACATATATACAGTGACCGGCAGAAAGTGCGCAGCATATGGGAAAATGGTTTACCTTTGAATATAGCAAAATTATGTTATTGCATCATATCTCGGCATGACTTGAAACCAAAATAGCACTCGCGATTTCTGCCGAAACTCTCATCGTATACGAGGGAGAGTCAAAAATACAAAATTACGCTAAGAGTAAAGTACCCCCATTTTTAACCTTAGACTTTTATTTATTAACCAATAGTTCTTTAGTTTTAAAAATCAAAGTAAAATATCGAGTTTCATTCACTTTTGATGAAAAATTTCAGTTTACTGTTTATTCTGAATTACCCTGTATAAGAAATTGTGCGCGCTCATACAATACGCAAATCTTACTCTCTGTAGACATCGTAACAGAAAACCATAAATAATACGTCGCAAAAGTCAGCTACAAAAATAATATAGCTCGTAAAAATAAAAATTCAAGAATGTGAAATAATTTTGCTGCACACCATATTTTACGTTTTCAGAAGGCAAAAAATTTTATTTTACTGAAATTGTGTGATTCATTTTAACTTAATCATCTTTAAAATTGTAATATTTTTTCATAAAATTAGCAACACTTCTTTTTATTCGGGTTTTAATAATAAACGCTTGACGAGAAAGTGCGACAAAAATAAAAAAGTTAGTCTCAGCATAATCCTCGACAGATGTTTTTCTTACTGCATGTGTTTCATTTTAAAAAACATGAACTTAATTCAATAAATGTCATTTAGACATTTAGTTTTGCTATTAAAATGGAAACGGAAAGGTTATCGGTACAAAAAGAGGTAGAAATAGTTCTAATTCGTGGAAAAAATTACTATAGCTATCGCGAATCAGCAAATATTTTTAACAATAGACACAATAAAAATATTCACGATTCTACTGTATGCCGAATTGTGAACAAATTTAAACAGACTGGTTCGGTGGAAAGTAAATACAAGCAACCCCATGAGAAAAGTGTAACTAATGAAGAAAATAGTTTAAATGTGTTATTATCAGTAAATGAAGTTCCTACTATGCCATTGTCTGAAAGAGAAGAAGTATTAGGTATTTCCGAAAAATCGATTAGAAGAATTCTTAAAAAAGACAAGTACTTACCATATAAACCAAAATTCACCCATACTCTACAACAAAGAGATCTAGATGCTAGAATTGACTTTTGTTTTTGGTTCCAAGGCAAGAAGAAAGATAATCCCCATTTTGGAAGTCAAATATTATTTTCTGACGAAGCAGCCTTCACAAGCAACGGCGTAGTAAGTTCTCAAAATTGTAGGTGGTGGGCTAATCAAAATCCTAATTTTACAATTGAATGTAAAAGCCAATATTCATTTAAAACAAACGTTTGGTGTGGTATATTGAATACTCAAATAGTTGGACTATATTTTGTCCGGCGAAATTTAAATGCAGGTAGATATTTACAATTCTTGCAGAATGAATTTAGCGAGTTCCTATAGATGATATGCCTTTAAATCTACGAGCGAATATGTATTTTCAATAAGATGGTGCTTCGATCCATTCTACATTGCAAGTAAGAGAATGGCTTAATCAACAATTTCCTCAAAAATGGATCGGACGGTTTTCAGAAAATCATTGGCCTACAAGATCGCCTGACATTACCCCAATGGATTTCTTTCTCTGGTGTTACTTAAAGAATCAAGTATACAAACATCGACCATTTAAAAATCTGGACCATTAGGAAATACGATTAGGCAGTGTGTCGTTCAAATTAATCCGGTTTTTTTAAGAAACGTAGCACAAGAATTTAAGAACAGGACAATGAAATGTATAGAGAATGGGGGAGCTCACGTAGAAAAATAATGTACTTGTAAATAAATATTTTTGTTTACGATTTTGTTAATGTATTTTGAGTTTTATTTCCTACTATTATGTATCTTTACTATTATTATTATTAAAACCCGAATAAAAAGAAGTGTTGCTAATTTTATGAAAAAATATTACAATTTTAAAGATGATTAAGTTAAAATGAATCACACAATTTCAGTTAAATAAAATGTTTTGCCTTCTGAAAACGTAAAATATGGTGTGCAGCAAAATTATTTCACATTCTTGAATTTTTATTTTTACGAGCTATATTATTTTTGTAGCTGACTTTTGCGACGTATTATTTATGGTTTTCTGTTACGATGTCTACAGAGAGTAAGATTTGCGTATTGTATGAGCGCGCACAATTTCTTATACAGGGTAATTCAGAATAAACAGTAAACTGAAATTTTTCATCAAAAGTGAATGAAACTCGATATTTTACTTTGATTTTTAAAACTAAAGAACTATTGGTTAATAAATAAAAGTCTAATGTTAAAAATGGGGGTACTTTACTCTTAGCGTAATTTTGTATTTTTGACTCTCCCTCGTATACGATGAGAGTTTCGGCAGAAATCGCGAGTGCTATTTTGGTTTCAAGTCATGCCGAGATATGATGCAATAACATAATTTTGCTATATTCAAAGGTAAACCATTTTCCCATATGCTGCGCACTTTCTGCCGGTCACTGTATATGTATATACGTATTATACGCATTTGTATATTGAAATGTTATTGTAAGCGGGAAAACTACGGTTAATCTCAGCAGGTAGTAATGTGCCCTGCGGCTCTTTGGAATAAAATATTGAGCGCAGGGTATTTCTCTATCTAGCCGTGTCCGGATATCTTTGCACCTCACTGTACATACGTACGGATAAGATCTATACATTCGTTGAATTATATCATCCTAGTTGAAAGATGGAAATATCTCATATTATTCTACAGAAAACTGATAAATGTAAAAGATATTTTAGAAATGAAATGCACAAATACCTCAATTCACTATATTAATAAAAGTTTTACAATAAAATTACTTAATTTTACCCACCTTACCTTGATAATTTTGAAGTATGTTGCGCGTGTGTGTATGTGTGCCAAAATGCTTGAAGAATTTTCTGTTCTTGACCTTCTCTCTTCGCGTAGATGATGATAAACTAACCGCAGCTAGATGGATTCTGCTTCTATGATTTTGCAGTTCAGCTAACTTTTGTGGGTTATTGAAGTACACCTTAAACTCTAAATTACTTTATAAAATTAAGGGGCGTAAGATCTAGGAATGTTGCTGGCCGTTCCGTTAGTTATGTTGATGGAACTACTCGTATATAGTATTACCTGGAACATCTGAGTCATTGTAATTCGAAAAAATTGCTGCAAGCGCTGGAAATAGGTCACTTTACAAAATCACTAAATATCTTTCTCCTGTTCCTTCAAAGAAGAAAAGTCCTATTATTTTATTATCGACTATTGCAGTCGCACACGGTGAGTGAGTGTTTCAACCATAAAATCCGTATTTGATTCCAATATCTGGAATATCGACGGTTCGCTGTGCCACCGAAAAAATACCTCCCCTCATTCCAAAATACGATTTACCAAGCTAAACTTCTTTTTGTTTTGCAAAAATTTATCATATTCTTAGAAAAACTCTAATCGGCAATTGGGCTCATGTTAAATTCTTACAAAAGTTAAAATTTATAAGGACGATATTGTTTCTTCTTTGTGATAGCACTGTTGCCAGACTTGCCTAATTTTCTAATGCAACTAATCAAGACGCATTATAAGAATTCTCTTCCGTAGTTAATAAGATGTTGATTTTGTAATCATTATTACGTCAAAATCAAGGAAAAAGCGAGAGTTGCCATTTCAAAAAAGATGTCGTCAATATAAAAAAACACGAATTGACGAACAGACGATTGAAAATCAACGATCATGTAAAAATGTGTATTTCCACAAATAAAAATCGAGGATTCTTCGTAAAAAAATTTTGCTTTTACTGAATTTATTCTATATTTTAGGTATTCGCTATATATTTGGTATCACTTTCAAAAGTAATTTTAGAACGTTTCTCTATTTTGTGGTTAGGTATAACGTATTGTAAATTATGTCCCACGCCTTATAACACCATCAAGCAAATAAATATATCTAGTAAAACCGACATAAATATCCACTTCACTCGAAACAGAAACATATCGCTTGCCTACTGGAACTGATGTCGTTTAATCCCATTCGACTTAACAACGTGTTTGTGTGTTGCTGTTTCCGCTCATTACTGACTCGACTTTAAAAAATTTACAATTTACAGAAAAGCATTTGCAAAAGGAATTTTTTTCTCTGTAGGCGACAGGCGCTAGACAATCACTCTGAAATAATAAAAAATATGAAACACGACAACATTGCGAAATAACTAAATATTTACTATTTTTATTATGATGGTATTATGCCTATTTTAATAAAAGTTATTACAAAATTATGACACATATTCAAAAGTTTTAATTCTTATAAAACTATATTATTTATTTAAAATTCTTTCCATATAAATTTGCGCATAAATTTATACTCGTTTTTTACATTACTGATCACATTGTATTTACCACAAAAAATGTAGCGTATCTGTATCTTCTATAATGTTATGTTATCTGCTTGGTATAAGCAGTAGCATCTTTCTGTTGGTATAAATTTACGTTCAACTCATTACTGCGTTCAATAGAAAGACAGAACATCAGATTTGGAGCATTCGTATCAATATGCAGAGGAAAAATACAAGCAAATCTTCTTCTTGGAATCATGCGGAAATAAAAGGATTTTCTGTAGACTAAATTTCACGACTTTCCTAGTTTATGCCGCTGATAAACGAATCTATACTTCACCATTGAAGAAAAAATACCGTTTCACGCACAGTCGGCCGACACGACAGTCCAAGAATTGACGATCTGAACTACATATCCGTCAATTCTGTTCATAATTATAATGCGAAAATTCGTCCTAGGTATGACATCCATCGGACTACAAAACATTGTTCATTTCACTCTGTATTGTATACAGATAAATAAACTCATGATTATAATAAAATTAGCAAAAAATTATGATAATAAATGCAAGAAAAGCTATTTGTATACCCACATAATTTAGTACCCGTATTATTTCTTCTATTTTGACAAAGACCTATTCATTTTTCAATACAATATTTCTAATATGTTGGAAGTTGGGTGATTATATATTTAGAACTATATTGTATATTGTATGTATTCTATTGTTAGAGAATTGGCAATTAACATTACGAATGGCGTCGAATGGATGTATACCTGTGTAGTTTTGTATAGTGTCATATACATTCATACATTCGCCAGTTTAATTTTATGTTGACTCAGTTTCTTCAAAAAGAAACGGCTTTTTTTAAGATTTACTTCATCTGCCTACTTAAATACATATGTAAGAAGCCAAGAAATCTCATATAAACCGCTGTTTACGGTTATCACACGAAAAAAGGTAGACATAATTCGTAGTTTAGTGTATATAACAAACAAATTGGGAACTCAGGAAAAAGTGGACAGGAAAAAAGTATAGGAATTGAAGTTGATGATGAGAAAACCAGCAACCCAATATATGCGTGTTTGTTCCTTACATTTTCAGAAAAATACATTTTCTAAAAGTGATTACATATTGCATACTGCTAGGTAGAAATGTAGTGCCTTTTTATAGTAGCATATATGTTGTATTTCATAGTTTACAAATAATCATAACGTGTAACGATATAGTTGTCTCATTACTTTGATATTCTTATAAACACACAGGTCGGTACAGATTGACAGATCAATCAACCAAGTTGGCTGATTCGGTGAATTGGTTCTTCGTGTGTGTGAATTAGTATAAATTAGAAAAGAAAATATATGTTCTATCTCACAATCTATATTTGTTAAAATATGAACTCTGCATGTTTCGGCTATATGCGATCATCAGGAGAGAATAGACAATTAGCGAAAATGTAAATTATAAGTTACGAGAATGCACACGAATATTTAGAATGATGATCATTCTTCTTTTTCATATAAGATCTAAGATTGCAGCACCATTATGAAATTACTAAATAATTCACAGCAACGTCGAGGAGCAGTTTATGAATCGCAGTTAGCTTATAAAGATATACTTAAGGAAACAATTTTTTAACAGGTACTAACTGATAAATTTGGTTGAGCTAGTAGACATAGTAACAATTTTATGTATTCATCATTGATTTATTGGTAAATATTTACGACAACGTTCTCGGTACAAATCTCATCTTATACGGCGAAAATGCATATACTTTGTACTTTGTTGAGTATTCACCAACTAAAATTTGCTTTAACAATATATTGTTGTGTAGCTCGTGAACACCATCGTTAATTTAAAAGCGAAAGTTCTTTAATTTTCTACGGTTACCAATCGAATATGTACGACAGTAAAAAAGTAGCAATAAGAAAAAACCTTTTTGCTGTTAAAATTATAATAAGAGAGTAATAGTAATAATAAAAACTCAGGAATTCTAGTACTTAATATTCACTATTTATCGTTTGTTTTTTGTATGAGAGTTGGCTAATAATATTACTTGAAATTGTTTTATATCATGCTAAATATTATTGTCTATTAAATAAGCAATAGCATCATGCTTCTGTCCAAGAAAACGAAGATAAATTATTCAGTATCATATGTAAGTATGGTGTAATGTGTAATGTGTAATCCAAATAGTGTTCAAGCAAAACATGTTTTTGCATTCATTCTACCTCTTCTTTCTCCTTTCTGGTATTTTGACGGAATGTACAACAACTTGATCACTTAAATCAGTCATTTCAGCTCGAGTAAAAATTGTACATCTGGCCATGTTCTTTGATTATATATAACTAGATTGACCAAGTCCATTGCGTGTTACAATAACCACAAAAGTTACTAAGAGATGTCGCATAAATAAACAAATTGCTCATTATTATATATTTCAGCTTAGCATACAACCGACATACCTCATGCGCTATCTATTAACAAGTGCCCATAACTAACAACAGTAATATCGCAGAAAATGATTTTCTCCCATGCATGTTAAAAAATCACAATAGAAATACGAAAACTGTGACAAAATTACTACACTTATAAGTGATGTAAAATATGCTTGGATTCATATATTTTGTGTGGATTTCACAATTGCAAAGCATTTGTTTTTATATTAATGTAACTCAATTATTGATTGATTGCATATTTCTCGACATACGTAAAAAAATCACTACGATAGAAAGAATGAAAAGAGAAATTTACAACTATGTTGATTTTCATAATTGGTATAGTGAACTTTTAAATAGAGGTAGTGCAAACGGCCCTAAGACAATCATTTGTAGAAATATAAAAAACAATATACAGGATGTCCCAAGTTGAGTGGCGTATTAGAATATTTCCTAAAGTACACCAAAGAGAGCGCTGAAAATTTGGTTGCCTTGGTTTCCGGCCATGCTCTTTTTAAATAAAATAATTTTAAAGATGGCCGACTTCCGGTTATAACGGAAATCGATAGGAACTTCGTTATTTTAAATGAAATACCCCATATATTAGTGGATTTTTGGATTTTACGCAAAATTTTAGGCCAACTTTCTTAAATAAACCTTATGTCTAAAATGCACCGTTTTTGAATAATTCCACTTTTTTTTAAATAATTCGACAAATCATTGCTGGGCGTCATTCGGCCTCTCTCAGACAACGTTTGACTTACAGCCTTCAAAATTTTTATGATGAGTACTAAGGTCTAATTGTAAATCGTTGTTGGAAAAAAGTCTAATATCTTACACAGGATGTTCAAAATACACTTGCCAATGTAGACAAATTCATACCTTGGGAAGTCGCTTATTTCAAATAGGACACCCTATTTTACTAGGCCAATAGTTGGGACTTTTTATTCCCTTTTGATCTGTATTTACATTCCCTATACCTAGCTCTTAAGGTTTTTGAGTTATTTATGATTTTTATAAAACAGACTGAGATTTGAAAAAAAACAAAGTTGCCATGAATCATAAAATGACATTTCCAATAAAACAAATACTCTAAAACTAATCTGATAATTACGAAGAGTGTTATTGTTAAGTTAATAGTTGTTCCTTTAATTTGTTTTTACTGTTTGATTACAATACACTGAGTAATAATAATACAAATAATAATAATAATAATAACCATAATGGATAATTACAATTATTCAAACGAAGACATTTTAAATTTGTTTTTTATTCATAGACAGTGTAACAGAATGGCTGCTCGAACATGCAGAAACTTTAATGAAACTTACCCTCAACTACCACCGATGACAGAAAATAAATTGAGAAGGTATTTGGCCAATTTTCTAACAACTGGTAGCGTTAAAATAAAGAAAGCTACATCTGCTCCGGTTACTGGGAATGAAGATAATGAAGTTTCGGTTTTGGCTTATTTTGAAGCGTTTCCACGAGCGTCAACCAGAGCCGCTGAACACGATTTAGGCATTCCACGCTCTTCCATACACAGGATTATGAGAAACCATAAGCTACACAATTTCAAATTTGTAACTGTGCATGCACTACAACCTACAGACAGATTACTTCGAGTGCAGTTGTGTGAAATGCTTATGGTGGCCCAGCAAGAAGACGTAAATTTTTTACAAAAGATAATTTGGACAGACGAATCCAAATTTTCTCACGAAGGTGTGTTCAACAGGCATAATTCCCATTTTTGGTCCCACGAAAATCCCCACGTAATTAGGGAAAGAGGATTCCAAAATAAATTTAGTTTTAACGTTTTTTCTTGTTTGATGGGCAACAAATGTTGTTATTTTATTTACGACGACAATCTAAATTCAGAAATGTACATAGAAATTTTGCGGACGGTTGTAACGGAGTTCTTAGACAGCTTACCGCTAAATGTCTACAGAAATTGCTGGTATCAGCTTGATGGAGCTCCGGCACATAGTTGTAATGGGGTAAGGCAGTGCATCACTGAACTTTTTGAAGATCGCTGGATAGGACGTGGTGGGCCTTGGGCGTGGCCACCGAATTCGCCCGATCTCACGCCAATGGACTTTTATCTGTGGGGAAAAATAAAAAATGAAGTCTATTTCGACCCTGTTAATAGCAGGGCAGAGCTTGAAAATAGAGTGCGCAATTGCTTTGGGACTTTACAGGGAAACGAAATTTTACGCGCTACAACAGATGGTGTAATGGGTCGCTTAAACCGCTGCCTAGATCTAAATGGAGATCATATTGAACGGTTTAACTAAGGTTTCTGTTTTCGTCTACTTGTAAATGGTATATGTACCATGCTGTTTTTACCCGTTTGTTGCTTCAGTATCGTATTTGCTTTCTAATTTGACATTAAAAATAATAGTCTTCCTCATACCTGTTTTTATTATTTATGCCTACTTTAGTGTCACTCCGAAAGGTGTAAATCCAACAGTTATACATGACAACTACTGATAAACAGTATTAAATTAGCTTTAGTGAAATAGTTCCCTCTAAATGTCATTTTATAATTCATGGCAACTTTTTTTTTTTCAAATCTCAGTCTGTTTTATAAAAATTATAAATAACTCAAAAACCTTAAGAGTTAGGTATAGGGAATGTAAATACAGATCAAAAGGGAATAAAAAGTCCCAACTATTGGCCTAGTAAAATAGGGTGTCCTATTTGAAATAAGCGACTTCCCTAGGTATGAATTTGTCTACATTGGCAAGTGTATTTTGAACAGTGTGTAAGATATTAGACTTTTTTTCCAACAACGATTTACAATTAGACCTTAGTACTCATCATAAAAATTTTGAAGGCTGTAAGTCAAACGTTGTCTGAGAGAGGCCGAATGACGCCCAGCAATGATTTGTCGAATTATTAAAAAAAAAGTGGAATTATTCAAAAACGGTGCATTTTAGACATAAGGTTTATTTAAGAAAGTTGGCCTAAAATTTTGCGTAAAATCCAAAAATCCACTAATATATGGGGTGTTTCATTTAAAATAACGAAGTTCCTATCGATTTCCGTTATAACCGGAAGTCGGCCATCTTTAAAATTATTTTATTTAAAAAGAGCATGGCCGGAAACCAAGGCAACCAAATTTTCAGCGCTCTCTTTGGTGTACTTTAGGAAATATTCTAATACGCCACTCAACTTGGGACACCCTGTATAGTAGTAAGTATTTTATAAGTATACATCTGAGAATAGGGGAAATCGAAAAGTTTCTAGAATAAATATGAATATGTCCTAAAAATATCATTGTGACTTACATATTTAGCTTGACTAAAGCTATAAGCAGAGACTACAGTGTCACAACAACAATAACAACAAATAAAAATTCAAAAGCATGTATTCAAACCAATATAAGTAACTAAGATGTTAAAACTTGAACATGACAAAATTCTTCACACATGCATTACATTTTTGAGTTTATTTCCTGTTACATCGCGTGGATACCCAGAAACAACTTTACACTGTTTAAATTTCAAGCATGTAAAGCAATGATTTAATAGTAGCAGGCGATGAAAACTGCAATCTCCACTAATGAAAGACACAATGTCAGGAATCTTTATAGCTCTATGTGCAATGCTTTGCCATAACTTCTTCTTACAGTGGCTCACAGCTTATTTGATGCAGTGCCTATTTTAAAATATGACTCCCAATAATTTAAAAAATAAAAAGAATATTAGCACAAAATTGCAACAACACTTATCAATAACATATCTAGTTTAACTAAGAAACTTCTTTTATTTTACACAAGTGCTGTTTAACAATATAAAAATTAGAAATAAAAAATACTGCTAAATATTATGGCACAGCTTATTTGATGCAGTTCCATTCAAACTTAAAAATAATATAGGTAATCTATTGATTTTGCACTACTTTTAATATTTGGGATGATCCCTTTAGTTTTATAATAATTTTATAATGTTGTGTTTACGGATATTTTTTACCAATATAGCCCAGAGATTTTCAATTATGTTCACCCATTTTTCTGCACTTTGCAACAAATTCTTGTTGAATATATTGAGGTACATATTTTTGTCCATTATTATTCCCTCAAGAAATTCTAAATTTCCAACACCGGATGCATTCATACAGGCCCAAACCATCACACTTCCTCCGTCATGCTTTACTGTGGCTTTGAGGTTCTCCTTCTTTTATTCGGTGTTGGATATCTGCCACATGTAGGACATGCCATCGGACCCAAAAATGTTGAACTTGTACTCCTCTGCGAAAATTACAGTGTTCCAAAAGTCAGCGTCCTTGCTAACATGCTCGTTAGCAAAAGTAAGACGGCTTTGTTTACGAGCTACTCGGCCATTAAAGTCATGGTCGCGAAGCACACGATGGATGGTTTCAGCACTGCATGACTTTCCTAATTCATGTTGAACTTCAATAGCTAGTTTTGGAACCGATAACTTCGGGTTTGCTTTGATTTTCCGAACAATGTATCGCTCGTCAGATGCATTGAACATTTTATTTGGTGCACTTCTTCGCTTATCTTTCACCCGATTATCATCTACAAAACGTTCAATAATATGCTGCACTGCAGACGCACTCAGATTGACCATCTGAGCAAATTTTCAGAACGATTGCCCCAATTTATAATGATATAAGAGCCGTTTACGCTGTTTTTACAGTTGTACGGCGATCCATCTTTTTAAATTTAAGTCGTGTATTAGCTAAAATTTAATTACTTGTTATTTCTATTAATTATAATTGCAACCTCCCATTGTGCTAAACGTGGCAGTGTATATTTGTGAATGCGTTTACAAACCTGCATCAAAATTTTATCGATACTCTTTTTATTTTTTTTAATTATTGGGACTTATATGTATTTTAAAATAAGCACTGCATCAAATAAGCTGTGAGCCACTGCATGTTTAATGCGATCAAAGCAGTCTTGCAAATTTTTAATCAAAATATAAACAGCATTATTAAATAAATCTGTAGGTGCGAATAATGTATATATGTTCATAAAATGGAATATATAATTTATGTATACATAGAATTAGTAATTCTTCGGTATTTTTTGGAGTGGACGATCTATCCACAGAGGCGGGCATGTAGTTTTTTTGAGGGTCCACTGTGCCAAATATCCAGCAAAGTATCGAACACTGCAATCCTCTAAAGTAATTATTTCTGTAGATTTATACTAACATTAATTTTGTTTTCTAACTAATATATTTACTGTGCATTTTTTATTTTTTTTTATTTTAACTCATACATGTGTGTTATGTAACCTACAAATGATATCCCAAAGCAATTTTTCAAATAAAATATCACGAAATAGGAAATCGATATATTTTTACTTTGCTTGCAATTTTTATGAGCAGGTGTTCGCCTAAAAAGCGACAAATAAAACACAGATACATATATCTATATCACTCTGAACTTACTACGTTTTTCTCATTTTCTCATAATTCTATCAATCGCAATAACGCCACCTATTAAGTAAAAGTATAAATACATCAAGCTATTCAGTGAGATATCGGTTTGCCGCCTAACTAGACGATAATGTTTTGATGCAAAGTACAAGTGGCGGGCTCCTGGTGGCCGCATCAAAAGCTCGACTTTAAAGCGCAGCTCTTTTCTTATGGGAATGGTGAATCTAGTTATATATAATCAAAGGCCATGTTATTCTAAAAATATCTATTAAATTATTGCTCAAGTAGAATTGATCCTCCTTTAGTTTTTCATTTAAAAACTTAAGTGCAATCTGCTTCACTACAAAAAAAAATGTAACAAACCGCATGTGTATGAGGAACTTTTTTAGCCTATAACCATTTACATCTAGTTTTATAACAAAATATTAACATAAGACCTCCTATACTTTGATAAATACAAGAATTTCTGTTACACAATAACTTTTTGAACTTGAAACTTTTGTAAACAAAACTTCGCATTTTAATATTTTATTGTGAAACATTTAATAATTCAACTAGGATACAAATGTATTAGTCACAACTAAACATTGCAAATTCAGTACACACGAGTAGCGTAGACAAGCAATTTTGCATTTAATTTAAAATATAGGACAAAAATTCACATGGGACGGTTAAGTGAGCTCATTGACCGTGTAATATTTATACACGACACGACTGCACACTAATTTGCAATTCAAGGTTACTACTATACCTACGGCTAGCTGGCCGAGCGCAAACCCAATAACGCTCGAAATATCTCCCGCTAAGTACGTGGCACAAATATACTATGTTTAGTCATAACAATTTCTAAATATGTCTAACCTATCATTACTTAATATCTGCATTTAATGGTTTTTAGTTACATAAATAGACCAGAAATATTTACGGCCAACGTTTTTATTATTAAAAATAGAACGTTAGTTAAACAGAAAAACATCTATACTTTGCAGTCTGCACTATGATACCTACATATAAAAAACAAAAGATCATTCCGTCGCTAAGATGGTATACGATGCTATGTGTATTCTGGGGAATGGAATACCGTATATATTGTTTCTTTTTCCTCCCACGATAATTTATTATATACTGACATACTAAGTAACTAAAATCTGTAGTAAGTTCAAATATGTAAAATATTAGAGCTTACATCAAATTTACATTGTTTAGTTCTTTCTACAGTCATTGGCAATTAAAATATGGTAAAAAACTATTGTTAAAAGTATGGTTTTTTTTTTATTAAGCTCAGAGACGCTATAAACATTAGAATTTTATTTAGATCTTCACCGAAATTTACAATGTTAGTTTCCAAAAATATTTTTAGCAGTCTTTTTACATTTACATGGTAGATTTAGCTGAGTTGATAGTATTTGTGCAGCGGGATATGAAAGTGCTGTATCTATTATTTTGGCAGATGTGTTATTACTTGTATTAGTTATGAAATTGCCAAAGTAAGATTTTGATACATTGGTGATTCTCGCATAATTCTGAATTACAAGATAAATATAATTAAAGAATGCAATAATTTTTTAAAACTAATACTAGATCTATTATTTTGTAAAATGTCGATATTACAGTCAGCAGTAATAAACAAATTTCGCTTAGAATTTATTGATTTAATTAGAATATTCTTAATACTGCACGTCGGTGTTCTGTACACACAAAACACATTTACTACCACATTGCTACTGATGCAAGGCACAATATATGCTGATAATATCCGAGGCGGGGATGCGTTCGTATCGTGTCGACAGTAAATGGCAACTCCTCTGTGCTCAATTTTAGACCTGCAGTAGTAAGATATAAGATTGTAATTTGGTAGATTAATAAAACTTGGTACCTATTCATTGCTAGTGTTCAGTAACACATATTACATCAATTAATTTAAATCCATGAATTGTTAAACGCTTATACATTGCACATTGCAGTTTAGTATTTTAAATGTATATTCTGTTAACCTTTAAAAAATCAAATTGAATTTTAATTAATTAAGAATTGGTTCGCTTCCGGCGGCAGTACATCGGGGGCATTAACGCCGCATGCCTATCGTACGAGTATGTATTTAGTGAAATATGTAGTTTGTAGGCAGCCATCCTACGGTATTGTTGCATGATCATGCATTAGATATACACGTACCTGTAATTCGGTTGCAACGCATTTAAAATGTCGAAAGTTCGTGAAAATGCTTCAACGTGTTTGTTTGCTAATAAGGTATGATTGTATATTATGTCTGTCTTTTCATTAATTCTAGTATAAAGTTTCTCTAAACAACGGCCATTTTTATTTCGATAAAGCCGATGTAGTTACGCTCTTCTACCCAACCACATTTGCGGTCTCTATTTATCAATATTCTTAACCAAGTCGTCAAATTCACTACCAACACCTACTTTAAAAGCTTTCATATTGGTAAACCTGATTTTTATTTCACTACTAGCGTCTATATCATTTCATTTACAAACATTTTGAGAAGTATCATCATCCAAAAAACATGACCTCCCCTTAAGAAATACCAATTTCAACGAGGTGCTGTCAGAAACGCCGCGCGTTTATTATTATTCTCCGTATCCATAAGAGTAATGCGTTTTCTAGGTCTCATAACTTTGTTTTTCTTATTATTTTCATTATTTTGTGGGGTTATTTTAGCATCTTTAATAATGTTAGCTTTTACGGCTATATCTGCCTTGTTTGCACCTCCGGTATTTTTTTATTGTCGCATATGTATCGATGTGTTTTTCTAACTACTTCTTCTCAGGTTCCTTACTCTCTTGTTTTGTGTTACAACACCGACCTGCTCTAATGGTTTTGTACCTTTTTCAGCAGACAGCGTTTTTAGAAGCTCTACCTCACTTGATTAAATTACGTTTTGCTTTGTTAAATAAAAAATGTCAACGACCTTTAATAGGTTAATAATTCTTCTGTTAGAGTTTGCAAAGATGCATTAATTTTGATTATTATAAACGAGTTAATATTGTGTACCTGAACTGGCTGTTAAGGTATTGATTCCTATTGAGGAACCCACGCCTTCAACTTTTTGAGGTTAGTTCCTTAGAGTTTCCGCAAAACCAATCTTTAATTTTACCAGTTTCTCTCAAATTTCTGACTGTTTGTCTTGACATATTTTAACATTTTATATAGTAATTCTTTGTATAAGAACTTTGACATGAGATATAATCCTCGGATTTTTCGATTTTCTTTTCACTACAATCGCACTTTACCGTCATCATGAGCTATGAATATTACTGTCATGTCATCATATACACTGTCGTATACAGATCTAATTCGTTGTAGTTATTGGCAATTGGTGCATATACCTTATCGTTGATGTATCATTAGAAATAGAAATCCAGAGGATTTCAATCAGGAGATGCAGTTCTAGTGCAGTTGTAGAAAAAAAGAAACATATTTATACATGTACCAAGTATTCCGTTGAGTTTGATATAAGAAACATCATGAGAACGCTATAAATATATTACTAAACGAAATAGATTGTACCACTTGCGTGGTTTTTAACTTTTAAATCAAGTTTGAATAAGACGATACGAGACACTTGTATATATGTAATTAATTCTGATTACTAATTCTGATTACTTTGTTTTGTTGAATATAAACAAGCAGCAAACAGTTCAATAAAGGAGAGTATGCCATTTTTCATAAAGAACCTAGGTAACATCGCAACATAGAGAACAAACCCTAGGATACGCACAAAATTAACCTATAACACACCTTTCAAATTAATAATTGTGCTCTACCAGATTATTTTATAAAAAATGTTAGTAAATCATAAATTATGTAATTTATACTGTTAGGCCTGCGTTCACAAAAAGAGAAGATGTTAAGAAAATTAGCCTACTTGTTGAGTCCTGCTTTAAGGTCCCAAAATATCGATAAATGTGTGAGCAGTTTTCGACAAAAAATACATGTACATGTGTGTGTAATATTTATGTTCATATTTAGGAGAAAGTAAACACTTCTTAATTCATATGATTATGTTTATAGGGAAGCATTTTCTAACCAAAAGATATCGTCCATTTCATTTCTGTACAAAAGCAGATTAATATTTACCGCAGTTCGCTCCTTTGGGATATAGTAAATGAGAAGCAACCTTAATTTCATGCTTCGGTCCTATCATAACAATATAAGTACATAAATATCTAAACTAATAAACGTTTATTACTGTTGTTTCTTACACCGTACTATAGACATTTCGTAAATTTTAAATGTACCGTATTTAGTTTACCACATTTAACAAATATACAGACATTTACTGAACAAACAACATATGCGTTGGCAGATTTGCCTAAGCGAAACGTTTTATTAATTAGGAGAAATTAAATATTGACACTCACTTTGTATTATAACGAAATTAATAACCAAACGAATTATTTCTGGACGAATTCCCTCGTTTCTTTTTCCAAAATGATAACCATTCTCGCATGAAACGTATTGGCTGGTAAGCAAAATTTGTTAGTTCTATCATGTTCTGAATATGTGTAATATTTGTCGTCAATAATGCGTATATGAGGTATCAGTTTAAACTTGCTTTCGGGCTATTTTAAAATCAATATCATAATTAATTTAATGAAGGGGAGCTTTCAGAGAATCATAAATGGTACTGAATAGTGTATTTTAAACAGATTTTGATTGAAGATGTTCTATATTCAAAAGTAATGAGAAAAAGCAAATGATACTTTTTTATGCAGAAAAATACTACTACTTACTAATAATTGTTTCGAATCCAAATTAATTTAATAATGATAAGCAGTTGTAGTATTTCGTAAAAAATAGCTAAGTAACCCATTTATATATACTCTAGTGCTACGTAGATTCAATAATTAAATAACAATTTTGGTTTATCGAGACTTTGCTTGTTATCAAAGGTAAATGTGGCCCCAAAACTTTTAAATAAATAGGTATATAAGATGAAAAATATGTTTTCGCACAAATATATACAAGTGAACCATACAAATTAATGGAAAGTAATCCATTGTCGTACTAGTGTTCCAACTTCCCATTTCTCCAACTATCCATTTCTTCCACATCTCGATTGAACGCTTGCCTTGCTTCTCGCTATTGGCTTTTAGATTCCCTAGAAATTACTCCAAGTCTGAATGAAGAAAATGCAACTAGCACCGCAATTCTTTCAAATTTTGTAGCTTGTTTTCGACAATTGGCTTTAAATTTGATCTTTATTGTTGCCCAAAAATTTACTACTTCCATGAATGAAAGCCAATCTGCATTTTCCTTAGTTTGTCTGCCTGTATTTTCGTCTAAAACAGTAAAACTTTTATTAGTTTGCACATGTGAGAGCTAACAAATACTGGCTCTTTGAGTTTTGTCTACGACAGTGCGGAAAATTTGTCACACAAGTGTTTGAAACATTCCCCTTCTTTAGAGAGAGCTTTCACAATTTTTTTCATTTTCCCAAGTTTGATATGCAGTGGGAATAGAAGTACGTTCTTTGGATTCACAAAGTTTTTCTTTATCCCAATTTCCAAACCAGCTCTCCTTATCCACTGCTTTTTTATTCAATGCTGGGTCCTGTTTCGACTGTCTCACGCAAGTAAGAGACAGGTGAACCCCTCTAGTTGTCCCAGAAGCATACTCTGAATTTCAACGTCGACAGAATCATATTTAAGTTCTCACAGCATTGTTTTACATGTACAGAATGAGCAACAGGTACTGACACGAACTTATTGCAATGATGAATGAGGACTGCCTTTCGTTTCGAAGAATTAGATCAATCATCTCCATTCTCTGACATCATAGTTTATGTTGAACATACTAAACAACCCAGTTACGTCATTGCAGAACACTAGATCATCCTCCTGAGAAGAGTGCGGAAGAAACTCTGTTCTTTTTGTGGTATCATGAAAGCGATGTAACTAGTGCTAATAAATATTTTTTTCTTCAACCTAGAATTTAACAATTTGGTTGTCTATTGTGATAGCTTAAAATCTCAGGCAAGACCATTTACTTCTGCTTGTGTGAACAGTTGTTATAGCCACTACACTTTTCACTAAAGCTACTTCCTTCATTACCATATCTTTGAAGGAACTTAGTGGTGTCGGTACAGGTATGTCAGAGCAACAGAACACATCGCGAAGGGGAGAGTGAATACTAAATGACTTTTTTGCTTTTTCAAATTATACCTCTTGACATTAATCAGGAAAAACTTAACAATCATCAATATGGTTTCACGGTTACCTCAAACGAAAAGAGGTAACGAAAAGAGTTCTTTTTAGTTTGAGATCATTGTCGTTAAGTTCGTCCTTACAAATGCAGCAGACTGTGTGTGGACTCCATGCCTTATCCGGACACTTCAGTCTGACTGCAATATGCAATATAAACGTTCTTAACGAAGGCAGAATAAAATAGAGTTATAGTTCATTTATATTTTCGTTTATCTAAAAGTCAAAGTATATCACGACATAAAAAATTGAAAACTGCATCTGAATATCTTTTATGTTAATTTTTTACAGTACTTCTAATAGTTCGACTAAAAGTTTTCCTGTATTCTGTTTCATCTTGCAATTACTTTTGCAATTTATCTTCACCGCAGATACAAAAAAGATTACGGTCTCATAGCTGCAGCGATAATCCGAACAAATAATACGGCTAAGAAGACTGTAGCAGCTGCATCCAACACAAAAAGAACATGGAAATAAATTAATTTTTTCTGGAAATGTTCTGTGCGATAATGTTCCTATCCCTGTATTTGTGCTAATTTGTGTACATTTGCTTCAAATTAAGTGAAAATGACTTTTAGAACTTTAAATAACAACATATGGTATATAACTGTACCATACTAAATGACGTTTATAATTTAACATTAATCCACATCAAATAAAAAAAATAGGTAGGTGCCACTTTGTGTTACATACATTGATTAATACGACTAAGGTATTTATTTTCCTAGTTTAACTTACCATCCATCAAAACTTTTATAAATCAATATACCTTACATATCTATAGATACATATATCACACTATCAAGAAGATTATCTCTCTACAATATGTAGATACATTACTATTAAGAACGTTGGCAATGTTGCGGGGTCCACTTTAATCGCAATTCGTAAATCATATACATATATTACGAATGTTCTAAAGACAATATAACATTTTGATGATTTTTTCTTCTAATAATTTCACTTAATTATATCAAATATGTTGGTTCCAAGACATTCTGCTTAAAAAATTCATGTGTTTTCTGAAAATCCTGGGGTATAGAGTTAATTTTGCATACTTTAAACTCACGTATAAAACAATTTTGAACACTTAATTCACAATAATTTTTACATTACATTTTGAACGAAATCAATTTTAAGCTTACTTTTAATGTAACGCAATATCATCACAATACTACCTACATAGAGCATTATATAAAGGCATGTATTAGACTGAAAACTACCTAAAATTTATATTGTACACTATCACAAATTTGTATGTGTTATATGAACAATGAGGTAATAGATAAGTGAATTTTGCATTTTACAATTAATTAATTATGTAACATCGATTAAATCTCCTAAGAAACCGAGATATATTTGGTTTAAATATTCAGAAAATCAACAGCAAATAAGTCGAATATAGCAACTCTGCTACCAATAAAAATATTTTAGCGGGACAGCTATTTAAGTCTAAAAAATTATCCGATTGTTACAAACGATTAAAGGATGGATTATAACTGACAAAAGAACTACACGGCTACTATAAAATACATAGCATGTGTTATTTTCTTTACAATGAAGTGAACGCTTAATGCACCCGTATTTGTTCTTATTTTAACATGTAACAAATCGTTATTCGATGACTTGTTTCATAAGATATTAATCAAAGTCAATTTGAATTTTAGAATCGAGGTGCAATTATCCGTGCATACATGCATATGTGTGGATACCCTTCAATGCTACATATTACATTTTCGCAATTACGTGTTTACCATTCATTTTTAGATTTCACATTTGACAGCATTCTCATTTGCTTTTCAGTGAAACCCGTGTAAAAATTTGCTTTTTAACAGAATTTTCGTCATGATGCGTTTTTATTTTTGCGACGCCTCTTTATCGTATATTGGTAGTTAGTCGTATAAAAATATATGGAAAATATCTGAAACACATCAAATACTTTATTTAAATTTGCGAACGTCGAACGCCAATAGAACTAGGTAACGCTATCGCTCGTTACGGCGGAAAAAAATAATGGTTTTACATTCGCTGACTACAGTTCGTAGCCTTTTTTGTGCGATTATGAAACGAATCGTAAATTTGTATGTGTTTGTCTCGTTATTCATGTCATTAGCTCCATATCGTACGTTAGCCGTAATATATTTCACTAACAGATGTTACCCATATGATGCGCCGAATGGCAGTGATTTTGCTGTCTGAAAAGATTCGCATATCGTGTGCATTGATAGAGAAATTATTTATATTGATTATAAATTGGTTCTAAAGTAACTGTATAAAACGACGAAGTGAATTCGGGAGGAATTGAATTTCTGACATGTACATTAGTTAGTGGTGATGTTTTTTACAAGAATTGATTCGCACCTAACTGCTGAAATAAATTATTTATTTAGAAAATTTGTGAATTTAGCGGCTCAGTACAGCAGTACCTGAAAATGTTTTTAAAGGATGGGATTACAAAATTACAAGAATGCCCAGGGATACTATTCTAGATATAGTTTTCGAGTAGCAGCAGTTTTACACTAATTTCGTTCCATTTTGTGAATATACAGTTTGAAAGTAAGTCCGGGTAGTGATAAAGTTTATACGGTCTTCATATAGTCGTAGTCTTTTTCAACCTATAGAAGCGAATTTGGTGTGATGATAATTGGGATTAGGAAGAAAATCTGCCCCTGAACTGCAAGGGGTTAATTTAAAAGCACTTAAAAAATATCAGGTTCGTTCTGGGAAAATTTAGAATACAACGACTGTAATAAATAATATATTAATAATGAGTTAATTTTAACGTGAAAGAAAAATTTTAGATTTATTCCTCATCCTATTGAAACGATTGCGTAATTAAACATTCGTTACTTATTAAATATGGAAACAGAATTTTAGATTTTATCATTATTCTATTGACTATCGCGTAGGTAATTACACATGTAACGAATAGATTTCTTAAATGTGCAAAGACATTTTAAACTTTTTATCCATATACCCCTTCATACATTTGTCATGAGTTTTCATAAATACAGGCTAACAACTTGAACTACAAAACCCTATTGATGGGAGAGGGCGGTGGGAGTTAAAATTAAATATATCCATTTTTAGTATTGTCAACTTTTTATATGACAGGAATGTCAGTGGTTATGTCAGTTACTTTACGGAACCATCAAACTTTTCCTAAGTTTTATTAAAACGTTGCTGGTGGCTTGTTTAGCTACACACAGAAAGTGTTTATTAAGAGCAAGTAATACTTACTTAATTTCTCATTCTCCTATATAAGCACGAAAGTATTGTTTTCTGTGAAATATTTCATTTTCTTGGGAATCCAAAGATATATTTTCTTGAACCAAATGCCAATGCACTATGCCTTAGAGACCTTAGAGATTTTTTAAGAAAAACATTTACTGTTGCGAAGAAAAGTCATCGTCTTGTGTCAAATAAGTATTCTTGTTCAAGAAAGAACTTACTCTCTGAAGAAAATGAAGCTAAGAAGGTAAACTTTCTTGGCCTTAAGTGAGATTCACATCTATGCAATTTTTCGCAATGCAATTCTGATTTAGGAATTTGCAAAGACGCTGCGATTTTTACAAATTGCATGACCGATTCATTATGCATAATATACATGCAATTCTAACAGTCAATGTTGACGTTTCATATGCAGTGCCAATCTACATGATATAATA